>CM053611.1:9796858-9823160 GCA_028646535.1 Procyon lotor
GCCCTATAACTATTGTTTTAAATAATTTACCTGACAGAATCCATAATGGGGAGAGCCAAATGAAGCCAGACAGAAACGGAAGGGCGTAGATCCTTCCCCGTGGAACTCTGGCAGAAAAGCATCTCGGGGAGAGCAGAGCCACCCTCCCCAGGCCCCTTCCTTCCCGGGCACGTGCTGCCTCCCCCTCCAGGGTCCCTAAACAGGCTTCCCACGGCTGGCAAGGAGAAAGGAGGTGAAAAACTTAGCACAGGCTCACGGGCAAAGTTTCCGTGAGTGGGATTTTAGAGCAGCATTGGGGAAGGAAAACCTGAGAGAGGGTTTCAGTGGTTAGAAACTGTATCTACGTCCATGTTCCTGGACATGCGAGTCAGGATGGCAATTCCTTTTGGTCCCTGGACGAGGCATCACTGAATTTGGGTCTGAGACGCTGGGCTGTGAGTATAATGGTGTTTCTAGTCACAGCTCTGAAGTCAGAGCGAGGCGTGGGGCTTGTTGGTTGGAGATTTAGTAGGCTGGGTTTTCTAACAGTTATTTTACATTGTTAGTGACACATCTGATGCTTAACTTCCAGAGTTTAGTTGGTTCAATACACAATCTAATAATTTTGATTTAAAAAATGCAATTTTGCCTTATGATCTAATATCCCCTTGGGAGCTCGTAAAGGCTGGCGCTTTCTTCCTGCAGCAGATGAAAAGCTCTTACTTTAAACGCAGCCTTCTTATTCTCCCAGCTGGCGCTGTGAAGTGCCATAAATTCAGAGGAAATGTAGAAGCTAGGAATCTAAATTCTACCTTACTGGGCACTGTTCTGGCATCCTAACGCAGAACGCACAAGTCTTCCCTGCTACGGTTTTGGTGAGAAAGTAGGAGTGAGAATCCACGATCGCTGAGGATTTGTTCTTCCTTTTTCACCATTTTATGAAATTCTTGAGAAGGGAGAGCGGGGTCCTGTCGGCCAGCACGTGCCTCAGTGGGCAACCAAACAGGCCCAGGTCTGTGAGCACCTCACCTGAAAGTTCCGGCTTGTCTCCTGGGGCATCGCCCTTTGGTTGCGGGCCCAAGGCTGGTGGCATCTCCAGGTTTGGAATTGACTTCATGATATTGGCCTGAGCTTCTTCTAGAAGCTTCTCAAACTCCTTCCCGTTATAGTGGTCCAGATTGTGCCTTTTCTCTTCCCATTTCCTTTCTGCTTTCTGAAAGAAAATCACAAGTGAGGGAAGTTTCGCAACCAGAGGGAAAGCCAATCAGGGATTTCACGGCGGTGGAGGGGGCGTTGGGAGCTGGGTAAAATGTTGACGAAATAAAGCTCTGGGGTCTTGTGCTGATGGACATTTTTGTCCCTCAGATGAACCTGCCTCTGTGCTCGCTACTACCACGGAAGCCCCGTGACTGATATTCATTCATGGAGAAGCGAGCTCAGAAACCCAAATTCATTTGTTTACTGATTACTGAGCACTTACTGCTACTTTCCCGAGAGTAATCAAAAGGACACAGGGATATGCTTTCAGAAGTATGCATCTCATAACCAGGTTTCTGTTCTTGAAATCGAGAGTTGTCATCGTAGAGGACATGCGCAAACGGACGGGAACAAAACCAAAATGCTCCTTGGGAACAAAGACTCCTACGCCTGCATTCCACGTCTGCCCAAGAGCTGCTCTATGGCCTCTGGGTCCAACGTTCGTACGTATAAAATGGGGGTTATTTAGATCACCTCCAAGCTCCATCCAGTTCTACAGTAGAGAGAAGTACATGAAGTGCATTTTTAAATCCCCCTACATTTTTGAAAAGAACATTTTCCTGTGATTTTGGGGTGGCCCAGGAATCATCCCAGATGGGCAGAGGAGAAATTAGCAGGAGCGTTCCTAGAACCCCACAACGGAAGAATGGGAAAAGACAGCCATGGCTTTCTTAGCATCTGGGGCCCAGGGAGACGAGGATTTGCCCAAGAGTCACGCTATCTAAACCCAAGTCTCCACCATCATCACCCGTACCAACCCCTCCTCCACTTTATTGCTCCTTCCGAGCACTTATTTTCATCTGGCGTGCACTGTTTCTCCATCTCTCCCTACGAGCAGCTGTGTTTCTCGAAAGCATGGACTTTGTCCCTTCGGTTCACTGCCTGCCCCAAAGCCTGTGGGGATCTGGGGCACAGTGGGGCTCAGATCTTGGCTGGGAAGCAAGTTCTCCTCACCTGTCAGCAGCGGGGTGGGCAGAAAGGCCCAGACCTCCTTTCTGCGGATCGGGGCATTTTTAGAGATGACTCGTGAGCCGAAACTTAAAATACACACGTTAACAGGGATCACTGTGCCCAGTGGGTTCTCAATAGGTATTTGTTAAAGAAACGAGTCATCCTACTGATGACATTTCCACATGGACACGTACGAAAGGGGCAGATGCACTCATTCTCAGGAGGAAACGTGTTTTCAGGCTGCACCCCTGCCCCACGGGGCACCCTCAGGCCGTCGCACTTCATCCCTCCTGCCAGACAGATTCTGCGAGCGGCTGGCTTGGATTAGGGGCACAGCTACTGACTTGGGAGCAGGCAGAAGCTCCATGGCGTTCAGAGGCCCGGCGGCCAGGACTGTGGCCGGGGCAGTCTGAAAGAGGTGATTTTTTTCTCTTGAGACCTGAATATCCACTGCTGACCTGCGAGGGAGGCAGGACGGTCAGGACCCGGGTCTGGGGTCAGGAGTGGAGGACGCGTGGGGCAGGAGCAAGGGGGAAGTGAGCTGTCCTACTCGGGCATGGACACCAGCTCTGGATAAAAAGGATCTTTAAAAACATGGCCTGTTTCCTGTTCTGTGATGTTAAGCCTAGTTTTCTCTTTGCACCCTGACTGCCTCCGCCTTTCACCCTGAGACTACGCTCTTTAAAGAGGGAACTCAAGCAGAGGGAATGGTAGTGGGAGAAGCAGGCTTCCTTCCGAGCAAGGAGCCCGATGCGGGGCTCGATCCCAGGACCCTGGGATCATGACCTGAGCCGAAGGCAGACACTTAACGACTGAGCCACCCAGGCGCCTCCCTATCCCTCACTCTTAATCCTAGAGACCCATCACCTTAATGGATTCCGTACATAGTTTCAGAGTGATTTTCCGAAGATGCTCTTGTTTATCGCCGGTCCAAGCAGCAGCATTTTTTGGAGGCCCACACCATCGCGGACTGCACACCATCGCGGACTGCCTTGCGAGCTCCCCGAAACCCGGTTCCAGCCTGTATTCCCAGCCTCATCGCCCGTCTTGTCCCATTCAACAGGTTAACTCGTGACTCCCTTTGCTCCAACATTCCTCCGTCCCATCCTGCCCTCGCCACCCTGCTCTGCTCGCCCAGGGTCTGCTGATCTTTCGAGACCACCCGCAAACCCTCTGCAGGCCTGCATTCACCAGTAGGCCTGAGCCGGCATGCGCTGGCCAGGGAGAGTCGACTCACATTTCTCCCCATTGCGCGGTCCCTGATATCCTGCTCTAACTCGAAATCGGCGGTGGTGGGGAAATACACCACAGACATGGGCAAATTCTACAAATCAGGGCGTTTCTCTCCTCCCCACCCCCCAAGAGCTGGAGACACTTCCCAGCACACCAGGGCCTCACCTTCCCACCCTTCTTGAAATCTGATGACCTTTCTCTCAATCTGGCCATTGAAACCCATAAATAGGGCTGCAAATCTATCTTTGATATAAATATATATATATGACAAAAATCTGTCTTTGATACGTACACACATATATGTATTCTCTTGACAACCAGATGATAAGCTCTTCAAGGGAAAGGACCAGGTGTTACTCCTTTACGGGGCTACGAGAAATGGAAATAGGACCCTACCTCGATAGACATGGCCCTGTTCTTGGCACTCGCGCTGTGGATTTCCTCGATGAACAAGCTCTGCACGGTGGAACTGCTCCCGGGCGTCTGTGGGGACTGCGGAGCTTGGGCAGACGGCAGAGCGGAGGTCCCTTCCTGGGCGGCGGCTGCGGGGCCGGCCGGCTGCGGACCCCCGGTCCCAGCAGGCGGGTGCTGGGCGGGGTTCAGCAGGGCGGTGGAGAGCTGGGAGGGCTGGATGACCACGGGGGAGCTCTGTGCGTGCTGCACGGTCAAGGGCACCACTCCCGCCTTCGCGTCCCCAGGGACTCCTGCCGCATGCAGGGGCCGGCCCGAGGCGTGGGGCGCCTCCTCCTGGTTCTTCAGGACCTCGGCGGCCGTGGCCTTCTCCATCGCCACATACTGAGCAGCCTGGGCCGCGTCTGTTCCTTTCAAGAGCCCGTCGGTGACATGTCTGGGAGAGACCAGGCAGGGCAGCATTAACTCTTAAAACGGGTAGGAGCTTGCATTTTATTTTTATGGCATGAACTTGAACGCTGTGTCATCCCAAAGCCAGGCACGCTCTGGTTGCAAAAATTAAGATATTTGAAAACCCGGAGTAGCCGCCCAGGGTGGAGGGTTTCCATAGCAACCTCCTAATGCCCTTCGGTAGTCTCCTGGCTGTCTCTGGTAGCTGCTTTCTCAGTCCTTCCCTTGAGACATGGTCCGTCTCTGCCTTCCCACCGGCACCGTCATGCCCAGCCAGACGCCTCCGTCACCATTTGCGTGGGTGGCGGCACACAGTGAACACACGACCGCCACAGTAACTCCTGTACCCAGTCCTGGGAACGGTCTCGTCTGAGGGGCAGCCCTCAGGGAGGCTCAGTTCCAACCCCAAAGCTTTCTGAGGCCTCCACGCTCTCTTCCTTTCACTGCCGACCCCCTGGGGAGGGCAGCACATACAGCTGACCCTTGAACATCATGGGGTGGGTTAAGGTCCTGATCCCCTACGCAGTTGAAAATCCACGTGTAATTTTGTCACCCCCCCCAATACGTAACTACTAATTGTCTACTGTTGACCAGAAGCCTGATCTAGATCATAAACAATTGATTCACATATTATTTTGTATGTTATCACTATATTCTTACAATAAAGGGAGAAAAGAAAATATTAAGAAAATTACAAGGACGGGTGCCCGGGTGGCTCAGTGGGTTAAAGCCTCTGCCTTCGGCCCAGGTCATGATCTCAGGGTCCTGGGATGGAGCCCCACATTGGGCTCTCTGCTCAGCGGGGAGCCTGCTTCCCCTTCTCTGCCTGCCTCTCTGCCTACTTGTGATCTCTCTCCTCTCTGTCAAATAAATAAATAAAATCTTTAAGAAAAAGAAGAAAATTACCAGGGCAAGAAAATACCTTTTACAGTATTGCCCCTGTATTTATCGAAAAAAATTCTTACACAAGCAGACCCGTGCAGCTGAAACCCGAGGCGTTCAAGGGTCCACTGTATTCTAATTCCTTGGGCTCTTCATATTGCTCAGCCTCGTGTGATCAGGCTTCCCCACCTGGACTCCACCAAGCCTTTCTGCAAGGTCAACTGTGACTTCGAATCTAGCAGCTGGGTTAGTCCTCATCCTCCTCTGCTTTTTGGGGTCTTTTCACACTATTTGTTGATTTCCCCCCATGGGGCAGTGGGAAGGACGTGGCTTTGGGGTGAGGCAGACCTGTGCCTGAATGTCATCATTCCTGCCACATTCATATGATGTTGGGATATGATGTTGGGAACCTCATCTTTCTGAGCCTCAGATAGTTTTCTATAAAATGTAATAACGCTGAGGACAAGGACAGGAGGACAGGAATGCCTTCCATTGCCTTCCTCGGGCGTTATTGTTAGGATCAATGTAGTTCTAGGTTAGACAATGTCCAACTTGACTGATAATCTTTAATCAGTGCCTCATTTTCTTATTAAAGTCTCTCTCTTTCTTGATTTGGAAAAAAAAAAAGACCTTATCTTTGGTGACTCTCCTCTGCCACTCGTTTCTTCTACTGACCCTGTTCCTTAGATCCCTAAGGACTCCCCAAGGATCTGTTCCCCCCTTTCTGTCTCGTGCTGCGGTGACCCTTCTTCCACAGCCACAAGTCATCTTCAAGAAGGCAACTTCCAGCTCTCAATCTCTCCGCCCACCCGCTCCCCTCCCCCATCCCCGCCCCCAAGTTAGGCAGCGCCGCGCCCCTAACTCTTAAACTCCGGTACCCATTTCTCCTTCTAACCTAAGCCATCTGTGCTCCTGAAGTGAAGGAAGCTACTAAAATATTGTGAGACGTTCTTCAACTTTAACATGTTCCTGAAAAGAACCACTTTCAGGCGGGGGACCAAAAAAAAAAAAAAAAAAAACCAAAAAAAACCTTCAAACGATTTAAAGAAAAAAAAATGTTTACTAGGTTTCCTAATGTTAAGCAGCGAAGACTCAGGACTCCAGGTGCAGCGCAATAGAGTATTTGCGGCGGGAAGGAGGTGCTGTCTCCCCTCGGGACGCTTCCCCACCCCGGGGAGGCCCGGTTACCTCCGCAACATGGTCAAGGTGTCGGTCATGCTCCGCACCCTCTGCAGGAGACTGTCCAGCCTGTGGGGCTCCTCCTTCAGAAACCGCACGGCCTCCACTTCGATGCGCAAGATGGCTCGCATCTTGTTTTGTAAGGTGGGAAATTCTCCTGCAGGCCAAGAGCCAGATGGTGAGCCAGGGGACAGAAAGCATGACCGAGGAGCCCCCACCCCGCATGCGTACTGGACAGGCTCGGAAGCGTGGGGCTCGTCGGCCACCGAACTCTACACACTTCTTCTGGAGGCAGACGCCTGTCAGGCAGAGCTGGGTTCCAGGTGACCTTGGGCAAGGACAGGGGTCCTCTGCGCCTCATTTCCTGTCTGTATATTTGGGATAAAGGCAACTGTCCCTTAGGGTCGTTCGTAATGAATTTGGCACAGCGCACTGAAGGAGCCCCGCAGAGAGAAACTGTTATTAGCATCCTTTGGCCCTAAATCTTACAGGGCATTTAGGGTATTTGCCTATTTGGTTCAGTGAGGCATCCCGGGTGCCTCGAACAGCACCCGGAGCACATAGGTGCTTGTTGACTATTTGCACGCACACATGCATGCATGAACGAATCCTTAACTACTGGACAGACTTTGAAACACCCCCCAGAGACAGGCTCCGGACATCTCCCTTCCAGGAGGAGGCTCACCTTTCAGGGCAGCTATAGCTTCTCCCACTTGTCGCAGGAGGAAAGCCCCGTCTTCCACATCTTTTAGAGTGACCACTCGGCTGGCTGACGTAGGGTCCTTCTTCAAGTCCTCAACAAAGTTTTCCAGCTCACTGTTGAGGGGCAGGGGAGGAGCAGACCAGCAGGTGAACACCGGTCATGAACACCGACGACCTCAAAAAGGACGGCTGCCGTAGCAAAGGGCCCGTCCCAGCCTCCGCTGGCTTCTGCAGGATGGCAGCTCACAGGAGTAGCTTGGTCTGGCTTAAATATTCCCTGGGGTGTAAGGCAGGTGCAAGGGAGTTCTCCCAGGGCCTGTTCATGGGGACGCCCGGGCTGGCCAGAGGGAAGATGGTGGCTGGTAGACAAAGGACCCATTCTTTATTTTCAGTGGGGATGCCGATGCCAACTAAGGGGGTGTGTGCGTGCTTTGTAACATGACAGAGGCGATCGACTGTACACGCTGTAGTGGGGCAAAAGGAGGGAACTTGCTATTTTGGGCTGGATAATGCTTTCTTGTAGGGGCCTGTCCTATACCTCGTAGGGTGTTCAACAGCACCCCTGCCTCTCCCCACCAGAGGCTAGTAGCACTTGCCCGGAGCCTGTGACAAACAAGGATGTCTTCAGACACCAGGAAAGGTCCCTGGGGGGGAGGGAGAGGGCAAGAGGGAAGGGGAGGGAAGCACACTTGTCTCTGATTGAGAACCTCTGGCTTACACTGATGATCTCATCGATAAGGACTGACTTTCCGCTCCTGATGATCTCATCAATAAGGACTGACTTTCCGCTCTAAGCTACAGAGGAAAAATGATCACAGATCTGATTTCTGGTGTGTATGTATGTGTAGGAGAGAGAGTGTGAGAGAAACACACACACACACACAGACACACACACACACACACACACACACACACACACACACACACACATCCCCTAAGGTACTGCTGGAATTCCAACAGAACTGAATTGAGGTCTTCCGCTTCAAAATGCAAGCCAACCAACCAACCAAACAAATCGACAACATCCTGTCTCCCTGACACATTACTCACCCCGTCCTAAACACATGTTCGCATCACTTCAATTTGCCTGTAAATCCAACAGAAAACCTCTCTTTAAGAAGGTGGAGGAAAAAGGATGTTGAGAGATGAAGAACCGCTAGGTGGCAGTAGGTGACCAGCATTCCACCTGCGGGCGGCGCAGGGCTCACCACGGCTGGCGGATAAGAGAAGGAAGACACAGCAGGTCTGCAAAAACAGCAGCAACAACAACAACAGCAACAGCAACAACAACAGGGCCTGCCCAGACCCTTCCCTCAAAGTGGGCGTGCAGACGTGAGCTCCGGATGGCACAGCCACTGCAGAGGGACTGAGGTGGGAGGCTATGTATGTATGTTTCCCGAGGACCTTGGAGCAAACAACAAATTCATCCGCCGTAGAGAAGTGGGCTGGGGTTCTGGTGACGTCTTTCATTCCGTTATGGAAAGTGGGCGCAAACTGCCTGCGATCCCTTTAGATGAAATGACGCAACTTCCAAAACCTAAAGGGAAAGCCTCATCCGCTCCCTGTCCACATCTGTGAACTAGGGAGAAGCGGCCGGGGTTCTGTGAACCCCGCGCTCCCCGCCCCACCCCCCCAGGAAACTTCCACAGCTGCCACATCCCTGGAGAGAGAGCAGGTGCCGTCCCTCCAAGGAGCTCTGAAAAGGGCACCTATGTGTAGAAAAGTTATTTTCCATTTCATCACCAAACTGAAATGTTAGGGCGCACACAGGACACATTGTCCTGTCCTTCCAAGTTTTGAGGGAAGAGCTAAGACCCAAATGTTTTCACGGTTCCATTAACAACCCACCAGCCTGCCAGACTGCAATTAATACTCCTAGGAGCTCTCATCTGACCCCGAGTCAGTCTGCCTAAAATTCTATTTTAATCTCTTCTACACGGTGTGCCTCTTGGATTTCATAACTCTGCACGCAGGAGGGCCCTAAACGTCACAGCTTTTCCTCTTTTGATCAAGGAAGAGATATAAAAGTGTATTGATATTATTGCATATAACAATGTCACTTCCATTCACACGCTCATGCTGTCTGTGAGAAAGCAGTTGGATCAAATTTGTTCCTTCACAACGTAACAGAGATCAGCGAGCTAAAATGAGTGCTGAAAACATTTTATCAATATTATATAATCAATATGACTTTTGAGATGTGAACTCTGCTCAGAGGAATGCCAGATGTTCACAGATGCTGTTGTTTCCATGTAAATCTGTTCTGTTCATGTAAGTCGCTTTTCCTCCTACCTTAGTTAAAAAGAAGCATCAATTTGTTGAAATGTATTTCATCTGACTATTATGAGAAACCCAATTATTATTTCCAAAGGGAAACCCACCAAGCAGGAGGGATCTCGATTCAACTTCTCTCCACAGTTCTAGACCCAAAGTTCATTTCTCTGAATTTCATTTGAATTTCATTCATTTGAATGAATGAATTCAATATTCATTTGAATTTCATTTGATTTCATTTGTAACCCGTTCTAAATGGCTACTCTGATCCCTCTACTCGATCCACTGCATTTGGTTTCTCTTCCCATTTCTCTTTCCCATTTCCCTAGAAATAGTTCTACTCCTTGATTCAGGCCTTACCGACTTTTGACTAGACTGTTACTGCATTTCCAATACCGCTTCCCCAACAGCGATGTCCCCCCCGCCCCATCCGGACCTTTCTGAACTACAGCTCTGACTTCACTACCTCCTTGATCAAAAAACGTCAGCAGCCCCCTCATCAGGCCGGCACTAACTGTCAAATGTGAGGACACTTCAGAATCTCCTCTGCAGCTTTGTAACACGCACATTCTCGAGTTCCATCCAGAGAAGTTCTGAATCTGGGGTTGGACCCAGAGGCTTCCCTGAGAAGCCAGGGATCCAGGTGATCTCGGTAAACACGGGCCCCACAGATGTCGCTCTGGCACGCCGGGCGTGAGTGTGGTGTCTCAGAGGTGGGTGGTCACCAAGCAAGTGGGACCGGCTTACCCGGATGGGAGACACGATCTAGCGTCTTGCACCCCACTGTCCTGGCAAAGTGCATGACTCGCAATTCTCCAAGGACACCTTGTACCTTCCCGCCTCTGAGATGGGCTGGGTCATAGGCTCGCTCTGCCTGTGGGTGGAGCCCCCCACCCACTGCCAGCCGCCACTGAGGGAACCCCACCTGTCCTCCAAGCCATCTGGTTCAGTTTAACACACCATCTGAGACCCCACGCACTACACACACGGCTGCGCCTTGAGCCGGGGTGAGGGGGGGGAAAGCGCACATGGAGAATAACTTATTTCAGCTTCAGTCTTCTCGATCCCTGGGCCCAGAGGAATCTCTCCTTTGTGTGGGTTCACTCGGCACCTGCGAGTCACCTATTTTGTGCTCTACACATGCTCGTACGTTTGGCTTCGTGAGCCTGGAGTTCCTCAGTGGCCTCCCCACCATATGCTCCCCATTCTGCTTCCTATCTCGCTTTTGGGGGGGCTGCTGCTCGTCTCAGGCTAGTATTGACACTGAGGATGCTTCTTCTAGGCCAGAAGCAAGAAAACGTCCTTTTTCATAATTTAATTGGAAAACTGATGAAAAATTCTGAAAAGGCGGTGTATTTTTATAAAGAAGTTCTCAAGAACAATCTTAATGCCTCGATTTAGACAACCGGGCTGTCACACAAACATTTCTCACAAACAGCTGCCATTATCGCCTCACGGTGGGTGACCAACTGTCCACACACGCACGGACTACATAAAATTTTGGAAGCGATTTTGAGATGTCGGTGAATGGTGGCCAGATTCCATTTTTTAGGAAAGTAAGAACTCTGTAATCGATTTTTCCCCCCCTCTGGATGGCTACTGAGAGGAACATTCTATTTTTAATGAGACACACTGGGTTGGCATCTGAGGTGTACAAGCTCAAGTATCAAATAGATGATAGAAAATAACCCCTTCCATCATGGAGACTTCTGGACCTTCTGCTCATGAGAGGAATGGAAGCTGCTTCTTTAAAGTCCCAGTTGGGAGATTGAAGAAGCAAATTACTGACAGCAGGAAAACCCAGAAAAATCACTCTTCATGATACTAGAAGATGAAATCATTCTATGATAAATCTTCATTGCCTAACAAAACATAGATTACCATAAAAGATGGGCCTCCCCCGTGACCGGGGAGAAATGAGGCTGCTCATTTCGGTAGTGGGAATTGACAGATGCTTTCAATAAGAACCGCACGGAAGATGGGTAACTTTCAAGGAGGCATCTTTTCATTCCGGGATCAGACATACTTTACATCCGCATTCTTCTTTTGCGCTTTTAACTACCGTTGAATAATAGGAAGATGATTTTAACACGGTTATTTGGGCTATTAGTTTTCATTTACTGAGACTAAAGGCGGACTGCCCATCTATCATTGGGTCTTGCCATCTGCTTGCTTTAATTTGCTGTGTGGCCGAGCCCTACAAAGGAGCGTGGTCTCCGGCTTCTAAAGAGAGGGGCGCAGGTGCACTTTCTGGGTCTGGAGGGCGGGGCGCTAAGGGTCCACGGGGGCCCAGGGCGGGCGGGACTCTCCCTTGCACACAGTAGGTGCTCAATAAAGAGAGTGGGAGAGAGCGCCACTGAGGAAGTGCCCGTGGCCGGCGAGGACAGGGCCCTCTCCGGGTTACACAGCCCAGCACGCAACAGGTGCCCAGCACTCACCACAGCTTCTTGACGATCCTCTCCTCCTCGTGTAGGTACCTCTGCCTCTCTTGCTCCACCAGGACGCGCTGCCGCTGTACGGGGTCCTCCAGCCTCTTCATCGTTTCAATCACTTTGCCACTGATCTCCAGCTCAGCCTTCTTCATCATGGCCCTCAGCAGCTCCTGGTTCTGCAGCTGTCAAACAAAAGAAATCAGCCTCAGCTGGGCTCCGGCTGCCTGAGAGCCTTGGGAAGCGGGTCTGGGACAGACAGCCCTGCAGCGGAGTCTTCATTTCCAGCGAGAAAGGGAAGGAAGTGACGAGCATATATAATATTGCCACCGTCTGAGGTTCAGCTGCCAACTGACCCAAACAGGCGTTCGTGTCTGTGTCTGTGCAAAAAAATAAAAAAAATTAAAAAAAAATAGGAGCCTTTCTAGACCCAGGTCTGTGCCTCGTGGGCAACAGGCATAAACTCTCATTGACATGTTTTTATAGGGAGCAGCGGAGAGCACCAGCTTTGGAGCCAAGCGCCTTTTTGGGGGACGGTTTTGTAGATCTGTAGAAGCGCCTGGGAATCCTTTGCAAGCCCTGAACTGAAACACGGAACTGAGCGTGTGATAACGCAGAACCCAGTGGCCGGAGCCACCCTCCCTCCTTGAACCCATGTGACCTTGGAAACATCCCTTTCTCTTTCTCAGTGCAAGACTTCAGCTGCAAGGGTGGGGCCGATAGGAATACGGCTTATATGGCTTATGGTGTTAGGAGACGAACAGCTATAACAATGGAAGAGGTACTCCTGGCACCAAAATATTTCTTCCTGCCTGCTCTAGCCTCCTCCCATCATATACCCTTATTACTTGTCTTTTAGATCTCAAAAGCTTTTTTTTTTTTAACTTTTGACCCCCTTCACCCATTTCTCACACTCCTTCCTCTGGACTGGACTGGAACCAGTCTGTTCTCTGTATCAGGTTTTTTTTATTCCACCTATAAGAGAGGTCGCATGGCATTTGTCTTTCTCTGACTCCTTTCACTTAGCATTATGTCCCCACGGTCCATCCGTATTGGCACAAACGGTAATATTTTATTCTTTTTTTTAATGGCTGAGTAATATTCCGTGGCGTGTATACACCTGATTTTTATATTTTTATTTTTAAATTGTTAGTATTGAAGTAAAGTTGACATCCAGTGTTATATTAGTTTCAGGTGTACAACACAGTGATTCAATGAACATATACGCTCAATGCTTAATATAGTCAGTGTAGTCACCACACACTATTGTGACAATATTATTGACCATTTACCCATGGATGGACACTTTGGTCCCCACATTTTGGCTACTGCAAATAGTGCAGCCATGAACACAGGAGTGCATATATCTGTTTGAGTTACTGTCTTTGCTTTCCTTAGATAAATACCCAGAACTGGAGCTGCTGGGTTATATGGTAATTTTTCGAGATAAATGGGAAATGTTGGAGATATTTCGAGATATTTCGAGAAACCACCATACTGTTTTCCACAGTGGCTGCACCAATTTACCTTCCCACCAACAGTGTATGAGGGTGCCTTTTTCTGCACCTCCTTGCCAACATGTTTTATTTCTTGTCTTTTTGATACGAGGCCTTCTGACAGCTGCGCGGTGTCATCTCCCTGTGGTTTTCATTTGCATTTCCCTGATGATTAACAGAGCTGAGTATCTTTTCATGTACCTGTTGGTCATGTGTCTTCTTGGGAAAAATATCTGTCAGATCTGCCCATTTTAAAAAACTGGGTTGTTTGGGTTTTTTGGTATTGAGTTACACATACTCTGGACACTAACCTCTTATCAAAGACATGATGCGCAAATATTTTGTCTCATTCAGTAGGCTGCCTTTTCATTTTGTTGATGGTCTCCCTTGCTGGGCGGAAGCTGTTTACTCTGATGTAGTCCCATTGATTTTTTTCTTTTGTTGCTTTTACATTTGGTCTTTGTTTCAAAAATTCATCGCCAAGACCTCTGTCAAGGAGATTACCACCTATGTTTTTTTTTTTTTTCTAGAAATTTCATAGTTTCAGGTCTTATGTTCCATTCTTAAATTCATCTCAGAGTTAATTTTTGCATTTGGTGTAAGATGGTGGTCTAGTGTCATTCTTTTTGCATGAGGCTTTCCAGTCTTCCCAGCACCATTTACTGAAGAGACTGTTCTTTCCTCATTGTCTATTCTTGGCTCCTTTTTCAGAAATCAATTGACCATATACGTGTGGGACCATTTTTCTGGGCTCTGTATTCTGTTCCATTGATCTATGTGGCTGTATTTATGACAATACCATACTATGTTCATTATTATGGGCTTTGCAATATATTTTGAAATCAGGCAGTGTGATGCCTCTAGCCTTGTTCTTTCTCAAGATGACTTTGGGCTACTTGGGGTCTTCTGTGTTTCCATTTTGGATCAAACCCCAAACCCTGGCTACTATGAGACTTGGGCACGTTACTTAGCCCCACTTGGGTCTCCATTTCCTTGTCTTTAAGGATGAGAAGGATTCATCTCCCTTGCTAGAGCTGGACTGAGGATTAAAGGAGATACTGCTTAATCTAGAATAGGTACTCCACAAATGTACGCTTGGCTCTGGACTATTTCAGTGTATCAGTTAAAAGAGACTCTGTGTCCCCTTTGTTTATACAGGTCCACGTACCCAATACTATGTGATCACAGACCACTAACACGTAGTACTTGATGTTGATGGTTGTAATGATAATGATTCCAGATGAGCTCTAAGCCTCTTGGCAATTTTCCCCTGGATTTTATGTAGGCTGCTTGCATGCATAATATCACAATAGCCATACAATTTTCCATAGAGTTTCCAGAGCCCTCTTGTTTCTTACCCCAGAGAGTATACGAAGCGTGGTTTGCATCTGGCTTCATAAGAATCTAGTCAAATACTTGAGTCCTGTTGCTCAGTCCTGTATTAAGTATTTCTCTGGGGCAGGACCGTTTTCTGATAGTGTGTCTGTAAGGGCATTTCTTCGGTCAGCCTCAAAGTCAGTAGTTACGTTATACCTATTATAGTGTCCCTAAAATTTCCCTGAAATTGCCATTAGCTGTTACCGGTTTGTTTTGTTCTCTTTTCCGGTTTCACGGACTGTAGGACAACTACTGTGTATCACCTCCCGAGAGTGAGGTCTTTGTCAGTCGTCCACTATTTGGTGCAAATGCCATCTGACCATCACCCTCAACACTTCTCCATGTCGTCCAGTTCTGCTGAGTAAAGAGAAAACATTTCAACACGGGCAACGCGCAGAGCCACCATCCTGTCCCAGCCCCGCTCTGTACCGGAGGGCCATCCGGAAAGAGATTGCCTGTGTTGTTTCTAGTTGGACCCGTGAGTAGCCATGTGATGCCGGGCAACCTAGTAATCTCTCTGTGTCTATCCAGAAGAAGGGGCAATCTTCATTCCTATCTCAGAGGCCGGTAAGGGAGACTCAGTGAGGGAATAAAGTGCTTCTCACAGCGTCTCACACAAACCTGAGCCCGGGGGTGGGGCCTGCAGTTTTGTCTGGGAGGGAACCAAATAAAAATGGGCCACTCTTGAATTACCTCTTTGGAATGACTCATAATTACGCCCTCATTGCTTCTGCTAATAATGTCTTTTTATTGTGGTCTTAAAAACAGGCAATATATTGCTGAAAGTCACCACGCATGGAAACAATGCACGGAGGGCGAGCTCCTCCCTTGCTTTCTGCAGCGACAGCTCTGCCTACGAGGCACAGGGAAGTCTGGCCCTTTGCCACATCACCTGTCTCCTCACATTACAGGCAGCTGGCAATCCCTGCTCTCGCCCCACCAACGTCCCTTCTGGCCTTCTGACTGGCTAGGCTCCTTTCTGCCCCAGGGACTTTGCACCTGCAATTTCCTCCATGTTGTTAATTTTTGCTCTCGGAAGCGTCTGCAGGACACAGGGCTGCTCACAGCAGGTACTCGATAAATATTGATCAATGCACGAATTAGGCAGTAATGCTGACAATGGTGAACAAAGGAGAATCCCAAATTCCTTCCTCGATGGTAGACATATGGGCTGACCTAGGGGCTCAGATATGCCTTGGGCTCAGCTCTTGCACCCTGCTCTGCTCTGTCATTAGTGGTTTTGAGTACACTCAGCAACACCGCCAGCTACCAAAATGACATGCTTAAATTCAATGCCATGGGTCAAATCCCATGGACTTATTTCCTTCGAAGGGGCAGAGGGATGCGGGGTCACAGGTATGCATGGGATAAATAAGGAAATGATTAAGTGTGTTGAAAAGTGACTGACACCTGGGTCCTATCCCCCCCGAGAGATTCTGATTTAACTGGTCTACTGTGCAGCCTGGGCATGGGGAATTCTTTCAACTTCTCAGACGATTCTGATGTGCTACCAAGGATAAGCATAACCCCCTCTCCATTCGAGAAAAGGGCTCTCAAGTGGAGAGATGATGTCACCGTGCCCGAGCTCGGTACACAGCCCTCCGTCCCCAACCCTCCCACCATAATCTCACAGACTGTAAGTTACGGTCCTGTTAGCAGTGGGTATTAACAGTGGCTATCGAGCTGGAAATCCAGTAGGAATATATAAAAAGTCTTAAAATCGAAATTTGGAAGGCGGGAAAAGGGAAGCTCTGAGAGGTCGCGTCATTTGACTTGTCCCGGGTCCCTCGGTCATTAAGGGCAGAATCGGAGTGAGAACCGAAGTGTGTTGAATTCAACCCGGTAATTTTCCCCCCTAACAAGGCAGGGACATGTCTGCTTTATTCCCAGTCACAAGCCCAGTTTCTGGCACACGGGACATACGGATCACATATTGGCCGCACACAGGAATCTCAGTCGGACATTACTCAGAAACCTCCAGGCAGCGGAGGACCACAACCGCACGTAATATTTGAGTTACTGGGCTGGTACCATGGCAGACGGCACTTAAATTATTCCACCTGGAGAGAAGGTTGGCCGTGCGTTCCGGGTTATAGGATCCTCCTTGCAGAAAGAAGGGCTTACCAGAAGCAGCTGGAGGGACTAGAGAGGGAATATTCCAGAGCCCAGTGCTGGCACCGGGCAAAGATGAGTTAGTTAATCGTGAAGGAATGAGCGCGGACCCAGCTTCTCCCTGTATTTTCCTCTAGTCCTCTGCCCTCCTGCCCGGTGTTCTGGCCACTGTCCCCAGGACACAGGACGCCCCTGTTCATCCTAGCATTGTGTGAAATGCCAAGCTGAAGCGAGACATACATCCACGTCTCTCTCTAAACACTTCGGATAAATTAGTCATTAACCGTTCATATCATTACATGTATTTTTGCTTAGCAACGATACCTACATGTCGATTACCTTAAAAACCCCTCTATTATAGTTTACAAACAATAAAACATGCCCATTTTAAGGGCACACCTCAGTGAATTTTGGCAAAGTATACACACCAGTGTAACCACCACTAAGAAGATAGCGTTTTTTTTTATCACCCTAGAAAACGCCTTCATGACCCTTTCTTTGTAACCAGTCCCCCCCCCAACCCCTCACCCCCACAAACCACCACTCTGTTTTCTGTCCCTAAAGATGAGTTCTTCTTCTTCTCCATGGACATATACATGAGATGACATAGTATGTAGTCTTTTGGGTGAGGCCTCTTCCCTTCAGTATATAGGTTTTGAGAGCCAGTGTGTTGTTGAGTGTTTTAGTAGGTCATTTTTGCTAATGCAGTGTGGTGTTCTGTTGGGTGCGTAAATCAACTGCATAGATTTATATGGTACATACTAACATTTTCATATGTTTGCATATTGACTTGCTTCTGATGATCTTTAATTCACTTATTTCTGGCAGCAATTTTTGTAGTCTTTTTGATTATATATATATATACACACACAGACACGCACACACACAACCATATCATTTGTGAGTAAAGCCAATTTTATTTTCCTATGAGTATCCTTTTCTTTCTTTTTCGAGCCTTATTGCACTGGCTAGGATCTTCAGTACAGTATTCAAAAGAAGTGAGAGCAGCCTTCCTTGCTCTTGTTTCTGATTTTACGGGAAATGTGTGTAGTGTTTCACCATTAGCTATATTTTTTTGTAGGTTTTTCAGACATCCTTTATCAGGTTAAGGAAGTGTCCTTCTACTAGAGTGCTAAATGTTTTTATCATCAGCACTGAATTTTGTCACTTTTTTTTTTGGTCATGTTTTTTCTGTATTTACTGAAATGATAGGATTTTATTCCTTTTTTCCATCAATGGGGTTAAATACATTGATTCTTTTTTTTTTCTCATTTTGAAACAATCTTGCATACCTGGGATAATAAAGAATTCTTTCTATATATTGCTGGTTTCAATTGCTAATATTTTGGTAAGGATTTATTACGTATATTTTGATGAAGACTATCGGTCTCTGTTTTCTTATATCTTTGATTGGTTTTGCTCTTAGGGTAATGCTGGATTCATAAAACCAGTTGGGAAGTGTCCTCTATTTTCTGAAGGAGTTTCTTTCTTTTTCTTTTTCTTTTCAATACTGTAAAGATGTCATTCTATTGTTTCCAGACTTTTGTCTTTCAGAAGAAGTGGGTGTTAATTATTTATATTTCCCTACAAGTAAGGTGTCTTTTTCCTCCCCCCTCTGGCTGTCTTTAAGATTTTTCTATGTATTAATTCCCTTTTAATTTTTTCCCCTGGGGGTTTGTTGAACTTTTTTGGTCTGTGGATTTTCAGCTTTCATCACAATTAGAAAAATTCCAGCCACTATTTTCTTCTAATGTTTTTCTCTTTTCCTTGGACCACGTAATATTGTTCCACAAATCACTAAGTTTTGATTCATTTTGTCCACTCTTTTTTACTTTATATTTCAGTGTGAAGTTCCTATTGCTATGTTTTCAAACTGACTGATATTTTGTCAGTAATAAATCTTCTATTAAGTCCGTTCAGATACAATGTTTTTCAGCCCTTGAAAGTTACACTTAGATTTTTTTTTAATATATTTTTCCTTTTCTTGTCCCATTGTGTTCATGTTTTTCTTTAAATCCTTGAGAATAATTATTATAGCTGCTTGGAAGTCCTTGCTGCTGTTTTTGTTATCCCTGCCATTAGCGGTCGCTTTCGACCAATTTTTCTTAAGGTTATAGATCGCATGACTAGTCATTTTTGAGCTCTGGACAGGCAGGTCTGGGTTTTGTTTTCTGTTACCAATGGAGCTGCTCTGGCAGATGGTTCAGTTACCTGTGGATCATTTTTGGTCTTTAGGGGCTGGGTTTTAAGCTTTGCTAGGATGAATCTAGGGTGGTCTTTATTCTGACCCTAGTTTAGCCCCAAGACTGGAACATGGTTCTTCTCTGATCGCTACTGAATGTCCCAGGGGACCAGTGAAGCCTCCTGACTCTTGCTTGTACAAGTATGAACATCTCCGCAGCTCTGTGTGACCTCTGGGGATTTTTTAGCTTAGAGCCTCCAACTGTTTTTGTCTGGCTTGGTGGTCTTTCTCACTACACATGCTTGGCTTATTATTCAATCACAGATCACAGATTTATATGGTCTTTTCTCTGCAGAGCTTGCTCTTATTTGGTATTCTACTCCACAATATCTAGCTGCTTCGGCTCTCTAAAGTTCGATCTTGTCTTCTCCATGAGGCTGTCAGGGCTCTGCTCAATCACTCCCTTCTACATCACGGTCCGAAAGTGCCCCCAGGCAGAAAGCTGAGTCAAGTGTAGGTTTCATTGCCTTTGCTTCTGTTCTCCCAAGGATTACAATCCTGTGTTGTCTGTCATCTGATGCCTGGAAATAGTTGTTTTTATATATATATATATATATATACATATATATATATATATATATTTATATATATTTTTTATTTTAAAGTTTTCTAGTTGTCAACAGTGGGGAGGTAAATAGTTACTGTTACCCCCTCATTCTGGAAATATAAATTTATTACAAATGCTATGCCTTGATATTTTTATAAAAATATTCAGAAATAATGTTCTTGGCCATTAAATATTTAATTAAACCAAATAACTTGTCCCTATCAACATCCAGAGATTAGAAAACTACCTAAAACTAATTCCACCCACCTCAAAATGGGCATGTACCTCACATACAAAATCCTGATTTCTTAGGTAAAACCTAAGACTATCAGTCTAACCAACAGTGTCATATAATGGGACAGATTTTCTGTCTAGGAGTGACACTGAACAGTAGTTATACCATAAATCAGGAAGTTTCATGATAAGAGCCAGACCCCAGAATGACTTCATAATGTTGACTTTATACAAATGACTTCCTTAAGTTCATGATGCCCAAGATTAATACTGGTTAAGTTCCCTGGGCTTTAGGGAACAACGTATAAGATGCTGGTCACAACCACATGTTACCTGAGAGATGACTCCCCATCTTAGACAGCCTCTGTGTGAGGGTCTATCTAGGGCTTGGTGAATTGTATGGCACTGAGCTATTTCCATTAATTATTTCTGCTCAGTAGGGAAAAACAGATCTGCTCAGCATAGGCCAAACTCTAGTGTGCTTTTCTCAGGGATTTTTTTGGATCTCAGAAGATAAATGAGATTCTGTCACATTTCTAGGAGGCACTATCTTATTTAAAAAAAAAACACCTTAAGATAACTGTATTGAAGTATATCATTTCAAATACAAGGTCTTCGTGTACTGCTATGTTTCTTTTTTATGTTGATATTTTATCTCCTTCCTTTCTTAGGAAAGCATAGTAAATTCTCAGTAGTCTTAAAAATAGAATGCTAAGTTCAGAATAACCCCATTTTTTTTTTTAAATTTATCAGGAGGCAGAATAAGTAAATAGGAGCCCGGGGGCTGGGGGCACCTCTGGGAATTAGAGAAGTAGGATATATCCATCCTCTCTTTAGGTCAAGTCTCATCTGGCCCTCACAGAACTTGTATCATATCTTCTAGAAGCTTATCTCTCCCCCTCAGCCCACAGAGAGGGACAGATCTGCAAACCCTTTGGTGGACATGGGATTACTTTGGGAAAAACCAGGTCCTGTCGCACTTTGAAAAAAAAAAAATAATGAGCTCCTTATTTAGGAAGAGTAAATTTTTTCTAAATCACACCAGAAAAGGTAATGGATAAAGAGAATCATCTTTTGAAGGAAACAATTGTTAGGTACAAGACCTTCACTGGTCTGTCCCTTGTCCATTATTGCCTGCTAAGTGCTGACCCAACTTTTACCTCAGAATGGAACACGGATGTTCCACACAGCTCTTGTATCTATCATAACTAAGTAGAGAACACATTCTATTAGCCACTGGAAATGGGGTGCGTCGGTTGAAGTCAGGGTTTTGATGTCATCAGGTGTCTTTCACACTTACAGGGTGGGGGGTACCCCGTCTGTTTCTGCTTCACCCTTGTGATAGCTGAGATCTCAATATTTCTAGGAGGCTTCTCAAAGGACTGAGAGTTCATAATGCCCACGAGCACTAGTTCTTACCGCAGAACATTCTAGAGTCACCAGTGCCTGGTGACTTCACACCAGTGAAGTCAGACTCTAGCAGTGGTGCTCAGGTACCAATATTTTTGGTAAAGGCCTCAGGTGATTCTAATAGGTAGCCAGGACTGAGAACCACTCCCTTAGACCGATAATTCATGTGAAATTGGATAGCAGAGTATTACACAAAGAAGAGTTTCAGTGGTCTCCTTCATCTTCTGCTTAGGTTCCTCTTGCCTCCCTTGACATCTTTTTGCCCAATTTAAACTACCCATCCCACTGTGTCCTCATCATATTTCCATTCCTGAGAATAATCCATCAATTCTGAAAATAAAATGCTCAAATAGGATATGCTCTACAGTCTAGGATTTTCCAGTGATTTAATTATCTAATTACTGGAGCCGGCTGCCAAGCACAAAAGATTTCATTCAGTTTCACTATTTTATAACACAGTTCAAAGAACATTTGAATTCCTAATTCAATTTTTGTTCTTTGGAGACTCTGCCACGGAGTTTCGTGTATCTCTAATAAGAGCTCCATTCTTGGACTTATAATCACTTTGGGGTTGCACGTCTTCTTTAGTGTGTAACACATACACTCAAGGAGAATTGGTGTTGAGATGGCTTAATTATTCTAAACTGGTTTTGTCTTAAATAGACAGACTCCCCTGACTGAAAAGACAGAGTCTTGCCAGGCAGGAAAGCTGATGGGGACACAGGAAATACAAAGACTGAGGTAGACACGACAACCATCAGTTGGGAAACAAAGTGTTTAAGCTTTCCCTATGCCTCTGCTCTTTAGAACTGCACACGCTTCAAAGCTCAAGAGCACATCGGCTTTGTCCTTTATACCCCCAGAACCAGAGAAGCCAAGCAATCCCGGGGCAATAAAGGAAACTGTGTGGTTAAGAGCATTCCCAGACCTTGACGGAAGAACCGCATTGCTTAAGGAAAGATGGTTCTGAAACTGAGCTACCACAGTGCAAGGTTCACTCGGAGAGGTGGGTTGTGGGGAACCCCCCACCCCTCGCCAGCCAGAAAACCGAACAAGGCCAGGGTGATCCTACGGGCACACACATCAGCTTCCATATTGAATGTGTCACACTTCAGAGGAAGCCTGGTACTTAGGCTAAAGCAATTCCACCTCCCCCCACCCGCCCCCAACCTGCTCACTTTGGAAAGCACACAAGATTTAAGAATTCTTTGTCTTGCAAGGGTCCAGGGAGGAAAGATAATTTGCAAATGGCCAGCAGGTGGCACTAAAGGGCAGGAGCAGCGTGAGAAGGGGCTTACCCTCCAAAAGTCCCAGGGAAGGATCTGGGACCCACCCATTCCTGTCAGCACGTTTGTCACTTGACCTGTAGGGTACTAACTCATTGGTTTTTAATTGCTTTCCAACATCTTTTAGAACGAATACGAAAATTTCATATAAAACCTCAATTTCCAGAAAAACCCTGGGCTCTAATGCTGTCGGGTTGCGAAACCACCATCTTAACTTTAATTAGGTGGTAGGGCTCAGGCTGTGAGTGAGCGGAAGAGGGCGTGAAGCTGTGGCAGGAAGCCCTTTCCATGTTGCACCCCCCTTACCAGCTCCAGTCAGGGAGCTGAGGACGCCATGCTGTTTAGATGATGAGCTTCCTGAGGTCCGGAAGATGCCCGGGTGTGGCCTGAGCCAGCACCACATCCTCAATGACCAACCTGCCCCAAAGGTAGGGGGCATGGGACTGACCCAGGAAGCATCTCAGAAAAGTCTCAGAAAGCAATCACATGAAGAAATGCACAGCCTCAGCTCCTTCTACTTGGAACCCCACCATACATTTCTCTGCTTCATCAGACTGATGGGACGGATTCCCCAAGACTGGTGACACAAAGGGTCATTTTCCCTCCCTTTTGATTCCTGCGCAGTTCCTATATTCCCGAACAATGGAAAAAAGTAAGGAAAATATGGAACACACTCTCCAGATAAAATGCAGATGTTTCTCAACAAATCTTCCATGACGGCTTCTTTTCCTTACAAATTCATCTTCTATTCTAAACTCATATCGTTCTTTGCAAAAACAGCGTGGCTGCCTGTCACACCTTCGTGCAAGCTCACTGAGGAGGAGCGAGGAGCCGAAACATTTGCAAGCAGAAGTCTTAACTGGCTATTAGAATGCTCCACGGGTCCTCTCTTTCCAGCTCTCCTCCAAAAAAACAAATGTTTAATGGTTTTGTCATGCGTAAAAGCATGCCTAGCTTCCAGAAGTGGTTACAGATCGACTTGAGTTGTGGTGGAAGGCTCTAGACCAATCTTATCTGTGGGAGAGAGGAAACCATGCCTTGATGGGGCTCCTCTTTAGGTCTTCAGTTCGCCCTTAGGGACACAGGGTAGAGAGAACCCCAGGAAGGGGTTGAGGGGCTAAGGAAGTTGGGGGAGGTGAGCAGGGAGGGGAAATCGGACTCTGGGGAACTAAAAGGATGCCCTCCATAAGGAACTGGGCGGGTACCTGGAGCTGTCGCATCTGCTGGAGCTGCAGCCTGAGTTCAGCCACACTCCGCCTCATGTCAAGCAGGCTCCTGTGCATCGCCGAGGGGC
The DNA here is from genome assembly GCA_028646535.1 of Procyon lotor. Taxonomy (NCBI): domain Eukaryota; kingdom Metazoa; phylum Chordata; class Mammalia; order Carnivora; family Procyonidae; genus Procyon; species Procyon lotor. The sequence continues at coordinate 9,820,604 of CM053611.1, forward strand.
TGGCAGGCGGGGGCTGGCTGGGCGGCCCCGACGACTCCAGGGCACCGACAGTCTTCCCTCCAGAAACATGCAGCGTTCCTAGGAGAAAAGAAGAGCCAAGAACTTCAGCGTCCCAGAAAGTGCGAGCTCTGAGTCCCATCGCGACACAGATCACTGCTAACTCCTTCAGTATGAAAAAAATTTTTAATGATGTCGGTCCTCTAAATGGCAGGAAAAAAAAGAAAGAAAGAAAGAAAGAAAGAAAAGAAAAGAAAGAAAAAAGAAAAAGAAAAAGAATTGGGTTTAAATTATGGAACATTCATGCAAGGTTATAGTACGCAGTCTGTAAATGTCACGTTGTAGAAGGCAGAACACAGAGCAGTATGTATGTATAGCACGATGCCGCATTAAGGAAGCTAGCTTCTTCCCTCCCTCCCTCCCTTCCTCTATACAAGTTTGCAGCGAAAAGATTAGATGTATATATAACTAAATGTTAATTCTTTCTATCTGGTGGTAGTCTATGATATATATTATATATATACATATATATAATTATTTTAATATTATTATTAAATTTTATTATTACAAATTATTAAATTACATTTAATATTATTTTAATAATATTATTATTATTATTTTAAGTAGGCTCCACATTGGGCATGGAGCCCGCTGCAAGGCTTGAACTCACGACCATTAGAGCAAGACCTGAGCTGAGATCAAGAGTTGGTGGCCCAATGGACTGAGCCACCCGAGTGCCCCAAGTTTTATATATGCTTATGCTACTACTTTTTGTATCATTAAATCTGCACGGTGAGTATCTGTAATTTTATAATAGAAAATGTTTTTTTTAAGTCTGGGACCTAACACTGGTTAGGTTAGACTCACCTAACACGACTTAGACCCAACACGACTGCTTCCTGCAGGCGAAATGTATCCGGACAATAACAGACACTGAGTTCTGCACAGATTCACCCCAGTCACCAAGGAGAAAGTACTAAGAACCGGGTATCATGAATCCCTGCGGGTTTTCAGACCCAAAGAAGCAGGACTTCTGCTCACATCTCCTTTACTGAGAAAATCAGGTTTGGTTCAAAAATTCTCTAGGAGAGGAATCAAAAAAGGCAACAGAAAGAAACACTTCCTAAATAGTTTTCAAGCTGCCATACACTTGTGCTCCTTGGGTCCAACGTAACCAAGCCTCATGGATTTCCTAAGTCCACCTGGAAAGGGCCTGATTTGACCACGTATGATTCAGAAAATGCCTCCCAAAGGATCCTAAGTAGCACTACAGGATCAGCAAGGTACAGGAATCAGGAGGTACCACTGTCTTGATAGGACAATGGAGTTCTTTGGAAGAGGCCTCCAGAGTAGACCGAATTTACATCACACACACACACACACACACACACACACACACACACATACACACACACACACACACGCACGCACACACCCTCTTCTGGTTAGCTCTCTTTTCTGTAAAGGACAAAGTGGAAGGTCTACAATAGGCTGGGCAGGCTTTCCAGGACCGAACTCTGCCGCTTTGCACACTCCAAAGTGGGGACCGACAGTGGCCTCTCTTTCCATCTGGGCTCAGCACCTGGGGACTCCTTCCCCTGCGTCCACAGCCCAGCTTCAGGGGGACTGCTGCCGGGGGCCAGTGAGTGCTCACAGCTGTCCTCTTGCTGGCTCCCGGCAGGGTCGATGGACGCCGACGGTGCATCAAGTTCCTCACCCTCCGAGGACCAGCCGCCTGGGAGCAGTCGGGAGGACAGGACCCAAAGCACTGCAAGGATTTCCAAAGTGACCCCAGCAGGGCAGACAAAGAGATGTCTATTTGTACGAGCTCATTGGTCACTCCTACCATGATGGCCACGGCTCTGGCCGACGCTGGGCTTTTCTCCCTCAAATCGAAATCACCCCCCAGAAGAGCAAGATTTGCCATCTCTGCAATGGTCCCAAAGAATATTCTCCGACCGTGAAGGTCTCCGGTAAGAGAGCATCCAGTAACATTTCCAATAACCGCAGGAGGTCAAAATGAACAAGCACCTTCGGGATCAAGGATTCCGAGGGCGATCACAACGAACTGGACCTTTTCCTTTTAGAATCAGTCAGGCCACTTGAGTGTCACTCTGCGCCCGCAGGCAGAGACACACGCAGACGTGCCCGCCAACATGCACGCGCAAACCCACACCCACACCCACACACGGACAGCATACGACGTCAGGTGTACCGCGAATGGTACCATCGAGGTGTTTCTCCAACGAGGATGACACAGGGCTCGCTAGCCACCTCCCATTTGGTGTTCCGAACTGTTCTGCTCCTCTTCAGCCAGAGGAAGACACATGTGCCTTCTACATCCCCTCCTAACATGGCGAGGACAGCCGGGCCCACACCCTCTGGTAGGGCTGAATGCCGATCACTGGCTCTGAAAAGTATCTTTCGGCCCCAAATGTCTTTATGGAATCTGCACTCATTTGTCCAATTTCTTCACCACCTAATTCACTACATCTGATTTCTATCTCCGTCATCCACACGACAGCTCTCTGTCAGGCGGCCAGCGGTCAGGTGTCAACCC
>CM053611.1:9823660-9850565 GCA_028646535.1 Procyon lotor
ACTCTCTTCTTCCTCACTCAAGTTTCAACTCTCCTGTCTCCTTTCTTTTTACCTCTCCGCTGCCCCATCTCGGATACTGTCTCTTCTCATTTCACCCTCAGCTAGTCGTTTAAATCCTGCTGTGTTTTCCTGGGAAGATTCTCCTCTCACCGGACACATTTCCCAGGGAGGTCGCTTCTACTATGACTATCGGCAAACGTCTCCCACATCCTGGTCTCCAGCCCCCAGGTTTCTTCGGATGCAAATACCAAGACCTTGACATTGATCCCAGGCTCTTCCACAAGCAGGTCGAAGTCGTTATTTCTCTTCCTCTTCCCTAACCCTCTTTGTCTCTGGAGGCCTAATTTTAGCCAGTGACACTATTATCCACTCAATTATTTAAATGAGAATCTTAGGGGCGCCTGGGTGGCTCAGTGGGTTAAAGCCTCTGCCTTCAGCTCAGGTCATGATCTCAGGGTCCTGGGATCGAGCCCCGCATCGGGCTCTCTGCTCAGCAGGGAGCCTGCTTCCCCCTCTCTCTGCCTGCCTCTCTGCCTACTTGTGATCTCTCTTTCTGTCAAATAAAAAAAAAAAAAAAGAGTCTATAAATGAGAATCTTGGAAATTATTCTCAGTATCCAACGTCCTGGCTGTGTGACCTCAGGTAGGTAACATGACCTCTTTCTCAGTTTCCTTCTCTGTAAAATAGGTCAATGGGCTATTGTGGAGGACCATGGAACTAACACACGTGAACTGCTCATCCCAGTGGCTCACGGAGAACCTGGCCGATGCAGGGAACAGTGATTATTATTCCTCTGAGGAGAGTGGGCAAGAGGAGCCCCTGCCAGCCTCCCCACCTCACCTGGGAGTATCAGCAAGTAGAAAAGTGGAGACTGGAGCCGTGGGCTGAGGTCTAGCGGCAGGGGCCCTGAAATCTAAGGTTGGAGCTGAATTCGGTGGGTGGGAACCCTGAGTATGAAACAAGGTGATGCAGAGGACCTGGGATGTGCTCTCCACACCCACACAGGAGGCACACACATTCTGCTCCCAGCGCCCCCAGACTGGTCTGCACAACCTCACTCCTTTCTATGCACGTCGCCCTCCCCCCACCCAACTCCTCCCAGGTCTGCCTGAAGTCAAGTACACTATAAGATGAATCTTATTAATGCAAATCTGATGGGACTTTAACGTATCCCGTCATGATGGAAAGAACATGGGCTCGGGAACTGGCGGAACTGGCCGTGACTCCCCCTAGCGGTGTGGCTCACATCTTCCTTACAGGATAATGTGTGCCAAATGATAGAATGTGCAATTTACGACCCATGGTATGTCTTCCAAATGGGAGGCTTCTTCCGTTCTCTTAGATCCACCGTAAACCCAATATTCCTCAAGTAACCGGAAATCTGGTTTTCCCTTTGTGATCGACCCCTGGCCCAAAGAGCTCCTTGATGTCTCTGTAATTTTGTGGACTTGTCGACAGGAGGGGGATAATACTTTCAGGCTTATAGCTTACTTCCTAGGATTCTGGAAGAACTAAAACATTTTGCGCACTGTACAAGGCTGCTATGGCAACGAAAGCCCCGTGGACCACGTCTAGCCGTGACACATGAGAACGAGAGAGACCACACTCGGCAGGGACGCGGGGAACGACGCACGTGTGGTTGCCGGTGGCATCATGAGCCGGCTCAGCCCTTGCGGAGGAGAAAACTGGCAGCACGTTGCCCATGCTACTCAAGTTCACCCCTCTGGACTTACTGATTCCACTTTGGGAACTGCATCCCAGGGATATCACACCTGCTCCTTTCCTCTTGCTCCAAAAGAGACAGTTAGAAAATTTTGCACAACACAGAGACGAAAGAGCCTACGTAGCTTTAAAGAGACCGGGGCACCTTAACACAAAAGAATGAGGTCAAATGGCAGGTGGGAGGGCGGCGGAGACCATGTGGATATGTGTTGTGTGCGGACATGCGGTTAGTGTTCTTATCTGGAACGTGGGAATAACAGCTGTACCCACGTAGGGCAGAGGCATCAGGAGCTACTGAGGTCCGGCATGAAAAGCACCCCGAACGGTGTCCGGCACGGAGGAGACACTCACGAGCTATTTCCCATGATTATGATGATGATGTCACCCAAAGTGAAAGGGAATAAAAAGAATGAAGAAGAGTGTGTGCATCTTGATTAGAACAATGGTATCGGGTACTTAGCATTCCCAGAATAGAATCCAGAGGCTTGGAAGGTTGTAGTGTTCACTCGGCACCCTTTGTTCTCGCTAGCTTCGGGGATGCGTAATTGACATAGAACACTGTGTAACTTTAAGAGGTACTATGTGTTGATTTGATGATATACTTATATATTACAATATGATTACTACCATAGCCTTAGCTAACACACCCATCACATGTCCCATAATTGCCGTTTCCTTTTTGTGGTGAGAACATTTAAGACCCACTCTCTTGGCAACTTCCAAGCATACAGTTGAGGAGTGTTTGCTATAATCACAATGCTCTGCTAATATTAGATCCCCAGAACTTGTGCATCTCCTAAATGGAAGCTGACACTTCTGACCAACACCTCCCCATTTCCCCCAGCCTTCAGCCCTGGCTGACCACCTTTCCACTCTCTGTTTCTTCAAGTTCAATAGATTCTTTCTCCATCCCCCCTTACTTACGTTCACAATAGATGACAAAATAAAGGAACGAACAGACATCTCCCAAACAAACTGGCAACTGGTCTGAACCCAAGTTTAGCAATTTCCGTGAAATAATTCTCTGGCTGCGGCCAAGGTCACTGATTGATTTCTAAGTAAACCGACAAATCCCATGAGGCCTGGAAATGCTGGACGCCCAGCCCTGCCGGCTTCACAGCTGAACTGCCTGTACTTAGCCAGGGAGAAGCCCGGTCTACGGAGGACTCCGCGGCAGCCCCAAATCTGTCCATTCTACCATGCTGCATAACATGCTGTGGCTTCCCCAAATTAGGGGTTCCACCCAACTGGCCACATGCTTCCCGTGTCATTCAGTAGCTGAACATGTCTCTGGTGATAGTTTCTATTTCTAATCCAACACAAGGGAAGATCTCGTATTCTTGAGAGGAGGCCTGCCCTGAGCCTGCTGCGTAAAATGGACATCAAATAAGCCTGGATTTTGGTGGGAATATAATTGGGGCTTCTGGGGGGGGGGGGGATTGCTGGCATTTAAAAAGCTGGCCCTCTTCAGAGTATACCTTCCCTTCCCAGCTCGACAAGGGCTCCCTTCGGGTTCATTCCCATTCTTTAGTTGGGCTGAGGTCCTTCCTCACTGTAGAACATTCCAATGGCTTCACTTTGCACTTGGAATAACATCTAAACTCCTTTCCACAGCATTTACACGTGCCTCCCTGTCCCCCCCCCACACGTGCATTTACACAGCATTTACACGTGCCCCCCCCCGCCCCCCTCACCTAAGTAGTCCCACTCACCCTTCGGGCCTCAGCCTGTGTCACTTCCTCAGGGCAAGGTCTCAGTCGAGGCCAGACCTGCTGGTTAAACATTCACCCTGCACTCCTTCTTACCACTCGTAACTACTTGTTCTGTATCTGTTTTCCCCCTAGGCTTAGGGATTCTAGGCAGGCAGCTCTATCTCAGTGATGCCCACTGTCCTTGCCTAGTGTCAGGCAAACATATTTGTTGGATGCCGGGCCCTATATGCGAATAAATGAAAGAAAAGTGTATCAAAGAAGAAAGACTGAATGGAGAGGACTAAAGGCTTAGGCCACGCCCCCCCTCCGAATTAATTAATGACTAATTTGGAATTTCAGCATTAAGCAGGGAAGGTGTGCCTGTGGGGGGGGTGGGGGAAACGACACACACGTGATCCAGAAAGCCTCTAAAGTCACATCAATTACGCATCTTAGAGAAAGGTTAATTTAAGAGCTCTGAAACAGCCAAAGCAAATCAAAGGCAGCCCACCCGGGGAGACTCCGAAAAACACTTACCGGCACTATCTGTGTGGCTCTTATTGGCTGCGGTTTTCATCATTTTCTCGCTGAATGAAAGAAAAAGAGAGTCAGCCACACAGTTTCCAAAATGTCTTTTTTTTTTTTTTTTGGCCCCTTCCATTCACTATTCTAAGCGATTAGCAGCAGCTAGTGATGGTATCAAGCAATGAGGGTATTTGAGCGTCAGCATCACTATTGGGCGGGATGGAAGAGGCTTCCCAGGTGTGTATTTGCCACTGCGGGTGGAATGCAGCCGAGCAGCGCTCATGACTTTCGGATGGGGAGGACGTGGAGACGAGTGGATGGCGCTTGCAGGCACGGCGCTGTGGTCCGTGAAGCCACATGCACTGGGAAGCCCATTTACCCTTCTTGGGCCAAAGTGTTACCTTCGACCAAGAATTACCAGAAGGAAAAACAAACAAACACACCATGATTCATAGAGATGGGAATTTTTTCAGCCTTGAGATGATTACAGGAAAAACGGATTTGAATGAATGGATTATCGTAATGATCAAAGAGAAACAGATTGAATTATTTTTCATTGGTTTGCTTTTCTTCTTTTTACCTAGACGCATCTTTGCTATTACTTGTAATGGGCCCTTTAAAAAGCGCCGACTGAACAAGGCCAGTTAAACTGGCAATCTGTTTCTCCATGGCTTGCATCCTCTCTCTGTAAAACAAGAGAATCGTTGGTTAAAGCTATTATTGACTTTCAGACTGGTTTGTCTAGGTGAATGATCACCTGAGGGTTATAAAATGGACCACTTAGGAGGCTGCCGAAGTTTACCCCATCCTGGCCTGGGGAACGTGAAGGGCCTACAAATAATTCCTGCCGGGTTCAAGATTCGATGATTGGAGTTTTATATTAACCCACTGATCTCACTGAAAACAAAAACAAAAACAAAACAAACAAAAAAAACAAAACCAAAAACAAAACCAAAGAAAAAACCACAACACCAGACAGATGAGCGAGCCTAGGCCTCCTGGAAAACGGAAAAGGGCCTCCTTCTGCAAGGACTCTGCCCACAGTGTTTTTGTGACTTTCTGCCCCACTGTTGCAATTTTATCGCTGACACCGGCAGTGTCCTAGGCCAGCTGGGGCCCGGTGGCACAGACTTCCAAGCTGTCTTCGTCAGAAGGGAGGGTGCCGCCTGGTTTTGGGGTCCGTGATGGAGAGGTTTGCTGAGTGTGGAGTACTGATTGCTTCACAGCCCAAGAGAGACGCAAATGGATGTCTCCAAAGGAAAAACAGGATTGGAATCACTGTCTGACTTGGGGGGAAGGGGCCACTCAGTCTCATGTCGTAGCGACCTTAACCCGGGGGCTTTTGCAAGACCCAGCAGGAAGACAAATATCCTTGACAACTTGACCACCTCGGGACACAAGCGAAAAATACCCCCCAGTGATGCACATACACTGCCCCGCTCTGTTTGGGGCTCTCTGAGGCCATGACACCGCTCGTCTGGCTTTTCCCACAGGCTCCCCACTCTGTGCCCCGGCCAATGGCAGCTTCGCAGAGCAATGACCGTTATTTTCAGCATGTGATAAATGCTGAAACAGAGAGTGACCTCTCCTGGCTGAGGACGGTGGGCAGCACGGCTATCACCGCCGGGAACGCAATGACACTTACGTGGTGGTTTAAAACAAGACAAGGGGGAGAGTGGGGAACAGTTTGAATAGTGGGGGTACCTTGCCTGCCAGCATATCCCCTCAACAGGTGTCCCAGCAAGGGTCGGCTTAAGACAGAGATGTGACTCCACTCTCCACCACGGGCCCCCAGCCCACGGGCCCCTGGTAGTGTTAGCATTACTGATTCCCCTATCCAGACATCATAGCTTTTTTTTTTTTTTTTTAAAGATTTTATTTATTTATTTGACAGAGAGGAGAGAGATCACAAGTAGGCAGAGAGGCAGGCAGAGAGAGAGGGGGAAGCAGGCTCCCTGCTGAGCAGAGAGCCCAATGCGGGGCTCGATCCCAGGACCCTGAGATCATGACCTGAGCTGAAGGCAGAGGCTTTAACCCACTGAGCCACCCAGGTGCCCCCAGACATCGTAGCTTTTAAACACAAGCCAACTTCTTTATCGGGTACCCTATGGGAAAAAATCATGGCGGTCTGCTCTTTCACTAGAAAACAAATAACTTGGTTGAGTTGGACTAATCGAGAGATGATGCATCTGTATCTCAGACTTCTCAAGGTAATTTTGTCTGTTCACAGGCTTTTGCCCTTGCGTTTTGCCTCGGGGGTACAACCCTTAGTGCCATATGAAACACTGAGCGTAATTGCACAACTACGAGTTTCTGACTTCACAATTCCATGCATTTTCTTTAGTTTAAAATGGATGGTTCTGACACAATCCCGAGTTTCTCGAATGTAAGTCATGAAATCTGAATAGTTACTGGTTGTGAAAACAGTAAGGAAAAAGTACCCGACTGACGCGCTACATAGTATGATCTCTTTGTTCTACTGCAAGAAATTGCAGGAGAGAGAAGAAATTGCACATAGAGTGGAGGTTCCATGGAGTGACTTTCCGGTTGTTTCCAGGCAAAGTAGTAAAGGCTAAACTTCTGAGCTGCAGAGTGTTTTGAGTCTCACCTGTGTTTTTGGCCTCCTCTTTGCCATAAGACAGTGCAGGTGGCAAACAGAGAACTCAGTAAGAAATTCTAATCAAGGAATCAGGTTAGTAAACACCCAATGGCAATCCCAAGTTTATCAGACCCAAGTGGCAAAGAAAAGATGGTGGTGGTCGGCCGTGCTGCCTGCTTGGTGGGAGAAAAAGACTTAGACTAATGGGCTCTTGGGAAATGAATGATGCCCAGCACATCTGCTGAGCACCAGAAGAAAGTCGTCCAGTGCCCCCATGCTTCCCACGGTAATGTTGGAGTGAAGCTCATGAACCTGAGTGGAGGGGCCCTCAGAGCTCCTTGAGAAGGAACTAGTTCACTGCTCTCACTCAATCCTAGGCAAATGCAAGAGATCCCTCCTTCCTCCCCTCCTTCCTCCTCTCCCTTCCTTCCGTAAGCGGCATGACATTTTCAGAGTCTGGGTAGCTTTGCTTAGGAAATGGCTTAAAGGACCTGTGAAGCTGAAGTGTGGGATAGGAAGGCACGGTGACAACCTAACTAGACACAGGTGACAGCAATGCTGAGAACCAGGTAAGTCTATGACTATAGTGCATAAATGAGAATCCGACAGGAAGAAAGGGCAGAAAGGATCCCAGCATTGGCTCCAGGCGCATCCTCGATTAGGGCTCAATCAGTGCTCTTTCTGATCTCTCTCTGGTCAACAGCTCTCACTACTGAGTTTAACAAAGGAGGGCAGCAACATTAAAAACCAAGCAAAGCGCCTGCATCATTCCACGGTCGGAACACTGCTCTTCAACTGATTCATCCCCAGGGCTCTTCTCCACATGGGCATCCATAGGGCTTCATACACGCCTTTGGCTTTTTCCTTGGCTCAGTGGGTACCTGGCTTCTCACTGGGCTTCCCTGCACAGTGGTTTTAGGATACAGAGAAAGACAACACCCAAATCTCACTCCACTCTTCCTTCCCCATCAGACATGATGTTGACATAATCACCGAACTGCCTGGGATAAGAGTTTTGGATGCTCTGGAGCCCTATTCTCAGTCCAATACACACACATTTGGTTCTCCCTTTCTCCCTCTGAGGATGGCTGTGAACACTCCCTGCGTGGCCTCCTCTGGACTATGTCACCGGTGGGGCCACCAGGAAGGAGACACGATCTGTCACAGCCTTGAGAGTTCAGAACGCTGGAGCCTGACGGCCGGGGGGCGGGGGAGCAATTCTCTCTCACTGTCCAGGAAACAGTGGGGCCCGCGTGTGACCGACGCACGTGATAGTACACGCGCGTCCACTGCCTCGGCCAAAACCACTTTACAAAAATACAATTCTTTTGACACATGGTAATGAGCAAACTTTTCCCCCTCCTATTTAATCATCACAATGTTTCTGGTTTCAGGATTCGTTTGAGGGAGATTATCTGATTTATAAATTCATAAATAAGATTGTCTTTCCATTTCATGGTTGGTAATCTGGAAACAATTTTATGGTTTAACTAAATTACAGCAACTGGAAACTTATGCAGCCTTCTCCCATGATGAAATGTTATGAGGTATGTTTTAATGTGAAAAGGAAAAAGGAGAAACTCAGCGGAAGACGAGAAATTAAATACGACCCTGTCATTTTGTTGCAGTGGCAATTCTGTATGATAACCATCAGAATATTAAAGAGGCTTCAGCCAAAGCTTGCCAACATTGCTTGGCTTAAGGTATTACAGAACTGGTATAATTACTGTTGAAAAGATGGTTTAAAAGTGATTTCATAAACCATTTTGTATCATTCCATAAACCATATTTATGTGATTAGTATGTATGGTTAACTAGTCATTTAGTGCCATAAGTCAGCCTGGCTGAATGCATCTTCTTGGGGCCCAAGCATAATATTAATAAAAAAAAAATTCAAGTCCAATCCAGGGAAAGTGCTGATCCCAGTATTTAAATTCCCTCTGCTACAACCAGCTAGCTTTCTTTGCAAGCCCACGTCCGCCTGTGATGAGGCAAAGCCCTGTCTGTGCGTGGTCCACTCTCTGCCTTCAGAGCACGGAGAAGGAAAAAGTCTGCATTTGGGGGGGGAATGCGTTTAGCCAAATAACTCCATTCATCCAACTTTTGGATTTAAGTTTTCACCTCCCGCATTTTTGGACCGGAAACTGGTCTCTGCGCTGACCCAGGCTTCATTAAACCCGAATTAAGTCCTTATTGTTGATTCTCTAGGTAAATTAATGACCAGTAAAAAACAAGTCTGCACCATAACAACTAGGAGACCGGTAGTTCTATAATGAATCCCTAAGGGTATGTTTTCAGCCATTCAGAAGAAGTGTCAGGGAGCTGAGAGAAACCAGTTACCAACGCTGAACCCACTGACTCGGGATGTCCAGCAACGACGATGACGGGGTCGGGGCGGGGTGGGGGGGGGGAGCTGGCCTTCTGGGAGTGCTTCCCAGGGGCCCCACCAATTCATTTCTGGTTCTGGTATTTTCTGATTATTTTTATTGTCTGTTCCTGCTCATTCCCTGTCATCTCTCTCTCCCCAGAAAGTCCTCAACAGCCAACAAAACATCAGCAAATGTTTTAAAGCCCGTTACCATGTGGAGGCACAGAATAAGCTTCTGTGGACGAGACAGGGAATAAAGCATCATCATTCTTTCCTCAGAGTCACTTTTTTGTTTGTTTGTTTCTGGGAGAAAATCGAAGTGAACTAAAACCCTTTAGTCTTGGCAATGCCGAAGGCATTTTCCAGAACTGAATAGCGGATGGGCTTAAAGCTAGGCTATGCCCTTGTTTGCTCATGCCCTGATTCTCTGGTATGAGGGTGGGGGGGAAACCCAAAGTAATTAAAGTCACTGTTTTCAGAAGAGTTCAACAGAACACTGGAATTCAAATGATCTGAATTTGTGGTAAAGCTTCAAATAGGACTCTGAGCAACGAACTTTTTTCTGCCCGATGTTAACCTATTGGTGAAAGAACTCTATAACTGAAAACATTCCTCCGAAAACACCCAACCAATTTAACTGCTCACGGAAACGTCTAGATTTATTCAGGAGACACTGTGGGCGTGGCCAGTAACTGCCATGGGACCGCCATGTTTGGAATGCATTAAGGTCATCCTCCCACCCCTATATGCGACCATGTCTGGCACTTTCTTGTGTTCTCAGTCCTTGGGACGAAAACCGGATACAGAGGGTCATGAAGAAATGTTGACAACACTGATCTTGAAGGCTGCTATCTCTTCCCCGATCGTCTGCTCACGGAGGAGGAAGACTGGCTATGTTCTATGTTTCCTCTTACCGATTCAGCCCATTGTTCTGGCCGGTGCTCAACATGTGCCATGCTTCTGAATTCTGACTTCCTCCCCCATAAACGCCCTACCAGCATCTCGGATATTTCCACGTCCTCGGAGGGCTTCAGAATGGGAAGCCAGCTTCCCCTCTGCCCCATTCCAATTCATTATCTCTTAGAGCTTCAGCGTCTGCTCAGGTAACCCTTTCCAAAGTTGGCCATTACGAGACGCTCGACTCTTCTTCACGGACATACCCTGACCTTCAATTCTTACTCAGTATGGCTTTACTGTCATAGAAACAAAGAACAACCAAAGCAAAGGTTCATCTGGAGTGCTCTGCATTTGACTGATGGCCACGAAGACATGCACATCTCATGACGCCTGTAAAGAAAACAGGCAAAAAATGGAGCCCCATTTACAAGGATCTGGGGGGGAAAAAAGCTATTTCTAACCTTTCTTTATAAACTCACTGAGGCACTGAGAAAATGAAAGTTCATGAGGAGATGTGAAGAGAACGCTGTGTTCCTTGGAATAAATAGTTCTTCACATATTAGGTTGTAACCGATGCCATTTACCCAAAAGGACCGCAGTGACATTTGACCGCCAACCACTTCAGTGATTGCTGCTGAGTGTGAGCCCTGTGGCCGGCGCTGAGGACAAATGCTACTGGTCTTTCTTGCTGACCCCAGGCTTCGGATGACCCAGCTGGGGGATGGGGGTGGGCACAGCCACCTGGGTTCTAGAGGTGTGTGTGTTCCTAGTGTTCAGGTGCCCCTGGAGGATGGACACAGACGGTCAGCTGGGAAAGAGCAACTTCTCCTAGAAGGAGACACGTGAATGAAGCCCAGAAGGAAAGGATTTAGCAGAGGGAGAAGGGGAAGAGAGGAGAACAGTGCTCTAAGGGGGGTCCTGGGGCAGGGGAGTGAAATTAGACTAAGAATATTCAATGGAAGCAACAATTCTGGAGTAGGAATTAATCTAGATTTGTTCTCTGGCTCCAGAGACGGGGCAGTTGGAGGCCATGGTCGCAGACCAGGTAAGAGGGGTAGCAGCCCTAGAGAACAGAGCCACACTATCAGTGCGTAGCGGGGAGCTCGAGGACAAGGGCTAGAGTCAGGGACAGCATTCTCTGGTTGTCCAAATGGGGAGTGGGAGAGACGGCAATCAAGAGGACACCAAGGCTCTTGACCCAAGTAAGGGATGCACGAAGCGGTCACCCCTGAGATGCACACCAGAGATGAGACAGCCCCTCTGGATACGTGGAGCCCGAGCTGACCCGCAGCCGGCCACCGGGAGGACGAAGCTGCACTCCCGTGTCACGTCATGAACGTCTCCGAGTCTCTGCTTCCACAACTGTCCAACTGGGATAACAACAGCCTCCTCTGTCCCACGGGCTGTCCTCCCCTGTCCCATGGGGCTGTCCTCCCCCAGAGGTGTGGGAATAAGGGCAAGGGAGAAAGTGCACAGGCAAGTGCATTATCGCCTGCGGAACATGAGGAATGCACGAGGCTTCCTTTCCTCCCCTGGACTTCATCCGCCCGACAGACATTGTTCTGGCATTGACTGCGTGCCAGGCCCAGACCCAGGAGCTGGCGAGGTAGCAGTGAATAAAGAGGAGGGCTTGCTCTCATGCAGCTTACGTTCCAGGGGATGAGGGGAAGGGTACCGCAAACTAAGGAAGTGGAGAAAAACATATATGTAAGCATATAAACATATGTGTATATTCTTATGTAGAAATAGGTATTTTATTTAATTATACCATTTTGTGTGTGTGTGTGTGTGTGTGTGTGTGTACAGATGGCCAATAAAGGTCTCACTGAGTGATGGTGTTGAGTAAATGCCGTGACGTGGGTGAAGAGCCAATAACCAGGCAGACAGCGGGCAGAAGAAGGCCAAGGCAGAGGGAGAGCAAGTGCAAAGTCCCGGAGGTAGGCAAGGCCCAACACATTCAAACACAGGAAGCCAGGGAACCAGGAGCTCTTGGCCAGTTACATAAAAGGCTGACTGAACTTACAGCATGCAGAGGACATGGGGCCTTCAAAGCCTGGCACCTTGTGAAACAGGGGTGCCAATTTTCTTACGCCCAACACTCCAAGAGGATACCATGTCTGAAACGCATCCAGACTTGGGATTCTAGAATTACAGAATTTTCTGGTTGGAAGGAACTTACTTAGGCCCCACAGTTCTCCTTCCATTCTGGTTTAGTGATCTTGACAAGCAAAAAAAAAAAAAGGGGTGTGTGTGTGTGTGTGTGTGTGTGTGTGTGTGTGTGTGTGTGTGTGTGGCAGGCCCAGCGGGTCGCGCTAGGCTCAGCCGCACCCAGCTCGGCACTCCCAGGAGCACGATCACCTAAGAGTGTTCTGCCCAGCAGAGCAAACGGGCCTGGGAGTTCTCTGGGTAGCCTTTAACCTGGTTCATAGCTTGCTTTCCGGGCAGACTGTTCTGGCTGGGACCAGACTACAGAGGACACAGTCTCTCAGGTCCAAAGGGCCAGATCCGATGGCCCTAGAGAAGAGAGCCACGGACTGCTCTTATTTATAGAAACTTCCAGTTCACTTTCCAGCGTATGTTCATGTTCACTGCAGAACCATTGAGAGGTCATACTCCCACCCCACTGTTACAACGAAGGGCACGGAGCCTTAGCCAGGCAGGGACCCTCCCAAGGACAGTGACTCACCATCTGGGGTGAGGCGCTCCATTTCCTGAGAGATGAGAACCTTCACTCCCCAGGACGAGCCTACACCCCGGCTTGTGAAATCACCTGTTTTGCATTTTTTTTCTCCTCCCTGAGGATCAGGTTTCATCTCCATGCTTCTGGAAGTGACATCGTGGATTTTGCACAGGTACAAACGGGTATGAGGAACCATTCATTCGCGTTCCAGCTACCTGACCGGGGACCCATCACTGACCTTCCCACAAGAGATGGTGTCAGAGGTGATGGTGTCTTGAGGGGTCTGACGGGAGCTGAGAAATAAGCTCTCCGCTCCCACCAGCTTTCGAGCTGGAAAACCATAGCGTGAACTCAAAAGATACCAACTCAGGAGAAAGAAGGGAGGCGTTTCCCCGAGCTGGCCTCCCTCGTGTCAATTTTTGCATTTCGTCTTCTTAGATATCTGTGTTTACTGGAGGAGGCAGGGACATACTGGTTTTATTACAAAGACAAAAAAAACATTGAAACAGTTTGACAGTGTAGACATCGCTCGGGCTGGAGGAGCTCCAGATGCTGGGCCCTTTGGGAAATCTCCTGTCTGCTTCTCCTGTAAAGTCAGCGATTAGCAGAGGGGTCTCTAAGACCCCGGTCAGCTCTGAAGATGCCCGGGCAGGGGGAGGAGGTGTTTACTCCTCACATCTGCTGGCCCTACACAGGCGTGGTGGGCAACGCTGACTTCCGAAGACCCGCCATTTTTGAAAGTTTGAATTAATGCTTAGACCTGGCACTGTTTTTGACTCTTCATTCATGAAAAATAACATTCCGAAAACTCAATAAAAGCCAAGTGTAAATTTCCGTGATCTCCACCACATAGAAGGGCCACCGGTCACAAGAGAGGCTCAAATATGGCCTGGACATCATGAGGACCCAGGATTACCCAGCTCCCGGGCTATCGGGCGACTCCGAGGTACCCCGTCTTCAGGCCGGGTGGTAACCACACCGACTCTACACTGAGCGGCTCTCGCCATAGAACCTGTCCCTAAACGTGTATCACTCTTCTCTTTGAAGAAGGCAAGGAAAGGGGATTATCCGAATCGCACAGCATTTAGGTCACTCTGGCTTTGCTTCTGCTTTCAGGCCTAAGGCATTGGATTGACAGCACCTCGTGACTATTCAAAGGAGATACCGGGGTGCATTTTAATGTCATCTAATGAGTGACAGACGATGTCTTTCCCTTTTGAGAAACTGGTTTGCTTGAAGTGACCCAGACCTCGTGGCATTCATTCCACCAGTATTTCTGCTAGAATATCCCTTGTGTAAGAGCAGAGCTAGCTTCACATATTTGTCAGTTGGCTAAGTATCATGTTTACCAGTCAGCGCTTGCCTGAATCCGGCAGCCTAAAGAATGACAAGCAAATATTACTAACCGCAAAGCTACATTCCTGCGCAGGAAGTAATAATTCGATTTACTGGCACTGATTTAGCTTCTGAGACTGGCAGACAGCATCTCCAGGCGACATGTGTATAGTACCATCAAGGCAGAAACGTAGCAAATTTGGGATAGAGATCAGTCTGTCCCTCCAAGTGACATCTTTCCATTTCATTGTGTATATCCCTTGAATTGCAGTCCATGCTAACATTCTCATGAGAGCTCCCAGACCACTGCAAGTTCGGGAAACAGCTCTTTTATTTTTCCCCCTGCATTCAAAGCAATTACTGCCTGTATCACTTCTTTTGAATTAATTATGTACAAGCAGTCCCCAGATTATGACAGCCTTGTAAAAAAGTTTACTTGTACTTTCATTGTTTAGAACTTGGAATAAATGGTGGTTGGATTTCCAGCTGGTCCACAGAAGCCTCTTCAACCTACAGTGTGTTATTAGTGCGATCATTGTTCCTCATTGTTTTCAAGAGAAACGTGTCCTGACTTTCCAGCTGGACGCGGAGATGTGGAGAACAGATCTCCCCCTGAAGCCTCCAGCCTCGCTTCCCGCTGGAATGGTGTCCTCCCTTCTCCCTGCTTCGCTAGGAGTTGGTGTCACCCTCAGGTGACAAGAAGAGCACCCCTGGGCATCACCCGGGAGTGAAATCCTACAGTTGTGGTTGTTCCTACGAAACAGTTTTTCACCTGCATTTTCAGCTCAGAAGTTCCCATCCTTAACCGTGGCATCGCTTATGTTTGTATCATGCTTTTAATATTTTATGACCGTCTTCCCAGTTTATATCCCTTGTGTGTGGGGACCACATCGAGGTTTCCCTCTACGCTATAAACCATCCAGTCCACAGCTCAGCACTTAAGCGGGACTCAATAAACATTTATTGATCCATAATTAGAGCTACGTGGGAAAGCAGCTCAGACAAGAGCCGAATCAGTCAGGCACTGCTGGGCAGCAAAACCGATGACCTAACGTCAGTGTTACCTGGTCAGTGTTATGTCAGCGTTATCTCGATCTTCAGTCACGTGGCTCAGGTAGGTAATAATAACGCACCCTAAAAGGGTGCCCTAATCCTGGCTTGGCTTTTTGCTCCCGGACCCCAGAAGACATGTAATTCCGACAGCTCTCCCGAAATGGATTTTAGAATGGCTTTGATATTCTAAACATTCTACCTTGGATCTTTAAGCCCAGCTAATTCTCTTCTCTATTAACACTTGTCTTCCTCCGTCCACACCCCCCACCTGCTTTATGTTCTTCCTGGGGGTACTTGAGACAATTTGTCTCTTTGCTTCTTTAGGTACAGTCCTGGCCTCAGCCACCTCTCTGCACGGATCTCTGCTCAGCAGCACGTAGTAGAGTGTTTTGCTCAGAGCAGGAACACACAGCTACTTACTATGTGGGACACACAGCCCTTAATTGAAATGAGTTGTTCCAAGCCCATGAGGCAGGTGTTATTATTACACCTATTTTACAGATAAGCAAACTGAGGCAGAGATTCAGTAACCTGTCACAGGTCTCCACTGCTAGCAAGTGTTAGAACCCAGATTTGAACTGGGGCATTCTGGCTTTGAAGTTCACGTCCATGAACAGGGCACAATGCTGCCCCTCAGTGAATGGCTGATCACAGATGGATTGAATTAAAGGTAATAAGAGCAGGTTTTCACAATAGTGAAGTTGCTTCATCAAGAGGTGAAGGGCTGAATTGGGGTAACGATGGTCAAGATCCATGTTATATGAATGTCGCAATTTATATTATTTGAGTGTGGGGTACTCTTTCATGTCTCTACTTAATTAAGTAGAAAAAGTCCAAATTTCCTTAAGAGTGGTGCTTCTCAGACAGGGGCATTTTGCTGACCGTGCTCCCGCTCAAAAGGGGATGAACATGACAATGTCTGCGGACATTTTGACCATCATGATGAGGGCAGGGTTGGGGGTAGGTTGCTCCTGGCATCTAGTGAGGAAGAAGCCAGAGACACCACTAGACATCCTTCAAAGCACAGGAGAGCCCCTCCGCCCGACCAATAACAAGACATCTGGCCCAAAATAGCAACAAGTGCAAAAGTTAAGAAACCTTGTTCTAGAAAGATCCCAAGTCTAACCACTTAGGAGGCTTCTGATATGGTTCACTTTTGACTATGTGCTCAGAAAAAGGAAAACCATTAGTCTTCAGTTTTAGGATAAAGCATAGTTTGAAAATCTTCAAAGGTCTGCCAGTCACTATGAACATTTTTCAATGACATAAATCTGAATTTAGACTTACACTCAATCAACTGTTCAACCAAGGAGGCATCCCACTCCTCGAAGCTACCAACAGAATATCACGTAACCCTCCTCCAGTAAGAAAGTGATGCGAAGTGACGAAAAACAGGCGCAGTTAGCAAGCACGCTTCCTCCTGTACACAGAAGTTTCTTTCCTCTTCTATGGGGCCCTGGGCAGGGACCTCTGCTTCTCTCAATTGGGGAATTCTTAGAAATCATGATGCCATCTCACATGGCTTTTCTTTCTCCAGACAGAGGGGCCGGGGCAAGGTGAGAATATGCTCCCCGGTAGACTCTCGACTCATGTGTGGAATTTAGCTATCATAGGTGTGGAATGGTATAAAAATATGATCTCAGGTCAAGTTTGCCATGTCTTGAACAACATTACATTAGAAGGAATCTAATCCTTCTTAGTCACTTTGCAATGAGCACTCTTGAATTTCAATAAAGATGTTTTACATTATAGGATCCAAACTATAAATAGAAAGTAGCAAAACATAAATGTCCTGGATTTTTACAGTTCTTAAGGGCTGTTTTATGTGCCATGAATAGAAATGACGATGCTATTTAATGGAGGAATTTTATAACCCAGGGAAGACAGAGCCTCACACACGGAGTCATCTGTCACCCCTCCCCCCGCCCCCCCCCCCCTCCCTCACAACCACATGGACCATTCTCTTCCTGGGCTCCCGGCTGAAGGGAAGTCATCTGGATAAAGCCACCTTCTCACTTGAGATCGTTTTTCTTTCTAGAAGCTCAGATACGAAAATTGCTGTCTTAAAAAAGTCAAAGTGGCTGTAATCTGCTCCTCTACCCCCCAAAATCCATGGCCATATTGGGAGGAGCGTCCTACGTCCTCTCTGTTCTACTATATACATGATTTCCCCCCCAGATCTTCTATATATAATTTGTCATCACTAGATGCTTTGCAGAAACGTCTTTTTAAGACAAGAGAAGCCAAATGCATTAGATCAAGACATACAACTGAATCCAAGGACCAAGATGAAACGACTTCATCTTTAACTCTCCATTTTCAAGTCAATAGAGTGGTTATAAGATCATGTTAAAAAAAAAAAAAAAAGAAAAGAAAAAAAAGAGAAAAAGCTACAGCGGGAGGTTTCCTAAGTACAGATGAGAAAGAAAGAATGTTCCTCTCTGATTTCAAACATCCTGCAGTTATCCGGGCTATTTCTTCGGAATGGCATCTGAACCCAGCAGGGTCCGAAAGAAAGCAGCGCGACGGAGTTCTCAGTCCTCCTCCTGCGTTTTGTAGCTTCACATCTTAGATGTAAAATTTCACTTGAGAGTTTCGTAGAAAAAGCACTCTCAAGATTTATTTGCTGTTTAATATTATGGAAGGGTGACAGATAATGGTGCGGCGCTTTCTACGACTGTGCAGTCATGAAGGCAGACTTTTAGGGGCTGAACTCTTAAAATACACAGATTAAACGTATCTAAGATAAGAGCACGCTATAGGCACCAACAATGGGCTCTGATTTCGTGCTTTAGCAATTGTTTCTGGCGCTCTTGTTTTGAAAAATTTTTCTTTGATGTAGTACTTGTGTTCATTTTTCAGAAATAAAATCTATCAGAGATGCTCTTTCTTCCCCCATCGCTGCATATTTGTGCTAATATACCAACTAGGGCAGTTATATTTTAAATGGCCTGTATATATTTAGCAGCCTAATTATGCAAATGATACCACATTTATGACTGTAAATATCCTTTAGGAGCAGTTACTTAGCATCTAGTCCTGAAACAATTTCTTGAGAACTCTGGTAGAAATGCTCAGAATTCACCCCTAAATTGATTCCTCGGTTGGGTGAAGGTGGGGCTCATGGGTCTCACTCATCTGGCAGAATATTTCACAGTGGTAAAAAGTAAGGATTCTTTTACAGATATGGACATTCTAGGCCATTTACTGGCTTTGTGACCTTGAGGAAGGACTTAACCTCTCTTGAGCCTCAGTTTCTGCATCTGTAAACTGGGATGATGGTAGTATGTAGGTGATACTATCCTTTGGGTAGGAAATGGAATAGTGGTTCTAATCAAGTGCCGAGTCACTGAATATCTAGATCTTATTTCTCACACCCCTTCTGAATTCATAGATGACAACAGGTTAAAATGCTTACCCTCTTTCAGACTCAATTTCTTTGACTAGATTTTTATTAATGTTGGCTTTTCTTTCAACCGATTTAGGCTAGAGAAATTCCCTTTATCAAAATTAGCTTTCCTATTATTGTATGAAATTTGGGGGGGAGTCTTTAAAATGGACTGGGCCGGTAAGTTACACCAAAAAAGGTATATATTAGAAAAGAAATTTAAATACTCAAGAGTGTCTCATTCCTTAAAAAATTTTTGCTGACCTCAGTTACCACTCCTGAGTATTAAATCTAAACCATCTCATTCTCGTGGAAATTCATGCTTTATCACTCTAGATGACAGATAGTGACACATTCTTTCCATTTCCCAACGCCAGATGAGAAAGCAGAACTGCACTCCGTAAGGAAAAACACAAATTGCCATTTCGGCCAGTTAAAACTTGAACCACTCGATCCTTCTTTTCACTGGCAGATCACTCATCATGAGCTCCTGATCTATCCAAATGGTTTCTGCTGATCACAACTTCCGTTCCTTTCTTTCATTTGGATTTACACTAACGATGCCGCCGTTAGACACCCCCTGCTCCGCACGCTCGCGCCGACCGCTGTGTGCATCTGCCCCCCATTTGGCGAGGCTATCAGCCTGCGTCACCTGACCCCCACTGACGCACTAACTCTGCAGACCCGATGGCCTTTGATCCTACTCTGTGGCTTCTCTGCGCTGCCCGGGGGGCTGGGGCTCAGCCAACCTCTGTCCCCTCGGTTTGAACCCACAGGGCAGCCCTCAACCGCTCACCCGCACAGACCACCCCGGGCCGCCCTCACCGCCTTACCTGGTCTCTCTATCTTTGGGTATGGTAGCAGTGCTGTAGGCAAACACCTGCTTCTCCATGAGAGGAGGGCCGAAGTCCACAATGCCGGCTAATCCCGGAGCGGTCCGTGGCTTTTCAATATACACCAAGGTGCCTGGCTCCTTCTTGAAGGTCTGGCGGCTCGGGGAGGCCCGCTCTGGCTGCAGAGTGTGAGGGGGCCCGTGGGCGTTATGGTGGGCGTGCATGTCTATCATTCTTAGGTCGCTGACTCGGTGAGGAGAGGCGGGGGGTGTTTTGGAGCCCAGAGTAGGCAGGTGGCTATCGGGGTATTTCCTCGATTTCTGTCTGTACAGTGACTGTTCCATGTGCATTTCCGCTTGCAGAGAAGGGTTGCAGTAAGCGCTCGCCGAGCGGATGGCCGTGCGGTGATACGCAATGATGTGATCAGGGACATCTAGCGGGTGCCCGCCATGGGAGGAGGCTATGCTCATCCGTCCCTCGTGATAAAGGTAAGGATCCGTATAGAAGCCCTCGTTTCGGTACATCGCGATGTTCTTGCCACTCATATCTTCATCCGGCTTTACATCTCTTCTTTCCAAGATAGCGCTCGGGCTGGGCGAGATGGATCTGGACACGGGCAGGCTGGAGAGTCTGTCCCTGGGGATGGTGGCATTGCCAGGGACAACCATGGGGCGGGTGGCCCCGTAAGGAATTCTGGATGGGGAAGGAGGCATGGAATGGGGCACAGGAGTGGATGGTGGAGAGTTTGGGATGGCGTGGGGTGGGTGAGCTGTGGATCCCGGTCGAGGGGCACCAGGGCCATCTCCTCGTGCATAAACAATTTCTCTCTGCATCTGAAAATAAAACAAGAAGTTAGGAGGTCTCCTCCGATATTCGTGTTTTGAGAGATGTCTCTGGGTGACAGTGTGGCTTTCCTGCAGCAGCCGGCTGAGCGGCCCCTCCTTCGAGAGCAATGTCCACACTCTGATCTACGGGACCCGTAAGTACCTCACCTTCCATGGCCACGGGGACCCTGCGGATGCGCCCTTGTAAGAACAGTGAGCTAGGAAGATTATCCTGGGTTATCCAGAGGGGCCCAATGCTGCCATACTGCATGTGAACACGGGAGGAAGGGGTCAGAATCAGAGGGATGGAGGTGTGAGCAGGGTCAGCGAGAGAGCCTGGAAGACGTTCTGCTGCTGATTGTGAGCATGAAGGAAGGGCCCAGGAGCCCAGGGATGCCGGCAGCTTCTAAAAGCTGGAAAGGGCAAGGAAATGGCCTCTCCCCAAGAGCTTCCCCAGCGAGTGTGGTCACTGCCGACACCTTGATATTGGCCTGTAAAACCCATTTTGGACCTCTGATGTCTACAGCTGTAAGATAATGACTTTGTGATGTTTTAAGCCCTTACATTTGTGGTCGCTTGCTACAGCAACCACAAGAAACACCCAAAAAAGAGCTCCACATTGTGAGGTTTGGGGGAAAAAACAGTGCAGGGGTTTAAATTTTTCAGGTCATAGCTTCTCTGAGACACTTAATAAACGTGCTAAAATTATATTTTCTAAAATTTCTCCCAGGCACATTTTCTAATAGTAGCCCTGGAAGATAGTTAGTAAGCATCTTCCCCACCCTTCCAAGCAGGTACAATCTAGGGACACGGCCAGGGAGGGTAAGAAGATGCGTAGGGAAGACTTGGAGGTAAGCATTCATTCACCAACTGTTTACTTGAGCCTAGGAGAAACCAGCTCCAAGAAGCTGGGAGACGATAACGATCTGGGAGATAAGAATGCAATCGGAGGCAAAACTCACAATGGGGAGGACGAGGGAGAAAAACAGGAAGGCATGGTGGAGCCCCAGGAACCTCTCTGGGGCTGCCAAGTCATAAGGAGCCTGATGGAGTCGCCCATGATAAGTCGGCTACTTCGTGCCCAGGCAGCAGTGACTTCTGGCCTGTGTCATTACCATCCAGTTCCAGAGACTGAGGACTCCCACTGGGTCTTCCATTGGCTATCCTCTGGAAGAAACAATGACTAAAGATGGATGACTCAAGAATCATAGACACAGGGACGCCTGGGGGCCTCAGTCAGTTAAGTGTCTGCCTCCGGCTCAGGTTATGATCCCAGGGCTATGGGATCGAGTCCCGTATTGGGCTCCTTGCTTAGCGGGGAGCCTGCTTCTTCCTCTGCCCCCTGCTCTCGCTCCTTGTGCTCTCTCTGATAAATAAATTAATTAATTTTTAAAAATTATATAAAAAAAAAAGAATCATAGACACAGAGAACAGATTGGCGGTTGCCGGAGACATAATATTGGGGTTGGGTGAAATAGAGGGAGGGACTCAAAAGGTATAAACTTGCAGTTATAAACTAAAATGTCATGGGAATGTAATGTACAGCATGGTTACCATAATTAAGAACACTGTATTGTGTTTCTGAAAGTTGCTAGGGGAGATCTTAAAGGTTCTTATCACAAGGGAAAAAAATGTGTAACTGTTTATGGTGATGGACGTTAACTGGTCATGTGCAACATATACACATATTAAATCATTATGGGGTGCATCTGAAACAAATATAATGTTATCTATGTCAATTATATCTCAATAAAAACAGAATCAAGTTAATGGGGCAAGCGTAAACTAATTTGCAATTACACTACTGTGTGTAGCGAGGGGGCAGAATAAAGAAATACTCAAAATATGAGTATTTGATACTTTTTGTTTTGGTTAAAACCCAAGAGGGTAATAACTAACTCACTGAGATTCTCCAAATGGCTATAGGAGAAAGGATGGACAGCCTACTGTTCAAGTTCTATTTGTGCTATCACAGGAGCCCACATTCCCATCCAGACTTCTGGGAGATGGGACAGACAGGGAGAGCATGAATGGTTGGGGGTGGTGAGTGCAGTAGGAGCACGAGGAGAGAGGAGGTGCGCTCAAATGGACAAAAACCAAAATGAGCAGTCAAGGGACCCATGGTGTGAGTGATGAGGAATGAGAAAAGAAAAAGGAGAGGCAAGTGGAGAAGGCTGAAAATGAAACAGAGCCCAATGTTTTGAATATATACCGATCCCTTATTTTATAAATTCATTCATTTACTAAGCAATAGTTACCAAGCACTTGCTAAGAACCGGGCATTGTTCTAGGATAACAGTTCTAACCCCAAGTTCCGGCCCTTGAGAAGGTACATTCCTGTGTACATCTCTTAGAGAAGCACGTAGGGGAAGAAGCCTCGGGAATCCCACGGCTTCCTTATCTTATCTCTGGAAGAATCCAGCAGTGTAGAATCCTTAACCTGGGGATGTTACAAATTATGGTGGATTTCATCATGGAAATGACTAATAAAAAGAAAAAAATGCAAGCAAGATGCAAATACACAGCAACCAAAAGGAACCCTTTCAGGGTGTGTTATCCGAGCATGATTGTATTGGCTCCTCAGTCCCCTTGGGAGGCCAACTGTTTCCGGAGACCCCAGAGTGCGCAGGCTCCTCGCGCGGTGGCAATTTTATCTCCACTAGCCCCACATCGCCAACACATGCACTCCCAACAGGCTAGTCTGTTTCCTTCTCTATATCAACCTTGGGACATCCTTAGGCTATCTCCCTGGGACTCCCTAGTTCCTGGCCCTTGTGGATCCAAACCAATGCTGAGGGTTAAGGTCGGGCTCCAGGTGCATCTGTCCCACAAGGCTGAGCCCCAACGCTCTAGCCCACATGGCCCTCTCTCTGCTCACCCACTTGACACCCTCATGACTCAGGTGCTCAGGCCTTAGACCAGGAGGTCATTCCCAAGGTCAGCATGTGATGATACACCTGACTCTCTTTCCACAATGGCCGAGCAAGCATGGGACAGAAGCTTTGTAGCAGATCTGCACAGATCCTCTACACACACCCTCTATGCCTTCCTGTCTTCCACACGGCAAGGCTCAGTGGAAAGATATCTGGCAACAAGGCAGGGCTTTACGGAGCATCAAATACAAGAGGGACTGGCTTAGGCATTAGCACATATTTGGCCAAATTCCCCACGCCATCAGACCACGCAATGCAAGATTCAATCCAAACACAGGTAAAGATCAGTTCATATAGATTCATACATGTGTATAAAGCATACACAGTGCTCAAGGCAAATCAAGTGCAACAAATGGTAGGTACTATTGTCATTATTGGTATCAATTAAAAAAAAATGTTTCAAATGTCTACAACCCACTTAGGATAAACAATAATCCAAACTGTTAGTCTTCTTTATCTGGCTTCAGATTGCATCAGAATTTGGGGATACTGAGTCCAATGAACACACAGTGAATGCTTCCCCCTTTTCTGGAAAAAACAGTAGGAAAACCTACTAAGACTCTAAGTAGTACAGAATTGTCTAGAAGGATATAAAATATTAATGAAAGGAAATGTAAAATTGATTTTAATTAATGAAAAGTTGAGTAAATTTCTTTTAAAACAACAGAGATGCCTACATTGGTATTAAAAAAAAAAGGTTTGGTGATGTGAAAAGAAATGGTTAGGAGGTACATTATAGAACTAACTTTAAAAATAAAATACAAAAAAAATCTCATTGGACTTTCTCGATGTTGTGCATAGATGGATTCAGAAAGAAATGTAAGAATTAACAATCATTCTGATACACTGCACACTCCTATGGGAATTTGGGTGACAGTCAAGGTATTCAACATCCAGTAGCCAGTATTACATGGGTACCAACCAACCAGAATGGGACACCAGCCAACAAGGATGGATCCTAGCCATACGTTATCAGCATCACGTATCTGACGGTAATGGTATTTGTCAGCCGTGGCCTGGTCCACTTCAGATTAATCTTGCCATCACCCAACAGGGTCACTGAAAGAAACACGGTCCACCTGAGTCATCCACAATGGAGGTGAATGCCAGCATTCAGCTATGACAGAGCAGGGCGATCTCCATCAATCCGGGTGACTTGGAGGTTGGAAGCCTCTGAAAGAATTCTTACCTTGCTTTGCCAACCTATGACTGATTTTCCAGGACTGCATTTTAAAAAGAACCCATGATAATTTTGTCCTCAGCTCTACAGAGCGCTGGGAGGGAGAATGACACGATGTTTCCATTAGACGGTGGGAAAATGTTTTAAACCTACAATGAGAGTGAACCTTTCAAATCTGAAAACCTCGGTTCATACGCTAAAGGATATGGAGCAACCAAAGGCGGTTACTCTTAAAACGGGGCGGAAGGGATGGGAAGATGAAAAGGGCCTCTTTTTCAAGTCTTCACTGTGATCTCCCAAGGAGACCACTTGCTCTTCTAATAAAAAGTGGACTTCATATGCTTTATTGTGTGGTTGACAATCAGGATGATGATTAAGATTCTATGATACATAGTTTTAAAAAGTTCCAGCCTTCTATGCTAGTGTTCTTCCCATGGAGATATCTTCCTGGAATTGGGCACCCACACAGTTTTGTTCCGTTTTGCTGTTCAACTGGTCTTTTTTTGGGCCAGTGAGTCCAGAAATGGCATTCAATGCGTATTGAGTCCTTCCTGCGCTAGTCCTCAAAGTCAGACCTCTTAGGAGAAAATCATATCAAACTTTAAAAGTAAAATAAATTAGCAAAACGCACGCACATCACACACCGTTCTTACCCACCTTAATACATCTGCCTCCCTTCTCCCACTAGTCTCTCTGATGTCACTTATCTTCTCCATCATCTCTCTCAAAATATCTGGATAGGTTATGTCACTGACACTTTTGTCCCAGAGGGTTTCAACACTCATGTCTTTATGTGAGCCTTGAAGAATTTCATTTTACAGCAAGAAAAACAGAACCTAAGCCCAAGAATAAAGGTTCTTTTAACACCTTACCAGAATCCAACACAGAGGTCTTGTCTGCCCTTCAGCCCAGACAAAGAAAATGCTCATTTATCTACTCTGGGTACAGCGGCAATGCATGAACCGGACCGCTGTCCCTCATTTACCTCCTTTGGTGGGCATGGTCTCTCCCTCCCCCCATGATCGCCCAAACCCCTGCTCTCTCTTGGCTGAGCACTTCCAGTTCTTGTAAACAGCGGCGTTTCTTTGGAGCTCGGCACTGTGGTCCTGGCTGGGAGCCGCAGTCCCTCCCTGCCCACGGCAGACCTCAGTAAGCTGTTTGGCCTCTAGGAAGTAGGGGCAAAATCTGGGGCAGCTTCAAATGAATTTTCCGAAATTTGAGTTAGGAATCCTAACCTATACCTATATTTCATTTCTCTAAAACCCAGCGGGTTAAATCAAACATCGCTCATTTAGAAGTTTCTTGAATGTAAGGTAAGAAGGGGCAAAAATCTTATAATTATTTCCGGAAAGAAAGAAAAAAAAAAAAAAAAAAACCCTAGCATGCAAAATGTTTATTTCAAATCATTTTGGGAAACTGTCTCATGTAATCATGTCTCTTTGCGGACTATTTAAAATATACATATTCTTTGCGGAAAGGGAGTATTATGCACAGTTTATTTCAAACCCCGCCCTGCCCAGTCTAGAATTTGTAAACATACCACTCAAGCAGACCACACAATGAAGTAACCGGACAAAACTGCAAAGGATTCTCAGGAGACTCTTTCATCCTCAGAGAATTAAAGCCACTTACTTTGTCTTAAGGAAATCACCTGTATTACTAAGGCCGTGAAAAAAAGCACATTGGCTCAGCTCCCAATTAGGCGAGTCCTTTGTTTGCTGGCTTCATCTAAATCCTCAGTTCCACATGGGGATATTTTAGACAGCTTTCTCTTCAGGGAAGAAATCGCAAAGGCCACGGCTCCTAAAATGTTCCCAGCTTGAGTGTTTATAACCATTGAAGACCACTTTGTTTTCCCCAGTCGTCCGAGCGAGGCTGTCACAGGCGTGGATGAACGGTAGTCCTCCCCATGATAAGTCAATTTCTCCTCCCCTTGGAAATTAGTCACTGAGTAACCTCAGCTCACATCCAACCACAGGCCACCTCACGGGTGACTCAGGCCTTTTAACAGTTGCTTCCAGGGAAAACACACACCAATGACCAACTCCGAGAGGCCCAGGTAAATGGATTAACCGTGGAGGAAATCCGACAAACTAGGTTTGACCCAGGCAAACAGGATCCTGCTCAGACAACCAGCCACGGCAAAGCCGCCGGGAAAACCCAGGAAGCTCCTTACCACCTTGGGCCCCCCCTCTCCGATTGCGTTCTGCTGGGAAAATCTAGGGAGACCAGCACCCAACGCTCATCTCGCTGCCAGGCTTTTGAAGTCGGCGGAGTGGAGTGGCGAGCGAAGGAAACAGGAGCCTCTCCCCCTGGTTTAGACCAGCAGAGAAAACAGAAGGGTGATTAAGGAGGCTGTCTATTAATTAACCAGCCTGGTTTTACCAAGCTGAACTTTGGGTGCCGGCCATGCATCAGTCCCACACAGCATGCACACAAGCCACTACTGCAATCATTCTGGGAAGCCTACCTGAGGGGAGAGGGAAAGATGGGGAGGGCCAGCCAATGCCAAGCCAAGAGGGGATTAGAGAAAGGGAGCGCAGCCCTTAGCCCTTTGGCCCCACCCTCGAAAAGGCGGAGGAGGAGAGGCCCGGGGAAGGAGGAGAGGCCCCGGGCGTCTCTAGGGAGCCCCGCCCCCCGCCCCCGCTCCTCCCCCCACCCAGGCAACTGATGTCAATGCAGCGGTTCCCTTGCAGGGCAGCGGGCTCCAGAAGGTGTGTGTTTCCGACAAGAAGTGGCTTGTGCAGGGCTGTGCCGAGGACAGGTATTCATGCATTACTAACAAAAGGTGAAGGAGGAAAAGCATTTCCTTAGCTCGCAGGTAGGCTCTGTTTAATCAGCACCGTGCTTTCTGAGCCCTCAGGGACCCAGTGGAGC
>CM053611.1:9850665-9894877 GCA_028646535.1 Procyon lotor
CGTGCTTTCTGAGCCCTCAGGGACCCAGTGGAGCAGCTGCCCGAGTGGGGAAGGCAGGGAGGAGCCGCGGGCGATGCTGGGCTGGGGAGCTCCGCTGGCCTCGTGCCACACACACACACACACACACACACACACACACACCCCACCCCGGACCACGCTCTGGGAAGCCTGCGCATTTTTCGAACGTCTGAAGGCTCCAGAGAGGCTGTTCTTGCCGACCCAGAGAATTCCATGACGTCTCCCAGGTTCAGATCCCATCAGCAAGGCCGGCTTTCTTCAACAACTGTTTACAGCCGTCCAAATGCCCTGTGGTTACTAAGGGAGGGGGACGAGGAGTGCAGGATGCCGCCCGGCTCCCAAGATAAGATGTCTCATTAGAAACAACATTTGGACGAAGTGGTTGTAACGCACGCCACCTAAGAGGTTGGGAAAGAGAAGGAACGGGAAAACCCTCGGTCGGCAGGTAGCGTCTGCTGACCGAGTTACCATGCGAGTCGGGGGTGGAGGGGGCGAGGTGAGAGGAGGTCTGGTTTACCTCTCCCATCTCCCCTTCCTGCCCTGTTCACAGCAATCTCCCATCACTTTCTAGATGCTTCGGGGCAATAGTCTGGAGAGGACACACCTGGCTTTGTCATTAGGATAGCTCTAATTCCCGGTCAGGAGTTGGAAAGCTGGCCCAATCCTGCGGTGAATCGAGATGAGTTATACCCTCTGGAAAGAAGCACGTAGGTCATGCTAGAGGCCGGGGTTGTTGAGGGGTGCTGGCTTGGGGAGGTCACCATCCTGAGATCCTAGAGTCCCCGCTGAGGAACCCGGCAGGCTAATTTCCTAAGCCGTACACTGGAGCTGGGCAGGACTCGGCCTCACCTGTCTGGCCCGTGCTCTCCGGAATGAGTTAGTTCATTCAGCCTAACTCACCAGGAAATTTGGCTCAGTCTGGGTGCTAATGTCCCGCACGCTGGGTCCTTTCTTCACCAGACCCTCCTCAGCCTGACCGACCCTGGGATGCTACGGCTTCTGAATTTGTTCTTCCCAGCGGTGTATTAAGTGTTCTACTATCGATTCTCCTTCTTCCTTTCATTAACTGGCACTAGAAGCAAAGTGGAAGCAATTTATTTCTTTTGAGTTAGCATTAAAAAAGAACATGCTAGTAAATATTCAGCATTACCTCAACAGGAAATAATATTTATGCTCTGGTAAGACTAACGGTCTTGTGAAATTTATTTCTATTTCCTCTCTCTCATGCATTACTTTATTGGCTTTTTAAAAATTACATATGATAAAAGGAAATCTAAAATGCGCTTCTAAGCATGAAGACGGCATTGTGAAGGCAAGTAATTATGATGTCGGAAAATCTCCAGTTCCTCTTGCTTAGGCTGTTAAAACTGGACAGACGGTCACTTGTGAGGTCTTAGCGAAACTATTAATGTTTCATTTGATCATAAATGGAATGTCTCCCAGACACGAGACAGACAGACTGTTGCCAAAATTACTTAATTCTCAGCAAAGAGATGGTCCAGTCAGTGGTTAGCTGACGGCTATATTTAAGAAGAGCGTTATTCCCACAAATATTTTGACAGGGGAAACTCTGCTGAGCTCTCAGGTCTACAGACCTGACTGACCTAACACTGTGCCCAACGGTGATTAAAGATCCGAGCCTGGAACAGACTAAAGTAATGTTAAATAAATCATTTAACTTCCAAGCCACATTCAGTAACTGTGTGGAGCTGGAGGATAGATAAAAGAAAAATGTGCTTGTCTCGCCGATACTCAATCTTGTTCTCGGATACTCCTGTATCATCCCGGCCAAGGACAACCTCCTTTTGTACCTAAAATAGTTACAGTTTGTAAAAGGGTATCTTCTTTCTACCACTTGTCACACATAGTGCTCCCGTCTCCTCTCCATGTCTCTGCACATCCCCTCAGTGGCTGTAGGGACACCATTCTCTTATACGGGTCTCCCTTTTGGAGCTTCTAGGTTTGCTGTTAGTGGTTAACTAACTAGTTGTTTCCGTCACCCAAATACAACTTTTCAGTGCCTTCGATTTTATTTTTCCTTTTACGACTGTTTTCTAAACTCCCACTTAGCTTGTCAACATGCACTCTGCAATATGTAAGACATCGCTTTGTTTATTGGCAACGTTTCTTATTCTATAAAGCATTTTAGATGGTGAGGCACACACATACCCAAGATAATCACCCAGCAGTTTGCAGCTCACAAAGGGCTTTCAGCTGTGATTTTTTTATTTCATGGGGCTCAGAACTCCGTGAAATACACAGATCAGGCGTTCCTATCCCCCGTCTGATGGGTTAGGAAATGGAAGTGTAAGGAGTTAAGAATGTTGCTCAAGGGTGCCTAGCTGGCTCTGTCGGTGGAACATGGCAAATCTGGATCTTAGGGTCATGAGTTCGAGCCCCACATGGGGTGTAGAGACGACTTAAAAATAAATCTTTAAAAGTAGAAAGAGAGAAACTTGCCCCACATCACATGGCGACAAAGTGTGAAATCCTGTGTCCTCCAGGACACCACACGTTGCTCTGCGAGGACTGCTGCCCTCCAAGGCCCTCCCTGCAGGGACTTCTGAGGGTTCATCTGCTTGAGCTCTGAACTTTAGTGTGCAGGGTGCTGAACTCTGTTGGAGATGTTCCTCATCTGGAGCACTCTCTGATCCCTATTTCCACGGCAAAGGAAAGGATCAGTAGGCATCTCAGTGGGCTTAGGATTTAATTAGCCAGACGCTCTCTTGATTACTATTAGGTTTCAACTACTTGCCTCAGGATAAGTTACATGTCGGGGCGCCTGGGTGGCTCAGTTGGTTAAGCATCCAACTCTTGATTTGGCTCAGGTCACAATCTCAGGGGCACAGGCTCGATTGAGCCCTGTGTCGGGCTCCCCACTCCCCGTGTCGTGAGTCTGCTTCTCTCCCTCTCTCTCTCCCCCTCTCCATTCTCCTCTTTTTCTCTCTAAAATAAATAAATCTTTAAAAAAAATCAGTTGTATGCATGTTAGTATAGATTGTGTTTATATACATTACACGTACATATACTTAAATATTCTGTATCGCTATTTATGTAGATGTAGCTAACACTACGCCATGAGTTATATATGTGTAAACATGTATATATGGACATGAATATGTACACACACGCACACTTTGATTCATCACAGATGCCAGATAACTTATGGGAAAAAAGTGTCTAGGCAACATTGGATTAACACTCCTCGCCACTCTGCCTCCCGTCCCAGCGCTGGGCACCATCCCTGGGACCCTGCTCCTCAGAGGAGGCACTACAGTTCTGTCACTGTATCCTCGACCTTTGATTAGGGAAACTGATCAAGTCGATTACTTGATACAACATTATGTAACTTAAGGATGGTCACAACGGTGCCAGAAATTTTTAAAAAAATATTTCCGTTCAATGATGTAACACCGCCTCACCATATCTGAACTTAAAACAGCAAAGTGATGACAATCGGGGAGGATTTTCGGCTCTGCAGCTGCAGCTTAACGGTAGATGTTTTTCAGTGGAGAAAATGGTGGTGAACGCATCGCTGGGTGGTGGGTGCTAAGCTGGAGACCGAATGGTCTCTCATTCCCGGTCTGTCCCTGTCCCGCCACAGCCCAGGACTCCCGCAGCAGGGGTCTGAGCAGTCCTTGTGTCTCAACACCCAGTGTTCCCACTTGGGTGTCACCTCTTGGGGTCCACCCCGTGTCCCTCCGCACCTCTCCTTCCTCACAGCTTTTCCAGAAATCAACCCCGTGGACCCAGGTTACAATCATGGCCCTTCTCAGGGCATCACCCCTCCCCCCTGCCTGTTTGCTCGTCAATCAAAGCAGGACACGTGCTGGCCCTCTGACCCAGTCACAGAACAAACGCACAGCACGAGGTGGCTTACGCCCGGGGAGCCAGTTTAAAAGGGGATTTTATAGGTAGCCTCTGATGAGAAGTTGTTCAGTTGTGCTGTTATTTTGACCTTCGGCTGCACAATATTAGCTAATGTGTCAAAAGCAGCGAGGAGCACGGGAGGGAAGAGCCCCAAGGAGGATGCTGAAGGACAGAAACTCACAAATCCACCAAGTTCAATTTTCCCTCAAAATAAACATGGAAAAACAACAAGGCAGATCCAGATCGACAGAGCCCGCGTGCCCATGCTTCGTGGGTGCAGAAGAGCCAAATGCTCTTCTCCTATTAGCAGCTTGCAAAACCAAAAGAAGTTCCATGGGTACCCCGGGTGTGCGGAGTGTGTGAGCTCAGAAACTTCTCTCATGTCAGACTGAAAATCGATGCCATTTACTGCATAATGACAGAGGCCCATCCATTTTCCCGGTTCTCAGTAGTTATGGAAGAATCTAAAAGGTTCTGGGTTTATAAATTAAATGAACAGACCTTTGGAAACACATCTGTTTTCTTGGGTTTGACAGGAGAGCACCTGCTGGTTTGGACCAAGCCAGTGGCCCCGAATGCCCCCCATTCGGGGAGTTTTCCCGCGGTCCATGGAGCACCATAGAACCTGCCTTCCGACTCAAGTGTTAGCATCAGGTTCACAATATACATAAACCAGAAGTCTGAGCTAGAGTGATTCTCAACTATCACATTCTGCGCACCCATGGGGTAGTTTCTAGGCACACAGAGCCCGGGGTTAAGGCCAATGAGGGAACGGGAATCTCTAAGACTTCTCCCCTTTTAAGAGCTTACATCCTAGTAGGTATAATGAGGCATGTACATGAATATTCAGAATCAGACAAAGCAAGGAGAACTCTGGCAGGTGTTAAGTGAGTGTAATACACGAATACTCTCAGAAGCTATGCAAGAGTAAGATTCTTCCGGCTGGAGAGCTGAGGAACACTTTTCTGAAGAGGTGAGATTTAAATGAATCCATAAATTATGAGCAGAATTTCAGGAGATGAGGAAGAAAAAGGTTGCTGTGTTAGGCAGTCCAGGCAGGAAGGAAGGCAGGTTTAGAGACAAGAATAGGAGACACCAAGTGCCCTGGGGGAGCAGGTAGGCCTCTGACCCAAACAGCAAAGGGTTCTCCAAAGTCAACATATATTAGGATCACCCCGAGCACTTGCTCAGACAGGGATGAATGGGCCCCACGTCGAGAGTGTCTCATAGAGCGGGTCTGAGAAGCTGTATTTCTTTTTTTTTTTTTTTAAAGATTTTTTTTTTTTATTTATTTGACAGAGAGAAACACAGCGAGAGAGGGAACACAAGCAGAGGGAATGGTAGCGGGAGAAGCAGGCTTCCTGCAGAGCAGAGAGCCCGATGCGGGGCTCGATCCCAGGCCCCTGGGATCTGACCTGGGCCGAAGGCAGACGCTTAACGACTGAGCCACCCAGGCGCCCCAGAAGCTGAACAGGCCCCCCAGGTGCTGCTGAGCTGTGGGATCCCAGAACTTCTTTAAGAACCACAGCTCTAGGGAGCAGAGGGGAGCTGTAAGCTCACATCACTGGTGGGTGTGGTCAAATCCTAATTCCGAAAGCTGACCTTGTTAAACTTAGAGTGGTGATGATAATTACCTAGACTTTCTCTATAACTATTTTCACCTGAATCTGCCCGGAGACGATGGAAACATAACAAAGGGACTATTATGTTTGGAGACTTCCTATTTACTAAACGCTCTATGACATCACCTCATTTAATTCCCAGCAGATTCCCATCAGATAAACATTATAATCCCCATTTTACAGATGAGGCACTGGGGCCCAGCGATGTCAAGGGTCCTACCCAAAGGCAAATACCTGGGCCAGGATCTATGAATTGCCAGAAAAAATATTACACTGTAGTGGTAAGAAATTAGTGTAGAGGTTTGACCTTCGAACACTCTTCAAAGGAAGGCAGTGGGTCAAGGGTCACTAAGAACAGTATTCTTTCCATCTCAAATCAAGCTCAGAAATACCTGAACCGTATTGTACTGAAGGTGACAGAGACACGAGAGTAACCGTAACCTAGACCAGACCCTGCTACGGTGATCTATGAATGTGGGGAACAACCATCTCCCGAACAATGATGCCAGGATGGCCCGGGATAGCCATGAGCCCCACCAGAGTGCTCCATTTCAAAGGAATACCTTTGGGTTTTCAGTTCAAACATCCAGTCAGTCTGCCAGCAAGCCAGGGGACACAGCTCGGCAATCTGAGATGGTCAGCAAAACCACCACCTCTCCTTATTTGGAGAAATGACAGGCTCCAAGACCAGCAGTTCCGGAGTCCTGCATACCCCGAGGCTGGGCTTGGCAAGCGTCTCTGCCCGCGCCCTGCCCGGCCTCGCCCTGCCCGACAGCTGGGGGAGGTTAGCCAGCCACTGCGTCCCCACTCGTCCCAACACAGCCAGCAGCCTCCTCCCAGGACACGAGCTCTGCCTCCCCCCGTGTCTCAAGGACGGCGGGACTTGGAGCAGCCCTGCATTCCTGAATCTGAGTAGCTCCCTAGAAACAAACCTAGGGCTACCAGCTCAGTGACCCCACGTAAAAGAAGTCACTGTCCAGGTAACCGAGTGCCCACCTCGGGCTCATCTCCCCCCATGGCCCGACCCAACCTCAGTCTTCTTCTTCTTTGTATTTCCCTTCTCTTGCTTGTCTTCCTTCTTTGAAAAGCGACGCGGAGACCCACTTTCGTCCCAGAGAGGATAGGAAGACACCGGTGAATAAAGAGACAGAAGGAGTTTCTTACAATTCGTGCTCGTGCCCCTTCAACTTTGTAGACTGCAGTCTACAAACTGGCCCCCCCCCGACCCCCACCCCCGGAATTTTTTTTAAAATTTTATTTATTTATTTATTTGACAGAGATCACAAGCAGGCAGAGAGAGAGAGAGAGAGCGGAAGTAGGCTCCCCGCTGAGCAGAGAGCCTCATGCGGGGCTCGATCCCAGGACCCTGAGATCATGACCTGAGCTGTAGGCAGAGGCTTTAACCCACCGTGCCACCCAGGCGCCCCAAGGAGCATGGGTTCATATGAAAATCGCCCACAAGCGTTCATAGGCTCACTCAAAGGAGACCAAAAGGAATAGAATGCATAATATTCACTTTAATATATTCATAGGAATGTGATGAGAATGACACACTCTCCTTTTGAGATGCTAAGAGCTCACGGGAAGAAAGAGTGGATTCTGAAAGTAGGAACGCCATGCTGTATTATATTCCAAAGACATATCCTTGAGAAAAAGGTTCAGTTATATGCTGTGGGCTCCCATGCAAGAAAGTGCTCTTCCTCATTCCCATTCCCAAATTAGCTGGCGATTCTGAAGCCAGATCAGGCTAGATAAAAGATTTTCAATCTATTTTATGGGGATATGACAAGTATACTAATTATGGGATGGGCGATTATCCGCCTCTCTGCTTTAAGCCCTTCTCATCTTACCACCTGGGAGTGCCTCTCCCCAGAAATGAAACGTGCCTGTCGCCAGAATCAAAGTTTTGGTTGGTGAGAGTGAGTCTGAACACAAGTTTCTGGATGCTCTTAGAATTTCAATTACATTGTCCCCCATTCTAGTCCTGCCCCACATTTATATTAAAAAGAGCAAAATCTGTATGCTTTAGGATAGTTCCTTGATAGAAAAACATCTACCTTGCCATATTGCTCAAAAAATTGTTTCTGGCTTTTTTCTTTCTCTCCCCTTTTTTTTTTTTTATATAGCGAAGTGTGGCGATTTATTTATTTATTTATTTATTTATGCAGAGTGTGATTTTTTTTTTTAAAGATTTTATTTATTTTTTTGACAGAGAGAGAGATCACAAGTAGGCAGAGCGGCAGGCAGAGGGAGAGGGGGAAGCAGGCTCCCTGCTGAGCAGAAAGCCTGATGCGGGGCTCGATCCCAGGACCCTGAGATTATGACCTGAGCCGAAGGCAGAGGTTTTAACCCACTGAGCCACCTAGGTGTCCGCAGAGTGTGATTTAAGGTAAATGTAGAAATGCTGTTACTGAATTTTGATGTCGAGGTGGCCTCACACATACGTTTGCTCTATCTACATCTAAACTGCAAAAAAAGGTCTGGGTGGTTCTTATATTATTACAATGCTCTTTATATAGAAACACATATCTCTGGATAAAAAATTTTCTGTCAAAATTTAAAAATATCAGAATGCCACATATGACTCGTTCTTATGCTCTAGTTACAGAGCGATACTGAATGGAAACTTATTAGCATTTCACAAAATTTCTTCAGATCATTGTTACGAATAATAAAAATACGGAAACATTTTAAAACAACATATTTCAGTCTTAAAATGGTCAGATTAACATAATTATAGCCTTAGGTTGCCAACAGTGGCGCATTTCTCATTTTCATGAGAACGCAGAGGTTCTCCCAGATCGCAAGCTAATAGGCTCCTTGGTCTAAATATATACAATAAAATCTAAAGCAAATTTCTGAAGCATTAAGATTGGAACCCTGGAGATATCTGGTAAGTAATTTGCGCTTCATTGGAGCAGAGTTTTTTTGTTTTGCCGTTACACAGCTGCTAGGAAATATATTTTTAGATTTGCTTTTAAAGGCAAGCAAAAATGGTATCCACTGTGTGGATATGTATCCAGAATGTTCCCTCGGTCCCTCCTGCAAGGAGTCCACTGTGGACAGAATGTTCTACCTGTCGCCTTCCTTCTTTGTAAGTCAGTTCAAGTAACGGTCCTCGATGCTCTCACCCTAGACAAAGCTCTCAGACCCTGACCGAGACACCCAGCGCTTCGGAGGCGTGTTTTATGAAAAACACGCCCTGGAGTTCAAACAGGTCCCTGCTTATTCCGAATTACCTCATCGTCGACATCGTTCCGATTTCCCATTGCTGTTTGGGTTTTTGTTTGGCAGCCCTTCCTGAGATATCAAGGGCAAGGGAAAACGTACAGGTTCAAAGAGTTAAATCAGAACAAGGAAAAGCATGAACTTTGATTTCACAGGAAAAGGGAAAAAATGTAAAGAAAGAAATCAAGTACAGGTGTCGATCAACCAACTGAGGGAAACATATTTTCTGTATTTCAGGAATATGGAGTGAGTTAGTGCTGCCCCAACCACAAGAAGACATCCTCCAGCTTAAACGCATACTGGTTCTTCACACCTTTTATGTGGAGAGGCCTCAGATAAATAAATCTGCACAGAAATTATTTAATGACAGGCGCCTGGGTGGCTCAGTGGGTTGGGGCCTCCGCCTTCGGCTCAGGTCATGATCTCAGGGTCCTGGGATTGAGCCCCGCATCGGGCTCTCTGCTCAGCAGGGAGCCTGCTTCCCCCACCCTCTGCCGGCCTCTCTGCCTGTGATCTCTCTGTCAAATAAATAAAATCTTTTAAGAAAAAAAGAGATGATTTAATGAACAATTCTTCTGTGCCCAAAGAGAAGGTGCTGGAGTTTTTGAGAACCGGAAGACATTATAGAATTAATTATTAAAATTTAAAAACCTGTTTTTCTACGTGCCACCGAAAACCACAGGTTCTGAGTGAAAAACGACGTTGAAAGTGGTCTGAGCAGTAACACATTAACATTCCAAACAGAGTCGCGGCAGAAGCCATATTCCTGAGCAAAGAGGCTGATTTTTAAAAATAATGCTATAATGCTCCCCAAGCCTTTTAAGCCAGTATGTATTGTTTTATTCAAAGCGTCTCGTAATTTGAAGCAGCTGCTGGTTTTCAGTTGACTTGATGGCTTATTCTCCTTCAATAAAAATATTGGATCATCTAAATCTGGTTAGTTCAAAATCCATTTATTTTTGGTCCAGGCCCATGCATTTCCAATTAATGAGCTCTGGTTCCACCACAGACATGAGCTGCCACAACGAAGAGGTGAAGCCTCGCTCCTTTCGTCTACAGCAATGGGTGGCTATGAGAAGTCGGACAGACAACCTTCCCGAAATCCATCAGGCGGGACCCAGAGGGGCCAGAACGAAAAGCAGGGAAGCGCTGGAGGCGGACAAAGGGCTGGCCTGAGGGGCAGGTGGCTTGGGCTCCAGCCCCATCTTTGTCCCTTCCTTATTTTGTGACCTTGTCACCCCAAGTCATTCCAACCATGCTGGGCCTCCCGAGTCTCGTCTCACCAACAGGGAAAGATTATAAAAGATGATGCATAAGGACCTTCTTTCCGCCTCTGAAACCCCATGATTCTCAATAAGTCAGGCTTAGTTCTTGAGGCTGCACCAACTACCAGGTTCCTCCTCAGTCACAAATGTCCAGTGGCAGACGAGAGTCTTGTTCTTGCCAATTATGCACATGCAAAGCAATCGCTAACCTGGTGGGGAGAACAAGCAGGCCAGAGAGGAAACACCCTACCACCAGTTGCTACATACCTTAAAACATTTGTCTCCTCTGTAAAAAACTAATGTGTGCTCCCCTTTCAAAAAAAAAAAAAAAAAAGTAAAAGCTACTCACCTGAGAAATCTTAGAAAAAACGTCAAGAGAAGAACAGTCATCTGGAAGCCTCTTAGGGCAAGATCTTGGAGAGGGGGACCCTGCGTGGACGGGATCGTAGTTTCCTAGAGTCTGGTTGCCCTGACGGGGACCCACAGAGGAGACAGAAAGGCAGAACCCCAGGAAGAAAATAGCATGTAGGTACAAGGGTTACAACCTGAAAATACTAGGACACATGCTCCCAGTCAAAGGCAATTTCCGCTAACATCTGTATTTACACAAGCCAAGAAAAGGGATGTGGTTTGGATATCAAAGGGCAGGGAGTGTGTGTGGCGGGGGAACCTCTCCCGAACTCTCGGGCACCGGCACAGAACTCTTTGGGAAGGACCCCAGGACCCGCTAACGGACGGTCCTGTTCCAGTGGACTTCCAGTTGAGTTGGCTGGTTCACCAGCCCTGGATTTTGTGCAGAAATGGGGCTGGACGCTAGCTGCGTTGGTCCTGAAGCCCAAGTGCAGGACTGCAATCGTCTTTACACACTGTTGGCAGTAATTACTTCACATCGCAAATCACCGGGTATTTCTGTGGCCAAGTGGACGCCTCCGTGTCCGGGGGCGGGCGGAGGAGAGCCCCAGTCCCTGGTCTTGAGGGGGCCCCACTGGCTGTGCTGACTCCAAAACCCTTCAACATGATTCCACATTCTCCCCGTCCTCCCCCAAGAGCTCTGCCGAAAGCCCGACAGGCTGTAGCCTGACATACAGCAGTTCCTCATGCAGACACGCTTTCTCACTTCCAGATCAAGCTCACGAATAAGCTCCCCACTCCAGGGCCGTGAAAACAGTTTGGGTGACACAGCATAGGAAGCAAAGAAGGAAGGAGCAACGAGGAGAGGGTAGTTTGCCTAAAACTCTCCCCACACAATCTCCTGTTGACCGTTCTCATTTCACACCGAGGAAGTTGTCACCAAGTCTCGGGAAAGACAACCAGTCGGATACTAGTTTGGGATGCTACCCATCTCAACTAACCCACCAATCAACCAACCAACCAACCACCACCACCACCACCAACAAAAAACACCCCTCCAAAAGTGTACAAAATAATTTCTCTTGGGTCAAAAAAGCATTGCTTGGGGCGCCTGGGTGGCTCAGTGGGTTAAAGCCTCTGCCTTCGGCTCAGGTCATGATCTCAGGGTCCTGGGATCCAGCCCCGCATCGGGCTCTCTGCTCAGCAGGGAGCCTGCTTCTCCCTCTCCCTCTGCCTGCCTCTCTGCCTCCTTGTGATCTCTCTCTCCCTCTCTGTGTGTGTGTGTGTGTCAAATAAATAAATAAAACCTTAGGAAAAAAAAAAGCATTGCTTATTTGTAATTACTACTTTCAAATTACGATGTCTGTGTCTGACTCCAGACTTGGAGCTCTTAGCTACTAGTAAGAGAGTCCACCTGGGTTCAAACTCCAGCTTTGCAACCTGCTAGTTTCATTTTTTGGCCTCAGTTTTCCAATCAAAAAATGGGTCTAACTGTACCTATGAAGTCAAGTTACTCTGGTGGCTATATGAAATAATATATATTATTGAGACCACATTAGGTAACAACTTTGTCATGCACATGAACTCATCTCCAAACTGGGATAAAGATATCCACAGGGATGTGGATAAGCAGATCCACGAGCACAGGGACCTTTAAAGGGAAACAGACTTGATTGAAAGGAACACTGCTCTACCAAATTCCTTTATAAAAAATGCAAAATATTGTGACCTAACTGTTGCAAGAATAAGACAAAATGGTCATCTCGAGTACATATAATTTCTGCCAAAGCCTTTTTTCAAGCAGTCATTAAGCCTGACAAAATAGGATTATATCCGTTACATAAAACTGTAGAAGTTTTAAATGTAACTCATAAAGCTTACAATGACATGTCTTTCAAAAAAACTCAAAACTGGGACACAGGAGCTATTTGTAATTTAAAATTCAAAGTGTTTTTCACAAGGAAAAAACCAAATAATTTTCCTTAAGATGTTGAAGGACACATAACTCAGGTCCCGCTCCCACTGTTATCACATCTCCAAATTTTCTACATCTGTCTCAGAAACTAAATGCAAGTCAACATCTTTATGAAAACACTGAAAATGGTCACAAAACACATACATCACTGAGATCTGTACTAGCAGATAATGGGGACATCTTAAATCCTTTTCAAATTATAAGGTTACACAGAAACTAGATTGTAGGATTTACAGATGGAAGACAGCCGAATGTAATTTAAATGGCTTTTAAAACACAGACTCTTGCCAATCACAAAGAAGTTTCCTCCTAAGCAGCGTGTTAAGTGAAAATTAAAAAAGCTGGTATTGTAATTCCTCACTGAACTGAGATACAAAAGACCTGTCTCAGTTGAAGGCAAATGTCCCACAGCACGACAAAAACAATCTGAAAATTGTATTTTGTTATAAAGGTACAGTTCTTACCTTACATCTTCTGTGACCGTTTTTCTTCTAGAAGAAACTTTCTAGACTTGCAGAGACCTTGAAACTACCCATCTCTCGAAGGCTTTCGGCTCTGCCCGTCTTTATGGTGACTAAATGCAAGGCTTGGGGTTTTTTTTTTTTTTTTTTTTTTTTTTTTACAGAAGGAAGCTTTTAGTTAAAATATGTGGTTTAAAGGAGCAGTATCCACCCTTGTTAAAACCATTTCACGGACATTCAGAGGTTTTGTTTCTACTCTATGAAAGTTAAATCTGAGTAGTAAGGCATTTTTCCCGTCCCGGAAATCAGCATAACTAAAACCAATGCTGAGCTAACGAGAAATGTTTCTTCCATGTGTTCCGTCTGGCAGAAACTGCAAGCCATATCAAGGAAACACGTGATGTTTATAAATACAATATGGCTCATGTTGTCATAACCTCTCAATGACAAAAAAAAAAAAAAAAGTGCAAGGAAAAGCAAGCGGCCACACGGCAGGAAAGATGAGATTTGTATCACTTAGAAGCTGCCTATCAGATGTGCATATATTACCCTTTCTTGCTTCTTCGAAAATAAAGTCTAACTGGAAGCAGCTAGGGAGGAAGAAAATATCTCCCGTGTTCTGGAGAGCCACTGTATTCCAATGTGTTTGCCTCGCTAATCATTTCAAGAAGAGTAATTCCTTACCAGTGGTAACGTAAACATCTTTTTGCCTTTCAGAAAAGCACGATTTAAAGGGGGCATGATTACAGACATCACTCAAATGAGTTCTATTGTTTTAACTCAAGCAAATAATAGAACGGAGGCAAAGATTTCACGGAGCCTGGGACTGATGTGGAAACGTCCAGAATTCTATATCCCGACTAATTTCGGACTTGTAGATTACAGACTTCGGACCTCCTGCTGGATTTGAAGATTGGTGAGGGCAGTGACCATACCTGCTCCCTATTGTGGCTTCAGGATCTTGCACAAGAGCCAGAGTCAGGAGGGGGTGTGTGGGACATAATGGTTGGGTGAGCGAACCAGTGAACTTTGGAGCTAAGTTAACTGGTCTAAAATCCTCAGTCCTCCTTTGTTGAGTTTGGAGTATTTGGAGTATCCAACAGGAACTACTGACTAAACGCAATCTACAGGTAAGATTTGTCCTACTGAGTTACAAATAGAGCAAAATGAGATCTGTTTTACTCAATCTGGATACCGGAGGTTAGCTTACTTTGTTCCACAGGTGAATTTAACTCCGACAGGCAGATATTCTTATTTCTCATTTTGATCCGGAATTACCACCGAGATAACCTCGGGAATGTGCAGCAGACTCAAATATTCACATTAATATTTACAAATTATGGTACTGATCCCAGCAAGGGGGGCATCCACTGAAAGTCTGCGATAGGGAAAGAGCTCATGTGAACCCCCTTTTCATCCAGACAGTTAATGAGAATGTCCTTATTGTTGGAGGGAAACACAGGGAGCAGGAAGACGAACTGAATGGGAACGTCACCCCTGAAGAGGCTAAGCATTTAAAAGGAACCGAAGGTGTGTCCATGGCAGGCAAGAAGAGGTTAAGTGCGCCAAGGGAGAGAGGCAGACAGGTGAGGTTCGGGGGAGGTTCAGAGAGGCTTGGAAAAGCAAGGAGGTAGGGAAGTCTTGATGAAGATGGTGGCCTTTGAGTTGGGTCTTCACACATTGGGGGCGCACAGATGCAGATGATGAAGGCAGCGGAGTGGGGAAGGACAGTCGGGACCACCAGAGTGAGCAAGAAGGCCTGCAAGAAGGTTCTTGGAGTTGGCCTGCCCAGCTCCCAATCTAGTTCTGCCACAGAAGACCTATGTGGCTTCGAGCAAGTTCCCTAACCTCTCTGATCTTCAGCTTCCACATCTGCAACCGGGGATAACAAGAATTCCCCTCCCACTGGGTTGTTCTGAAAATCAAATGAGAATGAATACAAGTGCAATGCTCAGCACAGGACCTGGCCTGGGATCGGTGTATTTTGAATGTTAGTCATTAAACCGTGGTCGCTGGTGGTAGGTCAAGGAGGAGGACCCTGAATGACTGAAAGAGGATTAGCGAGAAGTATTTCCAGAAACTTCCATTTCTATGGGATTCTCTTGTCTTCCATTTCTTTTTATTTTATTTATTTGAGAGAGACAGAGAAAGCATGAGCACAGACAGGTGGAGGGGCAGAGGGAGTGGGAGAAACAGATTCAGTGCTGAGCAGGGAGCCATATATGGGACTTGATCCCCAGACCCTGAGATCATGACCTGAGCTGAAGATAGACACTTAACCAACTGAGCCACCCAAGCACCCCTCTTCTCTTCCATTTCTATAGGATTACTGCATCCCTCCCCAAATCCCAAAATCTTCCTCCCAACCAGAACATTCTCCCAAGGAAAAAAGAGCTCTAAGGCATGGTCATTTCAGACATACATACTAAATGACATATACTAGTTCTTCTTTCATTTTTTAGGGGGTTGGGGGTGCAGGGTATCTTTCTAGCCAGGTCAAAGAGAACAAAATGGAGCAAAGTCAAACATAAAAAGATGCCATGAAACAGACATCTAACAGGGTCAAGA
Source organism: Procyon lotor (assembly GCA_028646535.1). Lineage (NCBI taxonomy): Eukaryota > Metazoa > Chordata > Mammalia > Carnivora > Procyonidae > Procyon > Procyon lotor. The sequence goes on from CM053611.1 coordinate 9,866,024, forward strand.
AGTGAAAGAAATTTAAGAAAAGAAAGACAAGGAAAAGGAAGGATATTTAATGGGTTCTACAATCTCGGCAGGAGCATCATTTCAAAACTTGAAAAACTTTAATAGGAATATCAAGGACGGGAGGCTGCAGCTGAATACAGAGAGTCGGAGAGAACTGGGTTCAAATCCAACGCCTGACATTTCCCAGCTGCGTGGGTGTGGGAAAGACTCATTGGCCTCGGCTGCGTCATCGATAAAAATGGAGTCAGTACCTCCTTGGCAGAGTTATCGGCTAATCGGTATGGAAAGTAGTTAACACATTGCCTGCTGTTTAGATACAAAAAGGCTGTTGTCTTCCATCCAGAAAAACAATGGTCAAGAATGCATACTACTTGCACCCTGCCTGGCTCCACAGAGAAATGAATAGAATTCACAGAAATTATTACCATTTTGCACCCCCCCCCAAAAGTCACAATGGAGCATCCGACAAAAAGATGAGAGTGGGGGAAATCAAAACGAGAGGCCAGGAACGCGGCCAACACACAAAACACACGCCGCGAGTGCCTGCACGCTGGTTGTAGGCGGGCGGCACATTTAATTCCAAGCTTTAGAGTAGTAATACAAAGAGGGAAAATGATCACTTTCAAGATTCAAAGTGTCCACATGACAGAAATAAGCCAGGAGAAGTGCAACTCTTTCCGGTGATGAGAACAGAGAGGTATTTTTACAGTGGGTCTTGTTAATGACAGAAAATGTGTAATACAGGAATTGCGCCCACTGTGGGTAGGACATCTCGGCCGGCTTCGGGAGGGCTACCAAGATAGGACATGAGATGACCTGCACCTCTGGAGAATTTAGGGTCGTGCAGATGAGATGCACGGGCATCTAAACGGTTTTAACACCAGACAATGTGCCACGTGCCCCCCCCCAACAGACGGGAAAGATGAATTCTGCTAGAGCATTAGGGAAAGCTTCATCAAGTCGGTGGTCGTTTAGTTTTTATGCTTCAACATCTCAATACGGAGATTTTCAGCCACTGGGAAACAGAAGAGAAAATGATCTGAGAACTCCCATCATCCACCTGTGGTATTTTTCAGCAGTTTACCGATTTCGTTTCAGTTATATCCACTTTTTTGGTTTTACTCTGCTGGGGTATTTTTAAGCAAATCCCATTCATTGTGCCATTTAGCCTGTAAATACTTAGCGTGTCTCATGTTACAAGACATAACCACCAAGCCAGTATTATACCGAATGCAACGACCACTTACCCCATAACCTCACCTGATTCCTTTTTTCTTTAAAGGTTTTATTTATTTACTTGAGAGAGAGAGGAAGAATTGCGTGGAGAAGGGCAGAAGGAGAGGAAGAAAATTCTGAAGCAGACTCCACACTGAGCACAGAGCCCAACACAGGGCTCGATCCCATGACCACAACATCATGACCTGAGCTGAAACCCAGAGTCAGATGCTTAACCGACTGAGCTACCACAGGCGCCTCAACATCACCTGATTCCTAACACATGTTCAAATTTCCCACAGAATTTCAACGATGTCTTTGACAGTTGGCTGTTCCAGTCAGGATCCCAACATGGTGCCCACGTGGCATTTGGTTGTTACGGGATAGACGTGACCTGGGAAACAAGTGGGTCTACCCACTTGTTTTCAGTGGTTTATTGAAGGAATAGGGTGATTGTCCTTTTGGCTGTTAGATGGAAGTGATTTTGAAAGGCAGAGCTGCCGGGAGGGAGAGGGCACTTTAGACACCTGCAGTAAGAGCTGTGAGGTGGGTGTTGGGATGTGGATGATACTGTCCATCAGCTGATATTTTTGTGTGGTAAGATGGTGGGCTTAGGGGGATGGCTTGGGAAGCAATTGTTGGACTGGGGCATGGAGAGGTGGGAGCCTGGATAAAGGCTATCACATGACTGATCGCTGCTATTGCTAAGAGCTGGGGATCTGGAGCCCACCAGCCTGGGTTCTAATCTCACCTCTGCTGCTCTCTAGCTGTGTGGTCTTGGGCAAACTTCTTAACACACCTGAGCAACTGTTTCCTGAGCTGTCAATAGGAGGGCGTATGCCAACCAATACCTGCCTCAAAATGTTGTCTTGGGGATTAAATGAGATCACTCGTAAGAGTGCTTAGTAAATGCTCAAAAAAGTTAGCTTTTGTGAGAACAGCTCTCATGGTGCTGGCAATGGCAGAAGGAGCATCCGTAAGAAGCCTTCCCCAATGGCCTGGACCAGCTCGGGTGACCAAGGGGTGTGTTGAGAAACAGGAGTTAGGCGATTAAACAATCACTGATAACTCAACTTTTTAAATCTCTTCTTCTCCACCCGTCAAAATGAACACACACACACACACACACACACACACACCATCAATGTCACTCCACCTTGCCTAACCAGAAAAAGCAAGAAGGAAAAGGACTTCACAGGTTAAAAAAAAAAAAAAAAATTAGGAAAAAAAATCCTAATTTTTTTTTTTCCTTCAGTGGGATACAATGGAAACATTGGAAGAATATCCATGTGGAGACAGCCACTTGGAAGTTGAACACTGGGTTCTTGGAGTCTAGAGAGATGGTAGAACTAGGGTTAGAGTTCCAAGGGTCATCCACATCGATGTAATGGTTAAGTTAGCAGGAAGATAAAAAGCACAGGGGAAAGGATGCGGATTAAGTAAATTAAAAAAAAAAAAAAAGCAAATTCATATGCACACACACACTGGGGAAGTCCGCCTCAGCACACTGAAGACCATTTAGGGGCAGGAGGAAGAAGAGTTAATGAACGAAGCAGGCTAAGATGTGTTTGAACGTAAGCAAGGGATTTAGAAATGGCGGCGTAAATAGAAAGGTTCTTAAGGAGACCATTCATGGGTGTCAAAGGCAGAGCTGAAATAAAAGAGGTCTGGGAGACAGTGACTGGTTTTGGTATTAGGAAGTATTTAAAATGGCGGGCCAGCTCTGGGGAGGGTGTTCTACATGCAAATCTGGGAGCTGTCCTTTTTAAGTACAAATGAAAGACATACAAGAGGGAAAGAACCCAATGACGGGAGCAGAAAATCTCAGGAAGTCATCTCAAAGTGCGCCAGAGGGTGGAAAAGCCCCTGGACTGTGAGAAAGCCGCTGGGTTTGGTGAACCGGAAGTCCCTGGTAACCCTCTGAGAGCCCCCAGATGGAATGGGTCGGCTCTGAGTCGTACATTTGTGGGTGACAAGGCCCCGTGAGCACACACATAATTTTGCAAGAAGACCTCTTCCATCTGGTGAGCTCAGTCTCTTGGGAACTAAATTTCAACGCGACTATCTAATTCTGTAAGGAAGTAAAAGCTATGTGATTAAATTGGATTGGGATTAAATTGCACGTGGATTTGCACCCCCATGCAAAGAATCAGGAGCCAGGTGTGTTCCCTTCCAGCGGAGAACCCCAAGACTCCGTCCACAGATGCACCTCCCAAGTGCCCTGCTAGACGCCAAAGGGAAAGCTAGACGCAGGCTTTCCCCAGCAGGCATGCATTTGGTACATGCGCTGGGGCCCCCAACCTCAAAGTCAATCCTTTAGTCTAGCAGGCTTCCTCGGTAACACCACTGCCATCATCGTCATCATTAAAATTGCTCTGGCGAACTGACCCGTGTAGATTCCGAGTCTCCCTCAGTCTTTGGGGTCTTTGGTTTCACAGGCTAAGGTCTTAAATGCACTGTTTAGGGACAGTCTCGGGGGCCAACGCAGAGTTCCGCTGGTGCGGTTTTTGAGCCTTTGCTCCATCCAACCAATGTCTCCCCTGCTGGGCACGTTTGCAGGGAACCAGTGGGCAGCAGGGCGGGCTGTCCCAGGCTGCGTCTGGGGGCTGGCAGTCGAAGGCGAATGACATCAGGCACGGGGCTGCATCCTTGACTCATGGCGAGTAGTTATCATCAAATTCCTTCACGGCCACGCACACATTGCAACCATATGGAAGGAGGGAGCTCCCCTAAACCCACCATGCGGTTTGGTTTAGTCTACAGCCATTGATCCTTGCTCTGTTCTCTCTGCTCTTCACCATAAGTGATGGTAGAACGCAGCTGGGCTCCAGGCCGGGCTCAGCCAATCCTCCTTCCCTTTAAGGGCAAGGCAGCTACATTTATGGAGACAGAATTCCAACCTCTGCAGCCAAAAGGTGAGGCTGAAGAAATTCCATGTCTGTTAGCTTCTGGAATCTGTGACGAGCAGCCACGTCCCAAATGGCAGGCATGATCACACCTCGTTGGTTTTCAAAACCATGTTCTAGTTCTCGTGTCTAAGTAGTCTTCTCAGAAACCTAAAAGCGTGTCTGGGGGTTGGATGGTGAACATTTGATGTCTTGTCATCTGGGGACAACAGTCGATTTCCTCACATGAAAAAATGCTGCCTGAAGAACTCTATGGGCAACAAAGAATGATCGCTCGGGTCTGGTCTAAAAGTAAAAGCAGAACTTGACGGAAACCCAGAGCAAACATTCTGAATTCTAATAGGCTTGGCCCATATGGTTGATATTTGAGTCTCTATGTGCTCACTGCTGGTCCTTATGTAGGTACCACATCTGCTTAAGAGTTAAAACAGGTGTCCTTCCCAGCCATAAACAAGATTTTCAGAGGCGATTCTGGGGCCCCTATGTGGGCTCTCCGTAACAGAAACAGATCTCTGAGCGCCATGAAACTCCAGTTGGAAGGCTAGACATATCAAAAAAATTAAAAATGTCCAGGGGCAACAAAGACACTTAAGAATGTCACCGAGAAGGAATAACGAAATAATAAAAAGCAAGGGTCCTGTAACACTCAGTCTGTGTGTCACGATCAGTATGACTCAGTCTTCACGTGGTGCTTGGTTTACATTTAAAGTGTAACTAGCTAAAAATAAGCCTCAAAATCCTAGATTTTCTGAAGCAGCAGCACAGCCTTCGCTTCAAATTCCACATGTCTCTCTCTCTCTCTCTCTCTCTCTCTCACACACACACACACACACACACCAACAGTTGAGGACATAAGAGGCCTTTTCCTCCCAAAATGTGGGCTCTGATCCCACAATGTCATCACTCACATTCCAGTCCAGAATTCCCTAAAAATTCTACCAGCACTTTCTTTTGGACCTCCTGGCCTCTTGGTCCTAAACTCACACACTGTGTGGGGTACACAGATTAATGGTCCCCGAAAGATGTCCGCTTCCTAATCCGCCAAACTTTTGACTATACAAGGAAGGGGGATTAAGGGCGCTAATCAGCTGACCTTAAGATAAGGAGATTATTCTGGGCACTGGGTGGGCCCAGTGTAATCACAAATGTCCTTAAATATGGAAGAGGGAGGGTTAGAGATGTGGTAGCGGAAGCCGGATCAGAGAGATGCTATTTGGCTGAGTTTGAAAATGGAAAGAGGGGACCACAAGCTGAGGAATGTGTGTGATCTCTAGAACATTCTCTCTAGAACTTCCAGAAAGGAAAGCTCATATCTTGCCGCTGACCCACTGAGTTGACAGCCCACTGAGGACCATGTGGGACTTCTGACCTCTAGAATCACAAGATAGTAAATCTGTATTATTTTAAGCCAAGAAAACGTGTATTAATTTGTTACAGCAGCAATAGTAAACCGATACATTCTGTCCGGGAAGCAGAGACAACCTCACTTTGGGATTAGAACCACAATACTAGGATAGGCAATGCCAGGCCTTCTTTGGCAAGAAGACATCTTCATTTACCTTCTTCCTAGTTAAACTCCAGCACCTAGCACAGTGCTCGCCCTCAGAAAGGATGGTATAAAATGGTGCAGTGTCTTCTAAATTTGTGTGTGTGGTGGGGAGGAGGTACAGCTGGAGGGTCACGTAGCACTATTGTAAGAAACTCAGTCCCTTTTTTGACAAACCTGCCTTGATGTGATTTTAAAATCTGTCTTTTTCCGTTTCCCTGTCCTCTTCAAAACATCCATGGGTGCTCTGAATGTTTGGATAATCTTCGGAGATGATCTAAATCTAGAGAATTTCAGCTCCAACATCATGCAGATTTTGGGACTATGCCTTCAACGGGATTCAGATAAGGTTTGATGATATTGAATAAAGTATAGCAGCAAACAGTCGTGAATCGGAAGGTGAATAATTTAATTAGAATGCTAGGGCTTGCTTGGAAAAGCTGATTTAAGACTATTAAGAGATTCTACATGGGATCGTACATGGGTTTTTGTTGTTGTTGTTGTTTGTAAGTTAGTTTTGTTTTAATTAGAGAAAAAGATAGCAAGAGATCCTCTGAGCGAGTTAATGTATACGGACCAAAAGATGCTTTTAGGCAAAGACTTTCAGGATCCCCTTGGAGTGAGGACACAACTCAACTCCATGCTCAGAGATAAATGAGGATGCGTCAGGCCCTATTTCGGTCCCTTTGCCCCAGATGTCTGGGAAATCTAATTTCTTTACCAAGGCACAAATCATGAGTCATCAGACAAGATGAGAGGTAAGAAGCCTTGAAACCCGGTGGTGGGGTGTGACTTCATCAGGAGACCGTGCCAGAGAAAGGGATGGCCTGACCCATCGAATAAAATTAAAAATAGAACGGGAACACTTACCCTCATGTCTCCATTCACAGTTTTCGGTGTGTGGTTGAATGCATGTGCGGGGTCCTTGTTGTACACTTTGAGGAGCGATCTGTCCTGAATGTTCCTGGAATCAAAAACATCAATGACTACGGCAGATGAAAGGAGCCTCACTTTGGCCATTTCTTTTGCCCACCCTGCAGAATCAGGTAGAAGACGCGAGCAGACAATCCAACTGTTGTCTACAGTCAACTGGACAAAGAGTTCTTTCACCACGCAGTAGGCAAAAATCAGTAAGGAAAAGGAGAAAAGTGACTCCAGCTTTTCTTTCCCGTTGTTGTTCCTCAGGAAAGTATTTTGCTTTCCCTGAGGTCCTCCACCCACAAATATCGGTTAGCGTGGACTTTCTTTCAAGATCTGAGCAAGGAAAGCTAAAACTTTCAGGGGCAATAAAACGCCAATACTTATACTACGTTCAAAGAGATTTGGTTAATATTTAAATATTTAATCGCTTACTTTGCCCAAACGCCTGGTTTTCTGCTTATCTCACGAGTGCACACAAAGGAAAATGGTTTTCCCTTCAAACACTTTCAGCAAGGAACAGAAAATGTTATTTGCAGTCCAGGAAAAAAAAAAAAGTACCACCGAGATCAAAACCGGTATCTTTACAATGCCTTTTCTTCCTTCCACAGCGGCGATTAAAAATACCCGTCTACGTACAAGAGGTCTGATAGGACGAGCAGAGTCTTTAGAAGGAATAGCAGCAGATCGAGTCTTCTGCTTGTCTTTTTCTCCTTCTGAGCCCAGCACTTAGAGCCGGGAAGTCAGTAGTCATGCTGCAGCCAAGGATAGAAGTCCCACATCTTGCTCAGAGCCTACCTTAAAATTATTTAAGAGCATAGGAATGTCTATGAAGTCCTTCTCCCTCCACATTCAGCTTTTATCAGCAGAAGGGCCACCCAAGGCGCTTCCAGCCCCATCTACACTGCGTCCTTCCGAGGCCGGTGCGCTGAGCTCGGGAACGTGTGTGCAGAGAGATGCATTCCTTCCCTCCAGGTGCAGTAGACACATGTTCCGGGGGCTGATCACAATCTCCAGGATTACTGGGTTATGTTTTGTTTTAAATGGAGTGGAGGATTCTTGGACTGGACTTGCTTTCCTCCTTTAAATATGTCAGTCATTGCTTTGAAGCCATGACTAGCCCAAGCTTGCAGGGTTGCTCCAGACTTCAAGTAGCTCGTTACGAGCCGGTGTAAGGGGGAGCATGCAGCCCTTGGTATCTCACAGGGGTGAGGTTACTATGAAGGCAAGAGCTCACAGAAGGTGAGGACGTGGGGGGGCGGTTTCTTTAGTGAATCCCCACTGTGGCTTTGGGCGGGGGGCGGGGGGAGTCACAAGTGACAATATGAAAACCTTACTTGAGCCATGAAAAAAACTTAGTGTGATTCTAAAGGTATTTAAAATACATGAGGTTGGTTTATGATTAATTTAGAAACATGCTCATCTGAGATGAACCAACAGTAAGGGCCCAGATCGCATTCACCATGGCAACATTTACAACACGGAATTTCAACCTGAATGCTCCACAGCATTTCCCTAAGGAAAATATGAAGAGCCCAACCCAGTGACAAAATAGTTAAATGTTTAACCACTACACTCTCACTTTAAAACGCTGGGTGTGAAATTTGTCTCTGGGCTCCGAAGATTAAAGCCATTGTCTCCAGTGACAGTCTACATGGTACATTTTTGGAGGGGAGAGAGAGACTCCATATAATAATGTTGCTGGTGAGAATTTATTCTACCAATTAAAATATAATTAAGGCATTTCATGCATATAAGCAAAGAGAGAGAAGAATTCTTTGGAAAAGACATACATAGGATCACCTAGCATAAACATTATATTCACCATCAAATAAAAACACTTTAACCACTTAAATAGTTTTAGATCCATTTTTATCAATAAATCAAAATACTGAAAAGTGAAATTATAGACAAACTTAGAAATCAATGACTTTCCCATTAAACATTTTAAATTAGGTTCTAAAAAACAACTTTCACAAATGTCAACATATTAAATGAAAATTGTTAATGTTGAAAGAAAGGCTCTTGTCTTCTCTCAAGTGCTATTTTCATCTGTTTTATCAATGGGCTTTGGGGGACCTTTTCCCCTTTGTCCTCCCTCCCAATTCTTTCTCTGCAACTTCCTCACGACACTCTGGAAGAATGAATAAAGGGAGCCCTAGCAGTAACGCTTAGAGGTTTGGGAAAAGCTCTAGAAAATCATGAGTCTCTTCAATTTAAAAACACTTGTGTGAACAAATAAGTAAATAAAAATGCTTGCATGGGCTGCAAGAAAGAGGAGTCCAGTTGTTCCTAATAACCTCCTCAGGCTTGAGCTCCAAAATAAAAAATGGCTTGATATAGTTTCATACAGATTCATTATTATCATTTCTCTCTAGTCCTCTAACTACAAAACACGGGAAGTCAAGAAAATAGCTGTTAAACAACGTGCCTGTGTGAAAACACTATCTGAGACTGTATGACCACACAACATACACTTTGGATACAACGTGATGACTCCATGTTTAAGTTTATGCTCTGTAAATTCAATTTTTTTTTTTTAGTGGCGGACTTGTTAATAATTTATTTCAAAAAACAGACAAGAATTTTCTGATACCCATGAATATTTAAACATGCTTTTTAAGGGTAGCAAGGTGGTACAATAGACGTAGCCCCTATACCCTAAGGCCTGAGCCAAACTATGAAAGCCCTAAATTACTCATACACCTTGGCACAGGCCTAAACATGTCAGTTGTGATCATTGTTAGATATTTATCAGTTCACATGTGTTAGGCACTACAGGCGCACTGTTAAAAAGTGGTTTCTATTATATCCAGAATGAAGAAACAGGGCATCCTGCTCTCCCCGTGGAGAAGGGGCCCAAAAATCCAAGCTGTGGACTAGATCAGTTGGGCAGGGAACATTCTGAGGGAATAAAAAAAACCCTTCACAAAAGATGTGGATAGTCAGGTCTGGGGCTCCACTTGGAAATGAAGGGGCTTGTGTGATCTTGAGTAAGTCCCTTAACTTTTATGCACCTGAGTTTCTGTTCCCATAAAAGGAAAGGGCTCAATTGGTCACTCAATAATTTTTTAAGTTCTAAAATGTCTAGGAGCTATACCAGGCGACTCCTTGTTTGTGCTTATTTAAGTCTAGTTTGTCGGGCTGTTTGGCTGGCAGAGATCGGATGGGTCCCTTCCCCTCTAGACATAATACCATCATGGTGGGTATAGAGGCTTTTATTTCTGTGACCCCTGCAGTAGCATGAGTCCTCTTAGCCTCATTTAAGGGTATGTTCTCCTAGGGGCCCCGGAGAAAGTGCACCTGGAAAGCTGAGATTTTTTGGAAAGGTCAGCTATTTAAGAAAAACATGGAGACCGAGAATGCTTCTCAGCCTCTTTTCTTAAGAACAACAGCATAGGGTTTTCCCTGCTTCTCCTCGAATGTAATATAAAGGCCCAGTTGTAAATAAAGGCCCAGTGGGATCACTACTCAACATGTTCACAGTCTCTGTGAGGGAAAAAGCACTTGAGAAGGAGCTGGGAAAGTTCCAGTCACAAGCATGGCCTTATGAGGTTGATGGAGTCTCCCCACCACCTTCTGGGCCTCAGCTTCACCAACTCTTAAATAGGGGACTGGTTACTTCTTATATTCTTCTTGGAGGGAAGAGGCAAGGATCTCTGTGGGAGAAGTCTGTCCTCATCTTTGTAAACCAGACCTTGTAAATGGATGATAGAAAAACACATGGTGAATTCACACCTGAGACAAGCCTGCCCATCAGGACCCAGTATACGCTGTAGCAATGCTAACTGGAGTGTGGTGGACACACACACACACACACACACACACACACACACGACATAACTACATACCTTACATCATTTAGTTCATAATAGACATTTCTGCTTTCATCTTTGATATAGATGGCGACACTGGGCGATTCGAGCATTTTCATGGTGAGCTGCTGTGGGAAGGCACTTACGAAGAGAGCACGGATTGTGTCTGCACTTGTGATTTCATTCGGCATCCTGAGCTGCTTAGTTTCATCTCCATACTGGAGATAGAGAACCCCTGCACGCAAAACGAACACAGGTATCAGTCCCAGATCAAGACTCACGCAACACGCAGCAGAAGCTTAGCCCCTTCCGTCTCACCACAGGCAGCCACGATTAGGACAAGCCTGGGAATCGTGTAACGAGAGATGTTTGGAATTTCCAAGGAATGCACCTTCTGGTTGTCACATGAATACTCACTTTTATTCTTTGGAGTCCAGGCAGGTGTTAAAGAGGCTAATATCCAACTATTTTAAAACCAAAAGGACAAGAAGCTACCCTCTGGTAGTCCAAAGCAAAAGACAATACTTTATTCCCTTGAAAGGTATATTTAGTTTGACCCCATAAGGTGATCTTGCCCATGTTTTTCATTAACGAACAACACAATCATTATAGCGATGGGTAAGCTATATAGCTTAAGTCTTTCTAGTCCATTCGGAGACATTTTAAGTGGAAAGGCTACAATATTTCTGCTGCTCTAATACATATTTATTGAATGTTTATACCAAATGAAACTATCTACAAGAAAAGAATCTGGCACCCCAATGTTTCAGAAAGAAAACGGAACAAGTCGGTTACACGAAGAAAAACAGAAGCATAGGATCATAGAATTTTAGAATTCCAGGGGGTATATGGCTTCCATCGAACCAAACCTCCCAGTATCCACGCTCCTGGGGAGTGCAGTCCCTTCCCACATTGACTCCGGGCTTGGCCACGTGACTTGTTTTGACCAATGAGACATTAGCAAGTAAGATGCAAAAGGGAGGCTTGGGAAGGGCTTGCACACTAGACCTCATCCTCTTGATGTGTGGTCTTGGATGCTCCCTCAAAGAACCAAGCTTCTGTGAGTCCAACTGAGCCACATGGAGAGGCCACATGAAGAAGAATAAAAACCCTGACTGAAGGCCCCCACTAAGCATCCATATTATACACCGTTGGCCAGGCATGTGGGTGACCCACCTTGGGAGGAGAACCCCCAGCTCCAGCTGACCTGCCCCAGGTGCCATCACATGGCACCGAAATGTGATGCCCCCCTCCAAGCCCTGCCCAAACGACAGAATAAAGCAAGTAAGGAACTGTTGATTTAATTTACGTTTACAGTCACTTGTTATTAAAAAATCTGTATTAAAGATCTGGACATTTAATTTGAATCCACCTCTGAGAATCTACTGAGGACAGACTACTATCCCTAGAGTAAGTTTTGGCAGGAGACCCAAAAAAAGAATAGAATATGACTTCTGGTTACAGTAAGGCAATTTATGTAATAAATTTGTCTCTATCTCCTCCTGAAATTTCATTAAAGTGACAATGAAGAATAAAAAAGCATAGACCAAAGAATTAAGGGTATGAGAGAGGAGACGGTACCAGACCAGAAAAGGCTGACACCTGAGTCTTCGAGGGGAGGACTCCAGATAAAACATGCAGGGCTAGGAAAGCTCCAGAAGCAAGGCATGAGATCCCTCTGAAGGGAGGAAAGCAGACTGAATGGAAAGCATTAGGCTTGACTGAACTTTCTTTCTTTCTTTCTTTAATTTTAATTTTAATTTTTTTTGACTGAACTTTCTTTTCTTCCTAATGGTGCTGCAACCTGTCCAAAGCTTGCTTTCTGTCCCACTCAGCCAACTGACTCCCCAAATTCCCAGAAGAAGACCGACGTAGCTCCAAACAGACTGGATTCTGGCTCAGAAGGCAAAGGGGAGGGTGGGTGAAATGCCTTCTCACAGAATGTTTGCAAAGGGGTGACCCTCAGTGAAGAAACTAGAGGAACCCCTCCAGGAAAGCTGACTGGCCTGTGAGAAGAGACCAATAGCTTTTTGAGGGTAACGCTCAAGTTCTGTCTGATCCTCACTGTGAAGTGGCCCAACCCACATATGAAAGCTTCCAGGTAGTATGACCACGTCTCACTCACACATTTGCAGGCTACCCAGAATTAACAAGACGTTTCATACAAGCCACTAACATGAGACACCAAAATAAACAGAAAACAGAAGCTCAGAAATGATGAGAGAGTCCAAGAAGAGGGGAACATTTGGAGAGCAAGAGCAAGCTCTGGGAATCATGGGAGCAGGAATTAAAAATTCAGGAAGGAAGAGGGATGTCTGGCTGGCTCGGTCGGTAGAGTATGTGACTCTTGATCTTGGGGTTGGGTGTAGAGTTTACTTAATTAAAAAAAATTCAGGGAGGTAAAAAAGTTCATGAAATCTCAGAAAGTGGAACAAAAAGATTAAGGGACAGGAGGGAGTGAAAAAGAATAAGAAAAACAGAGAATTACTTCAGAGCATCCCAAGTATTACTAATGGGAATTTGGGTAAAAGAGATCAGGAAAAACAGAAGACTTACAAAAAGCATTATAAAAAAACTTTCCCCCAAACCGAAGGGCCTGAGATCAGAGACTGAAAAAGTTTATGAAACAGACAACATAAGCAGGCTGGTCACTGAGACATTCTAGATGACAGAGGCGAGAACAGAAGGTCCTATAAGCTCCCAGAGCATTGGAGAGAAAAGTCACAAAGAAGCAGGAGTCAGGGAAGCATGAGTTTTCTCAACAGCAACCCAGAAACCAGAAGACAATCGAGAAATAGCTTTGAAAATCCAGAGGGCAATATTTTTGATCTAGATCTATATCCATCCAGACCATCCTTCAGATATTTATGAAAGTCGGCTTCTCAGCGAGGCCTTCCCTCACCACGTTTGTCAGAATTTCAGCACCTACTCTTCCAAATACTTCACACCCCCCACTCTTGTTTCATCTCTATTCCTCAGCACTTTTTACATATACGATAATTCGTATTTTACCTCTTGCTATTATCATCTCTTCCTTCCTCTAGACTATATGCTTCATGAGGCCAGAAAATTTCTTTTAATGTTTTTTGTCGTCGTTGTTGTTCACCTCAGGACCCTTAGTACCTGCAGCTACTACCTATTACATTCTCAATCAATGTTTGTTGAATGAATGAAAGAACAAATGATTTACCAGTCAGCCAAAAGGAGTGTTCATTTGGGGTCTAGCCAAGCTACAAGAGTTTTTGCTACATGAAACAGCCTAGTGACCTGTTCCCGATCTGTATACACATTAGAAATATTTTCTGAAGTGGCCGTTTCCTTGACTGGAGTAGTTCTTTTGCACTGAGCATAAGTAGAGGAAATTTTGACCCTTAGCTTCTTCAGGGAGCTAGCTACTTTTTCAAAATATCCATGCTGTTACACAGTCCATAGAGTCCAGAAAAATCCTTTCAAGTCTGTCTGATCACAGGTCTTGCAATTTTTCACCCCAAACGGGAGATGTGGTGACTGTCCCATGTGATCCGCGATGCCACAGCTAAAGGCCAAAACCACTCTTGAGGTCTGGGCCCCAACCAAGCTTGGGTGAGGCCCCTGCCGACGGGCACTTACGGCCTCCCTATAGTCAAACATCACAGCCTCATTCGCTCAAAGGGCCTGGTTTTCATTCCTACATCTGCATTCTGTACATGAGTGTGTGCCTGAAATAGAATTTGTAGGCTCTGAGTGAAGAAAAAAAAAAAGGCCCAAATTACAGTTACCTCAGGGTCTGGCTGGTGCCGTCACCAGCTGGGTACACAAGTCCAGTTATAGATCATGAAAATCCAGAGAAGACGGGAAAGATGCCTTCACAAACAGAGGAGAACAGTCTTTTTGCACTCGATTCAGTTTGCTTTCTCAATTCAGGAGAGGTATTTAGCAATGCTTCAACTCAGAAGGAAATCTCTTAATGCATGATGGCGGTTCACTGGCATAGTGATGGGATTCAGTACGCGCGCTGGCATCCTTTCCTAGCTCGGACTGGGGCGGCCTGCTCAGGATTACAGGGGAAGTCTGAAGGCCTTTGGATCAGAACTTCCCCTTTTATGAAGAAGGGAAGAGGACAGGGAAATGCATTTATAGGACGTCTGCTGTGGGTCAGAAACGGTATATGCACAGGTTCACTCAATCAGCACGCCTCTCTTCTCAGGTCGGTATTATGGCCCCATTCCACAGAGGGGGAAAACAAAGCTCAGAAGGTCCAAGTAATTTGCCTAAAATAAAAGCTAGTAAACACCTAACTCGCTTAGATCCTCCATTCTGTCCATCCACAGAGTTGGGGGTGTCTTTCTTGAAGGCTGTGGCCAGATCCCCCATTCTGTCCATCCACAGAGCTGGGGGTGTCTTTCTTGAAGGCTGTGGCCTCTGAAATCCTGCCCTGAGCCACACCCATCTCCTCCAACCTCCCCATCTGGAGGCTCTTAGCTGTCCTCACACTTTTTGCTTGACCCCCTACTCGAACATGTTGAAGCATGACAGGGAGGCAGCTCGGGGGGAAAAAAGATTCCCGTCTTTAAGTCAACTTAAATGTGGACACATGGTTAGGAAGAATCCACATGCTGAGAGGAGCAGGGGGAGACACAGAGCTCTGGAAGCAAGAGTGTTGAAATGAACCCCAGGACACCTGGGGACCCTCTGAGAAGTCAGAATATTTGAGAATTCTTCCACCTCAATGGCCCTGCAGAGGCAATGTGGGTTTTTCACCAAGAACTCCCAGTCATATTTTACCAAAAAAAGTATACCTGGCAGGTCACATTTGTGCGACACAGCCTCAGAATCTTTCGGACCTCAGAATCAGTTCCAGGACGTGGGACATCCTCTCAAAGATTGTTAACCTGGGGGGTACCTGAGTGGCTCAGTGGGTTAAAACCTCTGCCTTCGGCTCAGGTCATGATCTCAGGGTCCTAGGATCGAGCCCGCATCGGGCTCTCTGCTCCTCAGGGAGCCTGCTTCCCCCACCCTCTCTGCCTGCCTCTCTGCCTACTGGTGATCTCTCTCTTTGTCAAATAAATAAATAAAATGTTTAAAAAAAAAAAAGATTGTTAACCTTGATGTGGTACGCAAGGACTTTCACACTATCCCCTGGCTTGGTCTCAAAGCCTGTGTGTCTGTCCCGCCCCCCCCTCATTCTTATGTTAAAATATTAATCCCCTTATTGGTTTTTGGTGGTGGGGCCTCTGGGAGGTAATTCGGGCCGGAGGGTAGAGCACTTGATGGGATTAGTACCCTCCTAAGCAGAGACAGGAGAGCTTTTCTCTCTCAGCTCTCCAGGGTGTGGGGATACAAAGTGAAGACTGCCACCTGCAAACCATGAAGTCAGCCCTCCCCAGACACCAGATTTGGTGGTGCCTCGGTCTTGAACTTCTCAGTCTTTGGAACTGTGAGAAATAAATGGTTTTAAGATATTCAGTCTAGGGTGGGGCATCTGGGTGGCTCAGTTGGTTAAGTGTCCTACTCTTGATTTTGGCTTAGTCATGATCTCAGGTTCCTGAGATCCAGCCCTAGGTTGGGCTCCACGGTCAGTGGGGAGTCAGCTTATCTCTCCCTCTGCTCCTCCCCTCACCCACATGCATGTGCGAGTGCACATTCTCTCTCTCTCTCTCTCTCAAAAATAAATAAATAAATAAATCTTAAAAAAAAAAAAAACAAGATACTCAGTCTATGGTAATTTGTTATAGCAGCCAGAATGGACTAATACAGACCTGTCTCCTATTTCTGCCTTATGATCCCAAACAATACCACATTCCCAGGGCACTAGGCTTGTTCCAGAAACCCTGCTGTCCTGTGAACTTGGCAGGCACATTTCCACTGCACGCTGTGTCATCACCTTGGGTGATCTCCCCACCAGTTTGCTTGGCATGCACACGACCTTTTCTGAGCGATTTCCCCCCGTCACTCCTCTACCAATTTTCCACTAAGAATTGAGGAATGAATTTTTTTTTTTAAAGATTTTATTTATTTATTTGACGGGGGGAGAGAGAGATCACAAGTAGGCAGAAAGGCAGGCAGAGGGGGGGGGGGGAAGCAGGCTCCCTGCTGAGCAGAGAGCCCGATGCGGGGCTCGATCCCAGGACCCTGGGATCATGACCTAAGCCGAAGGCAGAGGCTTTAACCCACTGAGCCACCCAGGTGCCCTGAGGAATGAATTATTCTTACATAAGTGCTCACATTGTGTTTTACTGAACCCGCAAGCATAGTTTTTAATTCCGCAATATGACTCCTGTATTCATTAGATGGGAGTATAGTAGAATAGTATCTTTTGGCTGAAAAGAACTCAATTCTCCCTGTAATGTGGCCAAGTTAACATGTATGCTTGCCTTCTGGTATGCCTTCTACAATCTCCCCTAACATTTTCCACACGCAGATGATGGTGACAATTCCAAATGACCTAAATTCCTCAGTTTCCCCAAATCCAATTTAAAATTATGCAGATCAATATTTGCATTACAACTACTGCGAATGGCTAACACCTTAAAAAATATTGAGAGCTTTTATAGTAGGAAACTCTGGTTTCCTACTGGTAGGAAACTCACTCTTCAACTTAATAAGAAAAACATAAATATTAAAATATTAAGATAGCTTTTATGGTTATAAAATTGGCAGAGGTTTTTATAAGACAATAAACGATGCTGACAAGGGCTGAGGAAATGAATTTTCTCACATGCCACCGTTGGGAAGATAAAACGACACCACTTCTCCAAAGGGTTCACTGTTAATACATGTCAAAAGCCGCCCAAATTGTATAAATGATTTGAGTCAGTAATTCCATTTCTACACATTTGTGCACAAAGATATAATGATGAGGTGCTCAATAAGGCATCCTCTATAAGAACAGTATGGGGAAATCCCAAGAGTAGGGGATTCATTTAATAAATCAATTCACTAAGAAACCTATTCATTGAACTCTACTCTGTTGTTAAAAGGAATTCTAGAAGAATACGAGAAAAACTTCGTATTTTGCTAAGTGATAAAATGTACTATAGAATAGAACAGAAACGAACTTGATTTGTGAAAGTCCAAGAAATCCCTTGACGGCAGTGACAGATCCAGGTTTTGTATGGTCTGAAGCTTACACGGTTTTGAGGGACCTCTTTAAGAACAACAGTACACGTTAGAAACATAAAACTCAGTTTGAAAGTTAACTGTTTACTTACAGGGGCTGAACCTTGGTTCCATCAGGCTCATGGTAAGTCTACCTACTTGACGACCGCATACCAGAAATGACAAGCCTGCTTGTCTGGTGGTAAGCTCATGGTTGATAATGCTCTCTGGGATTTTCTGTGTTTTCTATTCTACAGTTTCTAAAATAAGTATGCTTTGATTTGATCATTTGAAAAGATAACCCCCATGGATCTAAAGAGACTGGCCAATTAGGGATGTTACTCAGTAAACTGAATAATTCTGGTTTTTTTTGGTCAAAAGAGATGGGCCACGGGAGGCTGCTCCTACAGAAATTTCCAGGGGAGTTGGTAGAATGTAAATGCGCTTCTGAAATGGGAAACACAGAAGATTCCGGGATAGGTAACATACTGGTGTGTTCTTAAGAGACTGAACTCAAGAGTCTTTGGATTTAAGACAAAACGAACTGAGGGGGACCTGCAGAGATGCCTTCATTCATTCACTACATAAGCCTCTATGGCGTGCCAGGTCCTACCAGGAATGGGAGGAACAACGGTAACCCTCTGGTCACCCTCTGTGTTCTAACCCCTCCCCACCAGCAGTTCCATAAACGACCCTGTTCTTTAGAAATTAGCAATTCATACCTCAACCAGCTGACAATTTGTTTCAGACTCGGCTGCGATTTCAAGACCAGTCTGCGTGTGTTTCTTGAATAGCTCAAGATGCCCTCAGATGTCAGTAACTTTTTCCATCCCGGAGAAGACCCATGCTGCTATGTCCCTTCCTATGGAGTAGCTTTTCAAGGAGATGACAAAGCAGGATGGAGACAGTTGCCTTGTGAGGACGAACAAGATAATACAAAATTTATTCTCTAGAGCAAGTCTGGATGCTCTTTATTTTTGGAAAACCTGGACTCTCTGATTTCAGTGTCTTTGTCCTGTGTAAACATCAAATCTTTGCATCGGTTCTGAAAATCATTGTATCAATCAAATCTTTTATTCCATCCAAATGCCTGATACTTAAAGGCAATGTGAGACTTTGTTAAGTCTTTAGCTAATTTATCTTCTAATAGTTATACTTGAGGAACTATGGAGACCCTCTCAGAGTCCCTAATGGAGAATCCTGATGAAAGGCTGAAAATTTCCAGGCAAATAAATAGCAATTTTATGCCAAATTCTAGCTTAGAATGTGCTCTAAAGGCTCATAATTGTGGACCCACCTGTTTTAGCATCACGGAAGAACATGTTAGAGCAATACGTTTGTCGCAAGTTGAATATGGTAGAGTCTCGCCCCCTCAATAACCTGACAGACAGCCGTCACCAGACAGAGTCCTGCTCGGAGGCACTCATTCTCCACGCAAAGTCTTAGCAATGGCACCATTAGTGCTTAACCCCTCCACTCTGTTTTGTTTCAGATAAACTGACACAGCTGAGACTCAAGTGATACGATAATACCATTGAAGTGAGCATCCCAAGGCATTTCTCTAAAAAAAAAAAAAAAGCATCTGTTGATGACTTCCGGAATTCAAACTGTGTTAAAGTCATGAATGTGTCTGATGCTGATTCCTAGTACTGGGACCATATTCATTCCCAGGATATCTCAATGTCCTTTTCCATGGATAATGTCTCTATGAAGAAGCTATAATGCAAAGTCACTAAAGAACTTGCAGCAATGTCAGAGGAGTCAATCATTTAATCTTAAAGGTTACTCAGCAATTAAGGTAGAAAGTGTATGAAAATGCTGTGGGAAACACTATAATTAAATTGAGTATGAGTACCGCACGACTCAAACTGAATTCTCTCTTACACTTAAGGTGAGCTGTCAGTTACATTAAACATCATGATATCCATTCATTATATAAGCTAGTATTAATCTGAATAATAGGAAAGTGGTAAGAAGAAAAACTTCAAGTTTAAATGCAAACCCCTAAATAAAATATTAACAAAACCAGCCTAGTGATGCATGAAAAAATACATCACGACCGAGAAGAATTTATCTCAAGAATCTAAGGACTACGTAGTCTAGTCCTAATATAGTCTGCAATAAGAAGTAAGCAAAGGTGCTCCTGGGTGGTTTGGTCAGTTAAGCGCCTGACTCTTGATTTTGGCTCGGGTCACGATCTCAGGGTTGTGAGATCGAGCCCCAAGTCAGGCCCTGTGCTGAGCATGGAGCCTGCTTAAGATTCTCTCTCCCTCTGCCCCTCCTCCTACTTGTACTCCCTATTGCTTCAAAAATAAAAAAGAAATAAGTAAAGAGAAACTATATAGGATAATCTTGATAGTGCCAGAAAAATGTTAAGAAAAATCCAAAACGCATTCATAATTTAAAAAAAATTAAGAATTAAGGAGAACTTTCCTAACTTCTCATAGAAGGTGACACTTAACAATGAAACATCCAGAAGCATTCACTTTAAAGTTAGATTTGGTGGTGGGGGTGGGGCGCCTCGCTGGCCCAGTCGGTAGAGCATGAGACTCTTGATCTCAGGGTTGTAAGTTCGAGCCCCATGTTGGGTGCAGAGATTACTTAAAAATAAAATCTTTAGGGGCGCCTGGGTGGCTCAGTGGGTTAAAGCCTCTGCCTTCGGCTCAGGTCATGATCTCAGGGTCCTGAGATCGAGCCCCGCGTCGGGCTCTCTGCTCAGCAGGGAGCCTGCTTCTCCCTCTCTCTCTGCCTGCCTCTCTGCCTATTTGCGATCTATTGCTGTCAAATAAATAAATAAATTAAATCTTTAAAAAAAAATAAAATAAAATCTTTAAACTCAGATTTTTTGCTATCGCTGCATCTGAAGTCAGCCTGACTAGCACCGTTAACACAAGAAAAAGAAAGAACAGGCATATGGATTAGAAGAGATAATCAAAACTGTGATTATTTTTAGGTGATCTATTGGAGAATCCACAGAAACCTGCAGACACTATTAGAACCAATAAAGATTCAATATGACTGAACGATGTAAGATCAGTATGTAGAATCAACAGCAACACCAAATACTAGAAAAAAATTAGAGAATGCAGTTTAATAAAAATATAGAGCAACAATATGGCAATTTTGAACAGCACCAGTAAGCGGGAACACTGGTTCTACCAACCATCAGCACTGTTAACACTGAGGTTCAGGCACAGGATTAGAACAAACAGAACTATGGAACCAAAGAGCCCAGTGAAAGACCCAGATTTTGTGAAAGCTTGATATATGACAGAAGGGCTGGTACAAATCACTGGAGAAGTTGCTGTTTATTTTTATTTATTTTTTTAAGATTTTATTTATTTATTTGACAGAGAGAAGAGAGATCACAAGTAGGCAGAGAGGCAGGCAGAGAGAGAGGGGGAAGCAGGCTCCTCGCTGAGCAGAGAGCCCAATGTGGGGCTTGATTCCAGGACCCTGGGTTCATGACCTGAAACAAAGGCAGCCACTTAACCGACTGAGCCACTGAAATTACTGTTTAATAAATAGTGTCAGGAAGACTGGTTCTGCAAATGGAAAAGTAAAAAAACAAAACAAAACATAAAAAACAAAAACCTTTCCTTACACCACAAGTAAAATAAATTCCCCATGGACTAAAGACCTGTATGTGAGAAGTTAAAACTAGGAGATTTGAAAAACAAAACAAAACAGAACCTGGTGCTGTCTCCCAGCACATCAGCATAGGGACTTTTTATAAGAAATAAAAACCAAAAGCCATAGAGAAAAAAATACTGCTTAATGACACTACATTAAAATGAATATTTTTACTTGAAAAGCCATTATCAACAAAACAAAGACAAACCGCTATCTGGGAGAAGTGACTTACAACTCACACCCACTACCAAGGATCAGTATTCAGAATAATTAAAGAACCTTATAAATCAATAAGAAAATAGAAAATGAAATGGGCAATAGTAGATATCTAAAACCGGACATAGAAAGGCAACTCACAGAGGAAGAAGCACCTGCACCTGATAACCGTAAAAGTGCCCAGGCTCCCTATTCATTATGGAAGTAAAAATGGAAACAATGACATACCCAATTCAGAGGCAAAAGTCAGTAAACCCAATAATCCCAAGTATTGCAAGGTCACGGAAACCCTGGTCTGTTGCTCAGTGCGGGTGGGACGCCTGGTAAAGCGGAAGACGCGAATCCCGCCCCCCCGCTGTTTCTTTAAATTACCCACCACAGAGAGAAATCTCACATGCAAGCCCTTGTTCCAGGATGCTCCCTGCAACCCCACTTCCCAGCAATTTGTTCTCAGTGGTTTATTCCTGTAATGGAACAGTAAACAGCACTTACAATGACTGAACTAGAACCACATATATCAACAGGGGTCAATCTCAGATACATAATTTGAGGGGATACAGGAAGTTAGTTACAAAGGATACATGCAATATGTTCCCATTTATGGAAAGTTTTATAACACACAAAAATAACATATACTACTTATGAATATACTGCTAGAAGCACCAAAACTCTCAGGACAGTCACGTCCCCCAACCTCAGCACGAGTTAGCTCTGGGAAAGAAGGAAGGGAATGAGCGGAGATGGAATGTTATATTTTACTTCTTTAAAAATGCCAGAGGGCAGAAGCAATTACAGAAAGGTAGTTTCCCTTTTGGCGGGGGGGCCCTGGCTGGCTCAGTCAGAGATGCATGGGACTCTTGATCTTGGGGTCATGAGTTTGAGCCCCACATGGGGTATAGAGATTACTAAAAAAACCCCCCAAAAATAAAAAAACAAACTTAAAAAAAAAAAAAAAGAATAGCTTTCCTTTTAAAATTGGACAGACACGGGGTGCCTGGGTGGCTCAGGGGGTTAAGCCTCTGCCTTCGGCTCAGGTCATGATCTCAGGGTCCTGGGATCGAGCCCCGCATCAGGCTTTCTGCTCATCAGGGAGCCTGCTTCTCCCTCTCTGCCTGCCTCTCTGCCTACTGTGATCTCTTTCTCTGTCAAATAAATAAATAAAATCTTTAAAAAAAAAAAAGTTGGACAGATGCTGAGGCACCTGGGTGGCGCAGTTGGTTAAGTGCCAGACTCATGGTTTTGGCTCAGCTCATGATCTCAAGAGTTATGAGATGAGTGCAGAGCCCGCTTGAGATTCTCTCTCTCCCTCTCCTTCTGCCTCTCCTGCATGTGCTTTCTTTCTCAAAAAAATAAATCTTTAAAAAAAAATTGACAAAAACTTAAGAAAGCGCGTGCCATGTGCAGACCCTGACCTTTGCAAGTATTAACTCCTTTAATCTTCTCTACGAGGTTGCTACTGTAATCTTTCCCATTTCACAGATGAGGAACACTGAGGCAAGAGAAGTAACTTGTGTGACTCCCCGTTAATGACTGTAACCACTGTACTATGTGGTCTCTCAGGTGTTTCTGTTTAATTCTGGTAACGTCTATTATGTTTTCTGTCCCTTTCCACTCAAAAAAAGCCCTAAAATGTATATGTGCATACATATATGTGTGCAAATATATATATATTTAAAAGAATGTCAAATAATGCTGTTTAAATAGTGTCCTTTCCACAAGACAGTGGAAAGTGTCTTTTCTAGGAGCTTTTACCTGGATCTAGTTCATGGGAATTCAGGAAGTTTTCCTTGACTTTCGATAAAATAATGGGTATAGAAATTCTATAGTACAAAACAAAGGATAAGGGCCACAAAAGGAAGAAGGAGATTTTCTTAAAAGTAAGAACAAAAGTATAAAAGATAGTAAGTAAGGTCTCAGATAAAAATTAAGTGACCTATCTAAAATGCAACTTTTATAGTTTCCAATGCATGTTTTCAAAGGATCAGAAAGATTCTAGCTATAATTCAGAAAAAAAGCCTAGAACCGCCCCACTAGGAGATTTACACATCCTGCATTTTCTTCAATCACAGGCACAGAGATCATGAACATTAGTAAAAAACATCTGAGTTAATTTAAAATGTATTTTCTCTGCTAAATTATTAGTATTTTACATAATACCTAGTAATTATTATGGATGAATAAATATATCTTTAGAAAAGTTTTCTGCATGAAATTTTAGTTTTTATGTTATCTACATGTAGATTAAAAGACCCCACCAATATATAGTCTTAATTTTATTATTCAGAATTTCTTTTACCTTCTACTACTATTCTGTAAATATTAATTTGCTTGAAAAGGTAACATGTTTGGTCCTTAAGCTGGGGGAGCTTGGGGGAGAGAGACATTGCAAGATGTTGATAAGATGAGCCTCTTTTCTCCCCTCATAGGCAATCATCAGGGTCACCAGGAATTTCCAGAGGAAACTTTCCAGGTACATGGGGCAGTGCTGCCTCTTTATACTTTGATATGCTAAGGGCAATAAAATAAAAACCATCCTCTGAGGACAAATGTCATAAACAAATGCCAGTAGACTCCATCTCTAGGATCCCATTCCATAGGGCAGACTCCCTCCTTTGTGAAACTCATGTTTAAAAGGTAGGACATGGGGGACGCTTGGACCCCAAAGAGCCTTGCCTTCTGGTGCCAACTCTTCCCATGTCTTTTCCCTGGTGGGCTTCCTCTGCCCGGCTGTACTCCTCGGTCTCCTGCCAAAATCCAAGCTTCTGCAGGGGGTTGGATGCCAGTCCCTGTCTGTGACTCTCAAGAACTCATCCACTCTTTACCAGCTCAGGGAAATATTCTGGGGGGGGGGGGGGCGGGGGATGACCTTCGGATAATCAGTAAATGAGTGGCCTTTGCCATCCTGAGGTCTTGGGGTACATCCGCTTATGTCACTGGGGCTCAAAAGAGGGAGCTGCCTCAGGCAAAGGGTGACCCTCCCGCCACAGGCAGCCATTGGGAGTTCTTGAGGAGCACTCAGATTTTCCTCCTTGCCCTTTGGCTCTGGTGTCCACTGGAGAAGGCAGGGCAGGGCGTGTGGCCCATCAGGAGGGTGAGGCGCACACTGGGCAGAGCAGCTGTTCCTCTTCTGGGCAGCTTTTTCTCAGCTTCTTCTTACGTGTCTGAGGGGGAGGCTCAGAATTCATTTCCAGAAAGTGGTGAGAAAGAGTGTGTGGGCAGTTTGGGGGAATTCATATCTCACTGGCCTTCATATGGAGGTCTTAAAAAAAAACAAAACAAAAAAAACCCCACCCAGGATTGCTCTTTCTCCTTTGTGCCCCCAAAACATAAGGCAACCCACCCAATGCCAACTCTCATGGCAATGATCCACCTCCTTCATGTTTGGGATCGGAGCCCATGCAAGTGCTGGGCTTCTCCCAGCTTCAACACAGGTGCATCCCCCCCCACCCCCACGAGGATGGAAGGGTGAGGGAGGGGTGCCCGCCCGCCCGCGGCACGTTGTAGGCAGGGCCCTCGGACGGCACTCATCCCCGGGGTTGGGTCACGGCTCCCGCTCCCGTTGTGGAAATGCAGAGGAGGCGGGGGGGGGGGGGGGGGGGGGGGGGGGGGGGGGGGGGGGGGGGACCTCTGCGGGCAGGGGGTGGGGAGGTCCTGCTCCCCACGTCATCCAGCAGGGGACTCTTGTGAGCATTTCCGAGAATGCGAAAATCAAATCTTGCTTTCTCTGGGGTCACAGAGTTCTATTTATCAAAGTATGAGGATAGCACATATTTTATCTAACCATTTGCCAGCTTGATTTGTCGCTTTAAGAATATTTAGACAGATGGTCTACCAGCCCCTCTGCTCCTGCCCCAGGCAGGCTGGAGTGTGACCCGGAAAAGATGAGACGCGTTTCCCCAACATCAGCTTCGACGAGAGGGGTGGGATCTTCCTCGCCTTCTGGCATATATTTATTTTCTGCATAGTCCTAATGGAAGCAGGTACCCGCGTGCCCTCTACTTCTCCAGGGATTCTGTTAATTTTATTTTTGGTTTTACGTTGGTTGGAAAGGCGGAGTCTCGCTGAGCTGCTGCTTAAAGTAGCTGCACATTTTCTACATCCGCGAACTGCTTTGGGTACTGTTTCAGCTTTACATGTTTCCTAGTACGATTACAGGCGAGATACTCCTGCTACACTCCCTGAGTCCTCTGGGCTCTCAGGAGACTTCCTCAGGTTGGCTCTCAAGTCCCCTCCGCCGCGACAGGCCGCAGGGCCCGTGGACCCTGCCCGACAGACCCCGCCAGGCTCCAGCCGCCAAGTGAGCAGTGATGGAGCACGAGGCAGCGTGGGTCTGTTCCCAGGCTCGTCCCTGGCTTCCTGCCCGCTCCTCCTCCCCGCGTCTTCCCTGCTGCTCCAGCACCTCTCCTCCTGTGTCCTCGGGTCCATGCCAGAGGGTGTGGATCTTCTGGAAGCCTCTGTCCTCGCCCTCTACACACCCTGCCCCCATGGGGAGGTCTGGAATGTCCTCCCAGCTCCGGCCAGAAGAATAAAGGGACCCCCAAGAGAGCTACTGCTTAGGGGAATCCGGAGAGATGGCCGTGTGAAGGCCCCCGACAAGCCTCCAAGGCTGGGGATGAGCGCTCAGAATCACTGTCGTGCACATCAGGGTCCATGAGCAGGAGAGAAACAGGACGGGGTTGAGACCGGCCTGTTGGCCCGCTGCTCTGAGCTAGGGCCCATGCTGGTCTGTGGGGGAGTCGGGAAGGGGGCTTTTCAAAGTGTTTGTCAGGCTTATCTCCTTTTGCCCAGGTTACCCTTAGATGCCATTTCCTGCTTTAAGAGCAAGTGGGAAAGGACAGAGTTGCCGTTGGGGGAACTCTAGGTGCACAGGGACAAGACGAGCCCATGTTCCCCGCAGCCCCTCACCCCCAGACCTGCCTGTCCCCCCGACATTGCCCGGCCCCCAGCATGCAGGGACTCCAAGGAAGGGACTGGCGCTGGCCTCTAAGGGCCATGACATCCACCTCTGGGACCGCGCTCTGACAACTGAGCTTTCCATTTGCCCTCGGATCAGACCCCCAAAGAGTTTTTATTGTACCTTTACCTTCTGTTCCCCTCTGGGACTTTCTGAAGAGGCGTGGAGGAGACATCACGCACGGCTACTTCCTCCTCCCCGTTTCCCTTTGAAGTCACAGTGCTGCCTTTTAAGAGCAGCTTCTGTTCTCAACCACACGATCACAATAAAGAACAAATGTCTGAGGGTGGCCAAAGCAGTTCTGGGAGCGGTGGGTGGGGACCGGCCGTGGTGACAAAGCGTCCCTGCTCAGATCTCGGTCCCTGGGGGTTCCTGGGTCACTCCCGGTAAAATATCATGCCTGTGTCCCGATTCACCATCAACAACCCTTCTCCCACTGCCCCCACTTTCACAGGTGAGAGCCCCCCTAAATGCCTCGAGAGCAAAATGGCAGTTGTTGACATTCCTACTAAAGCCATCAGGAGAGAAGCCACGAGCCCTCTAGCACCTGTACCCGCTCGATCAACTAAGGAAGCAATCGAGCCAAGTCACTCTCTGGGGGCCGCCCTCCTCAGAGTCACGCATTAGACACTTGGAACGACCTACTGCTCGCTAGAGGAAACCGGGAGAAACATCCCCCAGCCCAAATTACTACCACTTAGAAGCATCCGTGTGTTCTCTTGGCTTTATTTTCCATAATGGCAAGTGGACTGATACGTAAACATGCTTTAAAACAAGTGGAACAAAAGGGAGACTTTGCCACAGCACGAGAGATTCAACCTACATAGTGTGCTTCTCTGAGTTAAAACAAGGAAGAGTGGAGCAGATTGATCCTTACAGGGAAGCTTTAGGAATCAAGAATGTTCAGGAAGGGGTGCCTGGGTGGCTCAGTCGTTAAGCGTCTGCCTTCGGCTCGGGTCATGATCCCAGGGTCCTGGGATCGAGCTCCACATCGGGCTCCCTGCCCAGCAGGAAGCCTGCTTCTCCCGCTTCCATTCCCTCTGCTTGTGTTCCCTCTCTCACTGTGTTTATCACTGTCAAATAAATAAAAAATTAAAAAAAAAAAAAAAGAATGTTCAGGAAGCTCGGGGCCGTTTGAGATTTACAGAGCAGGGGCACAGTGCTCACTTCAGCAGAAGCAGTACCATAAACGACAGGTTTCATTCACTCAAGAAACATTGATGGGGTACCTGCCACACAGTGTTCTGAAGGTTGGGGGTCTAACAGGAAGCTCAGAGGTCTTAGCTTCTACTGATGGACGCAAGACAATAAGCTCGTAGACAGGAAAGGGCAGAGTGTGCCAAGTAACAGCGAACAAAACAAAAGAGGGTGTGGGGGACAGAGAGTTTTGCAGTGGGTGTGGGTGGACTGCTATTTTATTCACAGTAGTTGGATGACCCACTGGTAAGATATTTGAAAGAAATGTGGGAGCCGGTCTTGCAGATATCTGGGCAAAGAACAATCTTGGCAGAGGGAACAGCAAGTAACCAATCCTGGATCACTCTCGGTAAAATATCATGCCTGTGTCCAGATTCACCATCAAAAACCCTTCTCCCACTCCCCCCACTTTCACAGGTGAGAGCCCCCCTAAATTCAAGATCAAAATGGCAGTTGTTGACATTCCTCCTAAAGCCATTGGGAGAGAAGCCATGAGCCCTATAGCACCTGTACCTGCTCGATCAGCTAAGGAAGCAATCAAGGAGGCAGGAGCAGACCTTGGGCATTCCAGGAACAGCAACGGGCTAGTGTGTTTGCAGGAAAATGAACAAGATGGGGAATGGGATGAGGGGAGATTAGAAAGGAAGCAAGTGGTCAGGCCGTGTGGACCCCTGCACTCTCGGGAGCTGGGAGGCCAACAGAGGGCTCTACGCAAATGAGATTTACCTACCAGAGTTGTGGGTTGAGAACGGAGTACCGGGGACAAGAACTAACATCAGGAGACCACAGGAATTTAAGGCAGTAAGCCGGGAGAGAGATGGTGGTCATTTGGACCTGGGCGGAGTACCAGAGGTGGAGAGAAATGATCAGAGAGCTGGATATATTTTGAAAGTAGAGTGAATAGGATTTCCTGACAGATTAGGTATGAAATGAGATCAAAAGAGGAATCAAGGTGAATGGCAAGGTTTTGGCATGAGCAACTGGCAGGAGGGGGATGCAATTTACCGAGATGGGGAAGATGCTAGAAGGACTAGATTTTGTTGGGGGTAAAACTAGAAGTTCATGGTTGGACCTGCTATGGGGGAGATGTCAAACAGACGATGTAACGTATTAATCTAGACTTCAGGGGAGAGGTCTGAGCCACAGGGGTCATTAACTTTGTTGTGGACTGAATATTTGGGTCCCTCCCAAATTCCTATGTTCAAGTTCCACCCCCCAATGTCTTTGGAAGTGGGCGCTTGGGAAGGTGATAAGGTTCATATGAGGGCACGAGGGTAGGGCTCTCTTGGTGGGATTAGCCCCTTATGAGAAGAGACAGCAGAAAGTTTGCCCTTCTCCCTCCCTCCCTCCCTCCCTCCCTCCCTTCCTTTCCTTTTC
>CM053611.1:9895377-9937297 GCA_028646535.1 Procyon lotor
TCTCTCTTTCTCTCTCCGTCAAAAAAAATAAATAAAATCTTAAAAAAAAGACTCAGGGCAGAAATCCTAGGAATTCCAAATTTCCTGAGAATTCCAAGTAATTCTATAGTGAATTCACGCCAGCAATGGGGGATATAACTTTTGGAAAGAGAGAACTAGCCTTGAGCCTCAAGTTCAACTCTTAATGTCTTGGGCACCTCACCTTGGAAATGCTGCCGTGGTCATGAGTCCCGTGCAGTTTCCTCCTCCTTCACATGGTAAAAAATAGTAATAATAATATTTGTGTTACAGTTTTGTTGTAGGAATTGAGATAAGTTCTGAAAAACGCGAAATCTATACCCCGCATCGGGATGGCCACAACTCCCGGGCTGGTGTTCTTGTGACTCCAATGGAAGGAGGGAGTCTGATATTTAAAAAAAAAACAAAAAAAATGAAATATGTTTGTCGACTTCTACATCCAGTGGATGCTGGCTTTCAAAGTAGTGGGTTTACATGGTTACGCAGTTATGGTAGCCTGCAAAAGCAGACTGCAAGGTACGCAAGGAAACCTGCCCCACTCTGGGCAGACATCCGGCCAGTCGGAGCTCCAGATGCACCACGGTGTTTGTGGCCCGAGTTCTGAATGGGGCAGCCCCCGCCTGGCACAGCAGCTGTGGAAGACTGTGGCATTAACCCCAGTCACTCTTCAACTCTGGGGTTTCCGACTCCATCCGTCTTAACTCACAGAATATGAGACGCAACGATGCAACAGACAACTCAGCGACCGTCTGCGATGCAACGATGCAACGATGCAATGACCCAACAGGTTGGGTCTCGTGCAAAGGTAGGCAGGATGAGGATAAACAAATCCATCAGCTACCTGGTTATAAGAGGACCCACATCTCCTTAATGGATCTCAGAGGGCTTTCCTAAGAGGTCCTTCCTTCCCCCACATCCCATTTATCGAAGAAGGAAAAGGAAGCGCAGTGCCCCACATAGCATTAGAGAAAATGTAAGGGAAGCGTTAAGAGTGATGGGTATCTTAGAGCTGCCCCCAACCAGATGCAATAATCTCTGGACATCGGGATGACCGGTTCCTTGAGAATTCTGCCTATTTTTCTTCCATAGCATGTAGTGCTACCTGAGACACACTAGATGTTTCACTTACTTGCATGTTTCTTTTCTTGTCTGCGAGCCCTCGCCCTCCACTTAAGTACCGGGAAGGTAGGGATCTCTCCAGTGCTCAGACCCCGCTTCCAGAATGAACAGAGAGTTGGGAGGGAGGCACTGGTGCTCAGGGAGCCTTGGCTTTGGCAGCCGGTTTGATTTGAGCACATACCCCCTGTCCCTAGACTAGCTCAGGTCCAAGGAGTTCAGGCACCGGGAGCCGGCCCAGAAACTCCCCAAAGCTCACATCAGCCTCCTCAGAGGACTGTTCCCAGCCCCGACTCATGCTCCATCCAGAGCTTCCGACCCGTCACCCTGACGTCCCCCAGGCTTCAATGCCTCTTGGCGACTCTCACACCTTCTTGGAAGGAGGAAAATCTCCATCTGATGTGGAATTTCTGTTTGGCAGGGTTTCCTTTCAGTTTCCACCCAAACCCTCCTCCCCTGAACACTAAACTCAAGGGAAACAAAAATAGTCAAAACGAAAAAAAAATGGGGGGCTTCTGAACCCCAGATTTCTATTTCTCCCTCATTATTCCAAACCTCTGTGATCCAGTCCATCCTTGAGTCAATGGGGGCTGCTGTAGGGGAGTGAGGCTGCCTGCTGGGGGTGCAGTGCCCGCCGACACCTGCCTCGGTCAGGCCATGATCGGACCGGGCCTTGCTTTAGAAGCAGAAGTTTTTGCATTTGAGATGTAACTGAAGGTACTAATTTTAATACGGAAGAGAGAGGGGATAATTGAATTTTAACTGGGAGGAAGGTAGGATAAAAAATGGGATCATTTACTGAAACCAGTCGGGAGCGCGATGCACTCCTGATCCTCCCTCCTCTCCCAGAGAAAATCATCACAGACACTAGAGTCTCTTAGATCTTGACCAACCTGCCCCCGAAGCAAGGGGATTCACACCACCCGGACCAGCTGAGGGAAGAGGATGCCTCTAAGCATCTTGTCTTCCCCTACCTACAACGGGGAGGCCCTGACTGGCCTTTTCACAAAACACCTACTCCAGAAGTTTCCGTAACAGTTGGAGCTGATATGATGGGGCGTTTGCAGAAAAATGGCCGACATCACTCTATGAGGGAGACGTGAGGTTCAGTGGTCCAGAGAGCACTGGGCAGAGAGTCCGAGTCTGGGTTGTAGAGGCTTCTCCGGGCACTCATTGTAACTCGGGCATCTGTCCGGTCCTCAGTAGCCTTATGTGTAAAATGAAGAGTTAGAATCAATCTCTACGGCACACCTTTGGGTCTTTGAGTCCAAAGACCCAAAGGGATCTTTGGGTCGCTCCCAGAGGCATTAAACTGCCTCCTAACATCCTTGGCCACACCACAGTGCCGCACTCACAGTCATTCCTGAGGAAGGCCTAGCATGCAGGGCCAGAGCTCCAAGTCCAGGTGGGAAGAGCCTGGGCACAAGGCCTGGGTTCAGCACTGTCTCACTGTTCTGCTTTGAATGAATTACTTAGGCTGACATTAGGCTTTGTATTGGGCCCATTAAACGACCAAGGTTCACCTTCCATGCCAGCAAAATGGCAACCACCATCTGGCCTACCTCACAACGTCAGCAAGAAGGGCAAAGGAGACAAATCAAACAAAAGCATTGTTGAGTGTGAAGCTCTAATAATACTAAAGCAGTCGTGTTTTTCTTAAGGAGAAGGAGCTGGAGGCAAGCACACATAGGTCAGAGAGCCTAGAATGTTCTGCGGCTAAAGGATGTGGTCTGGCTCTGTCCACTCAGGCTGCTTGGGTGCAAGGATGGAAGACCTTCAACTTGAACACACAGCTTCAATTCATGAGCAAATAAGAATTATGGTGGCAGATGTCAGCCTTCCCATCCCCAGCTGGGGATCTGGGCTCCGAGACTTGCTGTCCCGAGGCCCTAAGGCCCACATGCCTGTGGGGCTGCCACCTCCCTGTCCCCAGGAAAATTGCTATTTTGATCTCCAATTTTCTGCTGCCACATGTGCAGTCCATGTGCTAAGCTGCATGGATTGGGCTCAGCCAACCCACCAGCCCTCTTCAGCCCATGCTATAGAGCTCAGTGCCAGAGCCTGGCCTCATTTCCCACTTTCTGGCCTAGGAAGCCCCAGAAATATACTTTGGGGGTTGAAAATCATTGTGAAAGCTATAAGCTTTATTGGGATAAAAATGCCTTCGTACACAAATATTCTTCTTGACAGTTCCATTTCACTGCTAACATCCATTAAATAAGCGAGTGGCGCCATTTCTTAAATTCAAAGATGCATTGATATTATTTAAATAGACAAGGGCCATCATCAGTCGCTAGTCTGTGTGATAAAACATTATAATTATAATTAATACAACATAACTGGGGCCATAATTACAAATTAGTATTTTTAACATTGCAATTAAGGAAAATAATCTGTGGCGGAGCGAAAAGAAAACAACCCAACTATAGCTCTCTAGCCTGATTCTGAAGCTACTAGAGTTCATACAATCTTCCAGCTGGAGGAATACTATTTGTTGTCATTTCTAATACCCAGGTACATTTTTTGTTCAGAGAATAAGATCTCAATCTTTTGGAAACAATAGACTGGGTTCTAGGAGTTCTTCTTGAAGAAGTGTAACAGGCATCCCTCTGATACAATGAATTAAAAAAGAAGGTGTGCACATACCAACTCAACAATTAAACAGACTTTTGCTAATTGCCTGGAAAGAGCAGGAGTAAAAAGTTGAGACCAGTCTCCAAGTACACGAAGAGCCTCTGGTCCTACACTGAGAAACCGAGAGCGAGATGGAGAGAGAGAAATGAACCCCTCAGCAGAATTCAAAGTCCTATGGCTCCTGTTTTGCATCCTCAGGATGGAATTTCTGGAGCTGTGGTGCAAATCACAGTTCAAAAATGATCAGCGGGGCACTGGCTGGGGCCATTAAAAGGTTCTCAAAAACCGGTTAGGATGACCAGCTGCCCTTCCAGGAGAAGTGCAAACGAAAGTTACTGCAGAAACTTCCTGACACTCTTCCCATCAAAACTTCACAGAAGTAAGTCGGAAATACGGGACGGAACAGACGCAGTGAGGAAGATGTTGAGAGAAAGGAAAACGGAAATTGTTAACTCACAAGCGAACTACAGCGCCATTGTGAAGGCGGGGTTCCACCGGAAGCAAGTGCCGAAGGGGTGCTGGGGTGACACTCTGAGTTCCCGGGCATTTCCATCTGGACCGTCTACCTAGGTGGTCCCATCTCGTGTCCTTCAGACCAGAGGGCAGGTGCACTACTGGAATGTCAACCCCATGAGGGGGGAAGTGGCTTTCTTTTCCCTCCTCTGAAGGACATCTGGTTCAGCAGTTGTGAGTTGGAGTGAAGGGAAGAAGGGACCCTCCATCAGGGAGCGAAGAGGAAACCACATCACTGAGAGGAGCACTCCCTGTTGGTCTGAACACAGCCCGCATGGAACATCTCTTTCCTCTTCCATCAGGAAGACCCAGGAGGCCGCTGTGGGTGTGAGGCGGATGCAGACGTAATACAGCATCATTCTAGAGATTCTGAATTCTTGACACTATTTTCACCCTTTAGTACTCACTGTAGAACCCCACAAGAAACTGGCCACCCACCACCCTCCCTCCCCCAAATCCCTGCAAAGCTCTACTCCCTCCTTCGGTGTGCACTCTCAGGCATGAGGGTCTAGGATGAAGCTGAGAAGGTTACTCATCATTTTCAAACTATCTGCTCCATGGTATTTTGACTCTTAGCCAGGAATGTCTGGCAGGGAAGCTCCCTCTTTTTGACCCTCTGACCCCCTCTCATAATTCACCAAGTATCATGATGACCTTCTCCTTCCTTCCCAAAGCTAATAAATCCCACTCGCAAAGGCATAAGTAAAGCACAGCATGGTTCCCCTGCCTCTGGGAATGGTAACTCGCTCTGAGGGCAAGAGTGCAGAGCAGGAATAACTTCGAGTCTTCATTTACTCCTACTTTGACAATGACCTTCTCAATACAGGGCTGACGTTGAGATGTCCCTTAAGAGCTTTCGGGTCCAGTGTGGAGGACAGAGTTTAAACAGTTAGAGCATTTGACTGGTTGGCATAAGAAAACATTATGTTTTTAATGGAATGGTGGTGCTCTGGTCACCATTGCCGGAAACAAGCAGACCAGAGCCCATTTTTGAGAAGGGTAAAGCACGTTTTTAAGTGGATACTTTAAGTATACACACACACACAGGCGCCTTGCAATTAATGGCATGGAAATGCAAAACTATGATGTGGCCCGTGATTATTCCGTGTGGAACACTGGAACAAAGGGTGACTTTCTACGGAACGGATCATTCTTTCAAGGATTATCTCAGTAAGTCACCTCCCCTCCCCATTCATAATGCTGAATGGGGATCAGCTGAAGAGACTTATGTGGCAAGCGTGATTCAATGTTTGGCTCAGATATAGGTTTGTCTACTGCCCTCTTTCCAGTCTAGTGGAGCAAATGGTGCTGCAGAGAGGGAAGGCAGGCTTTGAATGTCCACACAGAACAGTCAGGCTGATGACCAGTACTCACCACCCTGGGATGAGGCAAAACAGCCCAGCTGGGCAGGCAATCCATCCCAAGGTCGACCAGAAGGCCCATTCTTGGCCCTGGGTTGTCTCACACTCTCAGGCAGAAGAACACCAGTCTTCCTCGCGTGTTACCAGCCACCAGCATGTGTAGGCTCTTATCCCTTTTATTAACCACCGGACAGGGTCAGCTCTGTGAGCAGGCGGGGCAGTGGCTTGTGGTTGGGCTGTGGGGGAAGAGGGTGATTTCATGGGAACTAAGGAGCCATCTTGTTCCAGGAACACTACACCAACCTGCCAGCTGAGCCTGCAAATCCACAGCTCCTTTATTAGCTAAGCAGGGGGTTTGGACTGACTCCATTATTAAAAGTGCAGAGACCCCCAGGGAGAGACACAACAGCAACCTTATCAGATAGGCTTAGTATCAATAATATAGGACAGCCTTTGTAGAGCAGAGATTTTGATAGGATGCGAGAAAAGGGAGCCAGAAATGAAAAAAATTGTGCAAAGGCAACTGTTCCTTACTTCGTTGTTTTTCATGAGTTCATGAGCCTAGACACAAGGTGAGGAAAAATCCTGTACTCTCACTGGCTCCCCAGCTCCCCATCTCCTACAGGGCAAGCCTCCCATTTCACACTGGGCAACAGGCTCAGACTGTAGTTGAGACTCTGCTGGTGTGTCTTCTGGGCACAGTGGACGAGCCCAACACTGTCAAATGACCAACAGTCACGAAGACATATCCAGTGACCTTGGATTGTGCTGGGAAGGGCATGGTTATAGAGACTTCAAGAACTCTGAGAAAGAACGAAGCCAAAAGCTGGGAACAAAATGAAGATCCTAGAGGGGAAGAAAGGAAACCAGACAGAAAGCCAGAATTAGATGTCAAAGTCATGTATCCACTCTTCCAAAAAGTAAGTAACAGTTGAAATACATGACCCGGTAGGTATGATCAACCATAAAAGTCATCCATCTACTGTTAGCTAGGGCCAATGAATATAGGAGGACAGGATTTGGAAACAATGTTCTATGCAGTTCCTTTTATTTCTATCAACCACATGCTCTCAAGAATAAAACTGAGACTCACTATCATACTATAGAGAAAATACATATCCTATTTCAAGGGCAACTACTAATGGCAAAAAAGAGTTTACTGCATCCCTCCAGAGATGTCAAAAATTAAATAATGGAAGCAGAGTTCCCTTGATTCTCCTCTGAAGTAGAATTTTTCTTAATTACTGGTGTTTTATGGCTTGGGTAGTCTGAACTGTCATGAAAACACATCAAAAGTCTGTAATCAATACCAAGACCTTTTAAAAATACTAACAGGCAAGACAGGTTTATCTACTGTACTGTCTCAGAACTAGAACACAGTACAAATTAATCTTTACCTACGGTGGAAATCACACTAAATATCTTTTCTTTGGTTACTGCATGATCTAAATCGGACTGCCTCCCCTCCCCCTAAGTTCGTAAAGGCTCCCCCACAGCTGCTACTTGAATTACATGATATGGAATTGATAGGATCAGTTCTTCAGTGTGGATGTCATCATTGTTTGGAAGCCAGGTTCCAGTTTTAAAACCAGGAAGCATCTGCAGCATATAAAATTACTTTTAACTTCTGAGGCTTCTAGGCCTAAAGCCAAAAGGTAATGAGTTACCTCAAAAATATTTTCTTCTCTTTCTTTGCAAAAAAAAAAAAAAATTATTTGGGGGTTGAGGGGTGAAACAAAAGCAATTTCCAGCACCTTCCCCAGGGGCAAAGAGTAACCACCCAATGTGCCTGCCTTTCATCTCTTCATTTTCTGTTCCCTACTTTTCCCTCCAGGACCAGAATTCTTTTCATGCCTCCCCTCCCCCATTCTGCAACCTTTCAACATCGCTCCCCAAAGTCCTGCCCTTCAGCTCTGGGGGCTAAAGGCATTCCGAGTCCACAAGCTTTTCATTACTGCTTATGTTTCTTTTCTGCTGACCATGATGCCCATGAACTTGCCAACAATCGCTACTCAGGAGAGAGATTCAATTATTTTTAAGAAGAAAAATCATTTGGTACATTATTTCTCCGTGAAGCTCTCATAATCGGAAGAAGTTCAATGCGTCCAGTCAGTGACTCATTTTCCTTTATGGGTTTCAGACCCTGGTGTGCACATTCCAGCACCCAAAGCAGGGAAGGTAAGACTGTCTCAGGGTACAGTAGGACGTTCCATATCAGTGTGTCTGGTAGAACGAGCTGACCAGGAGCAGGGGCCTGTTTTGGAAAGGGCACAGGCTTGTAATCATGACTGCGCCTCAGTCTTCTCATCTGCAAAATGGGAATACTATCATGTTGTTTCAGGGAGGAGTTCATGCCCGGCACATGGTCCTTGCTCGGCAAATATTTTTCCTTTGCTTTTCATCCTCTCTTCAAATATCCTCCTAGAATACACACAGATGTTAGGGGTTCCCCAGTCTGGGGGGAAGAGGGATGTTTTCTATAATATACACTGGCTGACTCTGGCATTTTTGGTTTTTTTTCCTTCATATAACCAAGGTTACATGTCCTTCACAAAATCACAAAGTTAATATTCACCTAGTGATAGTTAACAGAAGCTCCTATAAAAATGTGAGACCCCAGATTACTCTCCATGCTTGGTTCTACCGTGTGGAAGCACTCTTTGTCGGAGCTTCATGTTTCTCCCCCATATCACTGCTTTTCACCAAACTCACTGCTCCCAGAACATGTGTAAGAATTCAGCCTGCTTATTCTTTAGCTCTCTTAACTTAGATTTTTCTGGTTTCCATTATCTACAAGATCCTCCAGAAGATGCAGGAGGTGACTTTTGTAGTATGTATATAGTATCTCTTCTTTTTCCCTAAGACCTTCCTAATGTCTCATTCAAAAAAATACAACTTCCCTTTACCTTCAGGTCATTTTTACCAAAGACTCAAGATAATTTTTTTTTTAAAGATTTTTATTTATTTCTTTGACAGAGAGTGAGAGATCACAAGTAGGCAGAGAGGCCGGCAGAGAGAGAGGGGGAAGCAGGCTCCCTGCTGAGCAGAGAGCCCGATTGTGGGCTCGATCCCAGGACCCTGAGATCATGACCCGAGCCGAAGGCAGCGGTCTTAACCCACTGAGCCACCCAGGCACCCCTCAAGATAATTTTTAAAAGGTATCTTATACCATAAATACAGAGTAAAAAGGATAGAGATAGCTGCTGTGAGTATATACTCAGAGCTAAATATCTGTCCATTTGCTACGCTGTGCTAGACACAGTGTTCTAGAACCACTGCATCCACTAACAACAAAAATGGTGGGATACTTGGCTGGCTCAGCGGGTACGGCACCCACTCTTGATCTCAGGGTCCTGAGTTCGAGCCCCACATTAGGTGCAGAGATTACTTTTTAAAAAACCCAAACAAATAAAAGTCTTTTTTTTTTTTTAATGGCCATGCACTTACATACTTCTGGCTCTTTGTGAATATCTGGCTACCCACTATGTTTCCCCAACGTTACATAGAAGTCAAACAAATTTTAATGGAATTATATTTTTTCATTTCTTAATTTGTTACATATTAAAATTATACTTATGCTTTTATTTTCCTTTGTAATTTATCCTCAATTAAGTTTTTACCATTTAATGTACAGCAGTCAAATAAGTTGAGTCTATTATGTGAATATTGAAATGAACTAAAGTCACTTCTATTTTTGAAGTAAGTCTGTTGGTGATCCTATTGGGGTGAGAATAATCATAGTCTAAGTACACGGGGTCAATAATTACCTCTTTGTTATATGGTCATTTTCTTCAGGCAAGAAATGATATGCAAAATAGCATACGCATAGGGGTGCTTTCCTGTTCATTCGCCTCAAAACTCAAAGCCTTTCTTCACAAAACTGAAATGGAACTGGTTACATCTTTGTGTCTTTTTTTTTTTTTTAGAATCGGTACTCTCTCTTTTATTCTACTATATATTTTTTTCATTCTCCCTGCCCTCTGCACATGGAGTAATCCCCAGCTATGAAAACAAAATGTTTTAAAAACAAAAAATTGTGATGTAAAGCCTCATGGCTTTTTCCATGGCATGATCCCAATCATTAATCTCCTGCTCACCTACTGCCAAGAGTGGTCAAAGCTGGCACGTATGTAAAAAATAAATGTACCAAGTTTCCATTTCTTTTTCCTCTGAGAAACGTGAGGAAAGTGTTGAGTAAGGAAAGTACTCCAGGGCGAGAGGATGTGAAATAACCTAAATGACTCCCCTTACTCCCATTTTCTGGACCTCGGAGTTGTTTACCTAGGGAGCCTAAGAGAGAGTCTGGTGAGAAAGACCACGTACTGTGTCTTTAAGGAAAGAAACCCATATCTTGAGCTTAGAGGCCTTAAAATGTCCATGAAAAACACACCTTTCTGGACGCTGGGTACAGGGAAATCAATTCAGGAAAACAAACATCTCTCACCAAGTGGTTGCCACATTTGTCTTTCGGCTTTTTTTTAATTTATTATTGGATCCTGCAGCTGCCTGAACTTGATATGGGAAGATGTGAAGTCTCAAACCAGTGATCAATTGTTGTAATTCATTTTGAAAATGATCATGTCTACTACTATTAACACTCACTAAGCCAAATCACAGTTATCAACAAGAGCAAAAGTCTAACCGAGATGTATTTTTTAAATTCTAGAACTATTTTGTTGAGGCATACCCATGTGGGGACTGATAGTATGTGTACATTTTATTGATTAAAAGTGAAAACAAAATCCAAATGTCCATTGACAGATGACTGGACAGACAAAATGTGGTATATCCACATGACGGAATAGCACTCAGCCCTTAAAAGGAGCCCCCAGAAAGGAAGGACATTCTGACGGGGCTAAACCTTGAGGACACTTATGCTAAATGAGGTAACAGGTAAGACACAGAAAGACAAATACTGTATGATTTCACGGAATGAATTTACCACTGAATTGTACAGTTAGAAATGGTTGATGGTAAAATTCTGTGTTATGTTCATTTTACCACAATTTAAAATAAAAATCGTATTAATAAAATACGATTAAGATATTTAAGATACAAATAAAATACGGTCAAGATAAATGAGAGCAAAATAAAGTTAGCAAAAAGAATGACTTCCAGCCTGCGTTCTCTACAAAGAATCTAAAGATATAAGGAGGGCTCAGATGGCAAATTATTCTTAGCATATCATTTGTGGTGTGATGGTAATTCCTGGCTTGTGTATTCAGTCAAAGCTAGGTCTTATCCGAATGGCTCTCTCCAGAGAGGAATGGCTTTGGACTCAATTACATTTGAATGAAGATCTTTGCCACATTTTGTTTCACCTGATGGTTCCTTTGGTATTTTCCCAATCTTCCCAATCTTCTGATTCCTTGAGCTTTTTAACCTCAAACCTGTTAAACCTGTCTTTCTTTGTTCGGAGAGAGCCTTATACGTAGGTAAGCACTTCTGTATTCCTACCAAGTGGGAAACTCCACTTGTGGCTGGATTCTGAGAAGTCAAGCCAAGCCCTCCAACTGTCCCTCCAGTGTCTTCTGCCTTGGCCTTTCCCAAGCCCCTGCTTAGGTATTGGGAAGATATAGTCGTTCATTTTCAGTCCTGACGTCAGTGAAGAAATCACTACGCTTGGTGTCTCAAGTTAGTTGGACTGCAAAAACTTTTTTTTATATTTGAAGATGAGACTGTTGAATATACTTTTTTCCCCACATACCTACATTGCTTCTCTGACAAGGTTTGGGACAAATGAGCACCTATGTTCGTTCAGTTGAAAAGAAATAATCAAACTGTCCATTTGGCTCAAGATGGATCTACCCTCTGCACAGTTGATGACTGATTCTCTGAGATACTCTGCAGAGTTGATTCTGAGGTAAAAACGGTTCTTAATTATAGCAACTCATTGAATCCACAATCAGTTGTAACTCAGAATAGGACCCAAGACACAAATCTACCACTAAATGTATGAAGACAGAGGGAAATCTCATTTATTTTCTTTCCACATAAATAGTAAGGTTCCTCCTTTAAACTGCAACATGTACAGATAAGGAGATTTTAAAACAGGGACCGTTCTCTGACCATGTTTAAGCACAGATTTGTGAAAAATAACCAGTTAAGCTCCTGATGTTAAAAGTTCATTGTCTTTAGAAAATACTTAATTAGTACAGGGGAAAAAATAGATCCTCCACTATTCACATTATTAACTAAAGGAAGGCTTTAGGTTTCCACATTCCCCAACAATAAGATCAGAACTGACTCCTGGATTCTACCCCAAAACCTCAACTTCCTGCTCTACAAGATTTACCTCAGAAAGTGAATAGGTCCCAACTGCTGCCAAAGCAAAGACCTTTATATGAAATCAATCAGCTCAGGACAACCCATAACTCTATTTGATGAGCCACATACTGAAAGACACAGCACAAGAGATACTAATACTTTTCTGACTGATCTCCTATAAATGCGTACGTGAATAGATACTGTAATGTCTTATTTATGGAACGGTGTCACAGAAGTGAGATTTACAGATATGATTTGGAAAACATCTTTTTTCATGCTATTTTAAAAATCATCTTGTTTATTTTTATTTTGGCACATATTCAATCTTTTGAAGCTTGTTATAATAGCAAAAATTAATTTTTTCAGATGACACAATGTTATCATGAACATTAGTTAATAGAAAAAATTGAAAACAGACATCCCTTCATTAAGGAGGCATGAAACAGTGTGCCTATGAACTGAGCAGAACAATGGCTAATCTTCCCCTTGCTTGACTCATGTCTGAAATTACAGTACCTCAAACATATTGGAGTCAGAAAAGCGAAACACAGTTCAATGGAACCAAACACAGAGCTCAGAAATAAACTCAAAAAAGCAAAAATTTGGGTCTCACAGGGTAGCATTTCAAATCAATGGGGGAAAGATTAATTATTTGGTCAGTGGTAATGGCACCACTGATTAGCCACCTGGCAAAAGAAATAAGGCTGAAACCTTATCAAACTCCTGACCTCCCAAATAAACTTTGGATGGATCAAATAGTATAGCTTAAGAAAGTTAAACTCGAAAAGTGCTAGACTTAAACACAAACAATTTTGTAATATGTAATACCTGAATGTGGAGGGCCTTTCTAAAAACACAACTCTAAAAGGCAGAAATACAAAAGGAAAGATTTCTAAATTTGTGAAAATTTTAAACCTCTAAGGGGGAAAAAAAAACAAAGAATGGACTGACTAGAAAAAAGTACTTCCAACAGGTATGATGGAAAGTCAACCCCTTAATTTATAATGCAGTCTTGCAAATCAATTTAAGAGACTAATCATCCAATTCAAAATGTGTGAAAGCACAAACTGGAACCTTCTCAACATATGAAAATCAGCTATAATTAATAGGAATTTATTATATCATTTAATATGATATTATATATCATTTAATATAACTTAATATATGATTACAATTAATAATTATAAATTAACATACAATTATATAGTTATATACAATATGATTTAATACTATATCATATCATTTAATATATTATATATGATTTATTTAAAAAATAAAACAATGAGTGTCTTTTTTTCACTTATTAGATATGCAAAGTTTTTTTAAAAGATGGTACCCAGGTTAGCAATAACAGAGAAAATAGCCTTCTTACATGCTGCAGGGATATCAACGTTGGCACAACCTTTCTGGTAGAACTTTTAAACATTTTGAACAATCAGTTTTACTCACAGCAATTTACCCTGGTAGGATAGCTAGGTAAAAACCCAGATATATGAACAAGATGTTCAATGGAGCAGCTTTGTCTTCCTGATAAAGAGAACAACGACCCAAACACAGGAGTTGCAGGTTGAGAAAGCGGAAACAAGAGAAATAATTATTTAATTTGCACAGGAGATGGATTTCATAGTATGATAATCCCTATAGCGGTAAGCAATATGGTCACTAAGAAATGAGTCGGATTTGTATGACTTGATGTGTACGTTGAAGACACATCATTAAAGAAGGAGGAAGGCACAGAACGATCGTATGTTGTGATCATTTATATAAATGTAAAAAGAAGCTATCTAGAGTTCTACTGGGATATGTATCTACCATTTTGGGAAAAGGCCTATCAAGAAACTATTAATAATGCTTGCTTTTAGAAAGAAGGAGTGAGAATGTACGATAGAAGCTTTTAATTTTGTGGTATGTGTAGGGCATATGAATTGAAGATTCTCTAGCATACAAATATTATCTTTAACTTAAAATTTTTGATTCAAAAAGTGATCCTTTCAACCATCTTTTCTGTCATCATGGTGTTCTATAAAATGTGTCAAGTATGTGGGGCAGGTGGTTGTCTCTCTAATTAAAATGCTTAGGCTTCATGGCAATCATTTGTTTCTTGACTGTCTTTTTTCCACATCTGGATTTATGGCGATATTCCAGATGTTTGCGGCTGCTGTTCTCAGTGACTGCGGCCTGACGTGTGTTTGCATATGGAGCTCACCAGCTTGGTGCTCGGCCACAGGGGGTGGTGTTTCTCAAAAACAAGCTGACTGCCTGAAAAGGCCACAGTACTATGCCTTGAAACATAATTTCATGCTAGCAAAAGTGATCTGGGAGACCTCCCTACATTTTAATTATTTGTCCAAGATCTGTGTATGGCAGTCCTTTCAAATATCAATTATTATGAAGGACAATCTCTTAGGAACAAATAAGGGTATTCCTACTCTATGCAACCATCTTTTTTTCAGAGTCCCAGAATGCTGACCTTAAAGGAACTTCCAAGACCTTTCAGTTCTACCCCCACGTGGAAGAGCTTAGAGCTAGACAAGTTCATTGCCTTATCTAAGGTCATCGCTTAGCAACTGGCAGGGCCAGTGGGAAATCCTAGATCTCCTGAACACCAGTGTCGTGCTTTTTGCTCAAAAAACCACACTGAGGAACTCTCAACGACAACCTCAGCTCACAAAACTAGATGGTACAGGAGATATCTGACATGACAGAGTCCGAGAGGAAATATATTGTTTCCTGATTCAGTTTCATAAAGATTTCCCAGAAGTGTTGGGTTCAGATAGGGGAGATGCTATACGTATCTAGACCTGGAAGTAATGAAATGAACAAGTCTCCACTGAAAAGGCAGCAAAAGGAGGACTCAAGTCCAGATCGTGATGAAAAAAAAACATTGAATTTAAATGAAACCAACCCTGTGAGGTCTCTGTTTTAGAAATGGAGGAGAAGAACTCACCGTGGCATGACAACCTTCCCACTGATCCCAACTGCCATCCCTGACAAGGGGTTTAATAAAGACTTTGCTTACATGTGGAAGACACAGGAAAGGGCATCTTATGGCATACAACTGCAGGATGCTTCTAGAAAGAAATTAAGAGAAGACTTCATTTGCAGGCTGGGGCACCGAGTCCCACTTTCAGCCGGGAAGAATGCATCTGTTGGTTTTCCTTTCGCACCATGGTGATTATTTTGACAGGAACTGTGGAAAGGAACTAAGCAGCTCTAATCCATATAGATTTGGCAGCCTGCTGAGCACAGCACAGTATCCACGGGGAAGGAAAGAGCAAGGCAGAGAAAAGGATCTGCATTTCTTAGGATGACATGATAGAGAACTATCTCCACCTAACACGTATCAGACACACTTAT
This sequence comes from Procyon lotor, assembly GCA_028646535.1. Taxonomy (NCBI): domain Eukaryota; kingdom Metazoa; phylum Chordata; class Mammalia; order Carnivora; family Procyonidae; genus Procyon; species Procyon lotor. Next base: position 9,910,644 of record CM053611.1, read on the forward strand.
GGACATACACGCTCAAGGAATTTCCTCTCCCTAGAAAGCTGGATGGAAGGCTGAAGTGTTTCTGCTTACTTGAAAGTAACCTCCGAACAAATTCCATGATTCCTTGTGAGGCTGATCTCTCAGAAGAGAAGAGCATTCAACTCGATGTGAGGTAGTCAACTACAGAAGGTGGCTGTTTCCGGCCAAAGAAAGCTCCCAGAGTAGACCTCACGGGGAGTCGGTCTGCTGGAGCCAGCAGTGCCCTCCCTGGCCTTAGCCCCAGGATGGGGGGATGGGCAGGGAGAGGTGGGGGCTGCCGGTACTAAGGACAGGACAGCAATCGTGGCAGTGTTGGCTTCGTGAGCCTCCAGGGCAGAGGCCAAAGTAAGCAGCCCTCCTTCTGACCCAATCCCAGATGCCTGGAGTTCAAGTCCCTATTTGCTCCTCCCTTCCTTCTTCGTAGAACTGTACAGTATGCAATAGGTTTTCTTCCCTGACATCATGACGCTACGACACCTTGGAAATAGCTATATGTAACGACAAACTCTAAACAATCAACCGGTTTTTCTGGCAAGCAAGGGAGAGTGGGAGAGAAGATGGAGTCGGGGGGGAAAAGACAATCTGTTTTGTGAGACAGACTTTAATGTTGGCTTTAGTGGGATACTAAGCTCCATATGTTAAAGGATGTCACCTCAGAAGCATGACCCCTAGGTGCACTTAAACTGTGGAAAAGACTAAGAGTGGCAGACAGGCCTGAGTGCTACACTGAACCAGAACTTTCTTAGCGGGCCATCCCGAGCTAGCTAATCAACTTCTGCAGGCCTTCATTTCCTCTCCCATAAAATAGTGATAATAACACCCACTGAAGAGTTATGAAGATTAAAATGCGAAACCAGTGTAAAGCACCTGTCCTCTTTCCCAGCCCACAGTAGTTATTAAAAAAAAAAAAAAAACTTTCCTAACTATCACCTCACCTTTGAGGAGGTTGGCTTCTTCATCTAGTAACTCAGTGGATCCATGCAAAGTGGAGTTCAAGGCCCAAACATACTACTTTGACACTAGGAGAGTAAACCCCTTTCGACGAATGGCACGAGGTTTCCTTCCATTTCAAAGGTGGACTTTTCTTTAGACTGAGATTAGGTAATACCTAAGGAATTATAAATGAGGACTTATATGAATGGCCAAAAAGTGGGTGACAATACCCACAAGGGGGAAAAATAGGTTCAGTGACTGAATTGCAATGATTACAACCCAAAAGAAACATATTTTCTGTGCTAATAAAGGGTTATCTAAAAAGAGATAATACGTAAGAAAAAGAGGCAAAGTAGAGACAGATAAGAAGTTCTTAAAGATAGCTATTGGAAGCTCTATGTACCAGATACGCATCAGGTCCTCTTCCCATGTAGCATTTTATTTAACCTGCACATTGACACTGAGAATATACATTATCTTCAATTTTACAGATAAGGAAACCAAGCTTCAAAAATTTGTTTTAAAAAGCTCTTCAGGCATAAATCTGGATCTACATGGGAGTCACTGTGACTCAGTGTTTTCCTTCTCTACGTAAATGGAATTTATTCCAGAAACATAGTTCATATTTTTCTCTGTGTCCTTCTATAAGATAGTTTCAACATGATCCTGCTAAGATTAAATTCCTCTTTCTTAACAGTCATCTGTATTAAAAGAATCAATTGTATCTAAATTTCATAGCCAGAAGAAAAGAGCCAAGGAAATAAACTTAAAATGCCTTCAATTGACAATATTTCAAAGGAACGTGTATTACTTCTAGAATCGGGGGGAAAAACATATAAATTTATTTTATGTGAAAAGCAAACTCATTCCAAACAAATTTGAAGTTCGACACAGGGAAATATCTTGAACGTCAAGGTCAAAATTGTGAAATATGCTCAACAGTTTAAAAACTTGACAGCTGCTTCTCTTTGAAAGATTAAATTCAGCCCACCTTGAATACATGAATAATTTCATGAGGTTCTTTCCAGCATGTCCACATCCTATAGGACTTGAAGAGTACCTGTCAGTCTTCCTGAAGGATGGGGCCATTGATACCATTTGTTTCAGGGCTGCTTAGGTGTGATCCTCCAGGACTGGGGGACTTGGGCTGAGAAGACCGCTTAAGGTCCAGATCCCCATAATGGGATGTTAAGTATTCTAAAGGGTACAAAGGCCCCACACTTCGGACACCAGGATAACCTGGGAAGGTAACCTAAAGGAAGCCTTGACAGAGAAACTAGATAATTACCCACACTGGGACAAATACCATTCCTGACTTCTGGCCTAGAAAGGAACTCCAGGGGAATTGAATGAAGCTGGTAGGACATTGAGATTTATGGCGGATTGGGCATTTGTCAGTTGCCTTCTAGACTACAAACTCACTTAAGACCATTTGCAGAGATTATAATGTCCCATTTATTTTTGCTGAAACTGGCAAAAAGTCCAGCAAAAAGGCAAATGCAAAAATGTTAAGTCTGAACACTAACACACTGCGATGTGTCACGCTCCCAGGAAGTGAGGTACACATGGGCAGTCCGACCCAAGATGGTAAGCCACGGATCATAGAAGAAATAATGTATACACAGTTTCAATTTTTGAGACCCCTTTCCAAGCATTCAAAAGCAAGGAGACCTTGCTTTCCAACCATCAAAACTGCATTCCATCATTATGAGGAAGACTTTGCTTTCCACCAAGAAACAGGTCGCGAGACACAGTAGTTTCTTTCAAAAATACGTTATTTGTAAATATATTTTTTAGTTACTGAATCAAATAAATTAATATGAAAAATTATTAGAAGATCAATAACAAGAAAAAATAATACTATGAAATTTCAGAGTTTGGCCCAGGTGATGATTAACAAGTACCCAGTTTTTCAAGAGTGGATTAAGCACGATTGAAAATGTTGTCAGTAATCCTGAAGTAAAATCTACAAAAGAATCAGGGTGAGGCAATGCTTTGCTGTTTTTGCTTTGTTCTGGAAGAAGCAACTGAAGACAGTTCTGTTGGGTGGGTAACGTGGGCTTTTTATGGCAGACTCTATAAATAAACACCATTATTTTAAAATAATAATTTTTTTATTATGGTTAAAATGTGTAACATTAAATTTTATCATTTTAACCATTTTTAAGTATATGATTCTGGCATTGAGTACGTTCACATTAAGTGTGACCATCACCACCATCCTTTTCCTTTTTCCCAAATGGAAATCTCTCCCCTTTAAACAATATTTTCTCCACTCCCTCCTCCCCTAGTCCCTGGTGATCAGCATCCAACTTTCTATCTCTATGATGGTGACCACTCTAGAAAATGCATGAAGTGGAATCATACAATATTTGTCCTTTTGTAACTGACTCATTTTGTAATTGACTCACTTCTTCAAGGTTCATCAGGTTTTATCGTGTGTCAAATCTCCTTCTTTTTCAAAGCTGAATAATATTCCATTGTAGGTACACACCACATTTTGTTTACCCATTTACCCAGCGATGAACACTAGGGTTGCTGCCATCTTTTAGCTATTTGGGAATCAGGCTGCTACGGACATGGGTGCACAGATATCTGTTTGAGTCCCTGCTTTTACTTACATCGAGTATATACCCAGAAGGAGCTTTGCGAGGTCATGTGGTAATTCTATGTTTAATTTTTTGAAGCACTGCCATAGCATTTTCCGTAGTATCTGCACCATTTTACATTCCCATTAGTAATGTCGGAAGGTTCCAATTTCTCCACACCCTCAACAACACTATTATGATTGCACACTTTTGCTCTGGGCCTTTCTCACTTCCTCTCTCTCCTGCCCTTCTTCCTTCCTTCTTTCCCTCCACTCTCTCTCCCTTTAAAGAGTCATCCTAATGAATGTGAAGTACGCTCTCACTGTGGTTTGGGTTTGCATTTGTCTAACAAGTAATGATGTTAACCATCTTTTCGTGAACTTATTGAACACTTGCACGTCTTCGCTGGAGAAATGTCTATTCAACTTAAAACATAGTAAGAAATGGGGCACCTGGGTGGCTCAGTGGGTTAAAGCCTCTGCCTTCGGCTCAGGTCATGATCTTGGGGTCCTGAGATCGAGCTCCGCATCAGGCTCTCTGTTCAGCAGGGAGCCTGATTCTCCCTCTCTCTCTACCTACCTCTCTGCCTACTTGTGATCTCTCTCTCTCTGTGTCAAATAAATAAAATCTTTAAAAAATAAATAGTAAGAAATGTATATTTGGTCTCTTCCCACTGCTTCTGGCTAGAACTCCTAAAACCCTCGCAATTTCCTAAGTACTAAGAACTGTAAGAGCATCTTTTGCTATAATATTTGATTTGTGTCCCCAGTTCCTGAATCAGCTTCAGAATAATAAAAGTTATTCATAAAACCCCCCTTTCAACGACACCTGAGTTACGTTAATGAGGTGATTTTGGAAATCCCCTAGGATAACTGCCAGAGGAAACAACCATGCAATTAGAGAAATGGAACTTTCAGTCCCACTCCCAACCTCCATGGAGAGAAGAGGGACTGGCAATTGAATATTCATCAAAGGCCAATGATTTAATCAACCACATCTATACAATCAAAACTGCATAAAAACCCTAACCCACGGAATTTGAAGAGCTTCTGAGTTGGCGAACAAGAATGCATTCATGATCCAGGAGGGTGGCACTCCACAGGGATTAAAGCTTCTGTGCTCAGGACCCTTCCAGACTTCACTCTGTGCATCTCTTCATCTGTCTGCATATGTGTGTCCTTCAACATATCCTTCATTATAAATTGGTCGTAGTAAGTAAACTGTATCCTTGGGGCTCTATGAACCATTTTAGCAAATTATCAAACCTGAGGAGGGGAGCATGGTCACCTCTGGGGGGCTGTCTTGTGGGACTGAGTCCTTAATCTGTGTGAATTGCACTAATTCTAGGCAGTTAGTGTCAGAACTGAGTTCAAGTGTAGAGCAAGCATTTAGAGTTTGCTGAGAATTGGAGAATAATTCGATATAGAAAAACCCACATACCTGGCATCAGAAGTAAAAGAAGCACTGAGGAGAAAGTGTTTTTCCTTTTATAAGTCCTTTGTGCATTTCTGAATTGTTAAACATTGTTGTTACTGTTTAGTTGTAGGAGTCCCTTAAATATACTGGATATCAATCCCTTATCAGATACATGACTTGCAAATATTTCCTCCATTTTCTTGGGTTGCTTTTTCATTCTACTGATAGTGTCCCCTGTTGCACAAGTTTTTAATTTTGAAGTCTAATTCCTTCTTTTGTTGCCTGTGTTTTTGGCATCATATCTAGGAAATCATTGTCAAATTCGGTGTCATGAAACTTCCCCTACATTTTCTTCTAAGAGTTACACTTTGAGCTCATACGTTTAGGTTTTTGGTCCATTTCGAGTTAATTTTTGTATATGGTGTAAGGTAAGTTTCCAACTTCGGTATCCTGAGTTTTCCCAGTGCCATTTGTTAAAAGATTGTCCTTTCCTCATTGAATAGTCTTGACATTCTTATTGAAAATCATCTGAATAACAATTTCTTTAAAAGTCTTTTCTAAGCAAGCAACTCTGTTAAGCTGATAATAAGAGTCTGCGCCATTTCTTTAAGCAAAATCTCCCCAGACCTTTCTACTTAAGTACAGGTACCGCAGCAAGCATCTGTGGTCCTCCTACCATGAGCCAGGCCCCAGATAAATCAACATGGACACAGCGCTGAACAAGATGAGATCAGTTACTCTTGCTCATGTTGTGAAGGTTGAGATAGACACAAAAACCCACACTTCAGATCTTCTGTGCTAAACGTAAGGTTAGGAAGTCTGCACACATTCTACGAGAAAACAGTAACACTCTACAATGCTTGTTTTGTAGAAAAGGCGTTCACCAAATACAATTCTTAAATACAGTTAGAAAAAGGCAAAATTAGACAGCAAAATAACTTGAATTTTGTGCTGTCTGAACTCCATAGTTTTCATATGCTCTTATTCTTGCTAGAGGCAGGTCATCATCGTCCCAGGTGCCCCCATGAATGTACACATTTCAAGTGTACAACTTAATGGTTTTTAGCATACTCATAGGATTATCAATTGACAGGCAGTCTACTTTAGAAAAATTTTATCACCCTATAGTGAAACCCCATGCCAACTGGAAATCACTTCCCAACTCCCCCTAACTTCCTCAGCTTCAGATGATCACAAATCTACTTTTTATCTCTATGGATTTGCCTGCTTTGGACATTTCATATCAATGGAATCATACAATATGTATGCTCCTGTTCTAATTCCACATTCTCTGTGACTGTCTTCTCTCACTTAGCATAATATTTTCAAAATATATCCATGTTGTAGCATGTACCAGCACTTCATTGACTTTTTTATTGCCAAATATTATTCTGTTGTATGGATATACCACCTTTTGTTTACCCATTCATTAGCCGATGGGCATTTGGGTTATTTCTGATTTTTGGTAATTACGAATAATGCTGCTGTGAACAGTCATGTACAAGTTTTTGTGTGGATTCCATTTGCATTTTAAAAGAAGATAATTAGAAAGGAAGTTCTTTGATGCAAATGACACACAATTCCAGCAGTGTGGAGCTCAACAAAATGCCCAAGATTGAGAAATACATTAGGATGCTATTCTAGTCTCCAATACATCATTCCCAACATGACAGCTTTCTAAGCCAAGTTTCTTTTGATATTATCCTTCATTCTACAAATATTACAACTGTGTGCTGGATAAGGTGTTGGAACTGGGGTTACAATGGTGAACAGGATAGACATGGTCTGTTTACCGAGCTGAGAGGCACCAAGGAGAGTGTTGAATTTTTAAAATCTTTATTTAAGTAATCTTCATGCCCAACATGGTGCTCGAACTCATGATCCTGAGATCAAGAGTTGCATGCTCTACCGACTGAGCCAGCCAGGCGCCCTGAGAGTGCTAATTAAGTGAGCAAATAAAAACTTATACACACTACCATAAAGGAATTACATGGTAATTAGAAAAAAGCTAAACACATAGTTGTAGTAAGAAGAGGAAAATGCCAATTAAAACTTTCTAACAGAAGACTAAGTCCTTCAAGACAAATACAAGTTTCAATATACAGTTGAAAGAGATCAGAGGGTTCATCCCCTTCATTGCCTACTCTAAGTCCAAACTCAAACATCTTATAAATGTCTTAAATGTATCCATCCCCAAAACATAATGGCTCATAATTTTAAGATCCCTAAGGAGACACACATCCTTCCTCACTACCTTACCTCAATGTTTAATAAAGACCACCCTATCTTCTAAATCTTTTCAGAATCCTTCATTCAGGTAAGTCTTTGCTCTCTTAGTCTGTCATCAAAAGAAATACAGCAGATATCACCAACGTGCTTTTAGGATTTGTTCTGATACTTAACATTACTAACTTATCACTCAATATTTTTCTACACTGAATTCAAGTTTTGTTTTACCTGGAAGCCTTAGTTTCTCAACCTGTTGATCATCTTTACGATGCTTTGCAATGTTTCCAACCACTCCTTTACATAGAACTAAGACTAGATTCTTGTTTACCTAAGGATAAGGCCAGAACTTAGTACAAAGTACTCTGTTACTTGACCTGTAGATTGATTGGCTTGTTGATTTGAGCTTCATACCCACAAGGCCTTCTCTTAACTCTACTTAGAGGACAGTTGGTCCAGAAAGGATCAACCTACAGGGCTCAGAAAGAAACCAACTCAATACTGCTTTAGGGAAAAAAAATGCCACTATCAGATAAGCTCAAAATGTATGCCTTCTGAGCATGCATTCGAGTTATGATCACATCATCATGAACCTTACATATAAAAATGTAAGCATTCTCTTATGCCCTACCTACTCTTTTGCCCTTGACATTAACTTCTATTACTTTTTGACCATGCCTCCAAATAGCCACAATCATTCTGACTGAAATCCTTTCCTCTTCCCCATCCCCATCAACAACCTGGTCATTTTTTGGTATGTGTTTCTTGCACATCTTATAGAATATTCCATAGAACACTGCAACTAAGCACTAAATGCAGTACTGATCACTTCAAAACATTTCTTGCTATGACCCACTTATACCATTAATTCCTAATTAAGCATACTTTCAACGTGTTACAATGAGGTAGCCGCTCTCAGAGTTTTATGGTATAATCACTTGTTTGAGGTCCTGTTAAGTGTGATCAGTGGAGGACTATCGTCAGCTTTCCCAAAATCACACTGGATCACTTCTTCCACGTTCCCTCAGAGTGCTGGGCTGCCGCTGTGCCCCACGGAGAGACCGCATCAGTCTGACAGAACTTACTCTCTTTCAAACCACACCAGTATAGCTGTTACCCTTCAGCCCGCAAGGTGTTTCCAAATTGATTTGCTGACGATATCCACTACTCCTCCCTGAGTCCTCCATTTTCTTCCAGGTCATAAACACTTTCAGAGGTGTCATCTCAAGGTCCTTCTTCCTCCATCCGTGGTACATAGAAATGACTTATGGCTCCTGTTCTAATACCATATTCTCTCTACAACTGATGCTCTGTGAGGGTTTCATTCAGAACAACTGTTTCCATATTCATCGGTGCCTACAGATTCTAATCTAAGCAGTCTGCTAAAATGGCCTTCGGCCAGCTCTTCTAACAATGTTCCTTCCTCCCCCTACTCCAAGTCAACACTACCAGACTTTTTTAAAACAAAGAAGTTTTGCTTTTGAAAAAAACAAAACAGACAACTTGGCCTATTGCTGTCATTTAAAACCGACTCCCTCCTTTACCCAACAGAGACGACATTTCCCTCTCCTGTCCCTTCTGATGTATTTAAAGAATGTTTCCCTTGATGTGTTTTTGAAGGTTGCTTCTCATTTCCTGCTTGAGCTTTCCTGACTTTCCTCTGCTGCTATTTCTTTGTACTCCTCCTTGGCCCTCTGCTAACCCCCAACCCCTGCCCCCCGACTTTGTTGTAGTGTTCTTGCTCTTGTCTCCGCCGTTCAAGCAGTACTTTGTTCCTCCTGTTGGGTTTCCTCCCACCTTCCCTACCTTAGTTAGAATGACCTTTCTTTCCTTTACCCGAATTTCATGAAAGCATAGGTAGTACTTTCTTCTTAAATACCTGAAGTCACTTTCACAAATTCAACTTCATTAATTCGACTTTATCTTTTTCGCCATTAAAGATCCTGAGAAATAACTCCCATCTTTCACAACTGATGTCAATCTAATTCCTACATGTGTAATAGTTAATTTCAGATATGGCCTCTATCCTTTTTGACTCTTCTTGCTGTATTCTCCAAAACGATCCCACTATTCCTCTGGGACTTCATTTGTTTCTAGAAGGCAGAAGAGGACATGGAGATCCCTAACACCACCCAGGTCTTTGACTTGGTTAGGTGGCTAGAAAGTCTGCCCATAGCTTCTCTTACATGAAAGATGTACATCAAAATTACTTGAAAGGGTTCCCTTCACTCTTTCTAAGACTTTACTTCTGAAATTACAAACTTCCTGCTGATCTCTGTTTATGTGCTTTTAAATGACAAAAAGAACTGTGCAAATGGTGACACAGTCTTACTTTAAGTCCCCACCTATTCTTTAAGATTCCACACTTTTGAATTCTTAGGTAATTTATGCATTAGACAAGTCGAGCAGGATATAAGTCAAGCAGAGGGAATTCCTTGTCCTCATTTTTCCTTATTTCCTATATTTTAGGCAAACTCATAAAAAAGTGCATCTGCAGAGCCTCCTGCCATTACGATTTCTTTGTTAATGGTGGGTTCTCCAAACCTGTTCAAGTTCCTTACAGTCATTTACTAATGATCAAAACAGAACATACCAATTATTCATTGATTAATGAATAATAAAGTAAATAAAGAATAAATAGATACACGGGCATCTCTGTTAACAGGGTTGTTTCACTGCTCAGTGGCCCAGTCCGGGTCACACACAGGAATGAAATTAACACTCCACCTTCAAAATATGGTGCACCATGATAGTATTTAGCAGATGAAGAACATTAGGACCCAGAATCTTGGGACTAAAGGAAACAGCAGCATACAAGATTACACTCTCTGGAACTAGAGTTTTTCTTTTTTTCTTTAGGTAAGCTCCATGCCCAACCTGGAGCTTGAACTCACACCCCCGAGACTGAGAGTCACATACTATACTGGCTGAGCCAGTCAGGTGCCCCTGGAACTAGAGTTTGAATCCTGGCTCTACCATTTGTTAGCTGTGATCCCGGGCAGGTCATATAAATCCTCTATGCCTCTATTTCCTCATCAGTAAAATGGGAATAAAAACAGAATTACATATCTCAAAGGGTATTGAGAGGCATTAATACATGTAAAGCATGTAGGACTCAATAAGAAAATCCCTTAAGTTTACACAGAAAGGAGATTTTATATCAATTAATAAGATAGCAAACACACACTTAAAATCACATACATAACCAAACTTAGAGAGATTGTTAAATACCTCATGTATGTGATATGCCAAGACTGATCTGAGTATCACAGTGATGCTAGCCTGTTGAACGTATATTTAGGTAACATCCATACTTGGCATCTTATCTGGCTTTGCCAAGACAGCACCCATGAGATGGTTTTCTAAAATGCTGACAATACGCAGACTAGCTCTCAACAAAGGATAAGCAATACCAATTTGGAAGACTACACCTAACTTACATCCATTCCAATAAAAATGTGATGAATTTGAACTTTTTATCTTATCCTCCAGAAAACAGTTCAAAAACAAATATGCTGTCTTTTGAAAATAACAAGAAGCAAATATGTGATGAAAAGAAAACTAAAAGTGGTATGCACAAAACATTTCCAACGTGGACAACAATTTATCACCTTTCTTTTCCTAAATGATGAAGCATCATTTATAAACCATCATTGTTTCATTTTTTATTCTCCTCCGTAGTTACCATCAAAACACCAATCTACTTCAACAGTCTTCTGTGGAAGAGTTTTAAGGGCCAATATTAATTCATATAATTGCGAAAGGGACTAAAAGCAATCCAGATTACCATTCTGTATTGGAAAATAAGAATGCCACAAGCCTTTTAGTGGCTAGCCCAGTTGAGAAAATGCAAAAGCCTTAAGAGTAGGAAAATCCTTTTTTTTTTTTTTTTTTTTGAGATAATACATGACTGGCAAATCAAGAAACATGACATTTAATAACCATTCAAATCTATTTGTTTTTGGTTAGGTAAGTCCTTCATACCTTCAGATTTGAAAAATGTTAGAGCATACTGGAAAAAATGAATTATACAACCACAACACCTGTGTTATGAAGAGCTTTCGTCCATTTTTCTCAAACTAGGCTACTTCAAATATTTGTATTTCATGAGCTAGGCCAAAGTACTGTGCCACCAAAATTGCAAAATAGCATTCTTTTAAATTCATAGAGGGTGAGGGAGCAAAGGAAGCAAGTAGAATTTTTGTGATTTAAGGTTTTTCTCCTGTAAGATGTTAATTTCAATACTATGGGTGAAATGAATGCTCTTAGGAGATATAATGAGTAAAAGGTAGCCTGTAGGAACCTTTACAGTTACAACATTTAACAGCATCAACACATCTACTTTTCCAGATATCTGAAGTCCTCGTAATGGCACTTTCTTCCAGACAATTCTGGAACTTTCTGGAACAGAAACACTCCAACAAAGTCTTAGCAAAGCAGGTCATGGCCCCTTTAACTGGCTGATCTACAACTTAAGATAGTCTTTTTCTGGGGTTCATTGTTGAGTTATCCATAATATAAATTTGAAAAGATTTTAATGTCTAATAATAATAGTAATTTCACATATTCAAAAAAATTTAACACAAATATTTTATAGCCATTAAAAATAACATAACAAGACATTAAATAATAGAAACTATATAAAAATCTGCCAAAAAATGGAAAGACATTTCTGTCTGTAAAAAAGGGTTTTAAAAAATGCTTTCTGAACTTTCTATAATGGATGTGATTTACATTAAAAAAAATTATCTCCAGGGGTGCCTGGGTGGCTCAGTCATTAAGCGTTAAGCATCCGCCTTCGCTCAGGTCATGATCCCAGGATCCTGGGATCAATCCCTGCATTCGGGTTCCCTGCTCAGTGGAAATCCTGCTTCTCCCTCTCCCACTCCCCCAGCCCCCGCTTGTGTTCCCTCTATCGCTGTGTCTCTGTCAAATAAATCATTAAAATCTTTAAAAAAAAGAGAGAGACAGAGACAGAGAGAGAGAGAGAGAGAGAGAGATCAACTAAAATTGTCAATATAAAGAAACTAATCTTTGGGAAAAAAAAGTTATCTCCAGAGGACTAAATATTAATCCTCCTCTTTACTTATGATTTACTTTCAGAATCAGTTAAAAAAGAAATTTTAAAAAGGGAATTTTAAAAAAACAATCTATTAAAAACAACTGAGCTTCTAAAAAAATTATTAACCCCAAATTGAATAAAGACTGATAAACAAACAAAAAAACCTTCTGACATCTTTCAAATGCTAACAGAGTCTCTTAAATACAAATCCTGTTACCAAGTTTTCCCCACTTGTGAGAGTTCAGCTATTGGACCTATAGACATGCCTCCTTCCCGCCACCCGCCCTACCATGAGCCCTCAGGACAGTTGGTTATAGGGCAGAGTTTAAGCAATGTACAGTCATATATTCAGAGGGAAGGCATGAAGATTAAACTAGTCAAAACCATTTACCTGGCACCCCCTTTCCATGATTCTTTGACCCCATATCAATCTTATCCTTCAATCTCAATCTCCTTCCATTTCATGGGCTCACTGTCCTCCATGCCTAACTTAGATTCTGTGGGCCAACTTTATGATCGATTTCTTGCAAATATTTTCATCTGCCTTGCCCATCTCTTCCACCATTGTGCCAGTCTGGCAATCCATACAGGTTCAACCTAACCAACCATTTGCAACCGAGCAGCTAAAATTGCAAGAGAGAAAATACCCCACACAACCCACAGCTTCATGGTCTTACCTTAAATTCGTTACTGCAAATCTCAAATTAGCACTCAACTCTGCAAGGTGATTCTTCTACACTTTCCTTGTTATTTCACTTCATAATTTTCTGGGATGACCATTTATTTCATAGCTTTCGCACTCTCCTCAAACCTCCAACCATCCTCTTCTTTCTTATTCTGAGCTGATCACCTTCCTCCATTTGTAATTGACAGACAAGGACTACCCCTTCTGTGCAACCAAGAAATTTTAGCTATGTTGAAGATGACCTACCCTTCAGCTCTAGCTCTAAGTACATGAAAACCAAGCAGTTTTCAGCAAATTACTTAGCTGGAGAATACGCTATTTCATGAACAACGTAACACAGAAATGGAACGAGGCTGAATACAGTATGAAAAAAATTTAAAACAAAAATGGTAATGTCAGTATCGGTGTTCCCAAAGGAGGTTTTTCCTTACACGTTCATTGGTGTGATCATTTAGAGAAAGCAATTCTCTCTCAAATGCATGGATGCCTTGATGGGTAAATCTTCCAAGAAGGAGGCAGGACAAATCAGTGAGGTGACTGGGAAAGACACCCTCTGTTCATGCTGGGTTGATGGGTCTGGGAAAAAGGGAGAATGGTATTCTCTTAGAAAACCTCTTGAGCAGGCTTGGGATTTGGACCTTCATGCCCACCTGGGGATGCATGGGAGAGAGACAATCCTGAAAGATCATGGTGTACAGACTATGCCTGAAAAGATTAGAGACAACAGCCCATGACTTACAAGAGCCAAGAGACCTGTAGTCCAGGGACAAGAGGAAGAAATTCAAATCCTGGAATTCGTCCTTATGCCAACTCCTCCAAATTCCACTTTGGGGAAGAACGTTCATTGCCAGGATAAACGCCTTTTGTTAATAAAAGGATCACTAAAATTTAGAGCCAGTTTTTTGGTCACACGTAAACTTGGTGTAACAAGTTATACAAATAACACCTGTTATTTACTATACACTGTTTTTTATTTATAGGGTCAGGTTTTCTCAAGCAACATACTGAGAAATAATCCGAGTGTGCTGGGAGGGAGGTGAGCAATAACCTACTCTTGTTACGGGCAGCCACAATTGTAAATCAGCAATGCAACCAACTAGAGTGGGTAAGAGACTTAGCCACTAAGCTCAGATAATTCTATGAACTCTGGATTTGAGGAACAAGAACAAGAACCCTCAATCTAGTCTTACACAAGCCAATTCCAAAGAGCGTAAACTCATTACAAGAAAACGGCACAGGGTAGAAAGACAACAAAATATTGAAACTGAATTTAGGATAGAAACTGGCAAATTGGCCAATTTCTTCATTGACCTCTCTTCATCACCCCTCCAAAGTGTACAGACACGTTCATACCTGTCCCTGTTTACCTAGGTGCAAAGCAAAACTTCCACCCCATTACCTACTACTCTGTTTTCCTCGCTCTCCATCAAGAGCCTAATTTTCTCTAATCTTACGGCCAGATCAGACAAATCAGTGTATTATAGGATCAACTGGCTGCTTATAATTAGTCTTGCCCGAGAGGTTTAAGAGAATCCACCCATACTGGAGTGTAAACAGTGGCTGAGAACAGGTCTGGAGGCCGAGTTGCCATTAACTAGCTGAGACCTAGGTTGAGAGCCCTCTGTTCTCTCCAGGGCCTCATCTATAAGTTGAAGGCTGAGACCAAAAATGACCTTCCTGCTCTCTTGTTTAGATGCCCAACCAAGGACCAAACACACCCTTCTTTCTCAACTCATCTTACTTCCACGTGTTCCCCCTACTAATTCCCAATTTACCCCTAACTCCAGGAACTGATGCCAACAGAGACGGTTGAGATGTCATGGCCTGCCTGAGCTTTCCTCTCTGAATCCAAGAACTAAGCTCCAACCCCAAAAGGGAAAAGGAAATCCCCTACACAAAACACCACCTTCAAAGAACTTTCGAATCACTGCCCCGCACATCTGCAATGAGGAGATGTTGAAAGAACAAAGACAAGTCTGAAAACTGAGTTTCAGTTTAAATGTAGTGCTTACTTCCAGGTGGCGTTGGCATTGCTCTTTGATAAATGGAAATGGGATTATTTGAAGCCGAGAAGGTAACAGCTGATCAGCACCTCAAAGGTCATTGCTTACCCCTTCTCCAGCTCAAGTTCCACACGGTCAATATCTCAGGGGTCGAGTTCAAGATCAACCCAGGAAGGCAAGGCTCTTTTAAACGATCTTGGAATAAAAGCAAGTGCAAGCATTATTATGAACACATGATAATCTTGGGCTTCTCTCCAAGAAATTAGCATAACAGCAGCACAAGTCTGCAAGACCTGACAAGACCAGCATACGAACAAGTATCAACATCATCTTTTTAAGAAGTGAGGGTCTAAGACACAGAGACTCCTGAAATAGCAGAACTACAAAACAACTAATGAGCCACAGCTTGGGAAGCCAAATACAAGAATTCTTACTACCACTCCCACTCTGGGCCCCAAACTATCCCTTTCCATCTTTGCAGTGGCTCCTTAGCCCAAGATCTAAAGCTTAACTTCATGACGTTGTATTACTTATAATAAAATTATTTACATTTTATGATTAAAGCTATTATTCCCTCTTTGGTTCCTAGAAACCTTTTGTTCATAATTCTAATATGAGCTCTTAGGCACTAAGAAGTACCCCCCCCCCCACACACACACAGGAACACACACACGCCCTTGCGAGCATAAAAGTCATTATTATTTTACAGTCTTGATGCCGCGAAAATTTGTCTTCCAGAGAAAAACATTCAGTCTATACTTTTTTCCTTCCTCGCACAGCTGGATTTTACAGTAGCATTCTAAAGCAGATGGAAGGCTAGTAACCAAAAGCCAGAGGGCTGATTAGACTGTTTGCAGTCTATACGTCACAAATAAAGGACCATTACTGAAAAGTAAAGGTCACTCAAAATGAAGTGCATTCGATAAAGAGCTTGGGTTGCGATACCAGGGCTAGCTATTATCGATTGCCATAAAATTCCTCGCAAAAGGAGAAACGCTGCCTTGGCAGGGATTTCTCAAGGCATGGGAGGATTTACTCAATTGAACTGTGGTTTGTCTCATTTGGTGAGCCGCCGAAGCATGCATAAAACTCTCTGTACAGATGTATCAATTCAATGGACACAGAGGTCACTCCACTAATCCAATGCTCAGTAAGGTGCTGCCAGGCCAGGAGAAGTCCAGGCTCAGGAAGAAACAAAAGGGCTGAAACATTTATGACACATCCACGTGTCATAAATAAAAATGGGAAAAACCACGTATAAGCCACATCACCAAGTTGCTCTTGGAAGCATCGAAATGAGTTGTTCTATGGAGTCCCGAATCGCTGAGATGGAAAGCAATCTGGTCTATTCATCTGGGGCCTCCCTCCTGATCTGCTTTTCTAGAGCACAAGCGTATCCGCTCTGGTCGGGCTTCTTCGGAGCAGCCAGCCAGACAAGACCCAGGACAGAGCTGGTGGCTCCTGGCAGCATGGCGGACACAGCCTCGGTGGGACTGAAAGACTCTTGGGCCCATGGATGCAAATTATTCACAGCGCCTGGAAATTCCCTCACTGGAGTCTTTGGTCAAGGCAGGGTGCAGGGTCTTCTCACTTGTCGGAGAACTTTCTCCCAGCCCCTTGCACTGCCGTCCTGTCCTTCTCAGTGCTTGGCCAATCTGCTCGCACCACTTGGCTGACCCGCTGCACCACATGGGTCTGACCGCTCCGGAGGTCCCCCCCATGCTTCCAGCCAGCATCACCACAGCTCGGACTGAATTTCCATGGTGGAGCCCATTCCTCTGTAGTTTTGCTTTTCCCACTGTGGCCAAAGGGAACCTGATCTACCATCATTATCCTGAGCATTTCTAAGGATTTCTAAGCATTTCTAAGCATTCACCCCCCCTTTGGTGGCATGAAATCCATTCATGTGGTCGTACAGCCGTCACCTCCGTCCATCTCCGCAACTCTTGCCATGTTGCAACATGGAAACTCTACGCCCATTAAATAATCACTCTCTTACCCACTCCGCCCAGGCCCTGGAAACCACCATTCCACCTTCTGTCTTTCTGAATTTCACTACTCCAGGGACCTCATGTAAGTGGAATCATACACTATTCATCCTTTTGTGACTGGCTTGTTCCTTAGCATAATGTCCTCTAGGGCCACCCGTGTGGCAAGAATTTGACAGGATTTCCTTCCTGGTTAAGACAGAGTATCGTTCCGCGGTAAGGACAGCGCACACTGGTGTAACCACCCTTCCACGTGGCTTGTGTCCACCTCTTGACCACCGGGAATAATACTGCCAAGAACACGAGTCTACAAATATTTTTTCAAGTCCCTGCAGCTGGCTCAGTCAGCAGAGCACGTGACTCTTGATCCCGGGGTTGGGAGTTCGAGCCCAACGTTGGGGGTAGAGTCAACTTTCAAAAACAAAACAAATAAAATAAAAATACACATTCCATTTTTTTTTTTTTTTTAAAGATTTTATTTATTTGACAGAAACACAGCGAGAGAGGGAACACAAGCAGAGGGAATGGTAGTGGGAGAAGCAAGCTTCCTGCCGAGCAGGGAACCCGATGCGGGGCTCGATCCCAGGACCCTGGGATCACGACCTGAGCCGAAGGCAGACGCCCAACAACTGAGCCACCCAGGCGCCCCCCATTTATATTTTAAAGTCTTCGCTTTCAATTCTTTTGGTTCTATCCTGAGAAATGGAATTGTTGGGTCAGAGGGTAATTCTGCTTTTAATTTTTCTGAGGAACCACCACACTGTCTTCATAGCAACTGTACCATTTCCTCTATAACGAGGATGATTCTTAGCAACTCTGGTGAGAATGAGAACGTAGAGAACCAGTGCTGGGCCCACTGGAATTATCTCCACCCCTTTCAATCAATGAATGGCGACTCACCACTGTTTCGTATTTTTGTGTTTCCACAGTAAAAATGGTGGTTTTCTCAGTCATCCAGAGCTTCTGGCGATTCCAGTAAATGGACAGGTGCTGGGGTGCAAAGGAAACTGTCCCGAGACATACTTATCATTAAGTATGAGCCTCCTGAACACAATACTTAAACGAAAATGGAACCGAAAAGTGTACACCAGGATTAAGAAAATTTAAAAACGAACTGTATGCTTTTGGAGTCATATTTCAAAAACAGCACTCCCAGTCTAAGATCTAAATTGTTAATTGTACACAACAGACTGAGGAGAAAGTAATCAGCACCGGGCATATAATTTATATCTGTGATTAGTCATTCTATGTCTGATTTATGGCTTTTGGGTAGATGGATACCAATTTATTTTTCCTCCACAGGGCTCCATGCATGAAGTGTAATTACAAATTTGTTTGCATTCGCTGTGGTGTGGAATTAAAAATATAACCTTCTTGGAAGACTTGGAATATAGGATGCTTTCTCGTCCTTTACTTTTCCCTTAAAATAGAAATGGATGCCAGATAGTGTTTTATGTCGGACCCAAAAGCCCACTGGTTCCAGCCACGTGATTCTCAGAATCACTGCTTCTACCTGAGGAAACAAACCAGATCCGAGATGATAGTAACTGTGCAGAGAATCTGGAGTTTCCTATATGCTTAATTATGTCACCTCTTCGTTTGGTCAGGCTCTATCATGAATATGGGCTTTAGTTCGCACACACAGACATCTTACCTGAACGCACAGTTAACAAAGCTGGATATCTGGGTTTCCTTGGAGGTAAATTAATTTCAAAATGCCAAGCCCCTTCGGGGGGCTCTGGCCAGCACCTGGGGGTTCGGGGCTGGCTGGAGAGAGACTGTGCTCTGAATGAAAGCAGGGCCACACACCGTCAGGGCAGGCCCCTCTTGAGGGCCTGCTGCTGGGGTCCTGGCGGAGCGCTGCACTGAGCCCCTCAGGGGGTGTTCGTCCTGGCTCGGCCCACGAGTCCCAATCTCAGGCCCCCCCAGGGCCGCCCCAGCCCTGTGTCCCTTCCACCTTCTGCTCCAATGCTCCCGGCCTTGGCGTCTTTCCACCGCCCCATAAGAGGGCCTTGTGCAGACTTGCTTCACATCTCCCCAACTCCACCGAATGTTTCATGAAGAAAAGCAAACTTGGAAAGACGTATTTTCTGTCACACCCTTGCTTTAATATCTGCTGCCACCTTCACTACCTTCCGCCGCTCAGTGCCAGAGCTCAACAGAAACATGGCGCATGAAAAAGAAAACCAACCCAACAGAGAAGAGTGGCCGTGTGGAGTCATGGGGGAGACAACACTTTTTTTCCCCAGGGTTGAAAAAATATATATTTTTTCATTATACAATGAGGAGATACAGACTTTAAAAAACTGGAAAGGAGGTGGTGAATGTATCACCACGGCCCCACCGTCCCAACTCCACCAACCATGTAAGCTTCACCGAGATTTACTTCCCTCTTGTGCTACCTCCTCTCCCTGGAGCTCATCTCCACTCTCTCTGCCCGAGTGGAGCAGAGTCACTGCGGTTCCCAAACTGTGTGCCCAGGTGCCCTGGGATGCCACAGCAAACTCCCAGAGGCACTGAAGGATATATTAAATTTCTGAGGGAAACACGGCCATATTTGACGTTTGTTGGACACGGTGAAAAATACTAGCTTGAGCTAGTTCACAGTGTCGACATGAGATCACCCACATTCCTTAGGGAGATATCGCCTTTACAAAGTGGGGTTCTCAGAGGCAGTTGTGATAAAAAGTAAGTACTGTACAAAAGTCAGAGTGGACCAGGAAATGCATCCAGTCTGGTTCCAAGGTTAGACGAGTTGTGCAGTGCCCAGCATGTGCGTACAACCCACACGTTCTGTAAGCATGTAAGCTTATCAGATGGGGTTCTCCAGAGAACCAGAACCAACAGTGTGTTTGTGTGTGTGTGTGTGTGTGTGTGTGTGTGTGTGTGCGCAGAGAGAGAAAGATTGATTTTAAGGAACTGCTTCATGGCATTATTGGGAGCAGGCAAGTCCAGAATCTGCAAGGCAGGCCAGCAGTTGGGGACCTAGGGAAGAGCTGATTTTTTCAGCTTGCATCTGAAGCCAACCTGGATGCAGAATTCCCTCCCCCTTGGCAGACTTCAGCTCTTATCTCTTCCGGCCTTCAGCTGACTGAAGGGGGCCCACTCACTGTATGGAGTTATCTGCTTTACTCAAAGTCCACTGATTCAAATGTCAATCTCATCGAAAAAAATGGCTTCCCAGGGCGCCTGGGTGGCTCAGTCAGTTAAGCATCCGCCTTCAGCTCAGGTCATGATCCCAGGGTCCTGGGATCGAGCCCCATGTCGGGCTCTCTGCTCAGTGAGGAGTCTGCTTATCCCTTTCCCTCTGCCCCTCCCCCCCACTCATGCTCTCACTCTCTCTCTTAAAACAAGTAAATAAAATCTTTAAAAAATAGAATGAAAAATAGGAATAAATTAAAAATGCCTTCACAGCAACATCCAGACTGATGTTCGACCAAATATCTGGTTACTATGGCCGAGCCAAGTTGACACATAAAATTAACTATCACTTAAGAATGAAAAATACGTATTTTTTTCTTCCCAGTTTATACAATTGTATTTTTAATCAGCCATTAAATGGTTAGGACATAAACACTTACTGAGTTGTTTGGGCTTTATTACTTAATAAATGCAACTGTTAGGTATTCCTTCTGGCCGACAGGCACTGAGAGAATGCCATGAACAGAAAAGCTTAGACGCGTCTGACCTACACACGCTGATGACTGCAGCCCAGATTGGATTCCCAAATTCTCTCTCCTTTTTTTTTTATTCCCAAATTCTTGACATGCACATTCTACATGCTTGTCAATAGGTATCTATTCTAAATGCATTTCAATATGCAAGCATATTCTAATGCATGCCAATATTCTTTTTTTTAAGATTGTATTTTTATTTATTTGACAGAGAGAGAGAGAGAGATCACAAGTAGGCAAAGAGAGGGAAGCAGAGAGAGCCTGATGCGGGGCTCGATCCCAGGACCCTGAGATCATGACCTGAGCGGAAGGCATAGGCTTTAGCCCACTGAGCCACCCAGGCACCCCATCATGTCAATATTCTTATATATTCCAAAGAGAGGAAATCCCAGTTACTTCCCTCAAATGTTCCAAACTCAAGTTTCTTATTTCCTCCAATCTGATTTGCAGAAATGCATTTTTAATCTTACTCACCCCCTCCTCCACATTAACCACTGCCCTCCACCCCACCATGGAGCTCCTCTGAAACATAATACAATAATTCTTACCTATGTGATATATGTTATTATAGAAATAAAATTATATACAGACAGATGAAAGCCCTTGTCAAAATTACGGGTTCATAATTTTTCAGGGGGAAATGTTCATTTTTAACTTCTCCCAAGTCTTCATATTTAGAAAAAGCAGTCAAGATAGGATAGGAAAAGCACACAGCCCATGGACAAATTATTAAGTTTTTATAAGGGAAATTCTCCTTGATTTGGAAAAAAAAAAAATCCAATACAACACGGCCTCTAATGAAACATTTTGTAGGCAGACATTGCATTAAAATGAGTCTGGTATGACAAGGCCATCCCATTAAAATAAACTTGAGTCAGCCTCTGTCCCAATGATGAGCTCAATCCCACCCAAGTGGGTGAGTGCGTGGGTGGCTTAAAAGACAAGTGGTCCCTTTACCTTATACGGGAAAAACCAGAGTCAGAATATGTTAAAAATCTTTTTCACCTTATCTATTCCCCCCGAGGACACATGCACCTAAAGGTAACAGATAGCCTTCACGGAGCAGAGCACTCTGACTGCAAACTCTCTTTTTTCACTTATTTCTCATAATTAAAGCTGGAAACCGCTAGAAGTTTTTCCCTCTATTATTTCATTTTTGTTGGCAATATCTGCCCTGTTGCATAAAGATGCTGCTCCATCATGCAGAATAATATTTATGGAACTGTATTCCTGAGATACCGAGGCAATGTGATTTTTCTCTCTCAAGGAGGGGAGCTCGTTATTCATTGAGGGCAGTTGCCTTGCCATGAAAAGAAGCCAGCCCATTCACACGGGGTCTCTGGCTCCAGCTCGGTGAATGCTGCACTCACGAGCCCTCCAATACCTAAGCCGGTTGGCAGCCCCGTGAAGAGCTTAGGATTCTAGTGAAAACAAACATCAAAAGGCTAGAAAACAAGTGCCAGCTCAGGCAAAGTCCGTACAATATTTGGTTAATACTAAAAAACAGCAACTATGACGATTTGAACGTATTTATCCAACAGAAAAACAAGTCCCCGCCACGAGACTGACCACAAAGGTAACAAAATATAAATAAACTCATAACTGGGGGTCTGGGGACAAGCAAGAAATATGATATGAAAACACATCTGACAAAAGAACAGTACAGTGAAATGTATTTATATTTCTCTGTGAGAGTACTCTCTCAGTGTATACATTTTGGGGCAATGAACTCGGGGAAAATCTACAGGCTCACTTATATATTGTAGTATTTTTGGTATATGAATTTCTTCACCGGCGGACATTTATAATAATTTCTAATTCCAGCACTTTCTAGACTACACAATCTTACCAGCCCCCTCCAGACACTCAGAATAAACATAACCTGAATTTTCCAACACTATTACTAAAAATAAAAGGACCACCCAGTGAGCATCTCTCACTATCATAAGAACTATTTGAACAGGCGGCTTTCTTTAAATCCATTCCATTCAAATCCTGATTCAGAAAATTAGCAATTCTTCGTGGAAGACCACAGAACCAAAGGGGGTATGCGGGCATCTAGTCACTGGCTTGGAAATAGACTATTTTTTAAAAATTTGAAAGCCTTTCTCCTGATAGATGAAAGTGGTGACACCCTGCTTCAAAAAGAAGGTGGGAGGCCAGGAGACAGGGGTGAGGACCCCGTCTTCTAAGCCCGCCCTCGGTACCGATCTGCAGGAGCACAGAGCCGCTGAAGTGAGACACACTCTGAAACCATTCCGGTGTTCCTTCCGAGGAGCAGTATTTCAAGAGCTGACACAGTCAGCTAAGCACGGACATGGGGGGTTTTGGAAACAAGTCCACCCCAAATGGTGACGTACGTTTAGAAACGTTCAAAATGTCAACTGCCTAATAGTCTGAAATGTGATGCTGAAGTTTGTGGTCAAATCCATTATCCCACAGAGCGTGACAATTTATCCCCCTTTGTCCAGGACATACCCAGTTTGAAAACCGGAAGTCCCTTGTCTCCGGGGCCTCTCTGTGCTGGCAAACCAAGACAGCCCAGTTGGTTATCCTATTGTCCACATAATACTAAAATATGTGGCAGGTGACCTCACTTTGAAGTGACTCTAAGCACGGTAATCCGGGAAGAGATAAATACCCCAGAGACACATCACCCAATGCAGGGAAAGGAAATCTGGTATTTCCAACATCATCTGGGTGTACAGTGAACATATTAAAAGACAGCTAAAGGTGTTCTAGACTGGGCTCCAAGTTCATTTTCCAAGTAGAAAGGGACAGGTGAAGTGTATAAAGAGATTTTAGCTTAGCAGATAACTATCCTCTTTATAATCATTATATCAGATCATTTTTTATAAGCTCTCTTTTTTTAAAGATTGTATTTATTTGAGAGAGAGAGAGAGAGAGAGAGAGAGCACACAAGCCGGGTGGGTGGGAGAGGCAGAGGGAGAGGGAGAAGCAGGCCCCGCACTGAGGACCCTGGGATCATGACCTGGCAGATCCTTACCTGACCGAGCCATCCAGGACCCCTTGATAAGCTCTTTTATCCGCATCCCCCATACTGGATAATATCAGGATAAACATCCATCCAGTTACTTTAAATGATCAAAAGTCAGAATCATCATGAATAAAAAATGGGAGTATAAACGGATACCACTTCACTGTTTTTGTCTTAAAAATAGCTCTCTTGGGGCACCTGGGTGGCTCAGTGGGTTAAAGCCTCTGCCTTCGGCTCAGGTCATGATCTCAGGGTCCTGGAATCGAGCCCCGAATCAGGCTCTCTGCTCAGCAGGGAGCCTGCTTCCTCCTCTCCCTCTGCCTGCCTCTCTGCCTACTTGTGATCTCTTTCTCTCTGTCAAATAAATAAATAAAATCTTAAAAAAAAAATTATTTAGCTCTCATTCTGGCAACAGTGAGAAGAATTACAGTCACCTCCACCAGTGACAGTTGTATTTGAAAACATACTAAGGCTGAGAGCCCAGAGGCGGAGATCTGGCTGGGGTACTCTGCCAGCCAAGGACAGGAGTGAGTCTGTCCCCTCTGAAAAGAGCAAAGTGCTGTTTTCATGATTAGTCAAAACTCCACCTCTTTCCTTTCAGGTAGCTTCCAACACCCAGAATCCCTCTCCAGAAAACAGGCAGAGAGGCATGTAGTTTGCCCTGTGTTTCCATCTCCTTGAAGCAGACGACTTCCATTTTTGAAGCCAAAGATCAAAGACAGGGAAATCCTGTGGGAAACTCTTGGGCTCTTTCCACTTCATCTGGACCTCAAATTCCATCCTTCCTTTGTTTTAAGGGTAGACGCATTGCAGTGCTCCTGGCTGCTATGGACCACCTTCTCCTCTTTGTAAGCTTCTGGTACATTATTCCCCTCCCCCCCACTCCCGACCTTTTCCATGCTCCTCCTTTCCTGTGTCAGCCTTCCTGAGATGCCTCAGGGCACTGCTGGGTCCCAACAAAGACCCCCAGGCTAGAGGCTGTCAGCCCCCAGGCTAGGTGTTAAAGCACTCAAACATGTGGTCTTGGGCCAACAAGGGGTTTATTTGGTAGCTAGCAGTCATCATCAAAGATCACATCTGAAGGAACTAAGTGATGCTCTGGACAGCTCCTCATGCCGCACATGCACATACAACCTACGCTCGGGGCTCCCAGTCAAGTGCTGCCTTGGACAGAGCGCACCAACCCTGCTGAGCTGAAGGTCAGCAAAATGGTCCTTGGCCACTCCTGTCTGAGTCTTCCCCACTTTCTCAGGATGCTTAAATTGTAGGCAGAACTGTTCCCATAGCCCAGCGGATGCTATGCCGTGCAATTGATTGGTTCTCTTCATTTTACGACACGTCAACAGAACTACAGTAAGAACTTCATAAGAGCTAACAAGGCCACACTGATTTCTCTTTTAATGAGAGAATGGAATCATAGGTGTTTTTGAAGCTGTCTTTCAGAATAAGATTGGCTCTTCTTAATCCACGGGGGCTCCTGGGTGGCTGTCTGTTAAGCGTCTGCCTTCAGCTCAGGTCGTGATCTCCGGGTTGTAGGATCAAGCCCTGTGTCGGGGCTCCTTGCTCAGTGGGGAGTCTGCTTCTGCTCCTTCATTCTCTCTCTCTTTCATTCAAATAAATTAAAATAAAATAAAATAAAATAAAATAAAATAAAATAAAATAAAATAAAATAAAATAAAATAAAATAAAAAATCTGCTCCATTGATTCCAACAATGCCCACTAAAACTGTTACCAGCAATTTTATAAACCAACACCAAGCTCTCAGACGACAGCCTCTCCTGAGCCTGTCAGCAGTTCCGAGTCAGGCATTGTCATCAGATGGGAAAACACTCATCTAAAGAATTCTCTCTCCCAAGACAGTTTCAGCCGCTTTCTGCAATCTCCAAACAGTCAAAATAAACACATTTCTGCAGGTGGTATCCCAAAGAGGCAAAACAATCATTATCTAAAACCACCCTCCTCTGTAGGAGGGCATCTGATATGAAAACACATAAGACTTTCATATCGACTTCATACTGAAAAGCCCCGTTTGGCTCTAAACCCAGACAGCTTTTAGCAACACAACCCACTGATATTTCCACAGCCTCCCTTCCTCTCCTCTTAATTAGACTGCTGATGAGCCTCACGCTCCACACAATGGGCTCTCCTGCACACAGCCCCACTGCTCACTCTTAAATAGGAACACTCGGACACCTGGTTACTCTTCCCAAAACCTACCAATAGGAGCACGCGGTCCCATATTCATGAGGGCGGCTGTCAGCCAACAGAACTACCTCGTCGTCAGCTCTGCTGACAACCTGGGCCCCATCACTGTCTCCAAAGAAACATTCGCAAGGCCACCCTCCTGGGTCCCCTAAGCATCCTGAGCAAAACGGCAAAATATGTCCTGCTCTCCTGTTGGTTTTCTTCAAGGGGTTCATCGGAGGAGATCACGGGGGATGTGGGGGAAGGGAAGGGGATCAACGGTGATGCACAATTCCTCTTCATACGTTCTTAAACCATGGATCATTCACCAGTTTCCACACCTGGTGTCTACTCAAAATAGTAATTTTCAGAAAACCTATGATTTGAGCTTCCTTTTTCATCTTCCTACAGCAGAAAACACATTCGGTCTTCCAGGTATTTCTACTTGTATCCATTTTTCCTGAAATGACTTATGGATGGCCCCCTCCCCCAAAGCTGGATGCCTCCCCTTCTTGCTTTTGTGCAGAAAGGCCCAGAGAGCAAGCAGGCATCTTGGACATCAGTAAGAGCCGTCTCGTCCGGACAAAAAGCAGTCCCTTGAAGCGGAGGCCCAGATTCCACAAATAAACTGCCACGCTGCCGTCACCGGCTTCTCCTCGTGTCACCTTATGTGTCCAGAGAACCTAACACCGACACAGGGAGGAAAACAAAACCCCGCTGCAAGAAGAGTCCACTCTGCAGGGCAGGGAGCTTCCTATGCGGGGGTCACGGGGCCCGCAAGTCACACTAAACCGGCTGCGTGACTGCTTTCCTCCTCCTGAGTTCAGGCATCCCGTGTAAAGTCCCTCTCTTTTCTAGTCTATAAGAAGCCTCCACTT
>CM053611.1:9937797-9969358 GCA_028646535.1 Procyon lotor
AGGGGACCTAAAACCAAACCCCAAGTGAAAACAAACAAAACGGTGAACAGAACAGATGACAGCTGCAAGATTTTTCTTAACCATATGGGCAGGCAAAAATAAAAAATAAAATAAAACGCAAAAAAACAAAGCGAAACAAAAAACAAAAACACCGGGAACCTAACATAAAACTGCAAGTGTGGGGGCCGGAGCAAACTACTCTAGGTCTCCCGCGCATGAACTGGGGGAATGACACAGCTGTAGCCATACACGCAGCTGTGGAGTCAGCCAAATCAGGCGAGAGAGACAGGAAAATCAGGGAAGGATGATTTATGCTAATTTTCTTGTATTTGGTCTGAGTACTCTCTAGTTTGCTCTTCCAAAGCCCGTCAGCATCATTTCTGGCCCTACCCATTTTCAGCAACTTTCACCCGGCATATTTTCCCAGTCGTCTTTTCTCTGCTCCTACGGATGATAATGAATGAGCGCAGGGAGACTCAAGCGAGAGCGAAGGCCACTTCCAGAAAAGCCCCGGCAGGCCAACGTGAATTCTGCTAATCTAACACAAGCACGGGTGTCCTGTGCGTGAGAACACTGCCAACTAAGTGGAGAAGACAGAGATGACCCGGCCATGACCTTGAACTCAAGGACTCGTGGTTTTGAAAGGGAGACTTGCAGCCGGTAGCTTTGGGGGTCCAAAAGGCACTTCACAAGTAGCGCGCCCAAAACCCAGCTGGAACCTGTGCCTCCGACTCGAGCCCCCCACTCAGGGCTTCCCATCTCCCCAAGTGACACATGAATTTGCCAGCTGCGGAGGCCACAAAGCTTGGTTACAATCGTTCCTGATGCTCTCTTTCTCTCAAGGCAGGGAAACGTCCAGCTCTGGGCCTCTGCGGTCTCCTCTGCAGACTGGCCTCTTCCTCTACCTAGGGATCCACCCGTCCACCTCCCTTCTCCCTGGGTTCTGCTCAGATCTTTTCTGGGCAAGCAGCCCAATCTCTCTACAACCCTTACCCCTGCCTTATTTCTGTTCACAGTCCTGACACCACACGTGCCATCTTACATTTATCATCTGCCTGTACTCCCACTGATAGGTTAGTGCTAAGAGGCCTGGTACTTTGCTGGGTTCACTGCTGCTTTCCTACACCTAGACGTGTCCTTATTAAAATATACGCTGAACAAGTGAGAGGCTGGAGAAGAAGCAAGATATGCACATAATAATTGTAATGCCAGAGCAAATGTACTCCATTTAGGTAGGGATTCTTCATGCAAAAAAAAAAAATCCTTTGCCTTCCCTGGAAGTTTCTTTAAAATAATGAGTCTCTCTCTGTCTCTATCTCTCCTCTCCTCTCTCTCTCTCACACACACACACACAGGACTCACATGCAACACCATAAATAGCATGTGCATAAGTGATATCTGATTTGTCATTCCAAAGCCACTGTGTAGTATCTGATAGGCAGTGTAGGAAGCTCATGGTAGAGAGAAAAAGATCAGCCAACCAGTCATCCTCTGCCTTCAAGAAGTCCATACTGCATTATTCTCAGGAAGATAAAGCATGAATATAAAGGATTGAATGTGGATCTCTGATGTGTTTTTTGCAAGCAAAAGCCTTCTTGGAATTCAGAAAAGGGCAAATCACTTCCAGCTGGGGTCACCTCGGGCTGACTCCATTTTCCACCGGGCTTTGGGGAGCAGTGTGCAGAAGACCTAGGAATATCTAGGGAATGGCCGTGGAAGGTGCTTACAGCACTGAGGGCTCAGCTCAGCTGGGCACGTGGTGCTCTGGTGCAGGCTGCAATTAAATTTCAATTTTCCGGATACTGAATACCTTGATCTGGAGTCACTCAATCTGCTTTACAACCAATTTATATTAAGAAAGAGATGTGAAAGGTTAATACCTTTAATATTAAATGCTTCGGGAAATGTTCTGGTCATTTTTAGCCCCCCCCCCTTTTTTTTGGTGTTCTTAACACTTCATTATTTAGTGCATTATGAAAATGTCACTGATAAAAAAATGAACTGGGGCTAACTTTAACACACCCAAGACCAAAGGGAAATGTCAGAGCAGAGGGCGCTGTCCGCCCCAGATGCATTGGATGTTATGTCCAAGATGCGGAAACCTCGAAGCTGCCTTAAGAAGGTAGGTGCCTCCCCAAATGCCCACCTCGGTTTAAGGGAACCATGCACAAAATGCTAAGAGTGGCCTTCATCACAGAAAGGAAGAGGGATGTATTTCCAGCACACTTAAAGACAGTCATGCCTAAGACAAGAATGAGAGGAACTTCTGCGACCACTTTGGGACAAATGAATAAAGAGGCGGAGACTCAAAAAAGGAAAAACCGGAGGAAAAGGTCAGAATAGACAAGACCCCCTTTTTTTTAATGACAAGCACTTAACTTTCAAAAGACATCTGAATTAATTCTTCCGAAAGTAAACTGACTAAGCAGTGAGCCCTTTGCACTACAAAGCAAGGATTCAGTTTAGTCTCACCATTTAAAAGGAGTTTTAATGCAAAATACCTAACTCACAGGGTCTTACAAAGATTCTCCATTAATCCCTCCAGGTGTCCTGGGGAGGAAGGTGAATAGGTGGCGACAGATCCCTATTTGCGTGGCCTCAGTTAAGAGCAGGAGAATCCCACTCCCACCCTCCCCTCACCCCAACCCCCAGGTTAAAAATAAACCCACTCTTAAAAAGACCTGAAATGGTTGGGACGTCCCTCCTTCTCCTACCTGACATTAAACAAACTAGTAACGAGCCCTATACGAAAAGCTGACGTTGGACTCAAAGTTTGCACAGGTTCTGGGGGCATAAAGAGAAGGAAACAGACCTGGGGAGGGAGGGGGGCTGGGGCAGGAGGAGGCATCTCCTGAGGGGCTGACAGGTGGGATCCAGAGACAAAGGGGGTGGGAAGCGGGGGTGGGGGGATATTTTTTCTCATCTCCTCTTCCTGCATAACACTTCCTCTTCTCATCTCATCCTCTGTGACTGTAAAACAAACAAACAAGCAAAAAAATCGAAAAGAAAGAAACACAACTAACTTGCGTTGAAGACCTTGAAGCTGCCCCGGGAAAGTCACAGGATTGCTTGAGGGTTTACAGGGTCTGTGTGATGTTTGCTGGAATTTGAGAGAAGGGTCCCACAAGAGCAAAGCAAGAGTCCAGGGGATTTTTGGAGGGAAAAAGTGGTTCGAGTCAGGAGTTTCACCTGCAGTTGGCTGGTAGTGTCGTAATATCCTAGATAACCTGGATTTTGGAGTCCCAGCCCCATCAGGCCCTGAGGAAGCATAGAAATCCTGGCCAAATTCTCTGGAAGCCAGTGATGCGGCTTCTTTATAATTCCATTTTCACATATTCGGGTTATTTATATTACATATGCTTATATATAAATTACAAATACATATATATTTACAAAGATAAATAAAATTATATATAAAATAATATATTGTTTATAATTTGAACACGTTTGCATCTCTATGCCAAGTGTTTCAAACCCCGAGTTTCAAGGTCATTACCTCTAATGTCCACTCGGACCCCACAAGGATCCTGGAAGCCTGAGTTCAGAAGGGTGACCACGGCCACCCAATGGTGAGTGGCAGGGGAGAGCTTGGCGCTCGAGAGTGGTCACCTCATAGCCCAAGCTTCGTGTCCCTTCTGCCCAACACACGCCTCCCCTACCAGCTGCCCCGATCCATACTTCTCCTCACGTGGGATGTAACCTTCTTATGAATGCACTCGGAGCCTGGGCCTTTACTTTTCCTATCTTTAGACCAAAACTAACAAGGCTAGTTCTCAAACCTATCAGATATGACCCATTTTAATATCCTGAGATGTAATTAATAAAATACTTGCCTAGTTCACACATATTTAAAAAAAAAAAATCAAGATCACGTCCCAACTGTTATACAAAGGAGAAACCAAAGAAGATTTGGAACAAATAAGATGCACTTTGGTACACGAATGCTCAGATACAACTGCACCAGAAGACGCAAGAAGGCAGCTGCTTGAACCTCTAGGTAAGATCAGAGTGAGTTCAACATCTACGCAGGTAGACTGATAAGAGCGATGACATTATTTTTCTGAAATAAACATATGGTAAAGTTCTGAACAAAACAAAAAGAACAATATCTTCTCAATTAATATGGTGGTTGCATTCCTGGAAAATTCAGCATGTATTTAAAGAAAAAAGAAAAAAGAATCATATATATGTACGTACGTTTGGTTAAATTCTAGTAATATAAACCTTTTGTCACCCCCAAAATGCATCTAGCTGGATGCTCTGAAGTTGGGGCCTCCTACAAGACGACTCTTCATAGTGTGAGACAATGCACTTCATCACAGGGCATCCAGCAACCCTGGCCTGCGCCCGTGACAATGTCACACCCCCAGTTACTCTGACAAGCAAAGGTGGGCCCACAAGTTTCCACCCCGCACCACCATGGGTGGTACCTCCGGCTGCTCTAAACTGTAGGCGAGACTCCTCCTTCCTTTACGTGGTCTCCCTACTCTCCTTTTATTCCTAGACAGCTAAGGATACTATAGTATCCAATCTTTTAGTGCTGGAATACTCCCAGCATATTATACTGTCATCTTCTGTGGTTATGAGCAAGTGTGTACGAACTGGATCGCTCAGCTTTCGAGGCAATGACAAAGAACGTCCTCCTAGCCCTTAGGTGCCACTTATGTGGTCCCAAAGATCACAGCTGCTAAGATGACAAAAGCTACATGCCATACAAGTGCTTATTTTCAGAAGCTAGCAGTTGTTTTTTGCACATAATCTACATTTGGATCCAATTAGCAAGCTTTTCTTCTGTACTTCTTCACTTACGGCCAATACTGACCTGTGAGGGGATTAAACAAAACCAAAACCAAAACCAAAACCAAAAAAAGTAGAGAAGATGACCTGAAAGTAGCAAATGAAAGTTTTTAAAAAGAGAAAAGGGTTTCCATGATTTAAGGCTGAAAATGGTCACAGAAAAACAATGTGTGCCAGGTTACATTTTTTTTTAAGTCTTAATTACGTGATAATCTTCCCATAACTCAATGGTAATAATGTCAGCTCTTAATGTTATTCATTCATTAGTTATTCAATAGATATTCATGGGGTCCTTGCTTCACATGTGGTTCTGTGCAATGTAACACAGCAGGGCTTCTGGAATTTTCATGTGCATCGTAACCACTTGGGGGCCTTGTTACAGTGTGGGTTCTAATTCATCGGCTCTGGGATAGGTACTGACATTCTGGATTTCTAACAAGCTCCCAATGTGATGTTGATGCTGCTGGTCAGCAGACCATATCTTGAGTAACGAGGCACTTCTGAGAATAAAAAAATTAAATTAAACATGGATCCTGCCTTTAGAGGACTTACAGTTTAGATAAGGGGATGCCTTTCAAATAAACAGAAGAGTTATGTGCTGTAAGACCAATGTAACAGATAAAGTGTGATTCAAGGTCAAAGAATGACTCTTGGTTGGGGGTTGGGTGGGTGTTGGAAAGGCATGATGAAGGTGGTTTTTGGCTGCTTCTTTAGGGAGAGCAAATTGGACATGTAGCCACAGGGAGGGAGAAGGACCAGTGTCAACTAATGTAGAGAATTTAAAAATGTACCCTGCTCAGGTGAAGAAGGAGAAGTCTCATTTGGAGGGAACCGACCATAAGTGTGAATAAAGCAGTGGGAAACAGGGTTTAGAAGTTGGCCTGAGAAAAATCTGGGAAGTACCCAAGACATTGAGGGGAGAGAATACGTGACCCCAAAATTTGCCAGTTTGGCACGTGGGCAATCAAGACCCAGCAGACTCGGAAAAATCTTCTAGCCCACCTCTCCCCCACTTAACTACCTAAAAGAATTCAGATGGGGACCTGTACCAGAAAAGAACTCTCACCAGAGATAATTTATTTTTTTTTTTTAATGATCTGAATGACCTATCTGTATGGTAGGACAAACATCTAATTAACAAATGTTTGCTCTTCTTATCATCCTGTGAATCACTCACCTCAGCTCTGAAGCCCCAAGCCCCTATCTCATTTCTTAGCGCAGGATGGCATATAAGCCTCAATTGCCTAACTTGCTCTTGGGTCTCATACTTTTCATGGGGCTCCTGTACTTTCATTATTGTTTTTTTCCTGTTCCTCTTTCTTACATTGATTTAATTAATAGACCAGCCAAACGAACCCAGAAGGGTAGAGTAAAATTTTTTTCCTTCCCTACAACACCCAGTCAGGAAATCGAGATCTGAGCTCTGGCCAAATACTTGCAGAGCAGCAGGAGGGACAGATGGAAGAGGCAGAGGAAGGGAAACAGGCTGGCAGATCACTGAAGAGGCTACTGGAATAGTTCAGGAGAGAGAACATGAAAGCCTGAAATACAGACAGTCGTAAATCTTTGATAAGAAAAAAAAAAAAAGCTGAACCATTTATACCTTAATTACCTAGATTGGGTTTTACTTTGAATAACAATCTACCTTCTGATTTGACAAGCAAAGGTACAAGCATTTCTTAAAAGGGTCTGCAAAAAACTGATATAGTAATTA
This sequence comes from Procyon lotor, assembly GCA_028646535.1. Classification (NCBI taxonomy): domain Eukaryota; kingdom Metazoa; phylum Chordata; class Mammalia; order Carnivora; family Procyonidae; genus Procyon; species Procyon lotor. The sequence goes on from CM053611.1 coordinate 9,944,309, forward strand.
AAAGTTACAACATGATACTCTCAGAGCGCTCACTTCTGGAATTCTGTTGGAAACAGCTAAGACATGCTGTAATTCGTTTCAGAGACTGTAGACTGAATTTAAGTTCACTGTAAATGAATAATGTCCCACCTAACACAAAATACTTGGTCATTTTTCATTCTCAGAAGAAGTGGTCTTGGCCTCATTAGCCACATTTCCTCTTCCTCCAGTTCTGGGTGCTGTGTCAGTTTTAGGTCACCCCAGAAAGAGATCTATTTCCAGAGGAAAGTATCTGGTTCTGAAATAGATTACCAGAGGTGGCCTCCAAAACGTTAGTTTATAGAGTGGGAGAATGCAAGGTGTTCCAAATAGTACAATTTTAAATTCCCCAATGCAGGTTGGGAATCAGGCAGGGTCTAAGTGATTTGATAGCCTAATACTATGAGCAACGTCTAATTTGTGCCTACCTTTTGAATCTTAAAAGTTTCAGACCCCTGACGCTCCTCATCTCAGCAGGAGACAGCAGAAGCCCCTGTAGTATGCAGCAGACCAAATGGAGGGTCTTAAAAGTTTCCATGTTCCTTTCTAAATCCCAATTAAGTGAAAACTCTTCTAAGGAATAATTTCGCTCCGAAGCAGTTTGTTGAATTGTACACTGCAGCAGAACTCTGCTCTGTTAAGGAAACAGATGCACTGACTGCATTTCTGTTTACGAAATCCATATTCAGTAGTCTATTTTCTCCTCAGTGTGAGTGTCTAAAACTGCCATTAACGTGCCCGAGAGAAGCAGCATGCGTGCACAGCAAACGTCACACCCCCTGATGGATGGGGAATGTGCCAAGTCAGTTGTTCCGTCTCCATCTCATTGATATGAAGAAAAAACCAAAAACTGGAGTCTTTAGCTGATTGACTATTAAAAGAAGCATAGAGCTGAGTAAGCAATCACGTTAAGACCTGCACTGAGGGAAACTAGTGGGGGCAAAGAGTGAAATGTACATGGCCCAGGAGAAAACTGGGCCAAGCTGGCAAGCGTGGAGCCCCAAAGTGGCCAGTCCCACCCCTCCTTTTGTAGAAGGGGATTGATTATAGCAAGGGCAGCTCTGGAGAACTCTTCTTGCCACGATGGGCCAGTAATGCTGGCAAAACAGACCCTGCATGGGTTTCTGTGGCCCAGATGTTAGTTTCATTAACAGGCACTCAGGACAGAGAAACCCTATGTCCACTCCAGCAGGAAAACTGCCAGTAGAGAGAAGTTTTTAACTGAAGACACTGCTGATGATGCAGTCTAATCGAAGAGCGGACAACAGAGGGCTTCGGAGTTTGAAGCACACACATAAAACATGCTGGGGCCCTAAGCCCCATGGCACACGCTGGGAGTGGAGACCAACGACAGAAGCTTTTAGGCTACGTGGTTCCTGATGGCTGCCAAGCCCGGCCAACATGCTTGGTTACAAGTTAGAGGAAAAGTCCCCGAGCGTATCTGTCATTTCCTGGGTATAGAGCGAAAGATGCAAAACGCCAGGTGCTTTCCTGTGATGTGGGGGCAGGAGTGGGGGCAGAAGGGGGGCAAGGAGGCTGTGAGTTCAGGGTTAGCCAAGGCAAGAGAGTTCATCTGGTTGCCGCCATTAGAAACGACATCCTGAGCATACACAGTCGGGTACATTTCGAAGTACAGCTTGAAGAAAGTGGGAGTCAGATTTCTGGTTCTGAAGACGCTACAACTGAAGACCTAGATGTCTGTATATTTCCAGAGATGCCTCAAATAAGAGTATTTTAGACCACCTTTTTTTGTTTTGTTTTTTAGCCCGCGGACGTCCCGTGCATCCCCTCTCCACCCACCATGAAGAACTTCAAGAAGTGCTGGCACTAGGCAATGTCTCACACTCAGGCTGCAAATCCCAAATGTTTCACTTCACCCAGACTTTGATCTCTTTAAACAGTCTGCCTCAAGCACGAGTGGTAGTTTTTCCTTATCAAGAAAACAGGGCAGGGGTGCCTGGCTGGCTCACTCAGTGAAGCATGCGACTCTTGATCTCAGGATTTTAAGTTCGGGGTCCAGGTTGGGTGTAGACATTACTTACAAATAAAATAAGAAAGAAAGGAAGAAAAGAAGAAAGGAAGAAAGAAAGAACCACAAGGGGCTTGGGGAAGAGCAGAGGAAGGAGTTTGGGGGACAGGCAGAGTTTGTGATCAGAGGAATATAGTGGGTGATCCTGAGCTTCAGGTTATTATTGATCCAAATTGGTCCAGTTAAGTCTCTGGGCCCATCTTCTGGAGTTTTCCATCAGTTACACAACATCTATAGCTAACCCTCGTGACAACTCAGCCCTAATTCCAAACTAATCAATTTACTCCTTTGGGATTCCCCCTTTTCTTAATATCATTATAATAATCCAGAACAATTTTGCATTGTTTTGACTGTTTTATTTGTTCACGCATGTCTCCTTTAATTTCCCAGTGAGCTGTTCATGATTAGAAAAGCGCCAGAGAACTCATCCAAGCATCTCTGTAACAGACTTGGGCAGTGATTCAAATATTATTTAAGTCATTCAACAAAATCCTCCAATGTCATTGCAGTTGATTTCAAGATACCGACTCCCCAGGCACGCCATAGAGGTAGAGATCACGAATTTACTATGTTTTACCTAAGCCCCTCTTGGGGGGGTGAGGGTGAGGTGGTGGGAGGAGGCGGGGGCAGGGCGGGATTTAACATGTAGTCAGACTTTTGGGATCTCCTGTATTTAAATAATAGCTCTTGATTTGAAAGATCTGCAAAGGAAACACAACCCTTAGTACGATTCTTTTGAAAATTGTGGTTGAAAAGCCAGATGTAAAACAGGTTAATACTGTTTGTCAACTCTGTGGTAGGACACCGAAATGATGCTGTTTGACCAAAAGCATGCTTCTGATAAAAGCTTCTAAGTGGACAGGAACACAAGTCACTGTCCCCACAGACAGCCCTACAAATGGCCCCACATGCCAGAGAGGAATAGGAGGAGCAGAAATGAAACAGCTGGCCAAAGTTCTCCAAGATAAAAGCTGGTCGGAATCTCCCATGGGAGATCAGGCTTTGAAAGTGCCCACGGTATATGGCAAGAAAAAGTAGGCTGAGTCTCCTTGTCCGCAAGACCACCTCAGGGGGCTACACTTCCTATTCCCAACAAACACTGTAGTCAATACAGGAGGAAGGGTATGACAAAATTTATCTATAACAGAAGAACCTAAATAAGTGACAGATGGAAAATAAGTTTTGAAAAAGAGAAAACAATTTGCTATCCCTGCTGTATATCTTGTACCAATCCCCCCCAAAAAAGTCTTAAGTGAGATAGATACCTGTTTCTATTATGATTGGCTTAATATGCTTGGTTTAAGCTTTCTTTCTATTATATTATGGTGATAAGCCTGAAACTTAGCAATGGAGAAAGAACCATCTCTTTTTTTGTTTTTATTTTTGAATCTATAAAACCCCACCTGAGAGATGAATGTCAGAATATTTACACACATAATTTTCCAGATACTTTAAGAATTCCAATAGGCTCCTATTTGGGGGCACTTTTGACCTTTTCCAAAATCCTCAAATCCATGGTGAGAAATTATGATTAAAATCAGATTTTCAGAATTACTTTTAATACTTTTAGTGCAAGTAAGAAACTTCCTTCCACAGAGGAGCACAGTACATATGTTACATTGATCTTGACTCCATTTTTCACTGATGACCTGGGAGCTCCCTTCCAACCCTCTGTCTTTACTCTGATTTTCTGCCACCACCCTGGGCAGCTTCAGGGCCCTGAGGGCATGCCTTTCACACCTTTTTTGGCCGCTGACCTCAGAGTATCCCTGCCTGCACCCCACCCGCATTACCAGCCATCCCCTGGAGCTGGGCATTGCTCATAAGTGCTGCTCCGAGTCTGAAATCTTCAGCCCTACTTCTCACTTCGATCACAAGCTTCCAGGTCTCACAACCCTGACTGTCCCCTCATCTCGTCCTTCCGTCCCCTCACCATCACCTGCCCATTCCCAGGCAGATTGTGTGTCATGATCTATTGCTTCCCCACACTTTTCTCAAAACCTTCAACTCCTTCAACCTCTTATCCTTTCCCACAGCGACACAACCATAGCTCCACCTCCACTCAGTCTTGGACGGACCTTCTCTGTTGCTGGCCACTGCCAAAGAAAATTCCCCAGCTTGCTGCAAAGTGCCACCACCTACCTGTGGTCTCTAACCTTGGCTGGGCTCACCCGGCGCCTTGGTGATAATCCTTCTCCACACTCCTCTCTCCTTTAGACACACACCCCACTCAAACTTCATCTGTTCTCTTCAAGCTCCTTCCTCACCAACATTCTCAGGAGAACATCTTCATGGAAAAATCCAAGGCAGGCAGCAAGCCTTCTCTAACTCACCACACTGCCACAGACCATCTCATCTATATTCAGCCCCAACCTCCAGTGTTCCTGGAGGAAAAGATCTTTGCGTCCCTCCTCCTCCTCCTCCCGCCACTGAAAGCAGGTCCACTTGCCAACTTTCTCCAGTCCTTCAGGCTCTCTCTCCCCAGGCTTCCTTGGGGACCACACACTTCTCGCTGTCTTGTTTGGTGAACTCCTTCCTTTCAAAGTGAGGCATCCAGAGAGAGCAACTACATTCCCCACAACTACCATCCCCTGGAGATGCCCATCAATTCCTGACCCACCGCCCTGTCCCTCAACTGAAATGGCTCTTCCCAAGGCTGCATGACTTCACCAACGTTGAACCCCATAGTGATGGCAATATCCTCACCTTAACATCGTCATATTATTTTATTTATGTTAACAAATATTAATTTATAAGTAATTTAATAAATATTATTTTCTATTTGTATTAATAAATTTGTTATAAATAAATTAATGCTGGGCTCAATCCTGTTCATAAACTTGGCACGGGATGACAGAAGTTAAGAGCCAATAAAGAGAAGGGGATCAAGAGTATAAGAAAGAGTATATAGACAGGCTTAGGCATACAGCAGGGGATTAATACATGGCAGCTGTATAAGTGTGAAGAGCATTAGAAGCAATTTTTGTAAAATGAACCTCAAGCCCTCCTCACGGACTTGCCTAAAATAAAATTCAATCATGGCACTTTCTTAATGATAATCTTTCATTGCTTCCCATTGTCCACAGGATGAAGTCCAAGATTCTTAACCCGAAATACTTTGTACTTCACTGACCCAGCCCCCACTCCTTCACATCCCAGTATCCCTTACTGCTCACTAAACTACTTACAGGCCATTTGGACACACCATGATCTCTTTGCTTCCAACTCACTCTTTTGTGTCTGTCAAACTCTGACTCATTCTGAATCAGCTTCAGGGTCAGCCCCTCTGGGCAACCTTCCCTGATCCAAATTGCCTCCCATCTCTTCACTCCCTCCTGGGATAGGTGCCCTACTCCTCAGGTGTCACTGTACATTCTGTCCCCTGAGTCAGCACCATGTCCTATGTAACCATCTTGGGCTCTCTCTCCCACACGCTGATCACTGGCCAATATATACATTTGTTGAAGGAATTTGTTGACCCTACAATTGAAAATAGGGCCAACTGCCATGAATGGGCTGCAGTGAATGTTAGAAGGTAAAGCTAAATGGTGACCTAACCCTGGGAGTTAAGCCCATTGAAATCATGTTCCTCAGTTTACACAGATTTTACAAATCTGTAAAATAGGAAAACACTTGGTAATATACTTGGACATATTCAAATGAAATAATACACGAGAAAAAAGGGGACCAATACGTATGGTCCAACCTCCATCCCAGTATTTTTCTTTCTTTTTTAAAAATTATTTATTTATTTATTTGAGAGAGATCAGGGCAGGGGTGGGGGAGAAGAGGTCAGAGAGAGGGAGGGAGAGAGAGAGTCTCCAGCAGACTCTCACTGAGCAGGGAGCCTGACTCCGGGCCTGATCTCAGGACCCTGAGACCATGATGTGAGCTGAAATCAAGAGTTGGACACTTAACCGACTGAGCCACCCAGGTGCCCCCAACCCAGTAACTTCCAAATAAATAAGTCATCTTGGCAAATAAGTAATGAGAGGAATATGGGGACTGAGCCCCTAAGTAACATGCCTATTGTATTATTGAAAACTCCTGTAGTACTTTTGAGATGAGAATTAATGCCAAAGGCTGGCTAAATTTCAACTGGCAGAATTATATTCTGCCAACTCACTTCTTCTGCAGGTGTTCAGAGTTGACCTGAAATACCCCTCCAAACCGGTACTTCTCTGATGACTACTAGATGCCAGAGCTCCCATTTAAGAAGAAAAGCAAATAAGCAAATAGACAAAAAAATTAAATTATTGAGATACACTTTATACATTTGAATTCTAAACAGTTCAGAGAATCTAATTATGGCTTTATTTCATCAATTCGCTACTCATAAAATTTAAAGCAATTCATTGGTCACAGAAAGAGAGATATAAGATGGCAGATATCAGAGGTCAGATGTCTCATTCAGTTAAATCAAGAACAAAGCAAATACTTTCTTGAAAAACGGTGAGCCACTCCTACTAACAGGCTAAAAAATCCTATTAACTAATTTCTTTGATTTCAACAAAATCCATTTTCATATTCACAGCAGGAAGTTACAGAGTTCAGGCTATAAGCATGGAAGAGTATAGCATTTTTTTTTTTTTTATAACGAGCTTGGGGGAAAATATAGAAGACAAACAAGCTTCCCCCAAAGAAGAATGCCTTTAATTGCATCTACAGTAGTTGTGATTATTTCCTGTAATTTAAAACTTGATTTGTCAGCCAAAGTCTTCTCAAATATGAATATGGTTGTTTTTGACTCACAAAAGTTGTCAGTGACCTAAGCATCCAAACTGAATCCAAGTGAGAAAAACTTCGGAGAGGTAAACTGCAGGCTGTTATTAAATCCAAATCCAGAGGCACAGACTGGGGAATTTTGCATTATTTGATTGAATCAAATTCAACCATAATCCCCTATCTTTGGCTTAAAGTGAAATTAAGAGGCTGACGAGGTAGTTCTTTCAATTGGTGCTAGGTAGAAAAATCAAGAAAGCGTGGGTGGTTTTATTCATCAATGCTTCCCTTCCTAGAGGGAACAGAATGACTTGGTGAGAAACCACATAACAGAACTTTAGCGCTCAGAGTCTGGAGTAACACAAAATTACCCCAAATTAAGATATTTTTTTAGCATTCCCTCAGAGAATGTAAAAATGTCTCAGAAAGACTTCTAAAGTCTCTAAAGCCAGAATCAGCAAAGGGTGATATTAAGGGGATAATTAATGTCCTTGAAACTTTCTGCCTCATTTCCCATCAAATTAAATCTATAACAATACCTCCCACTGAATCTTCCTTCCTGAGTTGTAAACTTCTACAAGTAGGATCCTTGTCTGGCCCATTTGATGTGTGCAAATATATATATTTGTTGACACTAAGGTTGAAATTAAGTGACTAAATCTTCTAACCTGTACTAACGGAGGAAGGGTTAACCTTATTCTAAGTTGGTCAGAAATCTTGTAAAATTAAGAAGTTAGTGTTAGAACTTAAGGCCTCTTAAAATACACAGGGTATTTTGGTTGTAAAAAATAAGTAAAAGGATACAGAGAACTCTTAAAACTCAACACTAAGGAAAAGCAATTAACAATGGGGAAAAGATCCACACAGACATCTCGCCAAAGAACACACAGATGCCAAATGAGCATACTGAAATTATGCTCCACAACGTTTGTCACTAGGGAACTGCAAATTAAAATAACAATGAGATACTACTACACACTTATTAGAATGGCTACCATACAAAAATCTGACAATACCGATCGCTGGCGAGAATGCAGAGCAACAAAAACTCTCATTCATCAATTCCAAATGGTACAGCCATGTTGGAGGACAGTCTGTCAGTTTTTTACAAAGCTAGACAGTCCTACCACACAATCCAGCAATCTTGATTCTAAGCATTTACACAACTGATTGGGCAACTTACAAACCACGGTATAAACAACTCACTAATGTCGATGATGGCTTTATTCATCATCTCCCAAACTGGAAGCAATAAGGTTATCCTCCAGTGTGTCAGTGATAACTGCGGTACACTCAAACAATAAACCATTATTTACCAGTAAAAAGCTATCGAAGCAACAAAAAGACATGGATGGATCTCAAATATATCCTGGCAAGGGAAAGAAGCCAGGGTAAAAAGGCTACATGGGGTATGATTTCAATTATATGATATCTCAGAAAAGGCAAAACTGTAGAGATGATAAAAAAGACCAGTGGTTGCTGGGAGTTTGGCCAGGAGGGAGGAGAGCAGAACAGGTAAACCACTCGGTTTTTTTTTTAGGATGGTAAAATTATTCTGTACAATACTGTAATGATGGGCATCTTACCCTACACATTTGTCAAAACCCACAAAACTTTAAAGCACATAGGGCAAACTTTAATGTACATAAATTTTAAAAAGTCATTTAGGAGCTTGGGAGACCCCAGGATAAAATAACAGAATGTGACAAAACAATCTAACTGCATTACAAATGTAGGAAACAATCTCATTGCAGGGGGTCGGGGAGGTGCTAACCTAACTAATTTTGAGAAGGAGTGAAATCCATAAAACTAAAGACAGAAGAAACTATATCTAAGCACTATACTCTAGTTGATAAATTCCCTGGGGCACTGGCTAACGTTCTGATACCATTAGTCATATATACTGGAAGTGAATGTTCAAGTAAATGAATGGTGGTAGGAGGGTTTCTCCCTGTTGGGAGTGGGAGGTTTATAGATGAGCAAGGGGAAGAATAATTCATGTGGTAATGCATGAAAGTTGGAAACACCAGGGAACTTAGGTTTAGCTTAATATCCACATAGATGATTACATACAGAAATGTCAGAGATATGTATATATTCATGGGTTGATATGCACACATATATTTCCCTGCTCTGTCATGAAGAAACCCTAAAAGAAGCAACCCTCCAGGAGCACAGAGCAAATCGTGGTCTTTAATACTATGTTCCAATAAAAGGAACCAGAATTCCTTAGTGAGATGGCTAGTTCTAGGACTGTGGCAGCAAACACATAAGATGAATCTGGAGTATCTTTTGGGGCTATACTATAAAGAAGATCTCAAAACACACAGTCCTACCATACAATCCAGCAATCACACACACACACACACACACACACACACACACACACACACACACACAGAGATAAGAGTCTATCAAAAGAAGACAGAGTTCCAGTGGCCAAAGTTGGAACAATTTCAGCAGCATAATAAAGTAGCATCAGACTAAAATCCAAAGTATAAATAAATATCCATGAGTCCAGATGGATATAAATGATTAAATAAATAAATGAGGAAGAGACAAAGTTCCCATATGCAGAAGAAATACAAATAATTTATGTAGATAAATCAGATGACCTCGGGCACGGTGACGACTTTTTAGATGTAATACCAAAGGCATGATATATGAAAGAAATAACTGACAAGCTGGACTTCATCGAAATGAAAACAAAACAAAACAATGTCAAGAGAATGAGAACATAAGTCACAGACCAGAGGAAAATATTTGCAAAAGACACATCCGATGAGGCACTTATTAACTAAAATATACAAAGAACTTCTAAAACAACAACAAGAAAACAGACAACCCAATAAAAAATGAGCCGAAGACTTAGACATCTCACCAAAGAAAAGACACACATGGCAAACAGCATGTGAGTAGATGTGCCCCCTCATGTGCTATCAGAGAAACACAATTTGAAACCACAACGAGATACCATGACACACCTACAAGAATGGCAGAAATCTGAACTCTGATAACACCAAATGCTGGTGAAGATGTGGAGCAACAGGAACTCTCATTCGCTGGTGAAAATGCAAAACAGTACAGCCACTTTGGAGGAATGGTTTGGTGGTTTCTTAGTAAACTCAACAGACTCTTAGAATATACTACAGCAAGTGTGCCCTTGATATTTACCCCAAGGAGTTGAAAACTTACGCCTACACAAAAACCTGCTTATGGAGCACCTGGGTGGCTCAGTCAGTTAAGCATCTGCCTTGGGCTCAGCTCACAGTCCTGGAGTCCTGGGATCCAGCCCCACATCAGGCCCCCTGCTCAGTCGGGATCCTGCTTCACCCACCCACCATGCGCTCGTGCTCCCTTTCTCTCTCTCTCTCTCTCAAATAAATAAATAAAACCTAAAAAAAACACCCCAAAACAAAAAAACCTACTTATGGACATCTACATAAGCCAAAACTTTAAGCTTCCACTCTTAATTTCAGCTTAGGTTATGGTCTCAGGGCCGTGAGATCGAGCCCCATGTTGGGCTCCATGCTCAGCCGGGAATCGATTTGAGAGTGTCTCTCTCTCCTGCTTCGGCTCCTTGTCCCCCGAAACAAACAAACAAATAAATAAATCTTTAAAAAAAAATTTTTTTAAAGATTTATTTATTTGACAGAGAAAAACACAGCAAGAGAGGGGACACAAGTAGAGGGAATGGCAGCGGGAGAAGCAGGCTTCCTGCTGAGCACAGAACCCGATGCGGGGCTCGGTCCCAGGACCCCGGGATCATGACCTGAGCTGAAGGCAGACGCTTAACGACTGAGCCACCCAGGCGCCCCTAAAAAAATTTTTTTTTTTAAATGCATTAAACAAGTCTCGTTTGAGGGAGAGTACACAAAATATTTGCCCAGTACTCCACCAAATCACCCAAGTCATTAAGAACAAGGAAAGTCTGAGAAACTGTCACACCCCACAAACAGCCTAAGGAGACATGACAACTAACCGTAATGTGGGATCCTGGAACAGAAATAGGATATTGGGTAAAAACTATGGAAAGCTGAATAGAATGTAGACTATAATAATATAATAACAATAGATCAACCAGTGTTCATCAATTGTGACAAACGTACAATGTGAGATATTAATAATGAGGGGAACCAGGTAGGGGATATATGGGAGCTGTAGTACTTTGTAATTTTTTTTCTGTAAATTCAAAATTATTCTAAAGTAAAAAGGTTTTTTAAAAATATAGAAATGAAGTTTAGGGGCACGTTGGTGGCTCAGCCGGTTTAAGTATCTGACTCTTGATTTAGGTTCAGGTCATGATCTCAGGGTCGTGAGATCGAGCCCTGTGTAGGCTCCATGCTAAGTGGGGAGTCTGCTTGAGCTTTTCTCTTTCCCTGCGCCCCTCTCCCTCAAATTAATTAATTAATTAAATCTTTTGAAAATGTATGGAAATCAAGTTTTGAAAATTACATCGTTTCCTACCAGATACTGCCTACTGGCAGTCTAGTTTTAATAAATTAAAAATGTTGATTTGAAATAAGCCTGCAATATACCAATCCAAGGAATATTGTCCTTCACATGTATTGAGGTTATCCTATTTGAACATTTACATAAATTTCTCTCAAATATTTGGTAACTTTGTTTTCCTAAACAGAAAAATATACATCTCAATTGAAAGACTATTGAAATAGTTCCTGGGGGGGGGCAGTCATTTTCAACCCAGAAAGCAGGCAAATTTCAATTTAAGGGGTGAGTTCGGTACCTTTCATTTTACTTCAGAGCAAGGTGTCACCTTACAGAGTCCCAGCAGAGAGGTATATTTGTTACAACCGATGAATCTCACTGACACACCATGATCCACCGAAGTCCAACTCTGTACCCCAGACTCTTCCAGAAACGGCAGCAGAGCAAAAATATTTTGTTTCTTTTGATTTTGTTACCTTCCTGCAGACATTGTCTGTCCTTAAAACACGGAACCTCATTTCTTGCCAACTCAGGCAAGTCATGGTCTCGGTCCTGTTTATAGAATTCCTTAGCACGAACCACATGCAACTGCAGGTATTGGCCTGTTTCTGACATGAGTAAATGTCCATGTAAATGACTTCAGCATTCCAAGTCAGTCACCAGTGGCCAATGATTTAACTGCTCATGTCTACTTAATGAAGCCTCTCTAAGAAAATCAAATCATGAAAACCCTAAAAGATGGGATCCAAGAGCTTCCGGGTTGGTGAACGGGAACCCTTTCCCAGGTCCCTTGAGCAGGGCTCCAAACTCCATAGGGACAGAGGTTCTTTGTTCCAGATCTCTTCATCTGGCTATTGATCCAGAGCTTTTAATATACTCTGTGATAAATTGGTCATCCAGTGAGTTTAAAAAAAAAAAAAAAAAAGCATTCCTTTCTAGAAAAGCATGAATATGATCAACCAAAGCACAGAGAAACCACATCTACCTTCTCAAACTTATCCCCATGAGCCCAAACTCTCCATCACAAAAAAAACGATAAGGGCCCACGTGTCCATTTGATCTCAGGGAGTCATTTCTTCACCAAGATGAGTCTTCACTGAGCCCTGCATACCCTAAATTTTCAAATTAAATTTTGAAAAGTCGAACTTCAAACCTGGAGACTCAAATGATAGACTTTCCTTAGAACATGAGGGCTGTAATCCCCAGGTGAACTTGAGCCTTCTCAATACCTCTCACCATTTTTTCTGTCTACTAGTAGTATTATTCTCCCTTTTTTACCATAATAATTTGTTTAGCACGTAACTTTTTCCCTCTGGCACTAAAAAAAGAAGCAGAAGGCTTTAACTGGAGTTAACTGGTGACAGTTTTTTTTCTATTTTAGATTTATTGCATTTTAGTTTTAAAAGTTTTCACATAATTTCAGAGTCTCCATGATAAGACTCTAATTTAATGACTTTGTTTAATTGTAATAAAGCAAATATTTTAATGGCTATTTATATTTAATAGGCAGAATTCATAAGCCTTTGGTTTGGAATATCTTTCTCATATGCTGTTTTGCAAAAATCCTTCATTCCTTTCACAGACACTTAATTTTCTAGATAAAATTTTCCACATACTCATTAATCAGCAATACCTCCCGGTTGAATGGTAACACCTCCACTTGATTAATATTGCAGATTGTATAGTGACGTGTTTAAGACAATTATTACTGAATCAGATACCACAGATGCCAAAGGACTTTGAAATCAAGGATGCTACTACGCTCTGGGCTCCAGCAAAGTATATAAAGGACACTGCAAATTTTTTTGGTACATCTACAAAACACAGATTTAAGGGACCAGAAGAAGAAAGGGTAAGTCCCTAATTCCAACCCTGCCTTTTCTCCAATCATCACCATGAATCTGAGCTCACACCCAGCAGATTCCAACTGTCTCAACTCTTTGTTAGTGATGCCTCCCCAATCAGCAATCTCCAATCTCTTCTTTTTATTTCTGAACAAAGAGTCTGGTGGCCAACTGATGGAAGTGAGTATCTATCTAGTGTGACATTGTAAAGCATGCTGGTGGTGACACCCAATTCATTCTACAAGGAGTATCTGGCTGCTGGAATTAGTGGACTCAAGAATCATTGTGCTTTGGCTCAATCTCGATTTTCGAGAACATATGTCATGGCTTGGGCAAGCATTCGTGGTTTGCAGTAGCCAGTGGCCACCTATGTGTGACAGAGCTGGGTGCTGCGCTGACTTCTGTTCAATCAGAGCCATATATTTGAGGAAGTAAAACCAGGAAGTCACTCACCCACAGTGGTAAATCCTCGAAGGCAGAGCTTATGGGGGAGTTTTCCTATTGATCAGGGGATCATGGGTACTTTGCTTTCTGGTGGAGATGGTGACAGTTATAACATTCTACATATCCAGCCGGGATTCTCAACCGAATGAAGCAAACAATGGACTCTTGTAGTCCATCACAAGTTAACCTGGCATCTCAGGGGTAAGTATGATAGAAGAATTGTAATTATTCCTAAAAGTATTATGACAAGGTAATTGTACAGTTTATTACTTGAAGACAGTTCCTCCAAAGTTGGGGCTTGCTAGGCATCAGCAAAGTGATCAGAGCTGAAATACAACGAATTTTCCATTTTAAAAGGGTAGGAATGAAGTGAAAAATAGGTACCCCTTATTTTGATGACTTGAGGATGTACTTAGGAAATGTTGACAAATTTAAAAGGTTAGAGTGTGCCAAAAGATCCCACTTTTGTCTAAAAATATCTGTGCTTAGATAAAATAATGAAAATTACAAGCAAAGATCTTCATGCAGATCATTTCTTGGGGATGGGACCAGGAGGGAACATTTTTCCTATTTTTCCAACGTTTTAACCAGAATAAAGAAAATTTTAAAAAATTAGTATTTATGCCATTGCACAAAACCTAGTGATGTCCCCCCTAATACAAATGAATCTTTGGATTTAGTACAATTCCATCTGAAAGGCATATTATGGTAGGCAGGATGGATCAGAATAGAAAGGAGGCACGCTCAGATATAGGGTGTGGGAGGGTCAGAATGCAAACCCTCACACCCACGGCACAGGCAGACACTGCAAGATGACTGATGGCTTTCAGGAAAGCCCACAGCATTTCATTATTCTGTCCAAACAGACCAAACTGGGGAATTGCTCCATCTATGATGTCTGAGCACAGATATCCTAGAGAAGGCCATGAAGCTGCCTAGCTCTAGTAAGAGTGTGCATGGCCTCCTAGTCACCAGAGCCTCAAACATAAAGAATGTAGCACCACCTCACCTCCACCCTGTTTGATAATCTCTAATTGTATCACCAACCTGGGCACCGTAAATTAGCAAAATGTTAAATCCTTTCATGTTATAGTGCGGCTAACCTGGAAACTGAGGCACAGTGGGCAGTTTGGGCATAGGGCCTTCGAGCCCGAGTTACCTTGCTGAGAAATTAAAGTGCGTGTTGGACACAGCATTCATTTTATATTCTTGGCTTTCTGTAAGATCTAGATCATTAACTGTGCCAATTTCCTCTGCAGAAACTACTTTAAATAAAGTGTCTCAAATAGAAATGCAATTTGGAGATAATAACATAAGAGTCAGTTTTTCAAAGATGGAACACAGTTTTCCCAACGTGCATTCTGAATGGTTCTGTTATAGCCTTTTCTGACCCAGGGACTGAAACACGGCCTTTTAAAAATGTTTAAACTGAACACCAGTGAATGCTAAGAAGTCTCTTTTCTTGTGCACACAGAGAATGTATCCTCATTGCTAATCATACAGGAAATCTTTGCAAAGCTGAGAGGTGAACATAAATGCCAAGAATCCCAAACATTAATTTTGATTCCTATACCCTTTCTGCAAACCTGGAGTGCTCCAGAGGCTTAAATTAAAATGTCCTTCATGTTACTGAAGAGAACACTTATGCAATTAAAAACAACTGTATTTACCTACAGAATAAAGCGCTCTTGGTTCTATTTTATTTGCAAAGTAAGAGCTGCAAGTGAGGCGTGACCAGGAGAGCTCAAATCGTACACCCTGAGAGATAAATTTCACAATCCCCTAAGGAACAATGTTTGATCGCCGAGTTCTTCAGCACTTAGACATCAGATGTGCTGTTGCTGGGCCTTGATCTATGCAAATAATTTCCCTCGGAAATGTCTTACTTTCTTAGACTGGTCTGTCTCTATAAAGTCCTCCTCACCATGTTTCTACCCATGGAAACTTGCTTTACCGAAATATATTGTTTTTGGTTTTTTACTAGCCGTCAAAAAAATGTAGAAGATTCCCTAACCTTTCTGCTTACCCTTCCTGGCTGATCAATACGACTAAGCAAAAACTGGTAGAATGTGAAGAAGCCTCTGAGAAAGTTTTCAACTCATCTGGGGGTGCCTCGCTATGTACAGTGTCTGTGCTACTCCTACATCTCCTTGCTCTTGCCCACTCGCCCATCTGCTCCCTGGACTTCAGATGATCTCTAGGCAGGTGACTCTCAAATCAATCCCTCTCGCTCATGTCTCTCTCCTGGGCTTTACCGTGTGCTGTGGACATCTCCTCTCTAATGTCCTAATGTCCTATGCAATCCCAAACACGGTTGCCAAAACCAAATTCCTTTTCTACTTCAACATCTCAAACCACTCCCTCACCTTGCGGAAGACACCATCATCCATCCTGATGTCTACGCTAGAAACTGGAGTCGCCTGACTCCTCTTTCTCCTTCTTCCTCACCTCCATCCTCCCTCTACCTGCTACCAACGGGGTCCTATTACACCTGTGCTCAGGGCCTTGAACCTTGTTCAGTTCCACTAAAGATCCCTGTTCTTTTCCCTCCGGGCCTCCGCATTATATGTGCCTGTGTCCCTAGAAGCCCAGCCCTCTCTCTCCTCGCCTGGCTATCTCATTTTTCACAGCTCGGTGGAGATATTTCTTTTTCAAGGAAAAGTTTCCTACCCCCACAAATACGGCTTAGAAACCCCTTCTATGTGCCCTCATGTTGCCAACTTCTTCTTTTATCACAGAACTTCTCACAGTCTATTTTAACTACCTGTTTACAGTCTAGTCCCACTAAGCTGAAAGCACCAGGTTACTCTGTCTCTTTTATTCCTCTGGTCTCCCTAGTGCCTCACCGAACACCCAGAACGGAGCCAACAGCCAAGCATTCACTGAATGGATGAATGAGACTCAGTATAAGGCCACTGCCACTTACCTAATGCCCACTGCATGGCGGCAACCCGGCTGCCAGGTGCTTCGAATAGATTATCCCTCATCCACATGACCCTGCAAGCCCTGCATTATTTTTGAACAGTTCCCACTCAAAGGTCAGCGGAATTAAACAGCTTTCTCTAAGTCACGCAGCTCATAAGTGAACTGCAAACCAGGTCTGCGTAGCTTCAAAAATTCCTGCTTATCTCCCTGCAAACACTGCCTCTCCCTGAAGCCCATGCACAGTGACCAGAGTTCTGTGCTTTGGGCCTCACGGAGTCATTCCAATCCATCTTCTACCGGACAGTCATTCACAAACGCAGACTTGCTAGAAGCTGCTGGTTCGGCTGACCCTTCGCACCCCCACCGTGGCTCGAAGCCCCACCTTTCTCCTCGATGAGCCCTCCCGGAAGTGGCTCATCAGGGCCCTGCTTCTCCTGCCTGTTTTCACACAGAGCTGAAGCGACGGGGTCACCACGCTTTACAGCATCTCCCCCAAGACAGCTTCCTCGACTGCCAAGACCGCGCATCAACAGGACAAAAGGCAGAAACCACAGAGCGGCCACCCAAAAGCCCCATGAAGCAAAGCCAGTGTGCGCTGCTTTATTAGAGGGGACACCGAACTCAGGGTCTGGTGGGCGCAGGGCTGCCCCTGCCCTTTGACACATGTCTGCCTCAGGGTAAGGTGCATCATATAGAGGACGTGGGAGAAATCGAGATAGCAGGTAGGCTTCTGTCTTTCTGTTCAAAGGCCACCGAGGGCAGTGCCTCCCTGCTCTGCTGATGAGGCTTCGCTCTAGAAGGGACACCTGCAGACAGACAGAGGGCTGTCTCCATTGTATATGGGATCTACTCCAGGTCTACCTCAGAAACATATGAAAAGTCATAAATTCGGGTGCGCCTGGCTGACTCAGTCAGTCGAGCATGTGACTTTTGATCTCAGGGTCATGAGTTCGAGCCCCACGCTGGGCACAGGGCTTCCTTAAAAATAATAAATAAATTAGGCAATCCAGAAAAGGCCATTTCCTGGTACGAACAAATCCAGGCTAAGAGTGGACATGGTGTGTATTTGAAAAGTCGCCTTCTTTCAATCAGGTTAGAGATAAGCCTTGGCTTGAGTGAAACAAGGATTTCCAATCTACAAAACTAGGGACGGGACTGTAAGGGAACAAAACATTGGAACACTGGTTTAAAAGTTTTTGAAAAATTCAAACCCAGATTTCCATAGGATTTAGCAGCTACTCAGGAACAGTAAGGGATGCTCTCAAAGCAAGCAGAACTAGATGGAATTTTAAGTCTTCCTGTCTTTTACATTTCTGAAAAGGCCTTCTTTTTTCAAAGGATATCAAAGCTGAAATGCCATGTAATTTCCTTTGTGTTCCTGCGATCTGTTCAAAGACATCAATAAGACGGGTATTCAGCAAATAGCATCTAAGTCCCTTTGTCCTATTATTAGAATAACATGTAAAATGATATGAAATGAAACAGCCCTGATTCCAATGACCTGACAGCCCAATTCAATCACAGTTTCACTAAAGAAGAGCAAAATCAACAGCACTCAGGCTGTGGAATTTATGAATTAGATTCAACCTCTCCTCCACACTGGGGCAGGCCTGGCTAGACAGAGAAATGGTGAGGACTGGGGCAGCATTTGCCTCCCCCTTCACATTCATGGCAACACTGTCAAGTTCACTGGAGGGTTGAAACTGCAAGAAGTTAGAAAAGAATATCCATAAAAGCCAAGAAGGCAGAAGTGATGGGCAGGACTCCTGCTATAGTGCTATCACCTGCTCCTGTCACATCATAATTGCAAATAAACTCTACTTCGGAAAATTCAATCAAACACTAAATTACACTGATGCTAAAAATCAACAAGTCCAGTAGCATCAATCTCACCTGTATTTTTTTTTTTTCTGGTCAAAAAATATTTTTATTGAGGTCTAATTGACAAATGAAATTGAGATATTTAAAATGTATACATCATTCATCGTTAAGCATCGTAAGCAACGGCTTATTGGAAGGAAAGCTGCTAGAAACTACTGTATTATTATACAATCAATCCTCATTATTCGCAGATTGCATATTTGCAAACTCGCCTACTTGCTGAAAATTATTTGTACCCCCTTACATTAATAATCTCAGCACCTCTACAGTCATTTACTGACACGCGGAAGAGCGCACCCCTAGCTGATGTCCAACACGGCCATTTTCTGCCTTCTTGTTTTAGCCCTCATGCTGTAAAAAACTCCTTTCCGCAGACTGTTTAGTGCCATATATCCCACATTTTTGGGAGGGGGTGACTTCACCATTTAAAATGACCCCCAAATGGGTTGAAGCACGGTCTGGGTTCCTATGTGCAAGAAAGCTTGTGATGTGTATACGGACAAGAAAGTTGTCTCGGATAAGCTTCGTTCCGGCATGATTTACAGTGCTGTTGGCCACAGGTTCAATGTCAATGAACGCCATTGCATATTACATAAGGTGGTTTTAAACAGAAATACATATAAAACAAGGCTTTGTGTTGACTGGCTGACAAGAATGTTGTGACCAGAAACTTACAGGAGCCTAACCTTGTGTTTCCCCCTAGGAAATCCAGTATTTTCTGATAAATTCAGTATTTACCTCTTCAGTATTTTCAGCCATTTATAGACCATAACTGCTGTTAACTAACAAGAATCCACTGTGTTTTCAAATTACAGCGAAAACATCACCAATATGTGAAGAAGGACTTGGAGCGGGGAAAAGCAAAGGCTATTTACAGATAGTGAGGTCATCTTTTTTACTTTTTTGCAGATTTATGAATTTGACCATTGCTGATCACTAGCTTATGTTGGATACTCATGCAGTCTTCTAAATTGTGATTTTTTAATTAGAAACCAGTCTAATTGTTACAATTAACTCCTAAACATAAAGTATATTTTCATCTTAAACCACCTGTAAAACGGGACTTCCTCGAAATGAGAATTTCACAGGTGCACTGCTCATATTTCCCGGGGAGTGAAGACTTCAGGACCTCAAATCTAGTCTTCCCTACTCTGCAGATGAGGACTAGATACGCTCACTGTGCAAAGCTGCTCTTTACGTAAAGCAAGAGGAAATGTTATTAGGCTGCTGCTTCAACCGGGAGCATTATGCCCATTCCACCTACGCTTCAGTCTAGGCCACGTGGCCTTTGTGACCCAAGACCTATTTTTTCACGGAAGTCTAAACTTCAACAACTTGGTTATTAGAGGAAAAACAGACAAATCCTCTTGCTTGTAGACTGAGGACAAGTTCTTTAACACAATGTTAACACCTCTGTCCCCATTTACTTTGTCTGATTTGGGTGCTGCTTTGTTACATCAATTTCCAAGGTTTTTAAAAGAAACCAAGAGTTGGATTTTCTCATCACCACGTCTTAGAAAGCGTTCGTTATTCTTCCCAAATTACCCAATGATATTGGACCAATCTGAAAGTAAGCATTAGTCACCCTTGGGTCTTCCCCTGACTTTAAAGTTTCCAGTTATTTGCATAAGATCAATTCACAGATGGGTGTGCTGTTAGAATTACTCTTGATGATATGCGGACCATAAGCCATTACCTTATTATTTATGAGATTTCGGTTGTATTTTTGGCTTAGGGACATATTTCTAATTCGTTTGTACTGTATTAGAAATTCGGCTGCTAAATGTCTGCACTAAATGTCAAGCTCGAGATCTTACATTTTTATGTTTGGGATTATTATCCACATTCTTAAATTGAGTCAAGGAAGAAGACACATTAATGTCACCCCCAAAGACAATGTGGGGTGCTAATGAAGGATGTGGTGCACGACAGTTGTACCCAGAGAGGAGCCGAGGGTCTTTATGGGGGATCCTCATTGCGTTGGGTTAGCCAGCTGGATGTGAGATTCCGCATGTCACTGGCCTCAAGTACTCCAAAAGGAAGAACTTAAAAGCAACCACAAAAGGGAAGCTGCACGGGCATATCTTGCTTCAGAGAAGATGTTAATGCCTGGCATGGCCTACGAGGGCCTCTAGAGAAAGGGGAATGAGACAAAGAGAAATACTTCATTTGATGTTTATTTTTCAAGTGTTCTTCCCGGTTCACACTTGGCAAAAGTTAATAAGAGTCTGATCTCTTGATAGGAACCACAGGGAACTTTACCAATCTCTCAACATAATTCTTACTGTCTCGCTCCCTTGAGTTGGGCCAAACAAGGCATCTCACACACACAAAAATGCAAGCTTCTCTCTCTTATATATTCAGTGTGGCTAAAATAACTCATAAAACACGAACTAATTTTTCATATTTTTTTCTTCACAAAGGCTGCGCTCCATAAATAGTCAACAGACCAATTGTCTAAGGGGCAGAAGGACGTAGATTTTTATGAGATGGGAGTCCCCTGACATTCCTCCAGCAGTCAGAGACTTCTTTCTTAGAGCCCTCATCCCAGAGAAAGAATCAGACTGAAAGCGAGTCCCATGTTTGCTCTTTTCATTAAGACTTTTCAAAGAACACTTTATTCGAATGTGCATTTAGAAGAAAAGGAAAGTTAAGAATTTTTCCTCCAGGCAAATAACTCATCAGGGGAAAAAAAAAACCCTTCAACATGATTTATTTCACAGGGATCACTGAGGAGGGTGTGGAAACAGATCTCTGATGAAATTCCAGGATGGCTATAAATGGTTGCCTTGAAAAAAAAAAGTAAAAAAATTTCAAAGACAATTATTAAATAAATCCATTGCTATTGTCACAACTATCTCAATTTGGCTAGAATGAGGCAAGACCCTACGGATGTACAAGAAAAGACCCTACGGATGTACATTTAATTTGACTGGACCTGGATAGTTAACCTCAGTATTTTATTCTCAACAACGATGGAGCAACTCGGCGAAGGCAGGACTCCCCAGAATATGGTTCTAGAAGTTTATGGGTCGTTCACTCAAGGAATTCTGGAGTTAAAGAAACCTCAGGTATCACTTCATACTGCATACAACTTGAATATCCTTTCCAACAGATAAGATGACCAAAACCAAAGAAAATTAAGGGACTGAGGTCACACATGGAGTTAGAAATAGGATTGGGCAAGACTGGAGCCCCCTGTCTTCTGGCCTGGGGCTCCTAGTGCCATCTTGGGTCTGCAGTGAGCATCGCTGCCGTACCAAAGTGGGTAGTGACCTTCATGGTGGTTCCTCCCTGTCTAATTTTACTGCCTAAACACACTGCATCGGTTATAGGAATAGGACCCTAATCATGTGGAGAGAAGGGAGCAGGAGGCCAGAGAGGTCTAATGTCACCACTTGGTTAAGGTAGAAAAATGCGAGGCTATCTCCCCACCCCAGACCCCTCCACACATCCATCACCGCCTAATTTTTCACTCTTGTGAGTGTCCCCCTGAACCCTGGTCTCTCTGCGTTTCTTGTGGCCAGACTAAAACAGAGGTGAACCTGATAATAAGCGCTATTTTATCTGGTATGAGGGTAAGTCATACTTTTGAATGAAACAATGTTCATGGAAGAGGTTGAGGTGGGAGGTATCCAAGGAATACATAAAGGTAGAATGAGCTATGCACAGGGGAAAAGATTGTTAAAAGGACTTTGTGCGTAAAATTTCATTATCCCTTTTCTTTATTCTCTTAATCAAAAGCAAGTAATAACTGATGGAATGATTATCCTTAGCACCAAAATTAGCACCTGTGATCTGGAATCTCAACCAAGATTCAGCAGACAGCATGCTGGTTATATTGAGAGATTTTCCCAAAATCTATTGCCACTAAACATCTACTTCTTCTTAGAGAAGTAATTACAAAACCCCATTTAGCTGGAGTGCCTTACGAAAATATGTGTTAATATTTTCCCCTTCAGAATGACATATTTTATGTCAATCAAAATAGATAATGATCCCAGAATTAAAAGCCATTTTTTTGTAATGTTGAACCAAATTGAAAAAAGAAATGTTCAACAGTGTTTTGGAAGCAGAACCAAAGTACCAATTAAAGGAAAAATTATACGCAAATTAAGAATATGCTTTTTCCAATGACACTGAGCCTCAGTCATTTTCTCCACGAGTATTGGAAAACCCCATTAATTCTCACAGAAGTCTGGCGATCTCACCCATTTTCCCTCAGAAGAATAAACAGCTATTCGTTGTGGCTTGTCGTTCAAAGACATATTGCTTTAAAATGGAGATGGGAAGTGCGGGGGGCGGCGCGGTGGCGCATGCCGGGATTACTCTTGCACATCATCAAAAAAAAAAAAAAAAGAAGAAGAAGAAATCTAAGCTACATTTTTCAATGCAGTAGCTTCATTTATCACTGTTATTTTTCACGCTCGCTAATTGGCGAAAAGATGAAAATAACAAAGATGCCACTCTTCGTGCAATTGAGTGACAGTGTATTCTATTTCGATGGAATGTGTGCACGTGAATTGCCTTCAGGGTCATGGAGGAACGGTCTGTAAGTCTCTTAGCAGCCCGCTTCGAACAGGAGAAGCGTGTCATCGGAACCCGGTAGGCGGGTGAATGTGAACCACCTATTCCTGTAACGGTCACAGAGCTGGAAGAGGACGCAGCTCAGCGACCGCACTGACTCTTTACCTCAACAACCACCCTGGGTATCGATCCAGGACAAGCGTTCAAAATGTGAAAGATTTATTCCAAAAGATGATGAAGATTGGTTGTTCTCCTTTGGAAATGAGGGAATGTAGTAAGGATTTTCCATAACCAACACTTTCCTTCTGTAGTGAGGGCAAGAGACCAGGCCAGTGACTTGGACGGACCTGGAGCCGGAGCTTCGCAATCTATGTCCATCAGCCACTGCTCTCGCCCCCACTCACCCCTCGTACTCCAACACCTCAAGCTGGGGGACACTCTTCCCTACTTGCCCGGGTTTGGGCGTGGGTCTATGGCAGATGATGAGATGAAGGGGAGAGAGGAGGACTAATCTCACCGTGTCCTACAACCACAGAAGTGAGATTTATTTAGTATTTCATATAGCATGGGGCCCCAAACTTTTTGGGGGGGGGATGGTTTGGCACTCTTCTGCTCCTAAAAGGGACCCCTTGATAAGTATCTACACTGTCTGAGCGTATCACAGAACCCGAGGTAACTAAACATATCCTCCGGGGCTAGGCTGCCCAGAACAAACACCAAGGGCTCCTTGTCCCAAAGCAACATTTCTCTGACAGAAAACCAGCCCGGCACATTTTGCTTTCAGTGTGATAAGCCCCGAATGAGTGTGCGCTCAGATCCAAATATTAGCCTGTGCGTTTCTGCCAAAGTACAAATTGCTATACGCTTTTTTGCTGAACGTTTAAGGCAGTCCTTTTTAAAAGTGGACGAATCTTGGCAGGAGGTTAGTGAGTCAATTAATTGGCAGGGAGAAAGTGTAGTGCAGTTTTACACCTCATTTTAAAGAGTGATTTCAATTATAACAGGTTGTTGAAATACTGTACACAGGGCACTGTTAGTCTGCCCAGTTTTATGAAAATCCAATATAGGAAATCGGACCTTTCTTCCCAAATGAACTAGGGAGTGATGACTTGCCCCAGATCCTTCTCTGTGCCCAGACAGCATCTTGTTTCTGCTTTTATTTCGTTAAATTGTGTCTCCCCTGGTAACTCACTGTTAGTCTCAGTGCACTGATGATTAACTAACTGATAGAGAAGGGGGCTTTAGGGCAGGAGAAGAGAGCTAAAGGGTGAGCTGCCACTGCCAATTACAGGGTAATCAGAAAGCACACCATCTCTTTAATTAAATGCGAGATAAATGTGTCTGATTTATGAAAATTCAACCTACGTCCAAATTTCTAAGACTCCCTCTATTGCAAAATGTTAGGCAGACCATTCGGCGGCATGAGCCAAATATTAAGTTGTTTCTAGATCAACAAATGCCAAGTATGATGCCAAGATGAAAGGAAAACAGGTTTGATTCAACACGTGCTTTTTCTCTCTTTAAAGCATTATCAAGCATATTAAGCATTAATTATGAAAATAATCTGTTTAAAAAAGCCGACTTAGCTATATTAATAGTCTATCATGCTTTTTTTTTTTTTAAAGATTGTTTATTTATTTGACAGAGAGAGAGAGATCACAAGTAGGCAGAGAGGCAGACAGAGAGAGAGGGGGGAAGCAGGCCCCCCGCTGAGCAGAAAGCCCGATGCGGGGCTCGATCCCAGGATCCTGAGATCATGACCTGAGCTGAAGGCAGAGGCTTTAACCCACTGAGCCACCCAGGTGCCCCAGTCTATCATGCTTTTAAGGTCAATTCAAATACTCCTGCTCTCTGAAGGTCCCCCAGGTTCTCTCACCAAGGGAGAAATCTCTTCGGGGTTCCTATAATGCCTTACCCATATTCTCCACAGAAGGTTTACTCCATCTGTCTCTTGTGGGGTGTGTGTGTGCATGTCTATTTGTCTGTGTATATACAGATATCTCTCTATCTCCATCTATCTCTCTCTATATATCTGCCACTAGACGGGAGATCCTTGAGAACAGAAACCATTTTTACTAATCTTTATGTTCCCATCAGCTTTGTGAATTCCTGGATCTTAGTGGATGCTTCGTGAGAACTGATTACAGTATTTATGGAGAAGAGGAAAAGCATAAAGTTTAATTAACTCAATGTCACTGTAATAAAAACTAA
>CM053611.1:9969858-9994180 GCA_028646535.1 Procyon lotor
TTTTGATGGGGTCTTTGTCTGGTTTTAGGATCAAGGTAATGCTGGCCTCATAAAATGAGTTTGGAAGTTTCCCTTCCATTCCTATATTTTGGAACAATTTCAGGAGAATAGGTATTAATTCTTCTTTCTTTTTTTTTTTTTAAAGATTTTATTTATTTATTTGACAGAGAGAGAGAATGATAACAAGTACGCAGAGAGGCAGGCAGAGAGGGGGAAGCAGCTCCCCGCTGAGCAGAGAGCCTGATGTGGGGCTTGATCCCAGGACCCTAAGATTATGACCTGAGCCAAAGGCAGAGACTTTAACCCACTGAGCCACCCAGGCGTCCCATTAATTCTTCTTTAAATATTTGGTAGAATTCCCTTGGGAAGACATCTGGCCCTGGGCTCTTGTTTATTGGGAGATTTTTGATGACTGCTTCAATCTCCTTACTGGTTATGGGTCTCTTCGGGTTTTCTATTTCTTCCTGGTTCAGTTTTGGTAGTTTATGTGTCTCTAGGAATGCATCCATTTGTTCCAGATTGTCTAATTTGCTGGCGTATAGTTGCTCATAATATGTTCTTGTAATTGTTTGCATTTCTTTGGTGTTGGTTGTGATTTTCTCCTCTTTCATTCATGATTTTATTAATTTGGGTCCTTTCTCTTCTCTTTTTGATAAGTCTGGCCAGGGGGTTATCAATTTTATTAATTCTTTCAAAGAACCAACTCCTAGTTTTGTTGATTTGTTCTACAGAAAACTAACAATTTCTATGCCAAACTTCTCATGTCCAATTACAGCAAGCTACGTGAACATAATCGCATCCTACCAGGGTTTTCCTTTGTTTGTTTTGATTCCTGTCATCCAGTCCCGGGACAGGGAATTATTGACAACAGTATAATCCACAAAAGTAATGGTATAAGAGAAAGAGAAAAGATGAAGTATTTGGACAATCAATAATAAATGATCAGTTCTTGATTCTATTAATAATGTAGGAAATGGTGTTCATTGTAAACAAACCACTTACGTTGGATACAGTGTTAATAATGGGGTTATCTAAAATGACCCAGGAGTCGGGGCAACAGGCTCTGAGTCCGCTCGCCCTGCCTGCTGCCTCAGCCCTCCACAGTGAAGAACCTACCCCCCAACCTCCCTACCCACCCCTCCATTGCAGCAAGTCTTGTCATCCTCATCTGCACAATGGAAGAGGAAGGAGTCAAGCAACCTTTCTGCTCTGAAATTCTCAGAAGAAGAAAGTCCCTGAACAACTGAAGCTGGGACCAAGCTTGAACACCCACAGACATGGGCCATGTGTTGGCATCGTCTCCCAGATGAGGAGGCTGAGGCTGCTCAGAATGAAGGAGTCCCTTGGGTGCTACAGTTTAGAAACAAGTGAAGGAGCATGATGCTAAAAATGACAATGTAATCTCAAGAATGAAAATAAAACTTAAAAATTGAAACGATCAGTCCTATTAAAGATCACAGGTATCACGATGAGCTGAGTCACGTCTGGAATGGCTGAGTCACTACACTGTACACCTGAAACTGACATAACACCATATGTTAACTAAAAATAAAAACTTAAATAAAAATATTTAAAAAAAAAAAAATCAGTCTTGGGGCGCCTGGGTGGCTCAGTTGTTAAGCGTCTGCCTTCGGCCCAGGTCAGATCCCAGGGGCCTGGGATCGAGCCCCGCATCGGGCTCTCTGCTCAGCAGGGAGCCTGCTTCTCCCGCTACTATTCCCTCTGCTTGTGTTCCCTCTCTCACTGTGTTTCTCTCTGTCAAATAAATAAAATCTTTAAAAAAAAAAAAAAATCAGTCTTCACAGACACACAGATTTAGAACTGATTATAATATGGCTTCCAAGGTTCTGCATAAAACAAAGCATCTTTTGCCCTCTTCCCTTTGGATTTGTACTTTCTCCTTCCTATTCTCTAGAGATAACTCCAGAGTCCTTTGATTTCCTCTCTGGTTTTGCTTATTCATACTTTCCCGACTCCTTATCCAATCACGGACAGTCCCCTGCATTTAACCTTCCTAATCTTTCCTTAACACTCCCTACAGTTGCAATTACTTCATATTTGATTCCCTCTAAGATGATAGAAACCCATCTTGCTCACTGTGGTATGTCCACGCCTTACCCTGGACCTACTACAAAGTACGTACTCAATCTCTTCGTTCAGTGAATGGAGGGAAAAGAGAAGGAGGGGAAAGAAAAGCTCTCAGAGGAAGATCAGTGAGACAAAGACATTAAGGTGGGAAACAGCTGTGGCTGGCTGGCCACTGTCTCTTCACCCTCCACTCTTCAGGCTCTGAGCTGCTTCATGAAAGAAGCCTTTGTTCAGAGAGTCTTGGGATAAAAACAAGAGCTTAAGAAAGAAAGCTAAGGGGAAGGCTGAATATGGGGCAGTGCCTGTTGTGGGATCAAAGAGTGTGTGCTAATATAAGGAGGAAGGTCATGGTGTTGTCAGGAAAGACTTTTTAAATATTTTCTAAAAGATCATACTCACATACAGCGGCTTTACCAACATGAGGATTATTTGACCCGAATGCAGTGTAGGTGAATCTGAGACTGTGTATAGGACCAATTTAAGCATTACTTAAGGTCAAGGACATGAAGTCTTCAAGTCCAGATAAATTATGAAGGCCATGGCACAGGTCTTTGTATTAAATTATTGTGACCAACACAATAATAAATCCATATTAAAATAACCTCAGGAAAAGCTTGATGATACATGTGTCAGAGAGCTACTTTCTCTGTGTACTTGTTGAAGATTTTATTTATTTCAGAAAGAGAGAGAGATCATGAGCAGTGGGGCGGGGGGAGACAGAGGGAGAAGCAGACGACCCCTGAGCAGGGAGCCTGACTCGATCCCAAGACCATGATCACGACCTGAGCAGAAGGCAGTCGCTTAAACTTAACCAACTGAGCCAGTCAGGCGCCCTGCCACTTTCCCTCTCCTTTATAAATCCCCCACACTGTTTTCATACTACAAGTCCTGTCCAGCTATCCTGGAAGAGAAGGAAACATGTTATTGTCCGCAATTCAAGGATTTCCCGGAATGTTATGTGCCACTCCTTTTGTGCGTGTGCTTTTCCCTTTTCTTCTTCTTTTTCTTCTTCTACTTCCTCTTCCTCCCCTTCTCCTTCTACTTTTCCTCCTCCTCTTCCCCTCCTCCCCACTTCAGCCCTCTTCCACCACCCTCTCCCTTTTTTTTTCCTTCTTTGAACTCTAAAGCTGGTTTACGAGTTCAACACGCTAATACAGACCTCAACTCTCATCTCCTTACACAACTGTGGCAATCTGATAAAATCTGAATTACCCATCTGCTTTGGTTCCTTCTTGACTATTCCCTTTCCAAATTACCATTTGGGTTTGTGTTCACTAGCAGATCCTTCCACAAGGCAGCTTCTTCCTGTCCTGTCCCTCTCTATGCCTCAGAAATATAACAAAATAAGGAGAGACTGACTTTCAAGCACTCCAAAGTTTAGACCTTTACTAGACTATGTTCTACCTGGCCCACTTGCCTCAGAGCAAAGAAAAAAGTCATTCTATACTTGCCCTATGGATGTGAGGTGTGTGACTGAAAGGACATCTAGCAGTAAATCTATAATTACCCTACAAAATTTTAAATACTCCTCCCAAACCTACTATTCAGTGAAAAAAAAAAAAGGCAATATTTTCATAATAAAAATGTTAGAGGCTCCACACAGAAATGTAAATGTAAGTTCGTTCAATTAGGTAAGGTAAGGACAGTCGGCAACTCCAACCTCAGAATGAAACAGCCTTTCCAACCTCAAAAACTAAATGCTTAGTGCTTAGTCTCACAAACACACGTGGGAAACAAAAAACTATCTTTGGCTGGCAAACAAGGTGCTGAGAAGTTAAAATGCCTTATCAGAGTCAAGATGAGTGAGTCAGTGATGGCAGAAGAATTGGCAGAACCCAGAAGCCCTCCTATAGGACACTCAAGACACCACCCAGAGCGAAGGAAACCCAGGCAGGAGTTGACGCAGTAGCCTCATGTGACATGCGTGTCCCACAAGAGCTAAGCACCATGGAATGACCCAAGCCTTTGTTTTCAAGCCTTTCCTCCCCTCCCCCCAAATGGCCTGGCATTTTGCCCGTTTTCAATTCTCAGCTTCCTTCCTACAGCCTCTTCCCTCATAGCCACCAAAGAACAGGAGTAGCAGTGAGTCGTTCTAACGGAAACACAATGGGAAAATTTATAAATAGATGTTAAACTGTGGGTATTTATATAGAGAGAGAGAGAAGAGGGGAGGAAGGAAGAAGACAGGGAAAGAGGGACGGCAGTTGACGGAGCACACACCCAAGCTTTGGGTGACGCCCTGGTACGCACACGTGTATACGCACGCATTAACATGTCTGGGTGACACCCTGGCACGTGCACGTGCATGCATCACGCATGTCTGGGTGACACTGTAGTATGCACACACGCACGTGTATGCATCACAGGTGTTTGGGTGACGCTGTGGTACGCACACACACATGCGCACGCTCATGCATCACGGATTCCTGGGACAGAGAAGCAGGAAGACCAGCACGGTTGACCTCAGCACAAGGAGGTGCCCAGACACAGACAGAAGAGTCTTCCTATCGGGAGCACTTTTTATGTGGGTGGATCTGTGCCCTGGTCCACGATACAGAAGTTACTCAAGAGTCCTTCAGTTAGGTGTTTACCTTTAAGGAAGCCACAGGAAGAGCTCCCACTTTCCCCAGCCCCTTCAGTTAGGGCCTCCGGGAATATCTACTCTGAAGACGCATAACCACCCAGCCTCTAAGACAGCCACCACCTACCTACCTAATTGTAACAGAGGTCACCATTACATCACACCTTGGTCAACCAATATCTCGCCCTAAGGTCTTTTTCTCTTTGCGTGGCTCTCTACACTCTGAAGTAATGTCAGGATCCTCGTCAGGGCAGCCCTGTAAGTGTTTCCAGATAACAAGCCCGCCACCACCAGCCTTCTCTTCAGCATCGCCCCATTTCTTTCATCCTCCTGTTACACTAGCTTTTGTCGCCTTTCCTCCCTGCATCCTCCTCTGTAGTAACTAGAATGGGCCTGAAGACAGTGACAAAGATCCAATACACTGTAATGATCTTCTTGTATGTTGATTTTTCTGCCATAAACATACAAGAGTTGGGGAGCTTCATTCTCCTATGAAACTGGATCCTTGAGTATCAAAACCTGGATTCTCAAAGGCCAAACCATTCTATCTGCTGTGTTTTGGCTCAGTTGCCAGGAGGAGCTCAAGTCTTTCCATTTAGATTTTTCCCGCGGCTTAGCTCAGGCAAACGTCCCTTCCATGCAATATGCAGGCCAGCAGAACCTGCAACTCTTCCTGGCCATCAACTGCTCCCCCCAGTCTATCCTCAAGGTCTTGGTTACAGTAACAGGCTTACGCTGTGCGCCTCCCCCACCCCTGCACAATAGCTCCACCCATCCCTCCTCACCGGCAGGCAGAGTTTGCAACCCCTCCCTAAGGCCCCTCGCAGACCACTAGGGAACTGTCTTCTTCCCACCCCATCGTACATCCCAGGAAGGCCCTGACTAGGAACACAGCCTCTCCACCCACAGCACAGGGGAGAGAATGCCCTCTCAGGCCATCACAGCCTGGGAGAGAAAGGCTCACTGGGTCCCGAAACAGAATTAGAACCCAGAACGCATTTCCCATGGAAACAACAGAAGAATGAGAACACAGCAGGTCAGCAAATTCCCAAATTAAAGGACTTTTTAGAAGGTGGGTGCCAAGTTCCACAGAACCTCCCTAGACGATAAATTTTTATAGCCGTCAGCAAGTCACTTGGGGTAGGACAGGTGTACAATGGCAGAAAGGTACTGATACACAGTTTCTGTGGCCTTGAGAACCACCGTTTGGAACTAGTGATACCAAACAATTACTTCATAGGACCTATAACTCTCTTTTTTGAAGATGCATTTTGACCCCACCACTTCCAATAATATAAATCTATTATTACCTCCTCTTTCCTCACAATAGTCCTGCAAACTACATAAAGGGTGGACGTCTCTATTCACAGAACAGGTGAGGCAAGATGAATAATATGACATTCCAGTATTTAATGACTTCGGGTGAGTCTAAAGGAAAGGTAGTAGCTGAGGTAAAGCTTTTAGTGGACTATTCTATATCTGGGGAAAAAAAAAAAATTCTTTAAGGTTTCATTTACTTGAGAGAGAGCAAGCACACAGGGAGGGGCAGAGGGAGAGGAAGAAGCAGGCTCCCCGCTGAGCAGGGAGTCCGACGCGGGGCTCGATCCCAGGACTCTGAGATCATGACCTGAGCCGGAGGCAGACACTTAACCGACTGAGCCACCCAGGCGCCCCTAAAAACCAAAAACTTTTTAAAAATTAAATATGCTCGTGTCTTTAGTGCGTAATGACGACGCAAATGTAATGTTGATTGTGGCTTGTATGCGTATCACTGGAGCTAAGGAATACTTTGTTTTTCGGGGTGTTTTTCCTGGTCAGATGCTCCCTGACCCCTTTTGGGGAGCCCTTCCGAGGAAATGCATGCAAACACGCTGCCTAAAATGTAACTGCTCCTCTCTGCTTCTCCTTCCCAACCCTTCAGAGAAGCAACCTTCATCTTCATTTTTGCAGCTGACACGGCGCACGCCTGACATCCAGGCCTAGGATTCTACAATAAAAGCACTTGGATTTACACTATCGTTCCAGATATATGGATAGATAGATAAATAAATAAATGAACGTTCCTTCCTGGTTAGGCCCTCACGCCAGTGAGGCCTAAACCCTTCTGCTTTCTTCACAGGGTGAGAAAAACAAACCCAGGGAACGCCCCTCGGTTTCCTGCAGGGGACAGAGCTGTAGGCCGAGTCTTAAAGCCATGAGAAAATTCTGAATTTAGACACCTGAGCTCTGCGGAGCAGCTGAGCCACAACACAGACGGACTGGTTCCTTCAGAATCCAGTTTCACAGGAGAAAGAGTCTCAACCCTGGGGTGTGAGTGTGTGTGTGCGCGTGTGTCGGGGATTGGGCCCAGGACAGGGAAGGAAGCGGAGGTTTGCCTGCTTTTCCTCTCATGCTCTCATTCCTCTTATGTTGAGGGCAGTGGGAAGCACTGAGAACGTTCTGAATTATGCCTGGAAGTGACCCCTCCACAGGGCAGTTGGAGGTGGGACCCCGGCAGAGGGGCCATCAGGAGGGTACCCCATGAGGCTACCATCTTCAGGGGTGCTCGGGCTCCTGGAAGAAGGGAGTGAGGGGAACAGAGGGTTCAGCTCCAGACTCCAGGACTTTCCAGAAGGGTCCCCCAAGTGGGGCCCATTTTTAGCACCAAGTAGTTTGACCAAGTTCCTATTAGGGTAATTCCAGGTGATCTGGCAAGCGTGCATTCAGTTAAGAAAGGCTATGTGGAACAGCCAAAGTTTAATTTGTGAAAAAAATCCGCACTCTCATTTTCCTACTGAAAGACACACTCGCAAACACACACAGACAGACCACTCTATTTTTAACAAAAATACCGGCATCCCTTGCAAGCACAGTGCCTTGATTACGGACTTTAGCTGGAAATCTCATTGCAATTGAAAGGGGCAGGGAGAGCTTAACTCCCCCCCCTCCGCCCCCCATGTGCATCTGCTAAAATCAGACAGTGGTTCATCTGTGAAGAGCTGCCCTTGAGCCCTGGGCTTTGAGGGGAAAACAGTGTGCTGGAAAAAGCGATCACCTTCGTGATGACACAGTGCTGATAGGCATCTACAGGCTCATTAAAACGTAAGCACCCGGATGCCAGGAAATGCTTCTGAGCATTGTTTGCAACCTGGGCGGGCTCCAATATCAGTCTCCATAATGCCTGACTTCAACAGACTACACTTCAAGTCACGAGTCCCCAGTGTCAGCCTGGATCTTTCCCGAATTTGCTTTTTCTCATCTGGCTTGCCCTTAGTACAACTGTTAGCCACAGCTTTTCAGAGCCAGTCAGGACTTCAAATATCTTTGTCCCATTGTTGTCTCTGTGCGTTTGTGTGTGTCTCTGCATCTGGGGTTGGGAGAGCAGAGTAAACAATCAGGTATAACATTCTCCTTTTCCCCTATAGTCACTTTCCTTTCCCCATCCCAAACCTGTCTAGCATATAGCACTTATCAGAGGGAGCATCATCACTGGAGTTTTCCACGGAGTGACTCTTCGGGCACTGGGGAAAAGGCTGCCTTCGAGGGAACACCACTCAGCTCCCCCAGGCTACCTGGTGTGGTCCAGGAGCCTAGCTGGACTGGGCGTGTCAGAAACCTGACACCTCCCAGTTCAGCCTGGGACACAGGGAAGCATTCAGGGTGCGAGCCCAAGCTACCCGGAACTCCTACCATAACCTGCCTTGCCCATAGCCTTCTGCCCTTCCTCAAAAAGAAGCATAAACCAACAGCGGCGAGGCTATTGTCAGGAAGACAATGACATGAGCTTGAATAAGTCACTTATGTTTTCTGGCCCAAGGGACCTCATGTGTCCTTTGAGGATGGCTGGATAGACCCCCGTGGCCCCCATGTTCTCTGATTCTGAGTTACATTTTGATCTGAGTTCGTTTTGATTCGCAGTTCAAGACTAGGAAGGTTAACCAGGTGCTAACTCAAGAGGAAAGGGTCTTGGGAGTGTGTGAGGGCATCAGGGACCCTGCCCAGGTTTTGACTGGCTCAGGGGGACTCAGGGTGTGGTTCCAGGGCACTCCCCACCCTCAGCCACGCCGTCCTCCCTAAGAATGAGCCTAGCACTGCTTGCCAGTCACTTCTCCAATAAATGAGATCTTCCTTTTCACTTCCTTTTCCTCTTTGACCCAAGTTTTAAGAAGCCACTAGAAAACCGGGTGGAGGGGCACCGGGGTGGCCTAGTTGGTTACGCGTCTGCCTGTGGCTCAGGTCATGATCAGGGTCCTGGGATCAAGTCCCAGACCCAAGCCCTGTACTAGGCTCCCTGCTCAGCAGGGAGTCTGCTTCTTCCTCTCCCTCCATCCCTCCCCCTGCTCATGCTTATGTGTGCGTGCATGCGTGCGCTCTCTCTCTCAAGTTAATAAATAGAAAGAGAAAGAGAGAGAGAGGGAAAGAAGAAAAGAAAAGAAAAAAAAGAAAACCAGATAAAAACCGAAGGAATCTCTCCAAAATGGAATGCTCTTATTTTCTCTTTCCTGGGAGGGACAGAACTAAAGTCTCCAGCTGGAGGTCCTTACCCTGTCCTTCCTTATCACGCCACCAATAGCATGACTGTGCCTTTCCTCACCTTCCCCCACTCGCACCCTCTCTGGAAAAAAGTTTTTGCTGACCGTCTTGGTTAAATACACTTACTACATATGTACTCAGACTCCTCTGTTCTGCCCAGTCTAAATTTTACAGTCCTTGGTCCCTGGGCTTCCCCCCTTCATGTCAATGACCAGCATCTCTTTTCTTCTGCCTGGGAGCTTGTGTGTCTCGTTCTGCAAGGATTCTCCACCGACCCAAACCTTGACCTGGAGCCTTCCTGTTGCCGGCTCAGTATCACGTCAGCCCAGAGAAGTCTGAACGGAGCACGTCAGGCCACGTCCAAGACTGAGAAAGCAGAAGTAGTCTGCCCCGAAATGTTCCAAGGCTCATGCCCAAAACAACACACACACACACACACACCCCCAAATCCTCATATCGCCAATCATTTCTATTAAAATTTAAAGCGCAGGCCTTTTGCAACCACAGTTGGTTCAGTTCCTTTAGGAACATTCCTTCTTCCTCTCCATTTTATTCCCACATCAAACTGGATCACCGTTGATCCATTTCCTAAGGTTTCTTTTTAGAACATCTTAATTCTGGCGGCAGGACATCAGGGACATGAAATAACAGATCAGATACAAAGACTCATCAAATGAATATCCTGTCCTAGGGCCTTTCATTTCTGAAGCCTTTTTTCTCTCAGTGGGCTCCCGCCCACATCTCCGGGCTCCCCTCACTGTCTGAAAATGCCTTCCTCGCAGGGAAGAAAGCTGGTCAACTTCTCAAGTCCTGGGAAGAGTGGGGGTTTCTCCCGGCAAAGTGCTGCGGGCCCCCGGGGCAGAGCCCCAATGTCTCTGGGGAGGAACTAAGCCGGGAAGGAACAGGACGGGACATGCCAAACCTCCCCACGCTTTGGAAAGGGGATCCAGACCGGTTCAGAAGCAGCCGTGCGTGTTGTAAGAGACTCCTAACCAAGGCATTAAGGGGGAGGGAGAAGGGAAAGGCAGCTTTTTTGGTTTCTAACAAGATTCTTAAACTTGGAGGCGCTTGGTTTTCTGACCTTTGTGCCATTTCCAAATCAGGATCCCCGGGACTCATTCTTTGAGGGGCCCTGGCATAGTAAGATGGATTACACCTCACCTAGAGACGTTCTGTATAATCAAAGAAAAACGCTTCCTGCCTTTGTCCAGAAAAATGAAGAGGGCTTTCAGAAGAAAGAAAAGCAATTTAATTATCATTAAACAACGTTTAACTGCCGTGGGCAATCACCCTCTGCACTGAGGCTTGATTTAACTGAAAAGAAACCACAGCGACCCCCAGCCCTCTCTGGCCCCCACTTGGCAATCGGTGGCCAGGAGCTGCTCCAGGCAGGTGGCCGGGGACACACGGCATAGCAGGTGACCCCAGGGAGAAACGGCAACCCCCAGAATCGTGCCACCGCTGTACCTTGCTCTTCTCTGCTGCGCTGCAGAGCCCCCGACAGCAGAAACTCAGGGCTCCACCTTCCTTTCTCGGTCTTTCTCCAGGAGGGCAGACAGATGGCTCCATGTCCAGAGGGGCAGGTGGACATCAGCAGTCACCTGCTCGGCCCCCAGGCGGAGGGACCCTTCCCCTCCACGCTCAGCTCGCCTTCAGCTGGGCCCATCCTTCCCCCAAACTGGCCTGACGCACCCGCAGGACAGAGGCCCAGGATTTGCAGTGTGATTCATGGATAGAAAATACCGGTTTTTCGCTGCTACGCAAATGCAGCCTGGGTGGGGTTTCGGTAAATCCGGATGTGGACACCGAAAAGGAGGGCAAGAACTCTCCTCTTCCCCGTGTATTCCACTCGGCCCAAGCCACTCGGCCCCGCGCCTCTCATTAGAGTGAATTTGAATGGCATCCGGTGAGAAGGGGGCAGGCGGCTGACATCCCTGGGCACTTGCAGATTAAAGGGAGACCCGTCTCCGCTTAGTTCGTACCAAAACTTATTTCTCACATCACGAGGCGAAGGCCAAACCACCAGGTGTCTCAAACTGTTTGCTCAAATTGCTTCATCCCGCAAAGAGGGCAATCTCGGTCAATGCCTGTCGGCCTCAAAACCCGCCAGGCCAGAGCTTCTAGAACAGAAGAAGAAAGAGGGGAATGGGGGTGGGGCTACAATCGCCCAATGTTTGGGAACCACCCAGAGGACATGCCTCCAATTTCCTGATGGCACGGCCGGTGTCACTTCTTCCCCCACGGGACCACCCTCAGAGCCGGGGCTCCAAAGAACATGGGCTGGTGTGCCAAGGTCACTAGGTCACCGGGACTCAGGAAGCCTGGATGGCACACCGGCCCTGGACCTCACAAGCGGTGAGGCGGCCCCAAAGCACAGCCCTTCTCCGAGGCTCAGTTTCCTCCCCTGCAAAATGAGGGAGGAGAATGCCAGCCACCGACCCCTCCGGCATTTCCGGGGGTTTACGAGCCGGCCCACACTGAACAAAGGCCCAGCATTAAAGGTGCTGCTGGTAGGACCCGTACCCTGTCCGTGCCACCATCATCAGCCAACCCCAGCCGGGGGTGACCGGAGGCCGGGCCTGAGCTCTGAGTGAGGGGGAGCTCCCGGTGGGCTCCCCGTGGGAGCTGCTGACGATATCTGACCTCAAATCAACGACCATGAAATTAAAAACACTGGGTGGGACTGATACATAAATTAATGATTTTTCCTTTTGGGAGTTGCAAGCAGATGAAAAGGCAAAGGTTACATGCATCACAATCCACTGGCAAAAGCCCAACCCAAGGACTTAGGATGCCTGTATCCCATGTCAGACACTGTTGCATCGACTTAGGCTTTTTTTTTTTTTTCTTGTGGTCAAGAGGCAACATTCCAGTGGATACTTTGAACATGTGAAACCTAATGGACGTCTTAACAATTAGGACAAAAACAAACAAAAGAGGAGAAAAATGCCAGCATTTGGCCTTCGGGTTGGGTTAATGACAGGCATAATGGATTTTTCTGGACCCCCGGAGTGGGACCCCCTGGTGAGCAAGTCACAGATTCCCAAGAGCCTGTAAACTGCCGGTTACTGGGGGTTTCCACAGTGAACGTCCAGCCCTGGAGTGACAAAGGACACCTTGGGGATGGTCACCAGGGAGGGAGGGAAGGGAGACTTGGGGCTTAAAAGCCCCTTGCCCCACCCCCGCAAAGGGGCTTCCGAGTAAAACAATGTTTCAACAAAAGCTAAAAAGATTCTAAAATGTTCTCAATGCCTTTGCGTGACACTAAGAATAAAATCCAAATTCCTTTCAGTGGCTTCCTAAGCCCCGCCCCCCACCACCTCTCTCGGGCCACCTGGGTCTTACTTAGCCCTTCACCAGACAAGCCCCTTCCTGCCCTGGGCTCCCAGCAGGTAACTATTCCTCTCCCTGAAAACACACTGCCTCTGCTTTGTTCGCCTGCCTCTCGGGAATTCCTCTTCACTGTTTCAATCCGAAATCATCCGAACGTCAGTTTTCTCTTGGCTTTTCCCCACTGGCGTCTGAGCCCCATGAAAGCAGTGGTCCCAGGACTCCGGCCCAGGGCTCTCCTCCCAGCGCCTCGCGAGGACCCATCCAGACCAGAGCCACTCGGTGCCCAGCACCTTCTCTGGAACCCCGGTGACCCCCGCAGCTGTACACCCCTTGCGCCAACGTCAATGACCTTGTGCTCACACTCAATTCCAACCGCACCATCCCAGACCTAATCTTCAAAGCTACACACTCGGAGAAAAGTCACTGGCCTTGGACCTGTTCGCCTTTAAGTCACTGAGTAAGCCTGGACTCCTGGCTTTCAGCGTCCCTCCGGAAAGCTAGGGTGTTTTCGGCTGCAAGTTCGAACAACCATGAACCTTTAAGACCCTGCCTGGCAGATACGGATCCTTTCTCCCAAAATGGTTCAGATGTTTCCGAGATAGCTGCTTCGGGGGAAGGGGCATCTGAGCCAGATGGGGTTAAGTACCTCCCATATTCCGTCCCCCACCAGTAAACTATCTGCCTGCAGAAATGGAAGATTCCTTAGATTAAGTGACTTGCCCAAGACCACAGAAATAGGAAGTGGTAGAACCAGTTCGGGAACACGAGTCTGTCCAACAACAGAAGCCAGACGGCGGCCTCCTCACCGCAGTGCCTCAAGGACAGCAGGCCTGCGCGGCCGGCCGGGCTAGCTCCCACAGGGGTCAGGCGGGTAAGGAAGACAGGTGTGGGGCAGGGAGTAGGGGGCGCTGCGGGGAACCCGAGAACCAGCACCCCGCATCTTAATGAGGCAGCTGCTACTTCACAATCCTACAACTTTTAACAAAGAACTTGGAGCCCTGTGTTTCCTGGTCATCTGATTTTTCCCTCCTCAAAATGTAAGAAATTTGATTTTTCTGTAAAAACTCCCAATTCTATGAAGTTCTGGTGGCTTATCAAGATACACCGAGGCCACGGTGCAGGCCTCTCTAGAGAGCAGCCCCCAGGGCTAGGGCCACTGATCTATACTTACTCGGGCCGCACAAGGAATTACCTATGAAAGTTGCCCAATTTGTTCCTTCAATTCTCCTAAGACCTTTTGTAATCACACAGAAAAATAATGGCAACGGGAATGCAGTGCATTTGGGGCTATGAGGCAAAATGTGGGGGCAGCAGCATTTTGTGAAGCATTTTCTACAAACCACCAAGTAATTCTTTCTCTGGAATGAATTCTAAA
Organism: Procyon lotor; assembly: GCA_028646535.1. NCBI lineage: Eukaryota > Metazoa > Chordata > Mammalia > Carnivora > Procyonidae > Procyon > Procyon lotor. The sequence continues at coordinate 9,983,748 of CM053611.1, forward strand.
GGTCTGCTCTCAGAGCACACGAGGGAAGAGATCTGATCAAGGCACACACAGCTTTCTTCCTCTGATGCTGGGAAGAAGGTTGCTTAATAAATGCATTCCTGACAAGGTAGCTCCAGGCCTGACTTAAGAGGTATTTCACAAGGAGCACACCTACTGTTCCAGCCTCCTCCATGTCCCTTAGGGGTAATACTGAAACAGGGAAAAAAAATAAAAAAAGGAAGGAAGGAGGGAAAAGAAAGAAAGAGAAAGAAAGAAAAGAAAGAAAGAAAGAGAGAGAGAGAGAGAAAGGAAGAAAGAAAGAAAGAGAAGTTACATATGAGGACTCGAGGCAACAGAGATAAGGAGTAAATCACTCCCTGTGTGATTATGTTGTTTGGAAATCCACCCTCAGAAAATGAACAATTTTTGTAGAGATCACCTCAGGGATCCCAGGAAAATGCTGTTGGCCGGAGTCACGACTGCTCAGCTGCCTAAAGAACCAAGCTTCTAGACTCTTCTGAGCTCTGGTTTCCTTATTTCTAGGCATGCTTTCCTAAGGGATTTCTGGAGGATTATACAAGATAATTTGTGTGGAAGTTTTCAGCAGATAGCAAGTAATCACACTCATGGGCATTCTAGTTCTTATCTGCAGTGGTCTGAAGCTTACAGACGAATTGTTTATTGCACTGTGCTGGCATACACAATGACATCTGGGATTCGGAGGTACCGTGTATGTCTTCAAAAGCCATGGGTAGGGGCGCCTGGGTGGTTCAGTGGGTTAAAGCCTCTGCCTTCAACTCAGGTCATGATCTCAGGGTTCTGGGATCGGGCCCCACATCAGGCTCTCTGCTGAACAGGGAGCCTGCTTCCCCCTCTCTCTGCCTGTCTCTCAGCCTACTTGTGATCCCTCTCCTGTTAAATAAATAAATAAAATCTTTAAAAAAAAAAAAAGCCATGGGTATGAAATATTTGGAGGAAGGAAATATTGTATTTACCCCATGATATAGTAAGTTTGGTCCATTTTTCTAATGATATAGAAAAAGTTCAATTAGCCTTACAAGTGACATGCCCCCACCTGGAGGCTATAATAATTATATTAACTATAATGAAACTCCTTAAAAGAAAGAAATTGCTCAAATCATAGCTTTCCTTGTTTTGTCCATCACAGCCACAATCCTACCCTTTACTTTTTTTTTTCCTAGCATAGTTTTTTCTCCTTATTTTATTTAGGCTAACCAACCAACATCAGATGTTTGTTTATTCCCAAAATACCACATTAAGAGGTATTTGTTTTATATTGTTTCCCTTCTGCAAACATTCGCAATTAGCTACAGAACGGAGATATTTCATGAAGTTAAAAAAAAAAAAGAAAAAAGAAAAAAATTATATCTAGGGGAAAAGTGAAGTTTCAAAAGCAGCTTTTGAGAGGGAGAAAGGAAGAAAAAAAATCTAATTACCAAAGATATGCACTGATTTGCACAAAAGGAACACGTAAATCTACCACCAAGAATGGCTTAAATGCATTCTGTGCATTGGAATTAAAAAGGATTTGGAGTTTAAAATAATGTCTAAGGCTTTCTTCAATGATTTGAGACTATAAAAAGTGTCATTTCGTTTCTTTCAAAAGGTATCCTGTGACGACAGTATGTCTTTTAGGCTTGTCTCGTGGTAAAAGAAGTCTTTACAAATCTACATATTCTGTAGCTTTTTTACTTAGGAAACTGAATTACAGTTCTATAGTTCCAGACTTAGCATGAAAGCTGAAATACCCTTTATCCAAAACTGATCCCCAGCAACTCGGCTAGGGGTGAGGTTTTGGAGGTTATAGAGCACACTCATGTGAACCTGAAATGAATGTTTCAGACAATGGGTCTGAGGATGGCCTGACCCAGGAGGGGGAATTCACTGCTTCAGTTCAGCTGGAAGAGCATATGACTTGATTCTTGATTTCAGGGTTGTGAGTTCGAGCCCCAGATTGGGTGGAGAGATCACCTAAATAAATACACTTGATTTATTTATCATTAAAATAAATACTAAAATATTTAAAATAGCAAAATAGTAAAATCAAATTTAAAATAAAATTTAAGTCAAACTACAATTAAATATTAAAATATTAAAAATAAGTTTATTTATACTGAATATGAATATTTCTAATGATTCAACTAATGAATCTTTGAACACTACATCAAAAACTAATGTACTATATGATGGCTCACTGAACATAATAAATAAATATACTTAAAAAAAAAGAAAAAGTCAGGCAACTTAAATATATTTAATCCAAATACACCTGATAGCTCAGAACCCAAAACAGCATTTATTTAGAAAAGCGAGATCCTGACTGGAATAAACTCGTTTAGGGAAGATTCTACTAGAAATGAGACCCTCAGAAATCACTGACATGAAAACACAAATACGCTCCTGGCTGGTGTGTGAGATGGAAAACATCACTTTCTCAGACTACCAGGAAACTGCCAGCCGCATCTGGAAGAACACAGGCTACGCTGCGGGGCCACCTTGTCTTTGCTGGAATTGAGTTTTTAAACTGTAAAGAATGATATGCATACGATAAAAATATAAACAGCAGGGAGGTCCAGAAGTCCAGAATAAAAGCTTCCTCGGGCGCCCGGGGGGCACAGTCAGTTAAGTGTCTGACTCTTGATTTCAGCTCAGGTCGTGATCTCAGGGTCGTGAGACTGAGCCCCGCATCGGGCTCCCTGCTCAGCGTGGAGTCTGCTTGTGTCTCTCTCTCTCTCTCTCTCTGCCCCTCTCCCTGTTCCTATACATGTGCTCTAAGAAAATAAATAAATCTTTAAATAAATAATAAAAGTCCCCCCCCCACTAGTTCCTCTCTCTGATTTATTAGGCATCATTCCAGAAACTGGTCATGTATAGATAAGTACACAGGAAATGCATAGGCTTTTTCACACAAACGGGATCCAGCCTTTTTAAAACAAAAGGGACCATGCTCTCTGCACTGCTCTGTTAGGCATACTGCTTAGGTAAGGTCACTTGGTAATGGGTTCATACTCGCACATAGGGTCTTTTTCATATATTGTCATGAGTACAGTGGGTTGTATTAACTGAATGTGCTGTAACACACTTTCCAAGACTCCTACTGACGAAATAAACTGGTGAGTCTTTTTGAGAGAAAATTAGACAATACCTTTCAATGCTAGTAATCCTAGTAAACCAACAGGAGTAAATTAGTAATCTGACAGGTAGGGATTTGCTCTTCATATTTGCTGAGATGCAGAGACGGCACTGCAGCACTGTTCATCAGAGAGAAAAAAATATAAGCAACCAAAATAGCTGTTTAAGGGGGTCAACTTAACATGTTATGGGCCACTATTATCACTGCTCTGAGGAGAGAAGAGTTTTATTTTTTTATTTTTTAAAGATTTTATTTGTTTATTTGACACAGAGAGAGAGATCACAAGTAGGCAGAGAGACAGGCAGAGGGTGGGGGGGGCAGGCTCCCCGCTGAGCAGAGAGCCCGATGCAGGACTCGATCCCAGGACCCTGAGATCATGACCTGAGCCGAAGGCAGAGGCTTTAACCCACTGAGCCACCCAGGCACCCCCAGAGAGAAGAGTTTTAAAAACCAGATTTTGTGCTATTCTCATCACAAACACAGAGACACAGAGACGTACGTACACACTCTCCACGAAGAACAATTTGAAAATTGTCCTTTAGGAGGCAGTTGGCCAGAGTTGCCTTCTTCTGCAGTCTTAGAACTTATCCTGAAAAGGGATTTGAAAAAAGCAACATTCAAAGGTGAAGGGGGCCCATCAATCTATCCTGGAGTAAAACTCAGGCAGATGATTAAAAAAAAAAAAAAATCGTCCCTCTGGAAGAAACAGTGGGTTGAATGATGGCAGTGGCACATGTACCTCACTGGTGACGACTGTGGAAACATGATCTGACACCCGAGGGTCATCGTGAGGGGCATTTACGAAGTCTCTTAATGTCAAAGACTGACAATGACCCAGGGTCCATCCAAATAGCTGTTTTCTTAGCCATTCCAAAAAAATATGTGGGGCACCAGCTTGCTTCGCTGGGGTGGCAAGAGGTAAGACAAAGAAGGTCCTTTCTGAGAAGTGTGCCATGCCACACGACAGACCAATAACAACATCTCCCGCCGGGGGGACTTGGCTCTGTCTCGTGCCATCCGAGCCAAGTGCAGAGCAAGGCCAACAGGCGGGGAAAATCCACAGCTCTGAGGACAGTCCCACTGTCCTCAGTGCACTGTCATCTGTGCATTCCTTTCTGTGTGACCTCCAGAGGAGAAATCCTCTACGTGGATAATACTCTACACGTGCTCCTTTCGGCTACCTGTATGTTTGTTGTCTGGAAGCTGAAGCCCCAGAGCTCCCTGTCATGAGGACAAAGTTTATCCCAGTCTCCATCTTTTCTTCCTCCCTGGTCCTTTCCCCCATCTAAGCTTGCCCTGAATTCCCCATGGCTTCTGGTTGTCCAGATGCCACTCAACGGTCCCAACAGACCAAGGAGAACTCGTTTTGGTTTTATAGGGGGTGGCAGATTTAGTAACCTCAGACAAGGAAGGAAGGAAGGAAGGAAGGAAAGGAAAGGAAAGGAAAGGAAAAGAAAGAAAAGGAAAAGAAAAGAAAAGAAAAGATAAGAAAAGAAAAGAAAAGAAAAGGAAAGGAAAGAAAAGGAAAGAAAGAAAAGAAAGGCAAAAGCAAAAATCCTTCTCTCAGAAGGTGATCGATATTGGAATGACTGCGGAGGAAATTCCACTCTGAAATATGGAATGGCCAAAATTCATACACAGAGTCTGGCCTTGCTGCTTCACCACTCATAATAAAGACACAACTCATAGTACAAAACATAAATAAAGACAGATGATAGCTACACTCGTGGTGTGGTGAGCACAGCATAATAGAGGCGTCAACTCACGATGTTGTGTGCTTAAAACTAACGTTAACATCGTGTGTCAACTACACTAAACAAATACACACACATGCTCTCTCTCGTGCACACTGAAATGGGGAGTGAGGGGGGACCAAAACAAAGATCCCAAACTCTGGTTCTCTGAGGAATTTCAGCTTCCACTAAATCACAGTTCTACCTGCCTAAGAGAAAACTGGGAAAAGAAAACCAAGAGGCGAACTTGGTTGCTGGAAGAGGAAAGCACCCTTCCCACGCCACCTGCTCACCCCTCAGCAGCCACACACCTGAAGAGAAGCCGCGTCATCTGAAAGGACACCATTTCTCAGGTCGAGGTTTTGGAAAAACAGATGTTTGAAAACTGCTCCTGACCAGTTTCGAACAGGAGCATTTCTAACGACGTCAAACTGACAAAGAGCAGTGACAGGAGTCTGGGCTTCGAGCAGCTTCTGGATAGAGTTTCCCTTTCACTGAGAACTGTAAGATGGATCAGGGCTGGAGGAAGTTTGACCTCCATCTCCTGAACTGGGATTCAGTGTCTGTCTTTCTGAACAAATGATTTCCACGGAAATTCCAAAAAAAATTTTTTTTAAGAAAAAAACATTTAAAGATCACTAATTCCTTTACTAAGAGGATTTTTAAGTTTGGGTGCTATACTTTATTTGGAATACGAATAGACCCATGTATGTTCTTCAATGGGAAATCTGTGCTACTAATAAGTAATGGAGGCAGGACTTGAATCCAGGCAATGTAGCTTTTGAATCCTGGTTCACCCAGGCCCTCTGACTCAACAGACCTTTACTAAACCTGTGAGATGTAAAACACACTCCTAGATGTAATCACTGCTTATTAATCCGCAGATAATCTCTCAACAATGCAACAATTAAGTGTAATAAAAAGCTTCAGTTGACTTTTAAAAGTCCATTGAAATATGTAGAAAAATGTAGAAAAATATGCATTAGTGATTCTGGGCCTATTTGGAAATTTGGCATCCTATAGCTGTGTCATTTCATGACTCTTTTCTACCTTCAACTTGACGCTTTGTGGTTCATACTTGGAATTGAAACTCTGAATGAAATAAATATTTGCCTTCAGACTCACAGATCTGCCCTTGAGATAACCAGGGCTTTTCCGGATGTCCCAAACCAGTGCTGGGAACTGCAGGCCACAATGCAGTCTGATGACCACATTTAATTAATTTACTCATTGTCTGGCACAGAATGAGCTCAGCCTCAGCAGCTCAGAGATCAGAATGCCTTTAGATTCCCACTGGATGAGCCTACCCAACATTCCTGCTAAGAACTCTCTTCCAGGAGTATGGGACCTGAACGATCCTGAGCAGTCTGATGTGGAAAATTTGGAAAAATTGGAAAAGTCATTAGGAAAACCCTGGAACTAATAGAGTGTTTTCCCTGGCTAGAAACACTCCTGCTAAAAATAACACAATGAAAAACATATTTGTCTCTTACATACAATGGATGTAGAACATAATTATGGGCTGTTTTGGTCTGGGATATAGGCGAGGGAGGGAGCTGCCAAAGTCTAGCACACAAAAGGAGAAAAGACATTGTGTCCAACCCCTCGCCCCCTGTGGCGATTCCCACAGCCCCTTGGTGACTTGGTTTCCTGCTCAGGATATACCTGTAACAGCAAAACCTGACTCTTCTTGGAGCAGGTAAGAGTTACAACTGTAAGTCTTCGAAATGACTCGGGCTCCCAGCAACAGGTGCCAGCAAAAAGTAAATCAGTAAAACTCCTCAGGCCTGCCTAGAAACATTGTCGCAAGCATAACTAATATAAAAAAACGTGAATATCCCAACTCCTCTGATACGCTTCACGTTTTGTATTTTAATTCATTTACAGAAATGATTGTTGCATCTGGGGCTTACGTCAGCAGCACATTAACTTTTTCCCCTCAGATGAGAAAAAAAGATAGCAGAAAACCCAGAAGGATAGTTTATTGCGTTGTTGATGCCCGTACTTCTCTGAGTTGCAATTTCTTCATCCATAAAGTAAGACTAAAAGAATTCTGCTAATCTTCCTGGACTATTGCAATACGAAGAAGGCTATAAAAACACTTAATGAACGCTGGGGTTCCACATAAGCAGTGACTAAAAACCACAGCTAACACGTGGAGCGGGAATTCTGAGAACCACACTATGGATTTTGTCAGCCAATCCTCACATCGCCGCTGTTATCACCCCCATTTTATGGAGGAGAAAACTGAGGCTGAATGCTGTGAACGAGGAGTAAGTGGTGAAGCCAGGACTCAAAAGCCAGGCGTTCCGAGGTGAGGGGCACAGCTCTCTGTCAAGGTGTTCTACGGTGACTTGTAGTAGGTGACCATCCACCACCAACAGCAGCTCCAGAGCTAATTAATCCACATGATGGGACTACAAGCCCTCTGGAGGTTTGTGTTCTCCCACCTTAGACATTTAGAAAAATATTTCAATGCCTGCCCCTCTGCTCCTAAACCATCGGGGTTTCAAAAGCCCAAATTCTCAAATCACAGGTATCTTTCACTTGTTCTTAACTCTGCACCTGAACCTTCAATATTGCTTTTCATTTCTTTTTGAGCTTGGTGGACCAGCCTATTTCACATCGCAGCCTCAAGTCCCCAGACTAACCCCTTTAGGTCAACTCCGCAGGAATCCAGCTACCTTTAGTGATCACTATCCCATCCATATCTCTGGCAAGACTGTTGACTCTGTCTCACTAGGAACCGATGCAAACAGAAAGCCCCGTGCCGCCAGAGCGAGGTTTCCTTTTGAAAGCATGCTTTCAAAACTACCTTGATCGACCATTCCCCCTACCCTAGAAACTTTTACCTGTCTTCTTAGAATTCACAAATCCTGCTTCCCTGAAGTCCAGAAACTCTGATATCGCAAACAGGCTATTTTTCTAGTATTGTAAAATGCCTCTGTGCGAAAGGTACACACACATCCTTAAAATGGAAAAGCGCAATGTGTGTCCAAAGTTCTGTGATGCTCCATAGGTTATATCTTTGGCATTTTACAACTTGAAAATGCAGAAATACATGTAATCCCAATTTTGGTTCTGGTCTAAGAGTTAAACAAGAAAAAAAAAAGAAAAGAAAAGAAACCAACATCTGGGAATAATCTACAAATACAGAGTACCTCGGATCATCCTTCTAACCCTTATCTACAGACTTTATAGCATTATTCGGCAGGGCAGAATCAGCTTAATGCATAATGCATCCCTTGTTTTTCAGACCTCTTCAGAAACCTCAGTTCATTCAATAAAAAAGTCCCGAAAACATAGCCCTGAAACAAGAAAATTCGGTGTGGGAAAGCTGCACTTACTGATTTAGTTCTTCCTGCCAAGAGAACAATGCAGAGAGAAACAGAACTCAGTGCTTCCAAATAATTTTTGGCAATAACTCAGAAGAAAGAAAAAAAGCCTCATATTTACCTGTACCCAGAGCTCCACAGGTGAAGCAGCAGTTAAAGTAAAAAAACAAAAAAACAAAAAACTAATTCTTCTTCTGGAAGTTTTCGTCTCTAATGGACGCCAGGGTCATCCTTCGGAGCTGTCAGGTAAACCCCCCCTCCATGTCTCTGCTGTTTTCTTTTGCAGTTTTTTCCCAGTGAAACGCTTGTCATTTGCATAGAGCCTACTTCTAGCCTATAGGACTTTTTGAGTAGCTACTTGTTAAATTGGCTGTCTTGACATGTTCTTTCAAGCATGACATCATAAATCTCCATGGAAACCTTAACCCCACCTGCCTACATGCCAACATTACCTGTCAGGCAAAGACTTAAACAATCCTCTGAAATTGTTCATTAATGAAACCTTTTTAGGGGCTTTGGATCTCTGCACGGTATAATTTGTGCTGTTGGCAGAAACTCAGCCAAGAACGATGGCTTCATTTTCAAAGCCTGAGCTGTTTTGCAGAAAACAATGATCAAAATTATAGGCATTCGTTAATCTGCCCCTCCCTGTCTAACAATGCACTTAATCGGTTAAAGAAAAACCTACAGTGGCCCATATGCCTCTCTCTGCAGGATAAAGTTACGCCGAAAACGGAGGGTTTGAAAAACTTTCAACTGATACTTCTAAGGTTTTTCCACTCTCCAGCAACCCCCTTCCTACTTTTTACCAGCAAAACTTGCAAAACAGGTTCCTTGCTGGAATGTGTGTGTGTGTGTGTGTGTGTGTGTGTGTGTGTGTGTGTGCGCGCGCGCGCACTTGTTTGCATTTTCTCTTGGCCTCTGTGGTTGCAGAGGAGGTAGGAGAAGGTGTTGAGCATTTTTTAACTCTTTCATAACATACCTGCATCTTTCGTCTCTTTGTTCTAATTTACATAAGTTACCAGAATAACATCAGAATCGATCAAATCAGACTTTAGAGAATCCCTGATATTCACATAAAGCTCTGAACAAACTTCTGCCCAATTGGCGCCTGGACCCTCTTGGTGACACTGGGCTCAGTGCTCCTCTCATCTCTAACTTCACTGTTAGACACACCTTGCAATCCCAAGCCTAAGGTTGCTGACCCTAAGGTGCCATAAAGGTTTGAGTGGGACTTGGTCCAAACCTACGACAGGACACAAGGATGTTACCAGATGGCTGTCAAGTACTACCGAAGAGAAGAGAGCTCTTCAGTAGGACTTCAGGGAGCTGGGAAGCATCTGAAGGCAGCCCCCCTGCAGAATCTCTTAGCACACTGCAGAGTCGCAGAAGCAGAAGCAGTGGGGAGAGAGTGCAGCCTGCTTTAACTTGCCACTAAGGCTGCTGAAAAGTACAAGAAAGTCAGCAGCATCTTTGAAAGGTCAGAGAGCCTATCTTAACCCCCGCACATGGCTGAGGCTACCCAGATGTTTGCAGAGAGAGCATTCATAGGTAAGAGCACTCAGAAAGGTTCTTCCCCTAGAAAGAATGGTACATGCTCCGGATGCCCTCCTCTGACGATTCTGAGAGCTTTGCATTTGCCAGAGTTCACAGTCAACAGATGGGACATTACCTTCCAAGGGAACCGAGTTTAATATAGCAGCCTGAGTTGGAACACTCCTTGGAGGCAAGACTATTGTCAGAGATTCAATTACTGCCTCTGTAAGATGGAAATACATCCAGATGAAGCCCACGCCTGTGCTCTACCCAGTGGGGCACAAATACAATGTGAAACAAACAAAAACGAGCTATAACCAGATCGAGGCTCTATTCGGTGAAATCTGCAGACAGGATGGAGGCATTATTCAATCACAGTTAGTCCTCAAACTTCCATTAGAGAGGGGAGCACGTGAAAGTTGCTTCAGCAGTCAGAGCAGGTATAAATTATGCCAAAGCTTCCCTCTGGGTTATTTAGGAAATTACAGTATCTCAGCCTTTACTTACTGAGTTCAAGCTTAGAAAAGAGACTGGGCGCGCCTGGGTAGCTCAGTGGGTTAAAGCCTCTGCCTTCAGCTCAGGTCATGATCTCAAGGTCCTGGGATGGAGCTGCTCATCGGGCTCTCTGCTCAGCAGGGAGCCTGCTTCCCCCTCTCTCTCTGCCTGCCTCTCTGCCTACTTGTGATCTCTGTCTGT
>CM053611.1:9994680-10035866 GCA_028646535.1 Procyon lotor
TATAACCAGATCGAGGCTCTATTCGGTGAAATCTGCAGACAGGATGGAGGCATTATTCAATCACAGTTAGTCCTCAAACTTCCATTAGAGAGGGGAGCACGTGAAAGTTGCTTCAGCAGTCAGAGCAGGTATAAATTATGCCAAAGCTTCCCTCTGGGTTATTTAGGAAATTACAATATCTCAGCTTTTACTTACTGAGTTCAAGCTTAGAAAAGAGACTGGGCGCGCCTGGGTGGCTCAGTGGGTTAAAGCCTCTGCCTTCAGCTCAGGTCATGATCTCAAGGTCCTGGGATGGAGCTGCTCATCGGGCTCTCTGCTCAGCAGGGAGCCTGCTTCCCCCTCTCTCTCTGCCTGCCTCTCTGCCTACTTGTGATCTCTGTCTGTCAAATAAATAAATAAGGTCTTTAAAAAATAATAAAAAATAAATTAATAAATAAATCTAGCCACATCAGAGGTATCTGCAACTGACTGGACAGCAAATGAGATTCTTGAATTTGTTTCAAGAAAGCTTTTATAATAGATGTGGAAACTGCTAGCTGAAAACAGCCGTGAAAATATAAAATACAGGAGGAAGAGGTTGGGCTGTGGCCTGAGTGTTTGTTTCTTAAAAAATAAGAGTCAGAATTTGTCACATGGAAAGGGATGCTTCTCTGGGTAGAAAAAGCAGTACTTTTATCATTAAAATAAACAATCCTTACCTCATTGAAATCTCCTGACAAAAGATGATATAAGAACAGTGATTATCCCCATTTTATAAATGGAGAAAGCGAGCCTCAAGAGCTTGGGTAATTTGAGTAAGGTTTACACACCTACTAAGCGTGGGATGTCCATTTTAGTCCAGGCAGGCGGACCCAAGATCAGAATCCACAACACATGTGCCTAATCACTAGGCACCAGTCATCCTGGTTTAATAAAATGTGGTATCCTAATGGTTAATTAGGATCCTAAAATCCTAACTAACCTAAGCCATGCTAAGAGGATTTTTTTTTTCATGGACTAACCTGAAGGTCCATATTGGGCTGCGAAGGGCAAACAGAGACCTTCTGCAGAACCTCCCAGATACACCGGCTGGGTCCTGGAAGGGTCCAAACTGGGTGGCCCAGAAGCCCAGCAGCACGGGTAGAGAGGTGGGTTATTTAGCTTCAGGCTGTGTGAAGAAACGCCCGGAGCAGGATTCACCGACCACAACTCATCAATTAAACAATGAAGGCCAATTCTGGTGATTCCCTAAAGCTTGAACTTTGGCTCTATTTTTGTTTGTAGCCATTGCTCGCTTCAGAAAGTATCCATCTACATTTTGGTCAGCTTTTGCTACGGTGCTGGTTAATTTCATGTGTCAGCTTGGCTAGGTCGCGTACCCATCTGTTTGGTCAAACACCTGTCTGAATGGTGCCCTGAATGTATTTTTTTAGATGTCATTAACATTTAAATCAGCAGGCTCTGAGTTGGCCACTCTGACCAGAGTGCATGGGTGGGCCTTGTTCAATCAGTTGAAGGGGGGAAAAACCCTGCCTCAAGACTGTGACACAGAAACCCCGCCTAAACTTTGAGCCTGCAAATCTTGGACTCAAGGCTGCAACATCAACTCTTCTCTGAATTTCCAGGCTGATGGCCTGGCCCTACAGACTTCGGACTTGCCAGTTCCCATAATTGTGTGTATCTCCCCAGGCTTGGGCTCCTGCCATCTCCTAACTCCCTAGTGTTGTCTGACACTCATTTTTACTTGGTGCACCTACTGTCATTTCAAATACTGCTTGTCAAGACTGAAACTGTTAAGAATTTACTGAGCATGAGCTGAATTTAGTAAAAAAGAGACATACTTGCTGTCAAGTTAAGATGAATATAATCCAGTTCACTAAGTATCACACTAAATATCAATAGGCTGAATTCCTCCATTAAAAGACAAACTGAGCTAAAAAGGCAAAACCAACTTACACGTAATTTCTAATCAACATACTCATTAATAAAGAAAAGCTGAAAATACACGAGTAGGACATACCAGACAAATGCAAACAAACGTAGAGCAAAAGTGACAATATTAATAATAAGAGAAATTAAAAAACACCAAACAGAATACCGATATCATTTGGTAATGTAAAGAGACAGTTTATAAAAAAAGGAATTATCACCATACATTTGTTTGCAATGAACAAAACAACTTTAAAAACTATAAGAGAAAAGTGCTTAGGCAAGCGAGTAGAACAGGACAAAAAAATGTTGGTAGTGAGAGACTTTAGAATACTTTGTTTAAAACTAAGCAGCACTTGGGCACCTGGGTGGCTCAGTTGGTTAAGCGGCTGCCTTCAGCTCAGGTCATAATCCCAGGGTCCTGATGGGGTCCCACGTCAGACTGCTTGGCAGGGAGAATGCTTATCCCTCTACCTTTGCCTCCCAGCCCCCCACTTGTGCTCTCTCACTCGCTTTCTCTCTCTCTCAAATAAATTAATAAAATCTTAAAAAAAAAAGACTAAACGGTGCTAAAAAAATAAGGACAAAGACAAAATAAATGAAACAAACAAGAAACCTGATATGTATGTGTGTGCACGTATGTGCATATACAATAAACATAAAATAGGTAATTTTTCAAGAATATTTATAGAACACCCGCAAACACTGATTGTGTATTTGACTATTCAAAAAAAATGTAAACTAAGCTTCCCAGGCTCCCTGCACTCGCACTTTTAATACCCAGCACACATTCAAATGGGAGAATGTTCCGGTTAAGTTCAAATGTTTAAAAACAAAAAGAAGGGACGCCTGGGTGGCTCAGGGGGTTAAGAGTCTGCCTTCAGCTCAGGTCTTGATCCCAGGTCTTAGGATCAAGCCCCACATTGGGCTCCCTGCTCAGTGGGGAGCCTGGTTCTCCCTCCCCCTGCTTGTGCTGCACGCTCTCTCTCTAATAACTAAAACTTAAAAAAAAAAAAAAAGGAAGGAAGGAAGAAAGTGAGGGGGGTGCGGCACAGAGGGAAGACAAAGAACCACAAAGCTAGAATCAGTCTGCAGTAATGACAGCAGGTACAGCCCCTTCTCATCTCCCCAACGACACCATCCCGACCCGACCACATCCACCTGGCTCCTCTCCCTCCAGCATCCTGGTGATGTTTGTGTGAAACGGGTGACTGTCCCAGCTGGGACCTCAGGAAGCGCACGTGGAGGAAAGTCCTCACACATTCCACTAACCCAAAAATACTCCTTGGGTGCAGGCATGACAGAACTGACTACAGTAAGCTGCGTCTGTCCCCACGCTGTCAAAATCAACGCCTCGGTTCAAAGTTCCAGGCGACAGTCCCTGAACATGACCGACTGTTCACGGTCCCCCTCTGCACCTGCACAGCAGCGGCCTCGAACACCTCGGATCTGGGGGACGGAAGGAAGAGGAAGACAGGCCTGACCAAACAAAGATGCCGAGAGGTGAATGCAAAAGGGTATCGGGGCTAAAGTCTGAGAGCATTTCAAAAAGACCCTGCAGAATTTTGCTGAAAACCCACTGAGCCCCAGGTCAGATTTTTTTCCTCCCTGTTCCATCCCTATCAGCTGATCCCAACCGTTAACACTGTGGTGCCTTTTCCACCCATTCCTCTCGCGACGATGACTCCTGTCCTTCGGTGGCAGCGCACGGAAGTCTTTCAATGGTTTCACCGCAGACGGACAGACGACACGGAGCACTTAGTGACTTGCTCAGGGTCCGGGTGCAGGCGGGAGCTGAGTGAGTACGTGGCGTGCTCACCGGGTAGCCTCACCTTTCCCTCTGCCCCGGCTGCAGCCCTCTGTACCTTCGTCCCACTCCCATCAGACACCAAGTCCCATTCTTCTAATTTGTTTTAAAGATTTTACTTATTTACTTGACAGAGAGAGAGAGAGAGAGAGAGAGAGCGCAAGCAGAAGCAGGGGAGTGGCAGAGAGAGGGGGAGAAGCAGGGTCCCCATGGAGCAGAGAGCCCAACGTAGAGGTCGGTCCATGACCTGAGTCCAATGCAGACGCTTAACCCACGGGGGCCCCCCAAGCGTCCACCCCTCATTTCCATTCTTCCTTGGAACATCTGATGTGGCGTCCGGCAATGCTGGCTGAGCTCCATTCCCGAAGCCACTCCCCTGGGCACCGCGTCCTGGCCACTTCAGGCTGCGACTCGGTCTCCTCTTCGTTGTCTCTCCGACACAGCGCCGAGCACCTCGCCTTTGCACTCTGCTTTCATTTCACTTCCAAGCTCAAGGCTACAAGGCTGCTCTGCGTCTGCCAACCCAAGCTTTCTGCTGACTTTCAAGGTCCCACACGACCTGGCCTTCCTCTACCTGACGTCACTGACTCCCCCTCCTCCAGATGATTCACAAGGGACCCTATCCTTGTCTCCATGTGCCTGCCCCCCCTCCCCCAACACAATGCATGCGTGGCTCCATTCTAGGCATTGAAATCGTAACCCATCAGTAGCCTCGCTGAACACCTGTGCCCTGGGCGTTGCGGAAATAGACCGTCAGACAGGCCCCTGCCTCCAGGAGACCTCTATCATTCCAAGAGACACCATTTGAGTTTGGATCTTCATGTGAGATCTTCCCTCTCTGTTCTCCCAATATGCTCTGGGCTCTGGCAAGCTTCTTCCGCTGCTGCCACTTTTATTTTTTAAAGATTTTATTCATTTATTTTGAGAGAGAGAAAGTGAAGGCTCAAGTGGAGGGTGGAAAGGAGCAAAGGGAGAGGGAAAAGCAGGCTCCTCACTGAGCAGAGAGCCCAATGTGGGGTTCAAGTCCCAGGACCCTGAGATCACGACAGGAGCAGGCACTTAACCAACGGGGCCACCCAGACACTTCTGAACTCCAGCAAGGTTCATAGGCACATACTGCCATTTCCTAGTGTGTCTCACAAAAGAAGAGTCCCCAGGAAATTAATTGTCATCAAATAGGCTTAGGAAACGTTTCATTCCACCTGCTCCCAAATCTCCAAGTGAGATTTACAATGCCTTTCAGCATATTAGAAAATCTGATCAGGCCCTATGGTGTAGAAATCCATTTAACTTTGGTTAACCAAAAATATCCCCAAAGTAGAAACTTCCTCTCCCATCCCCAACCAGCTACTAACGGCTGGGGGACCTAGGATTCCACAGAGCATATTTTTACAAAATGCTGGTCTAGATCACTACCAGTTAGAATGGACACTGTTTCATGCTGCCCTAATGTGTATGGCCCTCGTTTCACAGTGATGAAGTTCTCCCGAATGAAAAGGGTTTCGACGGGCATCTCACACCTGCTCTCTAGTTGAGAGAATGTAGCATCTCATGTAATCCTCACGATAGTATTGTCAGTCTCATTTCTGCAGTTATGAAAAAGCCCCAGGAAAACAGATGATTCACCTACGCTCCACAGCTAAGACTGTCCCGGCATATAAAAAAGCCAGTTATATCGGACCCCAAAGTTGGTACTCTTCCCACTAAACAGATGTATCCTTGGCAGGCCAGGTGCATTCTATACATACTGCCTGATGTCGAGCTCACCGTGTAGGTCGGTGATAAATCACCACTGGAATGAATTATTCCAAGAAAACACCTGCAGGACGGGTAGTTAATGGCCAAGATGTAAGCTTGAACCGTGAGAAGCAGGAGGACAATTCAGACATTTGCAATATGAGTTCTGCATCGATGTCCTGGACAGAATCACACTGGTCTTTTCTGGAGGCCTCAATCCTGAAAATTTCCATCCCATTAGGTGGTTTTCTCTCGGCTTGGCTGATCCGGGTGTCTCCTGCCACCACATAGCGACACTTTGGGTTCTGACACCCCTCTGCTGTCCACCTACTCCCAGACATTCCTTAGCAGGTTTTCCAGCAGAATCTTATTTTGATTTTTTTTTTTTTCAGAGCTCCTCTTAATATAGCACTGTTCTCCTGCTCTTCCACAACACTAATTAAAATGAAAGCTAACGCAGAGGTTGGTAGCACCCAATTAAACAGGGATCAAAAGCCATGTGTTATGAATGAGCCCCATTTAGGATTCTTTTTCTCTTTTTCTGTATCCTCTATGATTAATGTCAAGCTCAAGTCAATTTTGCAAGTAAAAATGCGACCCCCTGAATTTAGTCTTTTTGATCACTGAGCCCTCCCCCTCCAACCATCACCACCACAAGATGTCCTACCATGTAATAGCCCAAATCCTCGGAAATGCACTTCCCTCCCCCTTTAAGACACAATTCAAAATACTCAGACCTCTGGGAAACATTACCAGCAAGCTCCTTCATCTGGTCCCTCGAGTAACATCATCTGTTAAGTATTAGACTGTCCTTTCTGCTTTTTTTTTTGCCCATTGTTTTTCATCACGCCCAAGTTTAGATGACTATTGTTTCTGATCCCATTCTGACTTCTCTTAGACATAGGGAAGACTTGGAACTTCTGAGGACGATTTTTTTTTTATCCTGATTCAATCTTATCGTGGTTTTTATTCACAGGCTCTAACATTCTGTCAAACACACAATCACAGATACACTAATATAAATCCTCTAAAGGCAACTTGTAATTTCATTGGGACACCCCCATCCTTCCATTCGGGGGTGTCGCTCTGGCAGGAGTAACATCTTCTCAATATTTATGTTGCATAGATACTTACCACTACTGATCTCACTGCCTCTTCCGTGCCGAATTCCTTTTCTTCCCGGGATGACTGCAGGCCAATCTAAGTAGGAGGCAGGCAGTTCAGCCATTCTAGGATCCCCACCAAATGTCATACTTCTTGCCACTGGGCCAAAGAGGTCCCCCTACTCTAGTCCTTCTCCATTTTCCTCAACATTTTAGATAAATGTCCTTTGGGTTTGCCATTCATCAGAGAGATGGTGTGATGTGGAGGTAAAAGGCAAGACCCCCGCCCCCCTTGCCCCTCCACGGCCAGATCATAGGATTTAAATCCCGGTGCTGCCACACTGACTTGCCATGTCACCTTGAACAAGAGCCAACCACACGGTGCCTCAGTTTCCCATTCTGTTGAGGCGGGTTAATATCTCCTGCCCCCAACCTTGTTGGGAGAATGAAATATGCCGGGTGTGCAAAGGGTAATAGTGTCACAGTCTTAGCCGAGGCCAATAAAAGGTTCTTCTTGCAGCTCCTTCCACTTTTTCACCACTATAAATAGTGCTGGAGGAAACAGTGCTAAAGAAATGCTGAATATCTAGCTAACATTCCCCATGTTCATGGCCATCTGCGTCAGGGCATTTCTGCCCCCACCCTACTGTGGCTTGTTATGAGTACTTGCTGCATATACACTGTATCCGATTTCTTAATTGCCAAGAAATTGTTTCCTTTTCCCTTAAGGTTTAGGCAAGAAATTGGTCTGTAAATGCATACTCCGTCATTGGTTCACACAGCTTACTGGTTCTTGCTACTGCATGTGGCTCTTCCCCCACCACTTTCCTTTTTGGATTATAAGAAATTAATAGCTCTAGGGGTGCCTGGGTGGCTCAGTGGGTTAAAGCCTCTGCCTTCGGCTCAGGTCATGATCTCAGGGTTCTGAGATCAAGCCCTGCATCGGGCTCTCTGCTCAGCGGGGAGCCCACTTTCCCCCCGTCTCTCTGCCTACTTGTGATCTGTCTCTCTCTGTCAAATAAATAAATAAAACCTTTAAAAATAAATAAAATAAAATCTTTCTAAAAAAGAATAAAATCTGAATAATTTGGAGTTTTCATCATGACAGAAGGACTGCATCAATTCCCCAAGGTACCCACTGATACCCCGAGATCTACTGCATGAGAAGTAATCCAGTGTAATTGAAACTCTGCCATAATACGATGAAGTTCGTCAAGAGTAAGTAAAAAAATGGCCCTACATATAGGTGTAAATATGTGTTAATACATTTGTATGAGCTATAAATGTGATCGATGCTATTGTACAGAGAAGTATAAAGTGCTATGTACAGATGTACTATGAACACAGCCCTTTGGGAAAGCTGATATAAGAAAACGGGGGAACTTAAAAAATCTGGGTAAATCAAACATCCCTGTAGAACCAAGATGCTAAAATAAAGGACAGTGACAAATGGGCCAACATATTTAAGAGCCTGTGCAGAACCATTAGTGCTCTTCCCTGTGCCTTTGAGACTTGGAATCTATGTCTTAAGACATAATCTATGTCTTAATCACCACATGATGGAAGTAGCCCAAGTCACTATGTCATCGAAAGGACAGCTTCTCCAAACAACCAACTCTGCATGTATGAGAAATCAAACATTTTGGTGTCATGGCTTAAAACCCCCCATGGGGCTTATTTGTTGTGCAGCATAATCATGACCATCCTGACTAATACATCAGTTTAAAGGTATACATTTCCTATGGGCTTCTTTCATATTATAATTCCCATTTGGACAGGCTGGCTGGCTACCGAAAACTGGCGTGCAGAAGGGTGGAGTCAGCAGACGCAGCTCACACCCTCACCCCAGCTCACACACCTCACATCAAATGCCCTCTCCACAAAACGTTACTTGCTTTGCCCTAAAAGTGTGTCACCCTCACTCTTCAGTTTGTGGCATTCAATGTCTGTGGGGCACACAGCAAAGTCTTTTATTTTATTATTTTTTTAAGATTTATTTATTTCTGTTTAGAGGGGAGGAAGGGCAGAGAGAGAGTCTCAAGTAGACTCCCCACTGAGTATTCAGCCTGACTTGGGACTTGATCTCACAACCTCAAGATCACGACCCAAACTGAAACCAAGAGTCGGCCACTTAAACAATTGAGCCACCCAGGCCCCCCAGTAAAGCCCTTTAAGTCATAGACCTTCTGTGACTGGATGTCACATACATCACATACATCTGTGACTGGATGTATTGCGATCTGGTAATCATTGTCTCCTCTCTTCTATTAACCTATTTTCCATCGGGAAGGCTTTGCCTATGGAAGGTGAGCTCAAGATCATACAAACTGTCAGCAGCAAACCTCCTTCCATCAACTCTATGTCCACTTTCTACATTCTGTATACACTGGGCGTCCACAAAGACATTCCCTAGTCTTCCAGAGCCAGTCCACGGGTCCTGATCATTTCCTTGCTTCATTCAAGATGGAGAATGCTTCCATCTCTCTTTCCACTGTTAATACCCTTAACTTTTTTTCAGTGACTTTTGAGGGAACAGGAGTAAGATGAATACCTTTATTCTATCAACTTGAGGTAGTGTTTGCTTCTCAAGCGTTTGATTCTTAAGACCTGTTGTTCTGATTCAAATGCAGTTAAGACTTCTCTTGTTCCCTGTCTTTGGGTAATTTTCCGTGATTCTTGATATCTCAAGGATATACCTTCTGAAAAGGAGATGTCAGTCAAAAGAACAGATAATGTTGAGTCTGACCCCACGCCTACAGTTCCAAATTCCATAGAACAACTCTTTACTAATGAATAAAATTTTCTTAAAAGTTATTTAAAAAAAAAGCGTGAACCAGAACTTGGGGTATTTATGAATAAAGAGACTGATAAATATTTTCCTTATTTTCGTTTTCCTAATTGGCGGCACACATATGCCCTGGACTGTGGCAGACAATGGTAAGTGGTGCCAAATGAGCCAGGCACTGAGAAAAGAGCCCCAGTGCTGTTTGCAAACAAGCACAAAGAGGAGGTTGGTTGATAAGAACGCTGAGGGGCCCTGAGATGCCATATATCCCTGGCCTGAGGGAAGGCCTCAGGCCCTACTGACCGCGTATGAGATAGTTTTGTTGTTCTTGTTCTTATCTCCTTATTTGAGCTCTCCACAATGTCTTGTCAAAGGAAAATACACCTTCCTGTCTCTCTCACTCACTGTATTAAATGGAAGAACACAGTAAACTTTCAAGGTAAAATGTATTACTCGTTCCGCCTCAAGTTCCACGACATTAGCTATAAGACTACACATAAAACGAACTGTGACCACAAAGCAGGTACTTTAGACCCAGTTCACCGACTAGTTATTTCCAGTGCATAACTGGAAATAAAAATTGAAACATTATTTTCAGAAGGGTTTCTGAGACCGGGAAGGGAAAGCTGGTTTCTGTCGGTGAGAGCCAGATGGACAGATGGACGTTTGTTAGTGAAGACATACAAGAAGAGCTTTCTCAAACTGTGTAGTTGCACGGCGATCATGACTGAGAGATTACTAAAGACCCTTCTGAACTCAGGGCTACTTCGAAAAAGTAACTGCCTTTCAATGCAAAATATTTACAAGAATCGATTTTCTATGATTATCTCATATGTACTAGAATTGGATAAGATTTCTCTTTTTAGTTTTTATTATTTTTTAAAGATTTATTTATTTATTTGGGAGAGAGTGTGTGTGTGTGTGTGCGCGCGCGAGTTTGTGCTGGGGGGAGGGGCAGAGGGAGAGGCAAAGAGAGTCCTGAGCAGACTCCTCACTGAGCGTGGAGCAGCTCACATCCTGAGCCAAAACCAAGAGTTGGACGCTCAACCAGTTGCCACCCAGGCTCCCCAAGATTTATCTTCTTTAAAGAAATGGCAACGGAATGTCTCTGTTGGTTGACCTACTGTGATCCACATAATTTTGTTACCAAAACTTCAGAAAAGCTAAAGGTGGAGGAAGCAAACACCAAAGTCAGTAACAAATAGAAAGACCAGACTTGAGGAACCATGACTTGGTTCAAACTTCTTAACTTGAGGGAAATTACTTATCATGTCTTAGCTTCTTTGCCTCAGTCTCTTCTGACTTCCCAAACAGCAAGCAATCTCCTAATTCTTGGATTCTCCACCCCGCTGTATCATTCAAATGGTACCTATCACATTCTAATTGTATTAGAAATAGATTGTGGAACTCATTTATTCATTCAACAAAGACTGATTATGCTTCATTTAGGTTGCATACTCCCTTAAATGCTGACTTTACAAAGGCAACTAAAATAAGGTTCTTCCCCTCCAAAAGCATATTCCATATGAGAAAGAGAAACATAAAGAGAGATTCGATAAAGGCATTATTATATACTACAATATAGGTACTATAAGATGTTGTGACCAACTCAGAAGGTGTGACATATGGGCCGGATCTTGATGGATCAGTATCTGTACATGCATGCCTTATTTCTCTTACTGACTAGATGTCAGGGACCACGTCTCATCTCGCTTTTACCATGACAGGTGCCAAATAAATCTATATGGAATGAGTAAGTAAAAGAAATCCAAATTTTAAGCTTTTAATGATGGAAACATACAAATATGTTCCAGAAATATAATAAAATTATGCTCCGACAATGGAAAAAATAACCTGCCGGTATTCAAACACGGGTTGGTAAAAATGTAAAATGAATTTAAATACTAATTTGCAAAGAAGAGCTGCTGAGACTCTTCTTTTGGATCCCATAAACCAGAAGATTGTAATGCTGGGAGCTGCCTTTGAAACAGTAACAGGACCCATGGCTTTCTTTCTCAGTACTCTGTGATATTGGTGTTATTGTCCTTTGACAAATGAGGGAACTAGAAGAGAGAAGGCTAAAGTCATTAACTCCAATCATACAATCAGCCGATGGTGGAGGCTGGATTCCAGTCCAGCCCTGCCCGGCCTCATTGCCAAACCCGTAGCTGCCAGGTGATGTGGCTTCATACTCTGATTGCCCCACAAATGTATGTCGGGGGGTCAGAACCATTAAAGCTACCACGCAAAGCAGCGTGCCTGGGTGGCTCAGTGGATTAAGTCTCTGCCTGAGGCTCAGGTCATGATCTCAGGGTCCTGGGATTGAGCCCCCTCATGAGCCTGTTTCCCCTTCTCTTCTCTGCCTGCCTCTCTGCCTATTTGTGATCTCTCTCTCTCTGTCAAATAAATAAACAAAATCTTCAAATAAAAAAAGCTACTACCATGCAGATAAGCAATATGCTGCACTAATGGACATCTGCATTTTCAGGAGACAGTAAAAGGGAATTAAGGAAACCTCTTTTCAGTAATTCAGACTGAAGAAAATTCTTCATTGACTTATTTTCAAAGGCTCAACTACAAGTTTTCAACCACGAATCTCCCAGTGTTTGAACTCAGAATTTGAAATGTAAGGTATGCTCTAATTCCCCTTTGGTTTAATCCCAAGGAATTGGAATCTGGATTCCCTTAATACCCAGGTATTTCATGTAAGATGCTAGATGCAGCAGGGTTACCATCTTACTCTTAAACTCCCCCCAGCGGCACTCTTTTCATTAAGGCCGCTTCTCTGGGAGGCAGCCAAGAAAACAGCCACCAAGAGTATGTGGTATTTAGAACCTCAATATTAGGTAAGTGGTCAGACCTGTTTATTTGAATTCCTCCTTATGGCTGGTCATACGATCTTCCTGCAAAGGAAGCCTGGAATAATCCACTTTAAGAAGGTCAGGGAGGAACAAAGGTGTCCTGGAGGAGAGGACAGGAAAGAGGAAACAGATAGTAGGAGAAAAAGAATGGAAAAGCCAGAAGACAAGTGTTGTTCATAGGAATTTTCTAAACCGTTAAATATCCTGAGCTTATCTCTGATGTTCACAATGCTGATTAGGGTCCATCTGTCACACAACAGTGGAAGGAAAAAAACGTGTACACAAATCCATGCATCAGAATCTTTCCCCCTTTAAATGGTCAGCTTGGAATACCCAAGAATTCATCCTGAATTACTCAGTAAAGGGACAGCTGAGCAACCATGGTCAGAAGACACCTGTGGCAGAGATGTATGTGATCGAAGATCAGAGGTTGAGGCCGCTGAGCCACAGTCATTATTCTTAGTCATCTGATCCCATGAACCCTTCAGGTTATATTTAGGCTCCTCATGTGAGAGTTTTTGCCAAAGCCACCATCATCATAGCAGTAGTGGTAATTATGAGATCATGAATAATAACAGTAATGATAATGACTGAAATATTTTTAACATGGAAAATATACCGTCTCAACATACTAACTTCTCAATTTCTCAGCAAAATGAATATATTTCTAACTTGAAAAAAATATATTCTCCCTCCTCATTTAACACGATGTCAATCTCCTAACCTCTTTTACCCTCACCCCATCCCCATAGTCACACACATACACACACATACCCTCACCATGTCCCTTACACCCCATGTACAGACTGTTGGGGAGGAAAAAATTTCCCTTCACCTTTCCAAGTTTTTGGCTGATGAATTGATATAAGGCATATTGACATGAGAAAAACAAAGTTAATTATGTATGTATGGGAACCTCATAAGAATACAAGACCCAAGAACATGTAGGGTCAGTTGAGGCTTATATGATATCCTAAGCTAAGGAAGGGGGTAGGGGATTGGGGCTTCAAAGGAGAGGAGGGTGATTCACAGAACAATAAGAAGAGATGTTCGATAATTAGATGTTTGCCCTGCTGTACAGATAGGTCTTTCAGAGAAAAAGTAATCTCTGGTAATAGCTCTTTTTTTGAGCCAGGCACACTATCTAAATTATTTTAGGTCATAACAACTTTATCCTCAATTATTAACCTCCCATAACTGACTCCCACTCCCAACATCTTCTTTTGTTTTTAGCTGAACATTGTACTTCAGGTGATACCTTTGGCCATTTTGGGGAGTTACTCGATTTTCCTGGGTCTCTCCCATATATACACAAGAAGTATACGTATTATGTAGAAGTATAAATATTAAAATCATTGCTTTTCTCCTGTTAATCTGTCTTACATTGGTTTAATCATTAGATGAGTCAAAAACCTAGAAAATGAAGGAATTTTTTTCTCTTCACCGTACTACCTGCTCTATAGGCAATGATCAACTTACAGGGCAGTGGAATAAATAAAGATTCTGAACTCAGACTTAACCAGATTCAAATTCCAGCTTTGCCTTAGAAAACTGTGTAATTGTAACTATTCTAAGCTTGAGTGTCCTCAATCTGAACCACTTTGGATAAAGTATGGTGCCTCATAAACACATGACACATTATTTATATGGATACTGGCCCTATTGGCAACTAAAAAATAGGGATATTTTTATATATGTCAATTATATCTTAATAAAACTGTGGGAAAAAACTTAAGTGACTGAGGAAATAAATAAATAAATAAATAAATTAGGGTGTATTTTCTATATGCACTTGAAGCGAAAAGTTACTCTTTTCTTAATTACTGGAGAACTTATCTGCTGTACACCAACCAGGATTCCTGGTTCTTCTCTCCTATTCTGGGTCTGCTGCCTTTTGGCAACATGAACAAAAAGCTAACATACAGTTCAGGAAGCTCATTTTATATTTTTAGGCACTCTACTAAAGATTTCAGATAAGAGAAGGTCGAATTCAAATGCATAAAATGAGACTGAGGGTGAAGTACAGGTTCAAATGCCAATTTCCATTTCCACAGACAACCAAAAGCTTAGACATCACTATTACAACCCGTTAACTGGCAAGACATTCGACCTAAAATACCAAATGAGCCTCTCTATCCAGAGTGTGGAAATCAGTAATAGCCCGTCTTCTTCCCCGATTGCATCTATCGCCAAGAGGGCTCTTTACCATGTTCTCCATCTCAAAGGTCAATCTGATAACATTCCTGTGAAGGCTACAGAGGAGGCCTCCCATCTCCTGTGACCCCAAAACTGTACTGTCTGGTGAAAAAGTCATTGCACACAGCCAAGAAACAAAACCAAAAACATCCCAAGCCACAGCTGGATGGTAATCTGTGTAGCTGTCAAGATAACTTGAGAAAACAGGTAGCTGATGACAGCAGAAAGCCAAGAACACAAAAGGTAAACATCTGTGATTAAAAGGAAAAAAAGAAGAGAGCAGAAACTGAATCTTAATGTCAGCTTCCTAGGGAAAAGGCATTTACCGTAAGTCTATCCCTCTGTGCTCCACTTGACCCTGAAAATGTATTCATGTACGTACGTTACATGTATGTGCTCATTCATTCATTCACTGTGCCAAGCACTCAAATGCTATCTGAGTGCATGGTAATTGATCACTCAGGAGAGTAATACCCCTCATTGCCTGCACATCAGATGTGTTTGTGGCTGAACGTCAGGACATTCTTTTTGGGGGAACCACAGGCTCTCTGGGTCTCACGTCTGTGGCATTCTGATAAAGAGAACTGAGCTTTCAGGTCGAACCTTTCACTGCAGGCTGCCTTCTCCTCCCAAGGCCCAAAAGAGATCTGGAACGACCCAAAGGTGGGCCCAATCCACTCAACTCTTTTTCCCCGTGAACTGCTGGTCACTTTGCTTTTCCTCGTGTTCATTTCAGAACGAGCTGTGCACAGCAAAATGGCACCACATTCCTACCTGGTCTCTCAGCCTCTCTTGGTGGCCCATGATTGCGGTGGCATGATGGGGGTATTTCTGCTTTAGATGTTCCAGGAAAGCTTCTCTCTTCCTGTCCATCTCAGACGTTTGCATTCCTAGGATTTCTTTGGAACTTCGGGGCCCACCTAGAGTGTGTCTCCTTGGGATGTTGCGGGAAGACCTGGAAACCGAAACACGACTGTTTCCATTAGAAAGGCGTTCCTTGGTTCTGCGGCATTCTGCATCTTCTAAGGACGTTACATGTAGATTGCTTTTTCCTTGTTCTGAAAGACAAAAAGAACAACATACAGTTCACAATTAATGATCTCACCAGAAATGTCATTTATAGAACACCAAGAGGGTTTGTGGCGGCTGTTAATGTGTAAGTGTAACCTAGCAGTTTGGTTTTTTTGTTTGTGTTTTCAGACGAGAAGGGGAAAAAAAAAATCAACAATCAAAGGAAATACCAAAAAAATCACACTAGGGCGCCAGGGTGGCTCAGTCGTTAAGTGTCTGCCTTTGGCTCGGGTCGTGATCCGGGGGTCCTGGGATCGAGTCCCGCATTGGGCTCCCTGCTTCTCCCACTCCTACTCCCCCCACTTGTGTTCCCTCTCTCTCTCTCTCTCTCCAAGAAATAAAGAAATTCTTTAAAAAAAACCATACTAAAAGGAAAAATTGCAGAAAAAAGTGGGCTATTTCTGACTCTTTCCCTGAGGTTATTCAAAATAAGAACACTTGGGCAGACTATTTTGCAGGCAACTGGGTTACTCCTTACCTTCATCTGTAATTATAGAAAAGTTAACTCCAGTGGTTCTGATTATTTCTTTATTTTTAATTACGATTTCATGCTGGTAACAGGACTTTTATATTTCTACAATCTGGAGGTGGTTTCTGAGACACTTATTTCATCCCCAAGACCAAAAAGAGCTATTATAATCACTGATGGGTGAACCAACTACAAAATCCAGCCCTCCTCCCCCTCAATAGGATAAAGCAAACAAACATTAGAATATTATTAGGTTAATATTATTATGAGGTAAGAACCAAGGAGACGTAAAGGCTTAGACACAATTTATATGAAGTGGATTTTAAAATACAGTGAAAAGGGAAGAGGTATGAGGGACAAAGGCTGTATGGACAGCCTAGACCTAGACCCTTGGCCGTGACCCTGCCTTTGACCTGGCCTTTAAGGGACAAGGTGATTTCCACCTAGAAGGGAGCAAGTGAGCCAGGCAATGACATTGCTTCACCTGCAGGACGTGGATCAGGAATCTCTACTCATTCTCAATGGTTGGCAAATAGAGAGTTGGGTCTGCGTATTCCAGGTAACTGACAAAAAAGGCAATTACTTTTTTTTTTTTTTTTAAGATTTTACTTATTTATTTGACACAGAGAGACAGTGGGAGAGGGAGAAGCAGGCTTGGCTTCCTGCCAAGCTGGGAGCCCGATGTGGGGTTCAATCCCAGGAGCCTGGGATCATGACCTGAGCTGAAGGCAGACACTTAACGACTGAGCCACTTACGTGCCCCAAAAGGCAATTATTTCTTAAAAACCGAGAACAGAAAGAGAATGCCTTTCACGTTACACTTAGATCTCTCTCAGCCTTACTGTCTTCATTAATAAAATGAGGATGGTGCAGTAGTAATAGCGACACAGTCTTCCAGCTCTAAATCCTTCAAAATCTACTCTAACTTATTTTTTAAAGAAGTTTCCATTTGTTAACTATTTATCTTGAAACTTTATGTGCAGAATAAGCGATCCAATATTTGAAAGTTCTAGGTTGGAGTCTCAGATAGAAAAATAAGACTTTACACCAGTGATATCCAGAAATGTCCGGTTTACGCATAAACGAGCTCGTCTAACCAACACCTTCCCCACCTCACTGTCTAGAAACGTCTCTCTATACAACTCTAGGTACAATACCTTTTGGTTAGGCATAGAAAACATTTTAAACTCAGGCTGGGTTTCCTACTCTGCTTTTCCATCCCTAGAAGAGTGTTCTGGGAATAATTCTTCTTGTTTACTCTTCACTTCTCATTACATTGCTAATTATAGCATCGCCATCAGACACCGATGAGGAAAAGGAGGGAAAAAATAGCCAAACTGGTTAATTCTCCTACTTTCCATTCGTTTCAGCCGTAATTTAGAAGGGGGAGAAGATGGAACTACTGATTAAAAAGATATTGAGGGATTAACTGTATCATTTATTTAGGTTGCCTTCTCATGACGTGGACTCACATGACAGCTACCTTTTTTGTGGTGTCTTCCTGAATAAAACAGAGGGAAAAGGATCCACCCAATGAAGCTGAATGCAGGAAATGCCATATGTCAGCCTGGTAAATACGTGTGCAATCTGGTTTAGCTTTAGCTTGTGGAGTGCGTATGTGTGCACATGAGTTTTATATTAGCCCAAAACTTATTGTACACTTGATATAACACTGTGGACTTTTATACAGATTTTTATGATTACTTTTGACATCATTAACATATTTTCAAAATTACTCAGGACAGCTAGATTAATTAGCAGGACTGAATCTCTGGAAAGGTGACTTCTTCACGCGGGCACACACACAACACAGACACCCAGATGGACAAATATTCAGGAGCCTCCCATACCAACAGGGGCAGAAAGTTCCATTCTGCCTTGCTCGGCCACACAGACTCCCAAGAACTATGTTGTTTCATCCAAGGCTCCTCAGAATAGGTCAAGGCAGCCAGAACAGTAGCCCGGGGGAGACTGAAGAGTTTTCCACTTTCTTCCTTCAGACAGATTGGGAAAGGAACAGGAGGGGGAGGGGTGGCATTCAGAGTCGATCTTCTGTCACCATTCACCTTTGAGCAGCTCTGACTTGCTGACACTCTAAACCCCTTATTTTTTTCCTAACACTTTGCACTGCAAGGTCATGTCAACCTTATGGTACTTTGCCCGGTTTTTTTCTCTCTGGTGGATTCTTCTAAAATGTCTCCAGTTGCTTAACAAGGTTTAACATGATTTGAAGGAAAGCAGCGAACGGCACCAATGACTGACGCACCAATGGCCGGTGCACAGTCCCTTGGCAGGCATCCAATCGCCGGCGGGGCTCGCTCCTCCCCGTGTCTCACCTTCTTGCCCTCTACCTCCCTCAGCTACGGGCCCCATCTGTTTTCCATCCCACCACCAGGCACCTGCTCCATCCTCCCAGGCACCGCCGATGACAACCCAACACCGTGTTCCACACAAAGTCACTTGAACACACATCCGGGTCCTCTGAGCCTCCTCCTCGGGGAGGCTCCGTTCCTGGGAGCTGCTGACTTCGACTTCCAGGACAATTCCACCATTCCAGCCTTTTGGGGAGAATGCGATCTCTCGGCTGGGGAGACCCAACCAGGCAGGGCTAGAAACAAACAAGAGGGGACCGGGCAAAGGACACTGAGTCACAATTCCACAGCTGTGGAGTCAGATCTCCGAGTCCGGGCCAATTCTTCATTATCCACAAAGCCATCAACACAGAAATAAAGTTCTATTTCTTGTCTGGAATGCGCTTGGGTGCTAACGTTTAAGTATGGGTGTGTCTAGCGGCTTGCTATTCTGGGAATCCGTGTCAAACAAATAGGCAGGCTGTAGCCTGAAGACCAGGCTTTCGGTTTCCTTTCCTGCTGCTCCCAGCCTCTGCCCGGCCCAGGGCGAGCAACTCCTCCTTTGCAGCTTGCTGGGAGCAGGGCAGAGAGCAAAACGGGAGCGTGGAGCAGAGAACAGCCCCTCCAACAATTCCCGGGAGCAGAAGTAGGGGTGAGGAGGGCAGAGGCGCCTGAAAGTTTCAAAGGGCTTCCTGGCTGAGATGCACAAGTTATCCCCCAGGCAGGAGACCACCGGGCCCCTGGGCCACAGCGTCAGCCAGGTCCGCTGACTTACGGCGAGGGGTCTGGGACCCTGCATCACTGGGACATTCCATGCCCACTCTCTCCCTGACAGCCAGCAACCACACTTCCCTGGGATTTTTATTCCTGAGCAAACTCGAGGTAAGCTGCAGCCTCTTTGAGAAGGACTCCCTCACTTCCTTAGAGTGGCTCTTGGTTAGCTATCTCTAAAACTCTGCCAAGTTCTTCTGCGGTCATAGGAACAACGTGAGGAGCTGCCGTTTTGTCTGGCTGTCAATCCCGACCTGCCGTGGCAGCGACAGTGTTCTGTCCATCTGTATCTTCAAAATGTCCTCCGGCTGCGCACACACAGAAAGACTGCATTTTCCAGGCCCCTTCATCTAGCTGGGGCCTTGGACTAATTCTTCTGGTCAATCCAAGGGAGGTGAGACACATTCAGTCCTGGCCCCAGGCTTCCCGAATAATCGTCCAAGCTCTCTCTCTTTCTTCTTTGTCTAACTGAATGCAATGCTTCCAGTGGAAAATGCCTAAGCCTTGGGGAATGGGGTCCCAGAGTCAGCCTAAAGCTGGGCCCCCAGGAGATCCACCCAGCCAGGAATGTCTGCATTCCACTGTATTCAAAAAATTAACATTGACTGTGCTAAATCGCAGAGATTTCAGGGTTGTTACAATTAGCCTAGCCGACTAACACAGATCACATATTCTGTTGGGGACCCGCGGGCTTCCTCGGGAAATCAGACCATGATCATTATTCACCTAAAAAACCTGAAAAATTAAATAAGTAACAAAGAAAATTTCTGGTACAGATTTTCAGGGAAAAGAGGAACAGTCCCTCTGTTCCTCCAGAAAAGTATTCTCATCTCAAGTGTTGGTCAGATGATTCATTCATTCATTCTCAAAAATATGTATCGAGTGTATTCTCTGTACGCTAACAGGAGTCAGGAAACCTAACAGGAGTCAGGAAACGTAGTGAAGTTGTGATCAAGACAGACATAATCCCCTTGCCTCACAGTGGATGCACATTATAAGTAGGGACAGAGACAATGAACAAATGATATATGTAATAAGTGCTCGGAAGGATAAAACAAGCAAGGGGCAGAGACTGATAGGGCAGTTTTAGAGTTCTGAGCAAAAACTTTAGCATCAGGGACTCCCCAACCTTGTGCTCCGTGGGGACTGTTGATGCTTTTTTTTTTTTTTTTTTTTGCGAGTTTAACGTACACAGTGTGCTGCTTTGATACATTTATATATTGCAAAATGATGACCCCCTCCTCCCCAAAGCAAACACTATCTTGAAACACTGGTGAATCAGGGGTTGGGAGAGGCAAGCAGGTGGACGCAAAACACTTCACCTGCCCAGGGGCCTGAGGAAAAGCAGACACCTCGGGGCTGCTGGGGGCTGACACATCCCAGGGAATGTCCCAGGATGGCTCTGAGGAGCCCGTGACCTTCAAAGGGAGCGTCAGATTTTTAGATGGCAATTCAGCCAATAACTACCAAGCGCCTGCTCGGCACAGCGCCCCCCCCGGAGGTATAGATTCACAGGGTTGTCGACCTAAGTAGGCTGCATTTCCAGCCACGGAAGCCTCTGGATGAGAACTATTCTTGAGGCAACCATATGCCCCAGTTTGCCTAAACAGTTGTGCGTTACAACTGCCGTCCCAGCAAAATTATTTATAGGGTGCCTTTTCACTTTCAAAAGTGTCTCGGTTTAGAGAGTAAGTTACACGATCACCCAGGGGATCCTTATCTACAGTAGACTGGTAAACTCCAAGCCCTGGGGTGGGATCATTAGCCTTTGGTTCAAGAAATATTTACTGAGTGCTTTCTGCATGGCCTGTGTGTTGGGTAGAGGGAATATAAGGATGAAGGAGACCTGGTCGGCCCCTGGCATTCCACGCTGTAATTGAGTGAAACAGATACAGAAACGAATACCATCAGAAGAGGCTAGGAGTGCTCTAGGAGTGGGCGCGGGGTATTACGGGTGATGTGAGCAGAGGCCTGGCCTCCCTGTGTGGTCCTCATGCTGACCGAAGACCTACAATGGAAGCCGTCCTCCTTTACGGAACTCAAAGGGACCCTCCGCATCTAACTTGAAGACTTCTCACCCTTACAATCTCTCCAGCCCTGCCTCCCACCGTCCCTGACCTCTAATTGCTCGAGGGCCCCAGAGCGCCCTGGGACTTATACACAGACCCAATCCCAGCAGATCTGTCATGGCCCTAGACCTTTCTCCTCAATTCCGGTGGTGAATATCCACGCAGCCATCAGCATCCCCATTTAGATGTGAGATAAACATCTCCATCCTCACCTATCCAAAGGACTTCCTGGTCTCCTTCTCCATTTCCAAACCAGAAACACCCTCTCCTCTCCTTGGCTGCACTCAAATGCTTTCCTATTTATGTAAATGGAAACTCCATTCCTCCAGCTAGGCGGACCAACATTTCTGAAATCATCTTTGACGCCTCCTTTTCTCTTATATCTCACATGCAATCCCTCAGCAAATTCTTTTGGCTTTACTTTCAATATACGTCTAGAACCTGTCTTCCTATCACTACCTGTCCTACTACCCGCTGGGCCAAGCTTCTGTATGGTTTACTGTAGAAGCCTCCGAAATGGTCTCTCTGCCCTTCCCCTCCCCCACTTGGGTTATTCTCAGTATAGCAGCTCCCTACCTCCTTTGAAAGAAAAAAAGCTCAAATCTCTGCCATAGTGTCATAGCCCTGTGTGATCTGGCCTGGGATTACCTCTTAACCTCTTTTCTCCCATGTCCCTGCTGTTCTTCGAGCAAGTTCTTGCCTCTTAGCTCTCTAGCCTCTTTCAGATGTTTATTCAAACACGCAGCAGTGTGGCTCTCCCTGATAACCCTATCTCCTCCGTACTCCCTGTTCCCTTTTCCTGCCTATGGTTCCCTCTAGTCTGATGTCCACTTAATAGAGTTGCTGGATAAAATATGAAATGCCCAGTTAAAACTGAATTTCAAGTGCACATAATTTTAGCATAAGTATGTCCCAAATATTGAATGGGCTATACTTATAAAAATATTCATTGCTTATCTGAAATTCAAATTTAACTGGGCATCCTGTGTTTTTATCTGCTAAATCCGGCAATGCTGCCATCTAACACGCTATATATTTTACTTATCTGTTCATTGTCTCTCTCTCCCACCCCCTTCCCTCCAAACTTGGCTCTTAGAACATAAGTTCAATGAAAGCGAGTATTTTCCATCTACTTAGTTCACTACCGGGTCCCCAGCAGCCAAAACAGTAACTACTACATAACAGATGCTCCATATTCATTGAATGAATGAGTAAGTAAATGAAGTGATCACACTCCCTCAGCCCAACCATCTCGAGCCTCTTAAGCATCTTGGAATTGCTGTGGTTGTTTGAAAGTTATTTCTTAAATCGGTCCCATTCTAACTGTCCCTCTGGATTCTGTGTCATTCATTTCAACAGAGGGCTAAGGACTGAATCTCTGCTGTAGGATACTGTCCTATCAGTTAAGGGAGGGAAGGGAGCCTTATCTCCCCCTGGACCGCATCGACCAGGCGCCCTCCAGGAAGAGTGCTCTGTTTTAGAAGCACAAACACATCTACCTAGACTGACGACTGTAAAATGGGAGATTCTCCGGGGTTTACTAAGCTTCAAGTTCCCTGCGTTTCAGGGGCGGGAGTGAGGGGGGTCAGAGAAGTAGGGGATTCTATCTCTTGTAATTCCATTTTCTTCAGTCTAGCTGAGTTTTGCATTTTCAGTGCGGATGAGTCATTTGTTACTTCCCTTTTGCCTTTTCAAAGCACACACACCTTTTCCCCTGTGCATAATCCCTTACTCCCACGCAGAGCTCTGCAGCCCCGCAAGCCCTTCTCTTAGTTCCTAACTGGCCCCTGGATGAACCTGGGGTAGGGTGGGCGGGGACGGCTTCGGCCGGTGCGGGTTCCTGAACAAGCTGCCTATATGATCCCATATGATAGGCTCTGGCATCATAGACGTCATTGACTCGAGAGCCGAGAAGTCCCTTCTCCACCCAACCCTACTGTGAAATTTCTTTGGAACAACATAAGCTCCTGGAAATTCCCTACGGAAAAGACAAGTCTATCACAAACACAATTAAAGGAAAACTGCCCGGAGAAAATTTAGCCAAATCGTCTAACGACTCCCCTGCAGAGATTCATTCGCACAGCCCCATCTATCATCCCGATGGACCCGCGCTCCCCTGCTGTTCCGATCTGCAAAATAAAACATCCCTAAAGTCTGTAATTTAACCCTCAAATTCTGCAAAACTTGCGACCAGCATGCCTTTGCCTCCTGGGATTCCCCCAACCAATGAATGGAAACGCTGCCGCCCCAGAGATAGCTGCCCAGAAACAGCTTTCTCCCACGGCTGGGAGAAGCGAGTATGCAAAACTGCTTTTAGCGATATGTTTTGTCACTGCCTGGAGATACAACACATACTGACTGCTCACTGGGCTACAAATGCGACATCCCCACGCCACTTCTTTGGCTGTTTAAGAAAAGCCTGCGGGAGATTAAGTCAGACCCAAGAAATCACAGCTCTCCACGCGCTCTCGAAAACGCACGCCCCCCCCCCCCAAGAAATGCGCGTTCTCTCTGCCATGCGCCCCGTCCCGGGTTATAAAAAGCAGCCAGCGGCGAGGAACACGCGTAACTGGAACTCCATCTTTGAATGAGTCTGTTACTTACCCTGCTTCTGTCTGCCGTCTGCTGAGTAAGGAAGGCACGGCTCACATTTCTGGCTTTCATTTTCTTCCATTGTCCCTGCCTGCGGCACAGGCTCCTCGCTGCTCTTTAAACTTCAGAGCGCAGTTCTGAAGGCTCCCAGAAAGCGCCTGGAAGGGGGCCCGGGGCGGGGGGCGGGGGGCTGGGGGGGTGGGGAGGGGACCGTGCGAAACCCCACCCCAAACTATTCTCCACTCCGGTGCAAAGTCTCTCTCGCCCGAGAAAACTGCATTCCAGCGTCGGGCCGCCCCCGTCCCTCCGTGCCTGCGTCCCCGCGTCCGCCCGCCCGCCCGCCGGACTGTCCCGGAGGAAGGAGGGGGGAGGCTGTGCTCTGCTAGCAGCCCGCTGCCCCTGCCCCGGGCCCGCCCTGCGCCGCGCGCGCCCGAGGCCCCAACAGGTGATGATCGGCTTCCCGACCCGGGACCCAGACCGCCTGTTTGCACCGCTGCAAACCGCCCAGATTCCGCAGCCGGGGGAAGGAAAACATTTCACACAGGGTCACCGGCAGGCACTGCACGCCGGGCCTCTGGTTCCTTTAATCTCAGACTCGGAATGAGCCTCCCAAGGAGGCTGATACTCGAATTACTAACCAGCCAACTGCTGAACGTCCCAAATTTCGGTGAAATCCCTTTAAAAAAAAAAAAAGAAAGAAAACAAAGCGCGTATGCTGAATGTTGTTAAGTAAACACTTTCTGGAACTGTTTAGAACCTGATTAACACATACAAAGAGTATGTTTACTTCTCGCACAATTTCAGTCACTCCAACTAAACTTTAAAAAGGGTTTGTGCTCATTTGCCTAGGCTTTGCGGCCCTTTCCCCCAACACATACTCTCTCTCTCTCTCTCTCTCTCTCTCTCTCCTTGGTCACAAATCTGAAAAGTAAACCAGTAAAATCAACCTTCTGGAGTTCTCAAGTTAATTACTTTGAAATATCCGAAAGGCAATAAAACTGCTTTTCTTTGGACGGGCAGAGGGGCATCCGACATACCCAGTCTCCTTTTAAACTATCTACAAATATTTATTTTGTTCTTTACCCGGTCCTTGAAAAACTGGCAAATTTCCCGGAAAGTGAAAATAGGAGGCACAATGTCCCCACACACACACACACACACACACACACACACACACACACAGAGGAATGGGAAAATATTCTAAGCAACGTTGGGTCTGCCTTCCAGCTATCTAGCAGCCACGCAATCGCTAGTAGGAAGAGTGAGATCTTTTCATCTGCAGTGGCCTCATCGCTTGAAGGGGAAAAAAAGAACAATGCTTAGCCTGCTGACCATACCTTGACCCAGTTTAACCGGCCACTTGGGCAAGGTTTTAGATTAATTTAGATCCAGAAGCCACCAGAACAATGGCTGGCCCATCCTCCCGATTCTGACCTTGAGTCACCTATGCGTTTTGGCAGTGTGGGGACATATCTTGGCCATCTAGGGCAAAAAAGATGTGGAAGCCCCTACAGGACAAAGGATACAGGCCAACAGGAAAATGGCCGTGTCAGAGAAGGAGCCAAACTCACGCCAGGAAGGGAACAAGAGACCTCGAAACTCCTCACAGGATTTTCTTGAAATCCGAGAGGTGGTGAATCTTCTAGAAAGTTAAAGCCACGCCTGGCAGTCGAGTTGACAGAGCTCAAGGTCTCCGCGACTTTGTAACAGAATTACCCGGTAATCTTGCTTTAAGGAGGAACTAATCTTACACAGTTTCCGTATTGGTTCCCTGCAGGCAAACACCAGATGAATCTTGTTTCAACCTTACTATGTTCTCAGAGACAAAACTTTCAGGAAGGAGGGATCTGTGTTCAGGCCCCCAGGTCCGGATTATCCTGATCCTTGTGTAGCTGTTGTGTATTTGTCTTCAAATGATTAATGCTAGAAATGATTGGGGGCAGGGGGGAAGGGGAGGTAGGGGTGGGGGAGAGAGGGGGAGACACATTGCAGCCAGAGCGCAGGTCTAGACCAGAAGTCCCTGGGCTCGGATGCTAACCTAACTTGCTTTGGTGCGAAGAGCCTATTCCTAGCCCCTCCTACCTCCCACTTGACACAGGATCCTGGCGAAACCCCCAGGATGAAGGAGACAACAAGCGAACTTACAAGGGCAGTCTACAATAACCAAGGGCACCCAGCCTGCTGGGAAGCCTTTCAATCCAGGCAGAAAAAAAAAAAAAAATCTGTTTTATTTCGTAGATTTTGCTTTCCTGGGGGCTGTTTGGAAATTGTGAGAGCAGGGCCCTGTTGATCCCCAAATGGGTCAAAGAGGGGCAGCTCTACCACCAGTTCTAAACTCTGGTTAGTTTCCAGTCGGCCCAAGGAAGCCCCTCTGCCCACCATGTGTTCGAGCTGCTGGGACCCTCCCCTCCCCCACAGGCAAGGCCTCTGGCAGGCGGTGTAGATATTCCTCCAAGCAAAACTCTTTGTGGAATGCACAAAAGAAAAAGGCATTACCAGGGAAGATAATTAACATAAATCATTAAGGACATCTAGACACATATTTACAGTTAATCATGTTCTCTTGAATAAGTTAAACTTTCTGACCATTCTATGGGGGAAAGTTTCTACCAGACTCATTACTGGCCCTTTGTTCCTTCTCCTTGAGAACGAGAACTGAAAACAATTCGAGAAAGCACTGGATCGATGCCTTGGCACTGGCTATTCATACATCTCCCTCCAGACCTTACTAGGACCTGATCGTCAGCTTCTCCGAGAGGGGTCTCTAGAAAACACTAACCGTTTTCTGCCATCCTCATAAGCTCAGTAACTCAGACAGATCTTCATTTTGAAAAACACTATGATTGTCATTGCTGTTACTGTGGAAATGTTCTTTCTGGAAGAAACCCTTTTTGAACCAGAAGCACACCGTGCTTTCAGGTTTAATTTAATTTCTAGGTTTAAAAATTGCTATTACAAACCAATCTGCCTACTGCCGTACTTTGAAATTTGCTGTGAAAGGCAGAAGGAACTTGCAGTGTGATTTTCCTGCAGTCATACGGAGAGCTACAATAATGATACCAGGGGGCTAAATTTTCAACTCCATTTCTGTTAACCAGCAAAGGTGCAAGACTATTTCTTGGTTAATGGCTCCATATGTTGGCAATTCATGCCTCAAAATGAGCCAACACACAAGAAAAGTGTCATTTCAAAGGAAAGACAAGTGATGGAGATAAGGGGACAAATGGTGATTTTGCAGGCGGAGCTAACCTACTGCTTTTGTTAACGGAACTTAGCCACCACGATGGGCATTCCTCACAAGGATCAGAAACTATTGCATGTGACTTCTTAGCAGGCCTGTTTAATTACAGGGCTGCGAAAAGCCGGTCAACGTCCTTGATGTAAGTTCTTCAAGAGAGGAATTGCTAGAAACCAGCATCCGTGGGTTTCAAATTCTTTTTTATTTTAAACCCTATTAAGAACAAGAGAGCCTACCCTGATCGGACATCAGGACACGAAAGAAAAAATTCATGCCTGCAGAAGTCATAACATGTAATTTTCAAAGGCACTGGTAACTCAATGTAAAAAGACGCAAAATCAGGTGAGAAACAAACCAAAAGTGTTTCAACCGGAGCCCCCGTGCCTTGATGTGTTCTTACACATGGCCTTTCCTACGGGAACACTGCTGTGTGTCACTCCGGACTTCCGAAGTCAAAGAGTTTTGACAATTGGGAAAACATTTGCTTAAAATGGATGATCTGGTGGCGAATGAAATGTAGGCTCTCCCATCCTACTCTTGCCAGCAGGGTGGCAGCTGGCTAGGGTGACCTTATACTTAAATATAAACCAGAGCACTTGTGACACGGAAAGGGGACACTATTCATAATCGCAACAGGACAAGATGCAGAAACCATGACTGTCCCTGGCAAAGCCGCACAGATGGTCACCTATGCGTGGTCCAAGATGAGCCCAGTGTGCTCCTCAGGTTTCCAAATGCAAAATGAGCATAAATAATGCTGGTGGAGGTTCCCTACAGGACCTCGATAAAGACATTTAAGCATTAATTAAAGGTGTGGAGCTCAGCCGAGTGGTTTCATAAGCCCCACCCACAATTCAGAGAATCAGAGAATACAAATTCCACCACATGATATTCTGTATGGTTCATCCATCCAAACAGCATTTTCCTTTCCGTGTTTAGGGCAAAGATCTCA
The DNA here is from genome assembly GCA_028646535.1 of Procyon lotor. NCBI lineage: Eukaryota > Metazoa > Chordata > Mammalia > Carnivora > Procyonidae > Procyon > Procyon lotor. Next base: position 10,022,591 of record CM053611.1, read on the forward strand.
CAGATGTGACCACAGGACCATTTAATCTCCAGCAGTCTCTCTAGAGGGTAACCAATCTTCCTGATCTTACAGGAGTCCTTAAAATCCCAGCTGCTCCGGGGAGACCTGGCCAAACAAGAAAGTCTCCCCTGCTCCTCCAATCTATTTCAATGTCCTGGAACTTTCTTCCCCTACCCCACAAAATTCTTCACGTGATTATAACCAGGGACTACTTCTTAGATCCAACGTGTTAATGCTTTAAGTGTATTAGCTTGCTCTTCAAGAGAATCCATTGATGTTCATTTATCGGGGTTTCTTTTATCTCTTTCAAGTTGGAAGATGCTGGAAAGCAAAGACCACGTCTGCCGAACAATGTTGCCAGAGCCGCCATGTGTGTAGCCCGGCACGGAAAAAGCAGCACCCCGCTCTGATTCGGGTGGGCACGGCCGACCAAGTCTGGATCCCAGGTGGCAACTTTTAAGGGAAAATTGCAACTTGTATAGGCTCAGCCCTTTCATCCCGGAGCTGGCTGAACCAGGACATATTCTACAGAGTTCCTGAAGGCCCAGGTAGAACCCATGAGAATGAGAACACTCCCACAGATACTAGCACCCAACTTGTTCCCGGCTTTATTTGGTGAGTATGTATTTCATTAGAGAGTATTTGTTTCATCCTTAGGGTCTTCTGTACTCTTTTCTCACAACTTACCCTAGGGGATTTCTCAGTTATTCTCATTACTTCTGCTCTACTGAAATGGACAATAGAGTCACGGTTGGTCCAGGGGAGAGTAGACCTATCATCTAAAATCCCTCTCCCGTCAACCATAGAATTAGGTCTGGTGTTGTTTGGGGGGTCTTTGTTATTCAGGCCACGAGGCATTAGGCACTGGTAGCTTCTCTGCTCACTGAGATGCGGTGTGTGCTGTGTGTGCGGTATTTTGATGCCGGGGACATCCCAAGTGGGACACGGCTTCCCCCAGGAGGTGCGGCTGGGACGAGCCAGCAGAGAGAATGAACAGGAGCCTGGACACGGTCTGATAGGGGAAACAGCCTGTCCGGTGAGTGGGGGTACAGGCATGGTCCTGTAGGCTGACCAGGTTGGGGTACAGCACAGAGGTGGGGGATGGGGGCTCTGGCCTTGGTACAGAAGAAAGAGAGGTCACAGGATTATTCTTCCTGCTGCCCCCTGAGCTTTTGCTTTCCTGCCCCCCCCCCCGAAACCCAGAGCTCCTCACCTTCCCTACCAGGCAGGGGAGAAACACGTGACACCGCACTGATCATGTCTATATGCTTCTCTGCCAAATAAACACTCACCTAGACTTTGTTTCAATAACGCACCTAGTTTTTTTGCTTTTTCACGTTTTCTTCCACTTTTAATTTTAGCGAGTAATAGCCACAAAGGCTATTTGTGAGAGCCGCAGATGACAAAGATCAGAAGGGTCAGTGCAAAGGCACTGCTCTTCTAGCTCACCTCCGGGGGTGGGGGGTGGGGGGCTGACCCTGTTTGGCGGATTGGGGGGGCACTGCAGGGGCAGGTGCTCCGGGCTTGCAGGATGCACGGGGGGGCCGGCCTCTCTCCAGCTTGTCCACCAAGCCGGGCTCAGCCTCAGGTTTTATGGTCAATTCTTGAAAACCAATCATGTGCTTCACAACTTAAGTATTTTTACAGTGATTTCATTTTTTCCCACCCAACCCACAAAATTTAAGGAGAGGGGATAACTGGTGTTCCTTGGCAGATGAAATAAAACAGTTCTAATGATGAAGGACCTAACTAATTTCAGGAGCCAAGTGGGAGGAGGAAGAAGACGGGGGCCATCTACCAAGTGTTTGTGGCTCTGCTTCTCTCTACCCCCAGGTGAATTGTGTCCCCCCTGCTCCCCATGTGCTACTAGAACTTAACATTTTCTTTCCCAGATTGTACTGTTTTGCTTTTGAAATACATTCTTTCTCAAACTTACAACCGCTCAACCAGGCAAGGTTTTAGTGGGATAAAATATTTAATTAGAGTTTGGGCCAAGTTTTCCACAACACTCTATGAGGAATCTCGCTTATGTGAAGCCATCAAATTCATAAAAGCAAAAGAATAAAATGGTAAGTCATTTCTACCTGCTCCTTCACCCCAACACACACGTCCTTCCTTCCACACACACACGCCCAACCCGTGTGGGTCAGAACCCAAATCCCTGGGGCACCTGGATGGCTCAGTCGGTTGAAGGTCTGACTCTTGATTTCAGCTCGGGTTATGATGTCAGGGTCCTGGGAGTGAGCCCTGCATTGGGCTCTCTGCTCAGCGGGGAGCCGGCTCCCCTCCCCCCCCGCCCCTGCCTGCCTCTCTGCCTGCTTATTCTCTCTCTCTGTCAAACAAATAAATAAATAAATAAATAAATAAATAAATAAATAAAACCTTTAAAAATAAATAAATAAAAGAATCTTAAAAAAAAAAAAAAAAAGGAACCCAAGACCACAAGTGGCAAGCTGGTATAGTAAAGTAGACCAGTGAGGAATTGATAATATCTCCTATGTGCCCTGCTCACAAGCCCCTTCTGAGGAGGGCAGTGGGGCGCTTCTGTGTGGCACCCCAAGTCAGTAAGGACCGGCTTGGAGTGCTGCCTGTGGGAGAGCTCAGGGCGCTCTGGGCTGAAGAGGGGCTCAGAGACTCTTCAGCTCTTCCCTCTTCTTACAGAACTTGAATGGGGTGTAGAAAAAAAGGAGTTACGGCGACCAACAGGCCAGGTCTGCCCAGGACTTTGGGTGTTCCCAGGATGCAGAAATTTCTTTTTTTTTTTTTAAGGTTTTATTTATTTATTTTTTGTGGGGGAAGCATGAGCAGAGGTGGGGAGAGAAGGGGCAGAGGGAGAGGGAGAAGCAGATTCCTCGCTGAGCAGGGAGCCCAATATGGGACTCCATCCCGGGACCCTGGGATCACAACCTGAGCCAAAGGCAGACGCTTCACTGACTGAGCCACCTAGGCGCCCCTGGATGCAGAACTGGCTATGCTAAAACCAGGAAAACCCTGAGATATCTGGTGCAGGTGGTCACCCCGGGTGGAGGCAATATGGCGGCTAAAGTGGAAAGCCATGAGGCAACAAGAGGTAAGGATGGGGGAAGGGAAGGCAAGAAAGGGGGAGAGAGAGAGGGAGGAGGAGAGAGGGTACGAGCCAGGGAGCAGTAACAGCAATAGAGAAAGAAGTTGGCAGGGATGGAGCAGTGGAATGAGGGACAAGGACAGATTTCTGTTGGGTTCCCAGAATGGCTACGGTTCTATCCTCAATGTCCAAGGACCATGTCCAGCTGCCATGTCCAGCTGCTCAAGGTCTGGGTAAAACATCTCCTCCTCTTCCTACTTCCTCATATAAATAATAACCCAGCCTATGGGGAGGTCTACTCCTTGTCATCTGAGGGGGTCATGGCCTGTGGAAAGCAGGACACTCAAATGGAGAGTTTACAGAATCACTTCTGAGATAATTAATAAACACGGTTTGGTTCGTCCTCAAAACACAATGTGGTCCATCCCACCCTTTTCAAGACTGACACTAAATAGTTCGTAATTGCCTTCAGCTGCAGGTTTTTGCAGCAAAATGATTTAAAATGATTCAAAGAATTCGAAAAATTCTAAAGATAAATTAACGTTGATTAGATTCTGGAAAAGAAAAAACCCAAGGAAAAGGGAACTGAAAAATACCTGGTTCAGGTCAGTGTTTCTCAAAAATCAGCAATTTGTTTCCTGTTATCAAGTTGTTACACTTTATACTAATATTGACTTAATATCAACTCACTTAAAAAAATTAAGTTTTTTCTCCTTAATAATATTGATAAAATTATGGGTTTGATCAAACAACAATATAATTTTGGGCTTTTCTTACAATACAGGACGTACATAAGTATTTTTTTAATACTTATGATTTAATACTAATGAAATAGATTTTCATTTATTTATTTGAGAGAGAGAGAGATCACAAGTTGTCAGAGAGGCAGGCAGAGAGAGGGGGAAGCAGGCTCCCCACTGAGCAGAGAGCCCGATGTGGGGCTCGATCCTAGGACCCTGAGATCATGATCTGACCCGAAGGCAGAGGCTTAACCCACTGAGCTACCCAGGCACTCCCGTACATAACTATTTTTAAAAAGTAAAATATTTTATTCTTGCCATTGCTTTATAAGACACGGAGAGTATTGGTTTAGTGTTGGGAAGCAATCCATCCATCCTGTCTTTCATTCACCCCTTTCTTTAAAAAAAAAAAGTTATTGAGCACAGGGGCGCCTGGCTGGCTCAGTTAGGGGAGCGTGCGACTCTTGATCTCACGGTTGTGAGTTTCGAGTCCTATGTTGAGTGCAGACACTATTTAAAAACAAAATCTTTAAAAAAGTTATTGAGCACTTCTCTGCCAGGGGGCAATGCTAAGGATGCTGGCATTAGTAAGACAAGCCATAGCTATGTGAATGTTTTTCATCACTCAAAGCAGTATTTATTGGCTTATGCATGAGCCCCTCTCATGAGTTTGAGAAGTCACAAAGGAGTAAGACTAGCTTTAGTCATTTTGGAACCCCAGCCCCTACCACAGCCCTGCACTCACTGAGATGCCAAGGAAATGTTTTTTGCCTGGTGGCGTCAATGAAGGAATGATGGAACCACATAGATCAAGAAGAGAATGTCTATGTTTCCTTAATCAAAGAAAGAAGAGTAGTAGAGCCCTAGCTGAGATATAAACAGAAAGCAGAGAAAGAGGAGCTGCCACATTGGTCAAGAACAAGCTTAGGAGAAAAAGTAACATGTGGTCCCAAAGCAGGAATAGGGTTTCACCAGGCACATCACTGGGCAAAGAGCATTTCAACCCAAGGAACCTCAAGTGCAGTGGCCAATGCCTGCAGAGCATATGAGTGCGGTGTGTGCGGTCGGGAGTACGGGGCATGATGGGGGGTGATGGGTGGTGGCAAATCGGGGCAGAAAGGTCCTGGGATCGAGCCCCGAGCAGGGCTCCCTGCTCGGTGGGGAGCCTGCTTCTCCCTCTGTGTGCACTCTTTCATCTCTCACTGTCTCTCTCAAATGAATAGATAAAATCTTAAAAAAAAAAAAAATTAATGATGGCGATCGGGCAGAAGATGCATAAAATAAGTAAGGGCCAATTTGGAGGGTTCTTGCGTTTCAAATGAGAAGTTGAAATGGTGTCCAGTAGGCGATGAGGAAGGAATGGACCAAATCTGAACTTTAGGAAAGTGATTGTGTTGGCCTGATGTTGGCAGGGGGAGGGCTGGAGATGAGCAGCCACGAAGTTAGTGAGAAGCCGTGACGTTTCACGGGTGTGTCTGCTGGGAGTCATGGTCAATGTCCCTCCATCACCCCCTCCCGCCTTCCCCATGTATCTGCTCATCAGGGCAGGTGCCCCGCACCCTGGTTTAACTAATCTCCCAAGTTCAAGCTTATCCTTACCCACAAGTCTGAGTCACTCTTGCGCAGAAATCATGTGGACGATCAAAGAGGCATCTACGTGTATCCAATACGAGGACAGAATAAACAACATCACATGTGGCCTGGTGAGCTAAAAATCAAAAGATAACAACACAGAGGCAGGCAGCGGGGAATAAACAAAGTGCCGTTTCATTCAGATTCTCAGTCTATGCGGAAAACACCTGTGTTCGTTCTTGAGCTGTGAGATCTTGGATGAGTGGCGACCTAAGCTCCCTGAGCCCTGGGGGTTCTCCTGTGTGAAATAAAGGCTCTAGGCTGCAGACCCTCAGACACTCCTCTCAATTATAACATTCTATCTTGGTTCTTCTAGAGCTTTCCAGAGAAGCCAGGTTCATAGGGAGAAGGCAGGGGAACCTAGGCTGGGGACTGTTCCCACCCCAAACAGCACTGCCATCCCCTACCCCAACCTCACTAACGGAAGGGAAAAGAGGGTTACCTATGTTTATTCTGGGTTCTTCCTTCGTACAAATCCCGACTACGAGGACAAGGCTATAGCTTCAAGGTCAGGCGAAGAACACAGTTTAGCCACCCTGAGCTGCTACGATTTCTCAATGTCAGTGTGGAGGGAGCACGGACGCTGGAGCCCAAGCCCGAATCTTGGCTTCACTACTTACTTGCTGCGCCCCCTGGGGCAACGTACGTTAGTTTTCCTACCTGTACAATGGAAATCGGAATGGTGATTTACCTCTTAGGGTTGCCGGGAGGAGAAAAAGAAGACCGTGCCCAACACGTTGTCAAGTGCGATGTAAGTGTGGTAAGTGAGCAGAGAGAGTAACAAGAGAGGGCATTCTAGCAATGTCCGTCACCACGTGACCACCTGCCCTCTCCTATCCCAACGTGCGTGGGTCATGATCTCTAAGGGATCCAGACGTTTGATTAAAGCTGTTGGACGTTAGTCGCTAGTGCCGTATCTGGACAGATGAACAAGACCCCTTAGTGTTCATCAGTTCACGCCCAGACGCTAGCTTGTCCTCTCCACTTCTCAGGGTGTTTCTTTTGGCATTCTTGTTCAATGTCTGCAGTGCTCCACAGGAAAATAAATGCAGTGGCTGCAGTCAGGACAGATCTGGATGAGGCACGCCCAGCGCCTTGACGTTTGCAAGACTGGTTGGCAGAGTTAGAACGCGGAAAAACTTAGCTCTAGTGTAGGAAGCATCGGCCAGGGAAGATCTTGCTCCTTCAGAAAGACGGTGGTGGGGGGGGGGGGTCCCCGCTCTCACCCCACCGGTAACATTTCATGAATGAATGAACCTTTGTGCTTCTACTCTATGTGGAGATCAAAATCCAATTGACACAACACCCAAAGGGAATTAGCCAGAGCATGCTACACAGTGGAGGCATGGGGTGGGGGGACGGGCAGGAAGCCTCTGGAATCCGATAAGCTTATTACAGTCCATACAGATTCGTAACATGTGTAGAATGGGATCTGGTCTCCTCTGGGCTCTGGTTTTCTGAAGGGGCAAACGAAAAGCAAGGCAGCTCAGAAGTAGATGTATGTGTCTGGACGGTCATCGAGCAGGTCCACAAACCAATTCAGAGCACCCACGAGACACCAGCAGGGACATGCGGAGACGGATGATGGAGTGATGGGGGATGTGGCTCGACAGGTGACAGCCCCATGCCTTCGATGCACAGAAAGCTTGAACTTGATCCCGTAAGCACTGTGGATCCTGTAAGCACAGGATAAACACAGCAACGATATGGTCGCATTTGTGTTTTAGATTAACTGGGTGGAGAACAGATTTGAAAGAAGCAGGAAAAGGAACTACACTCAAATGTCCCCTGTTGCAGTTGAGGAAAAAAGATGTGAGTGTCTGAACTAAGGAGTCAGGGAAGACGAAAAGTCGAGGCGGATTTGAGAAATACTCGGGAGGTAAGGTCGGAATGGTGTGAGGATTCATAGAATACGGGCTGGCGCAAGTCGGGAAGATGACCCCACGCAGCTAAACAGCCTCAGATGACGGCAACGTCCCACCGAGGTTTTTCCGTGGATTTGGTTTGGCCAGTCCTACCACAAGCAGACCCAACTATTTCCAAAACAACTTTGTTGCCCGAACAGGTTACTGTGGGTACATTCTCTCAATGTCGGGAATGGCACTGCCCATTCCAGGAAAACAAAAGAAGTTAATGTTTTGCCAAGTCCCTCTTTTTGCCATAAAGGAAGGAATGAACGGTTCTAGGCCCACGGCATTCCTTCTGTGTTATATGCAATCGGATTGATTACTATGTGCGAAACCATAAAGACTCGTCAAGAAGTCCAAGGACCATTTATCAAAGAGACACTGTACGGAGGAGTAATAAAGCAAAGTTGCGGCAGGACAATTAAAACTGTATTTCTCTTGCAGGCCCTTTTACGATTCTAAAATGCCTGTGCCTAGCAATGTGTTCAATTAGCCTTGGGTACAACGTCTAGAAGTCCTTGGTTTAACTCTAAATCATCATGAAATACGTTACCATGTTTTAGGTGCTATGCCCAGCGCCCATCCTATAGTCGACACTCCAGGAACTTTTGCTGGTAAACGAGTGAAAGTAAAGGTGACCATGAGCAGATTCAATCCTGGGGTAGGGGAGGTGGGGGGGGCGCAGAGGGCGGGGCGGGGGGGGGGAACGTGGCCCCGGAGCTCGCTCAAGAAGCAAGAGGCCACAGGAGAATAGCACGGCATTCTCCATCTCTTTCCCAGACCCAAGTGCCTCTCAGGCTGGGTTTAGGACCAACCAGCCTCTGCACCTGCCCCTTCTTGTGTCTTCATTACTTCACTTACAGAGAGTCAGAGAAACAGCGGTCCCAGGGGAGGACAGAGTTGAAGCAGGAACTCCAATCCCTGTTTAGGCATTCGGCCACTAGAGGGCGAGAGAGTCCAAAGCCTGCCTCAGAATGTCGGCGCAGCTCCGCATGGGGAACCTTCCAGGCTTCTAGGTAGCAGCACCCTTAGCATTTCCTTTTGCTAACAGTCCCCAGTGCTTGGTACAGCAGGACTTGTGGTACAATTTCATCCCTGAAAAACTGGAACTATCCACCTTTGGCCATGCTTTTCTCCCTCCGCCCAATAATAATTTTAAAACGAAGACGGAAAACAATCAGGCAAATTTCCCAAGACTGACCAAGCAAGACTTGGTGAGGCCACCACCTGTGCAATGGCTCCAAAGCTGTGCATCCAGATGTGCAGCTCAGAGCAGCCGGGACGTCTGCCCCAAAGCCCTATGTGCCAGGGAAGAGACAATGTGCCCAGTTCGGTAAGAGTTTCAGATAAATAATGAATAATTTTTAAATACAAATCTGGGCTTTGTGCTGAGCGGGGAGTCTGCTTCTTCCTCTCACTTTCCTTCTGTACTCTCTCTCTCTCTCTCAAAAAAACCAAACCAAAAACCAAAAAAGCCCACAACAGGTTGCCTGTGCTGAGGACCAAGTGAGCAACACACACCCCTTCTGACAGTTGAACAGAAGAAGGTGAAAGGCCTGGATGGCAGAGAAGTTTCACAGAAGGGTTGGGAAGTTATTTATAGTCTCCTTGGAGATGATTTTTAACAAAAACAAATAACGCTCCTTCCTTCAGTCCTTCAGAAACATTTGTTGAGGGCCTCCTATGTCCCAGGTCAACTAAGGAATGATGCAGGTCAAGCATGAAATGTCCACGGTTTAATTGTAATTGCTCACAACAAATGATGATGGAGTTGGTGGGGGGGCGGCACTCATTTCCCACTGCCTGACCTTCCAGAAGGACAGATTTTCCCCCAAACCAAACCTTCCTACCCCTCCCCTTAGCCTTTCCAAGAAAGGCACAGTCCAACACACTCTCTCTCTCTCTCTCTCTCTCCCTCCCTCCCTGTAATGGTTCATGGGTCTGGAATAAGTAAGAAAGTTAGCCTAGGGGTGCCTGGGTGGCTCAGTCAGTCAAGCATCTGCGTTAGGCTCAGGTCATGATCTCAGGGTCCTGGGATGGGGGGAGCCCCGCGTGTCGTTTGGCTCTCTGCTTATTAGTGGGAGTCCTGCTTCTCCCTCTCCCTTTGCCCCTTCCCCCACTCATGCTCTCTCTCTAATAAATAAATAGAATCCTAGAAGGGAAGGAGGGAGGGAAGGAAGGATGGCAGGAAGGGAGGAAGGAAGTAAGGAACAAACAAACGAACAAATGAACTTAGTCTAATTCTGGGGTGTAGCCCACTGTGCCCCTCACCCTAAACTATATTTTAGTATTGACTTTATCCAGTAACCAAACTGAATGTTTTAGTCTCTTTGTCTTTAGTTTACCTCTTAATTTGCTCCGAACTTGGATAGGGAAAGTGGTATTCATCTGGGGCCTTTTTAAAGCCACAACCCATCCCCTGGTATGTGGGGATCACTGTTCTAAATTCTTTACATATTTACTTCTCCCTACAGGGAGAAGGTTCCATTATTATCACCACACTATTTTGCAAATGAGAAAACAATACATTCATTCGCTGGCCAAGGTCACCCATTGAAGGAGGGGAGGAGCCGGAATTCAAACTCACTGCAGGGCGGTCGAGCCCGGAAACTGCTTCCAGGCTTCGCGGCCTCTTTGAGGCTTTCTTCTGTAGTATAATCCTCTCCTGCTTTTCTAACCGAGTTATTTAAAATTTTCTTTAAATCAACAAACCCAAAGTCCATGTGTGTGTGACTATTCTTTTCGTTAAATAAACTCTGAAGGAGAAAACCCCGCGACGGAAGAGCTGCTCTAACACTTCAAATGTTAAGAATCTTCCTCTCATCTATTGTGGACAGAGGCAGCTCTCCGGCTCGCTTACTTCCTCAAGGAGAGACAATTGAAGCCATCGTTCTTGCTCAGGTTAGATAGCAATGATTTAGAGAATTCTCCCCTTCCAGCAAAGGGAACACGAGCATTAGGTGACCTGGCCACGTAGAAGATGAAGAAGTCCCCAATACTGTATTTATAACTCAGGACGGATGGCAAAGCGTGGGACTGCAAAGACCCCACTGTCCCCCCAGGACTCGGCATTTGGATCATTTGGACCCCGGCATAAAATCTAGTATCAGACACCGACTGCTTCACCGCAAATGTTCTCTCCAGAGAAGTCACAGGATTCTGATAAAATCAGAGCTCTTAGGATTTGATTGAGACAAAGAAAAAGTTCCCCGAGGGAAGCGTTGAAGCTGGAACTTCTTTTTTTTTTTTTTTAAGTTTTTATTTATTTATTTGACACAGAGAGATAGAGAGAGATCACAGTAGGTAGGCAGAGAGAGCGGGGGAAGCAGGCTCTCCACGGAGCAGAGAGCCCGATGCGGGGCTCGATCCCAGGACCCTGAGATCATGACCTGAGCTGAAAGCAGAGGCTTTAACCCACTGAGCCACCCAGGTGCCCCGAAGTCAGAACTTTTTAGCCACCTTCAACAGAAGCTTCCCCGTTCTTGCTGTAAGCATCATCCCGCCATTGCTCATGTCACTTCTGGTCACAAACCCAGAACGACCCCGTTGGACCTTATGCTTTTCTCCAGTCCATTAGAGATCTCATCAGTCCTACTCTGGGTGTGACCTTTAGCTCCGGGTTAGAGGACCCTAGCACGGCCCCCATGTCCTCTGTCTGAAATGTGCTTCTTTTAGAAGTCTGGGCCCTGAATGAGGGGGATGTGGAGCCCTTGACCTTGTGGGAATAGCTTTGTTAAATAAGGTCACAATGATTATTTCATGCCTTGGACTTTGATCCTCATCTGGACTTCTTTTGCAGGAATTTCAAAACCATAAATACGTCTCCTGGATGGAGAACTTTCTTATTCTGGCCACTAAATGTTTCTTACTCCTGCCCAAACCGATCGGTAAGAATGTGGGTCTTGAAGCCACATTAAACAGAGTAAAACTGTGCTTTGAAAAAAGACTCTGTGGTGTAAGGTTGCTTGATAACTTTTTAAGTGAACAGTGTGACAAACCTACTTTCTTGTTCCCCTTTCCCGGCCATGAAATTGTGTTCATCGGAGCATGTAAGTGATATAGATTATGCATTGTTTTCTTATAGATGCTATCCATATGGTAGCTAATTGGAGAGTTCTGGCTGGCGTTTCCTGGAGTAGATGCCAAAGGATGGGAAGATGTTAAGAAAATAACTAGTCAGCAGCCTGCCTACCCTTAAACATGACATTCTCAATGGCTTGTTCTAATTCTGGGATTCCTAGATAGCACTGGGCTCTCCCAGGACATATGGAGGAATGGGGGAATCTGTGGGTAGGAGAAACTTCTGGGCTCCTTATGTTTGTCAACCAGGGCAATCCTGCTATGGGAAAGCTGGAAAGCTAACTTCTAAAGCTCAGTGGGAGCCCAAGGCTACTCACCATTTTGCTCTGAAGTAGGTGGTCCATCGCCCCGTGCACAGGAAGCTATTGGGGGAAGTTCAGGCTTTAGAAGGAAGAGTGAGAAATGACTATAGAACCCACCTGTAGGCCAAACCTTCCTCCTCTAACTATTTTACTATTTCTGTGTGGGAATGTAGATGCATGTATGTGTGTGTGTTTGGGGAGGGATGGGACGAGATTTTTAATTGTTATATTTATTGAGAGAATTATGGAGTTGCACACAAAGGCAGTTCCGTATTGTCTAGAGCTGCTACCTAGACTTTGGGTCACATTTTCTAAGTATTTTTAAGCAAAATGTTTTGAGTTCATCCCACGATCTCTCTCTTCCGTCAGTCAACCGTTTAGTAGTAAGAACAGCTATCATTTAATGAGGACATACTTTGTCTCAGGATTTATGTTGAACACTTCCATACATAGTGTCATGTATTCATCTCAACAACCCGCTGAGGTAGTGTTCTTATCATCCCCATATAACAGAGGAGGGAAACGAAGCCTCGACAAGTCAGCGGACAAGTCTACAGACACATAAATGTCAAGGGTGATACCGGGACTTGTAATCACGCAGTTTGATTACAGAGCTCGTGCTCCCAGTCCTCTGGACCCCCTCCCTGAGGCTCAAGAAAACATGGCTGGTCTCCTTGAGGCTAGAGGGGATGGCCGGAAACACCTATTTCAAGAGCTGAGTCTTGGCAATCGCTGTATAAACACACATTACAGTGGATTCCTTAAGGTCTCACCTTGATCTTTCCTTCATTACAAAGAACGATAATTGCATTTTAGTTAGAAGGCACCAAGAATAAGCTGAAATAGGCAGTGGCCTATTGACCATGGAGACCGAAATCTCCCGACTTCAGTTCTAGTGAATTCTACAGTTATGTAATGACAAACAGGCATCCGGTAGGTACTCGGCAGACAGGAGGAGCTTTAGAGATGCAAATGAGAGGCCCTTGTAAACTTGTGGTTTATTCTAGGGAGGATCCCCACTGGCACACTAGAGAGTACTTGAAACATTATTATGGCTTATCTCTCTGAGGCTTCAGTTTTACTCAAAGATTGGAGTTAAGGTGGGGGGATTAAGCTAAGTAATGATAGTTAAGTAATTTAGACCCCTTGCCACAAATATTTAAAACCAACAGAAAAAATGGAGCTTAACAAAACTATTGCATTCTTTTTAAAGATAAAACACTGGACTTCAAAGAAATTGCTTGCACAGGGTCAACCCCCTCAGGGTTACCCCCTTGAAATTCCCAGGGTTACTCGTTCCCTTTTCTCTGCTGATAATAGGCTGCTTCACAGTCAGGTGGGGACAGGGTGAAAGCATAGAATGTATTAGTATTTTCTAGAAACTGAGGAAGAAAACATGCTCTAGGAGGCAGGGTAGAGGGTGAAACTGTGAGGAGCTTACTTATGGTTAGTCAGTCAGGTACACAAGTTATGTGAACAAATGTTAAAAAGGAAAAGAGGAGAGACAGGAACTTGATGAACCCATGATGTTGTGACAAGGAGGGAAGCTCA
>CM053611.1:10035966-10052257 GCA_028646535.1 Procyon lotor
GAATAAATAAAAACTCATAGCTGAGGAAAACAAAGGAGACCCAGCTTCTAAATAATAAGCATCTCTGGAGAAGTCCAAGTAAGAAAAGAAGATATGATTATATTCTAAGATAACCCAAGAAGCTTTCCTAAAATAAAAGACTTGAATCTACAGATTGAAATACAGACAAAGACAAAAACAGACACAGGTGAAATCATATAAGGAAAAAAGTCAGCTCCGGAAGGCAGAGTGTAACAACAAAAAGACTTCAGAGAGGTCAAGTGTGACTCAAGAAGTCTACACCTCACACTGCCATTCAAGTAAAAAGGTGAATGATATTCAATTTTAAGAACTCAGAAAAATAATTTCTGTGAGCCCTTTTAAAGAAATATTGGACCCTTTGAAGTAATACTGGGAGACAGAACCCCAATCATCCAAGAGAGGATTTAAGAAGCTGGAGGAATAGGGGTGCCTTGAGGACAGAACATACTTAGTACTAAACCCAAGACAATTGTAGAATTTAGAATTTCAGAACTTAAATTTTATGAACAATGGCCATTTAAATAGAACAATGTTGCTAACACGTATTGGGAAGAGAGAAGAGAAGTTAGACTAGTTAGGTTGATTTCCTAATTCTTCAGATGGGGGCTTAAAACGCATTCCTGAAATGTGGTAGATCAGATAATAGAAGTATGAATTAGCATTCTCATTTTTTAATCACGTGTACAAGTTACTTATTAAAATAGATGAAGAATAATAATACTTAAATGAATAATAAAATAAGACAGTTGCAACAAAAAAAGAGGTCTTGCAAGAAGGATAAATCTTGGAGGATCAATACTGCTCAGATATCAGAATGTCACCTGTGGTTTTATAGGGTACACAGTGAAAGGAAGAAGACTTTTACAACAGTGACGGTTGGGTAAATGGTGATCCCAAGAGTTCACCCTTTAGCAAAGAATTTCCCCTTTCAGATCACAGATAAATGGAAACAGAGACTGGAAGGGGAGGCTCTTCTGAGGGTCTCGTCTTTCATTGCAGGTCAAACTTTAAGATTGGTGAAAACTCTTACCTCGATGTTGTGTATCTTTCTCGTTTTACATACAGAAGCACTTACTTTAGAAATGTTACACACATCTATGTTATATACTCTATGTAATGAGAGGATTAACTCTTCTTTTCTGAGGTAATAGTTTTCGCCCGGGACCAACCAAGACTAGGATCCTCCAACATGTCTGTGTTTTGATAGTGTGAATGATAATCTGTGGGGCCCCAATGCCCCAACCATGGTAGTGAGGATATACAGAAAGAAAAGCAATCTTCTGCTGCTCCTGGTTTTAAGTTGAACACAGCCAGAGATGGGTTCAGCTTTCCTGTTTCTATTAGACACTCTCTGTAGAACAGTGACCTCCATGTTAGCGATGAGCCTGCACTGGGAGTCTCGTGAGGCAAGAAAGAGGTGTCGGCTTCATGCAAAACCACACAGAACCTGGAGGAGAAGGAGGACCATGCCCTTGGAAGGTGCTTAGCAGTGTGCGTGACAGTGTGAACATACTCTCCAAATGGAAGCCTATTTGCACTAGCGAAAAGATCTGGGCTTTCATAAACATCTCTTTGTGAGAAGGATTTTGCTAGGTATACTACAAAAAAAAAAAAAAAAAAAAAGAGCCCCCCTCCATACGCGTGCGCGCACACACACACGAAAACTCTATCATCTAAAATGAACATCTGTTACCACAGCTGTTCCTAAAAAACAGATTAAGGTACAACTGTCACATGAAAAGTGAAAAACAGGAACATCTTCCCATTTTACTCGGGAGGAATTTCAACCCCCTCCCGTTTACTAGCCAGTAATTTCACTGGGATTCAGCCCATGTCAAGTGCCACAAGATGAAAAACTGCTTTGTTACAAACCGAACCTAAATATTCCACCAAGCTTGGAATGTCTCAGAGCTCTAAACACAACACACAGCCCACGCTTCCTTCGGTCCCCAACTCATTGTCCTCTGTTTAAACTGAAGGGTTTGTCACGGAAAGAAAACACAAGATGGATGAAGAGGCAGGCGCCCAGCCCTGGAAGGCTCTGGTCGGTGTGGGTGTCACTCAGAGAGGGGCGACTGCCTTTTGAGAGGGCCCAGTGGGGACTCATTTTGAGAAAGATGGTGAAGAATGCAGAAACTATGCCCTATAAAGAATGCATCTGAGGGAACTGGAGACATTTAGTTTATAGAGGAGAATACTTGAGGAGACACAGCAGTTGTCTTAATACATTTGAAAGGCTGTCACACACAACACAGAAGAGATTTATTCTGCGTTGCTGAGAGGTGCGGAACAAGTGTTGCGTGTCAGTCAGTGGGCTCATTTTGATGCGTTGTGAGAAAGATATTCTGTCTAATTAGATTTACTAACACAATTGGTTGATTCTTAAAATAGAGGGGGAGCTCCCTGCCACTAAGAATAACCAAGTAGAGTCAAGCTAAGCATTGCTCAGGAACCGTGTGGAGAGGTTTCTCATACTAAATTGTAGGGCCAAGCCAATGGCCATCCTTGCTTTTACCTTCTACCATTCGGGCTTGGTTATAAAGCTTTATGTATCATTTTTGAAACTTCAAGAGCAATGACTAGGGGTAGTGATTTTTAGGACACAGTGATTTCGCCCCTTTGCTTCTTTATTCATTCTTCTCTTTTGGGGAGATGAATGAGAAGCTGATGATGAACAGAAAAAAAGGGAAGGAAAATCAAAGGAAGAGGGGTAGGAGGAGAATGCACGTGATCAGCTCTTTCTTGGAAATTAGGCTACGTTGGAAGAAGAGCCATATCAAATATAAACCACGGCACACCTAGAGTGCACTTTCATCAGAGGCCCATTCAGCCTTGCAAATAGTCCTAAAATTGCTCACTGGACGTGAATTTGCACCAGCAGCACTGCGATGTCCCTACAGAATGACAGAGTTCTTGTTCTTACCTGTCCTCTTCATGGAAGTTCTCTGGTATCTTCCAGGATACCTGAGGTCATCCACAGCTGGATGACACAAGTTGTGTTTACAGATGAACTTTTACAGATGAAAGAACAAGCACACTCAGAAAGAACAAGCTTCCTTAAGCTCCCCTCTCCCCAGATAAGCATAAATACAGTAGGCAAAGAGCCCTACTGACCCAAACCTACCTCCTAAACAAAACCAAATTCAAACCAATAAGCAAACAGAGCCAAGATGGTCTCCTTATAGAAAAGAGTCACTTTTGAAGATGGCTTTTAAAAATGCAGAAGTGTGAACTCAGCAAATATCAAGTAAATAAGAAAAAACCCTCACCAAGATGGATCAGCATGTACGTGGTCTTCTAACAGGACCCCCATGGGTGCTAATCTACATTCCACAGTTCTTTCAAAGCCCACTTTTTCTTTTGAAATATGAGTAATATGAAAAAGTCCACGGCAGTTTCCACCTGAATGTTTCACAGGCAGTTCAAAATCTCTGCATCCAAAAACGGACTTGTAATTGTGTCCTCACAACGTGGTCCTTTCTCAGAGTTCCATGGCCCCAAGCACTCTTATCAAAACAAAAATGAAAGACATCCCCGAGCCCACCTTTTCTCTTACCACAACGCACAATTAATAACTAAAGCCGGCCGCATAGATCTCCTATGTGCCATCTGAATTCATCCCCCCAGCACTCTGGACAAAACCGTCATCACCTCTCTCCCGGACGGTCGCAAAGACCTCCCAGTTAGTCTCTCCAGGTACACACTTGCTCCAACCCAGAGCTCACATGATCTGGAAAACAAAAATGATCATGCTCCTTTCCTCCAGTAGCCCTGAGGATACGTTCCAAACTCCTCAGCCCGCCCACAAGGTTGTGCATGACCTGACCACTTGGTACTTCTCTGTTCCTCTCTCACTTCTGCCTGGGGGCTCAAGTCCTGTTGACCTTGCTCCCTGTCCCTCCAAAGAAGGGGAGGGACATACTCGTTCCCACCTCAGAGCTTCACCTCAGAGCTCTTCCTAGGTCCTTCATTGTCAGTTTCCCCAAAGGAGGTTAGAAATTCCTAGCTAACAGGGACCACATCTGCCTCAATCAGCACAGAATTCCACATACCTCACACCTCATTTGTGCTTGAATCATTGTGGAATGAACACATGAATGAATGAATGACATGTGCCGTCTAAATCAGTGATTCATAAATTTCACTATGCAGAAGAATCCCAGGAAACCAATTTAGCAGATCCACGATCCGCCCCAGGAATCTAGCTTTTTAACAAGAGCTCTGGAGGATCTGGGTCCAGATTTTTCTTGGCTTCCCACTTTGAAGAGCAACACTCCAGGCTACAGAGAGAGGGAGTGTGAAGGGGAGAGAAACAGAATGGAGGTTAAAGAGACAAAGGGAGCAAAATGTGAGAAGTTAAATAACAGATGATTCATGTAATGGTTCAAACAACTGCTGAACGTCTGAAGGACTAAATGATAGACTGTCAAATTACGTCCTCAGACCATGAGAGCCCAACACACTTAGAAGAGGCAGCCAACTGGAGTGACTGGAAGTTGTGTGTGTGGGGCGGGGGAAGGAGTTGTTAAAATAGGAAAAGAAATTTGAGGATAAGTTTGGAAGGGAGAAGATGGGGAGAGATGGTAAGGAGCATGAGTTCAGAGGAAGGGGATAGAGGCTAAGAAGGGAAGCACTTTGCTTGAAAGACAGTCCAGAAATTGAGCGGCTGGAAATATTAGAAATCTAGAGAAGAGCCTGACTGGAGAGGTCCTTGAAGTTAATGAAGGGGGTCAGGATCGGCCACCCTAAAATATGCCACTTTGGCATGAGGATTATGTTGAGGTGAAGGCAACTGAGAAGTAGCAAATGCAGAAGGAACTCTCTGCCCTCTTCTTTTCTGTCTACCAGAGAGGGGACCAATTTGAATCTGCATAACAGACTTGCTAAATCCTTACCTTATTTAACCCTTATCTTCCCCCATATATTTATTTCCCTTTTCACAAGCAATTCCTGTAGAAGCCCAAAACTCTTTGCCTTTGCCTTGCCACCTTTCTACAATTTACCACCTTTTGTTAAAATAGTGTAAGTTTCCAGGTCTACCTGTTTTTAGGGGTTTTCAATTCTTTTTTTTTTTTTTTAGGTTTAATTTTAAGTAATCTCTACATCCAACATGGGACTTGAACTTACAACCCTGACATCAAGATTGGCATGCTCCATGCTCCACCAACTTACCCAGCATGGCGCCCTAGGGTTTTTTATTTTTTTATGTGAGGTCCCCTGTGTGCAAAGGAAATACACCTCTTCTCCCGTCAATCTGCCTTTTGTCACTTTAATTCACAGGTCCCAGTCACTGAAGGTAAGAGGGTAGAGATGAAGTTTTTTCCTTCTCCAACGTTAAGCAAAGGAATGACAGCCTGACACTCCCAAAGGCAAGACTTGACTTGGAATTTAAATAAAGGGCTAAAATTTGAGCTACTTAAAAAAAAATACTCTGTTTTCATAATATGTCCCATTTCCCTGAAGTGTCAAAAGACTTTTCCATAATGTAGGCTTCATGTATGTTGTAAATATATAGGACAAAAAAAAATCAAGGCCAAAGAAGAAGGCAGTGTGTACATTGTGTCAAAAAGGCGCTTAGTTCTAAGACCACGAGTGCTGAGGAATTTCAAAGGAAGCAAAACAACTGAAATCTAAAGTCTAGCTGTGAACTCAGTTAACATAAGAGGAGTCCTTTTTTCCACCTTATTTATTTCATGTCTGCTTTGATGAGCGGTGGAGCGAGATTGAAAGGGATCGGGATATTCTACCCCAAAATGTTTCACTTTGGCTTAAGGATTATTTTGAGCTGAAAGCAATTAAGGAACAGCAGACACAGGAGAGACTCTCTGTCCTCCTTTCTGCTTAAAAGCAGGGCATAAATTTCCCCTTGTGAAGGTGTCCCCAACTCCTGTTCCCGGAAGAAGAGAAGCTCTTATCATTTCAGCGTCAGTACTGAGATGAGTCTGCATAAACACATCTTACTAAAATCATCCTTATCTTTCATTCATTCCCCCCATCTATTTTTCTTTTTTAAAAAAGAAGATTTTATTTATTTATTTAAGAGAGAGCGCAAGAGAGCACAAGCAGGGGGAGCGGCAGGCAGAGAGAGAAGCAGACACCCCACTGAGCAGGGAGCCCAATACTGGGATTGATCCCAGGACCATGAGATCATGACCTGCGCCGAAGGCAGAGGCTTAACCAACAAAGCCAACCAGGAGCCGCCCTCTCAATATATTATCTCATCACTTTTGCACAATTTATTGTCCCTTGAAGCCCAAAGAAGAGGCCTTTGTGAAAATGGTATATAAATCCATGAACCCCTTCGACTTTCATTTCTTTTCTGAGAACTCCGGTCCATGTAAAACATTAATAAAATTTGTTTTCCTTTTCTCCTGTTAATCTCTTCTTTCTCAGCTAAATTTGTCAGGCTCCTCCCCACCGCCCCCAACCCCCGCCCATACACTGAGGACTAGGGGAAAAGTTTTTCCTCCCCAACAGAATCTACTCGCAGAAACCAAAAAGGCCCAACCCCAATATATGGTGGCTGACTGAATCAAATAGGGATTCTGGAAAGGAACAAAGGAGGGGTGCCTGGGTGGTTCAGTCGGTCAAGCGTCTGGTTTCTGTTCAGGT
This sequence comes from Procyon lotor, assembly GCA_028646535.1. Lineage (NCBI taxonomy): Eukaryota > Metazoa > Chordata > Mammalia > Carnivora > Procyonidae > Procyon > Procyon lotor. The sequence continues at coordinate 10,042,600 of CM053611.1, forward strand.
CATGGTACCAGGGTGCTGGGATCGAGCCCGCATTGGGCTCCCTGCTCAGCGGGGAGTCTGCTTTGCCTCTCCCCCTCCCCCTGCTCGTGCTCTCTCTCTATCTCAAATAGATAAATAAAATTTTTAGAGTACCCACAACGGGCTCCTGAATATATGGATTTGTAGGTGGTGCCAGGATAGACCTGAAAGGAGCTGGCTGTAGGTCCTGCTTCCAACACTTCAATGCCAGATGGATTTACCTCGGCTCCCCTTTGATTCGTCCTCCGGGAAACCGAAGTACAATCTCTTGCCATCTTTCCAGGGCTGTAGGGATGCGGTGTGAAAGCATTTGTGAACTGTAAATCACTTTATAAATAGAAAGCCTTGTGAAATTCTATCAATAGCTAAAGCAATAAATAGCTCTCAAGTTGATTTAATCTTTTTTCCCCTTAAATTTCTATGCAAGTGATATTCAAGTAAACGTTCAGTTGCGGTAGATGATACAAGGTGTAACGGTAAAATGATTCAGAATGCTACGTAGCATTCTTATGTGTATCTGTTACCTCTCTGACCTCACTTCCTTTGCCTTCCTGAGAATAAACATCTTAAACCTAAGCAGTACATCAATGTTACTCTCTGAAGGCGTAATACCGCAGGAATTTGTATCTGATATTTAGGAAAAGTGCCAAACCTGGTGATATCTATACACACATTAGATAAGAGATTCAGCAAACAGATGCTCCTTCTTGCAATCAGCCAAGAACTTCTAATATTCTGACAACTTGTTAATCAACCAGCATATGGTATCACTTTCGTAAACACAACACTCAGATTTTGCTTTTTACAGGGCATTTTCGGAGAGAAGCAATGGTCCTGACTCATCAACACTATTCACGGGAAATCAAGTGAGGCCAGCCTCTGCCACCACCTTGCGTTTGTTTAATTACTTATGGAAAGAATAGAGGCATTGATTTGGATTTTATGCATTTTTCCCTGAGTTGAGATTTTTTAAAACCTCATCCTCTTAGACATTTGTAAAAGTAGTAGAAAATCTTTTTTATCCAGATTTATGTGTATAGATATATGTATATGTCAAAAAATGTCTATAGTTCCTATATTGGTTTCCTAGGGCTGTTATAAAAAAGTATGGAAAACTGAATGGCTTAAAGAAAGATAAAGAAATTTTTAAAAAACCAGGACACAACAAAGATAAATTTGTTTCTTCATACTTCCGGAAGGCTGGAAGTCTGAAATCAAGCTGTTAGCAGGGCCACACTCCCGCCCCCGCCCCCCCAAGTCTCTAGGGAAGGAGTCTTCCTTCCCTCTTGTAGCTTCTGGCAGTTCTAGGCCTGTCTTGGCTTGTAGCACGTGGCTCCCATCACGGACTCACCCTCACATGGCCGTGTGCCTTCTGTGTTTGTGTCCACATTACTCTTATTATAAGGACACTAGTCATATTGGATCAGGGCCCGCTGTAGTCCAGAATGACCATATCTTAACCTAATGACATCTACAGAGATCCTATTTCCAAACAGGGTCACATTCACGGGTCTGGATGAGGGTTAGGACTTCAACATATCTTTTTTGGGTACATAATATCTCAATAGCACAAATCTGACCCCATGAGATGATCCTATAAGGCAATCGGGAGCTTCTTCTCCTAATACTATTACTATCAGGGACAGTCCCCCTTGGGTTCCTTGACATGGGCCCCACTGGTTCACATGAATATGGACCTGATGCTCGGAAAAACCCTTCTTTAGAGCGCCTGGGTGGCTCGGTTGTTTGTACGACCGAGTCTGGGATTTCAGCTCGGGTCATGATCTTGTGGTCATGGAATTGAGCCCCACATTGGCCTCCACTTTCAGTGGGGCGTCTGCTTGAGATTTGCTCTCCCTCTGTCCCTCCCCCCTGCTCATGCCCGCCCCCTCGACAAATGAATGAATGAATGAATGAATGAATTCTTTGTCCCATGCCAGGAATCTCTTCTCACCATCTCTTATTTTCGAGTCCACTTTTCTCCTAGCTTCTGGCTCTCCCTCCTACTGCCCACTTCAGTCTCCAATGTTCACCTCTATGGTCAACCCCAGCGTAGTTTCACTCTTGCTCTCTAGTGCCACCTAACTGGGCTGCAGCTCAGCTTTCTGACCAGACCCCAAACAAACGCAGTCCCCTACTCCACTCCAGTGCACTAAGGTGCGCCACTACCTCTGAGGGTTAGTGTAAGATCTACTCCTTCCTGTGCAAGGTGAACCAGCCAGGCCCTGACCAGGGGAGGGGTGGGAGCAAGTGGGAGATTATCTTTTGAAGGGCTGCTCTGCTGTCCACCATCCCAGTGCTTATGTGTACAGTGATGCGGTTAGCAGCATCCTCATGGTCATTCCCCTAAGTCCTCCAGTTCTGAGATTTCAGTAATCAAGTTCATTACCGACATTTTGGAAAGTTATATATTTCATGTGCTTTCATGACAACAAAACTACCTCCTCTATGAGATGTTTAAAAGCTCTATCCAGGAGCGCCTGGGTGGCTCAGTGGGTTAAGCTAAGGTTGTGATCCCAGGGTCCTGGGATCAACCCCTCATTGGGCTCCTGCTCAACAAGAAGCCTGCTTCTCCCTCTCCCTCTGCCCTTCCTCCCGGCTCATGCTCACTCTCTCTCTCAAATAAATAAATAAAACCTTTAAAAAAGATGAAAATAAAAACTCTACCTGTATTCAAGATAACCAGGATTATGGAAAGACACTAAGACCCCACGTCATTTCTCCGTCCCGATTTAGAGTCGGAGCCTGCAGGGGAATCACCACTAAGAGGACTGCATAGACCCCTCTGCGGTGTTGCCCTTGGCTCCCATCTCGACACCCACCCCACCACGACAAAGACAACACTCAACTCTGGTCCTGCTATCATTTGACCTTTTGCCACATTTAAGTTGCTTGATCACCTCCTTCCTCCTGAAATGCTCTTTTTACTGGCTTCTGGGATACGGCTTTCACCTGGTCCTCCTTCTCCTTGCAGATCCCTTTCTCAGGCTCCTCTGCTCCCTCTCCTTTGAGCCGCAGATTTGCACATCTGCCTCTTCATACTTTCCAGTTGGATATCTACTGGGCTCCTCAAATTTAACATGCCCCAAGAAAAATTCCTAATTTGTCACTCCTAGCCCCTCTCTTTCCAAATCTGGTTGACCCATGAGCCCACTAGGTCTGTGACACCCCCATTCACAGGGCTACTTATGCCCTAAATTACCTTTTTTTTTTTTTACATTTTCCCAGCTCTACTGAGATGTAATTGACATACAACACTGTGTATGTTTAAGATGATTTGATACACAGATATACTGGGAAATGATTACCACATCTACTACCTCACATAATTACCATTTTTGTTGTGTTGAGAACATTTCAGCCTTACTCTCTAAACAACTTTCAAATATACAATACAGTATTGTTAACTGTTGTCACTGCGCTATACACCAGATCCCCAGAACTCATTCATCTCTTAACTGGAAGTTTGGACCCTTTGACCGACGTCTGCCCCATTCCACCATTCCCCACCCCCACACCCCTGGCAGCCACCAATATACTCTCTTTCTCTGAGTGTGGCTCTTTTAGATTCCACATATAAGTGATCATACAGTATTTGTCTTTCTCTCTGACTGATCTCACCTAACATGATGCCCTCAAGGTCCATCCATGTTGCCACAATGGCTATAGTTCCTTCTTTTTTGTGGCTGAATAATATTCCACCAAAATCAGTTTTTTCTTCTAACTCTATATCCAATTTACATAGTTCAATTTACATAGATCTTTTTTCTCTACCTTAAAAGTAGGTCCCACATCTGACTCCTCCTTCACTGCTCATTCTTTGTCAAAGTCACCATCTCTTCCCACGTAAACCTTTGGAGGGGCCTGTAATCTGTGTCCCTGTGAAGAAGTTTACAGGGACTCCTTTGTAAAGAATATCATGCCAAGTCATCAGTATTCTTTCTGTAATTTATGCATTCTGTGTGTGCCTATGCACCTGTTGGTGGAGACATATCAGTTTGTTCTTTCTAAAGGATTTCCCTGAGACTACACCTTAAGTCTTAATAATGAAATTAATTTAAATAATTGAAGTTATAAGCCCTTTATAGCTCCTTACCGACTTGAATTTTACCTTGTGGTAGACAGTGGGCTTTTTAATCAATGAAATGTAAGTAAGGGAAAGACAAAAATGTACTAAAGTAATGCCTGAATGCAGATATTTCAGATTACTATGTTTGGTGACCTGATTAAATAAGCTGAATATTTTAGCCGAGCTGTGACCCCGAATGTACTATGTCAGAACAAGATGTTCTCATGTAAATTGTTTCTTTGGTGGCCAAGAGGCAAGAACACCCTCTTGTTGGAAGGATATGTTTTCCCTAAGAAGGACATGGACTTCTCACTCTTCAATCTCCTGGAAGAATCCTCCTCTGTGATAGGAAATTAGGTTTTAAGGTATAGCTTTAGTCTTGGGTGCGCATGTGTGTGCAGGCATGTGATGAAGGAGGTGGGGAGGGATGCCTTCCTCTTCCCTAGGGTCTGGTGATGTGGTGTGGATTCTAAGATGTGGAGATGCCTGGGGGACACCCTGAGGGGAAGAGCGAACTGGCCAGATCACAAGGCAGCAAGCGGGAATCTGTGAATTACCTTGTTAGTTAACTTGACTGAAACTTACTATTTTGGATGCAGAACAAAGTAAAAGTCCCTGGTTCATTTAAGAGTGAGCGAGGAAGCTGAGAGAAGGTCTGAAGCATCACATCACAAAGGGGGGAAAACAGGAGTGAACAATAGACCTTAAATTCCTTTAGACCAAGATGCATGGAGAGCCTTGAGTATGAACTATGGACAGGAAGGGAAGCATGAATGGCACTGACCTCTTTGGTCAACTATTGGGTCTTAAACAAGGATTATTCCCATGTAGGCACCAGTACTAGCCAACACTTTATAAAGTACTTACAGTTGACCCTTGAACAACATGGCTTAACTGTATGGGTCCACTTACATGTGGATTTTTCGTGTATGATAAATACAGTACAGTACTATAAATGTATCCTCTCTTTCTTATAGTTTTCTCAATAACATTTTCTTTTCTCTAGCTTATTGTATTGTAAGAATACAGTATATAATATAAATTACATAATTTTATGTTATTTGTGTTTTATGTATATATACACATGCAAATATACAAAATATGTGTTAATCGACTGTTGATATCATTGGTAACGCTCCCTGTCAGCAGTAGGTTAATGTAGTTAAGTTTTGGGGAAAGTAACAGTTAAACATGGATTTTCAACGCACAGGGAGTCAGCACCCCTGGCCCCCACATTGTGCAAAGGCCAACTGTATGGTGTGCCAAGTGTGCTCTAACCACTGGGCAAATATTGACTCTCATTCTCACAACAGCTCAGAGAAATAGGTGCTATTATTGTCTCTATTCTACAGATGAGTAAACAGAGGCACAGAGAAGCTAACTTTCCCAAGGTTACACACCGCGTATGTATTACGGCCAGAACTTGAATTCAGAGATTTGACTCCAGAGTCTGTGCTTTTAAGAACTACACAGAGGGGCACCTGGATGGCTCAGTCAGTTAAGCGTTCCATTCTTGATTTCAGCTCCGGTCATAATCTCAGGACTGTGAGATCGAGCCCTGTGTCAGGTTGCAGGATGCTGAGTGGGAAGTCTGCTGGATATTTTCTCTCTTGCTCTCCCTCTGCACCCCCCACCCATCCCAGCCAGCATTTGTGCATGCTCTCTCTTAACAAAACAAAACAAAACAAAACAAAACAAAACAAAACAAAACAAAACAAAACAAAACACTATACAGACTGCCTCTCCAAATTGTGACCGAGCCGTCTTTCAGAATCCTGGAACAGGCTCTTATCCTGTCTCTGAATCAGGACAAGAAGAAAATACCTTCTTGGTCTAGCGGTAGTAGGAAAATGGCTCCTCTAGAAATGACACATTATTTGACAGATTTTCCTTTAAAGTTTTTCTCCTTTTTCACTACCTCAGGGCAAGTCACAGCAAAGCCTTAGCTCCCGTCTGAATGGCTGCTGCCTCAATAGAAATTGAGAATGTCAAGTTTACTCAGTTCTGTTCTGTACCCCACTGTGTGAATTACACATTTGGTACAGCAGCCCACAGTTGTAGGCTTAAATTGTGCTTCCATCACATACCAGCTAGATGACCTTTGTCAGGTCATTTGCCCTCTCAAAACCTCAGTTTCCTCTTTGGTAAAATGGGGATAAAAATAGCACCGACCTCAGGGCACCTCGGTGGCTCAGTCAGTTAAGTATCTGACTTTTGGTCTTGGGTCAGGTCATGATCTCAGGATCATGTGATGAGCCCCGCATTGCACAACAGGGTCCATGCTGGGCGTGGAGCCTTCTTTAAGAGTCTCTCTGTCTCTGTCTCTCTCTCTCCCTCTCCCTCTGCTCCTCTACTTCCCGCATGTGTGCGTGAGTTCTCTCTCTCTTTCTCTCTCTTGAAAAGAATAGCACTGATGTCAGAGGATGTCATGACAATTATATTAAAATAAGTATGTAAACTGCTCCTCATAGCTGCTAGATTCCAGAAAGCTTTCAGTAACTCCTAGCTATTTTTTATGATTTGGATTATGATGTTGATCATCACTGAAGGGAAAAAAATATTTTATTTTGAATAGTTTCAGTGCTTTTATTAAGATTTTTTCAAGGTCTTTTATTTTAAAAATATGCCATGAGATCTTCATAAATATCTAGAGTGATGAAGTCCTTCCCAGTCATGCCATCTTCCTTATTTATGACATCTTTTCAATGCAAATGTTTCTTGGAATGTTTCTTGTCAGGGATGTATATTTTGGTGTTATAAGTTCACTATAAAAGGATGATGATGATAGTGATGAATGCTCAACATTATCACTTTGAGCGTTCACGTTCCAACAGTGCGTAATTAGGCTGAGGATAGTTCCAACTGAATGAAGTTAAGTCTCGGAGTGAATGAAGTGCTTTATGCCTTGTTTGTTCTTGGCAGATCGAGCCTGCCGATCTGAGCAGTTAGCTATCCCCCATGGGTTGGTAAGGCTCATTGAGAGAAAAGAGAGTGTTTATAAAACTACGTCTGAGCATTGCTTTTCCACGAATCATTATTGGGCAGAAGACCACCCTGTAACAAGCACGTCCGTCCATCTGGAACCCCCTTTGGAGGATCTTATAGCCAGAGCACCCAGAGTACATGAAGTCTCTTTACCCTTAATAAGGTAGTTCCAGCGAGGGTATCTTGCAGTTACAAGCCATCCATGTTTAATTTTTCTAGCTTTCGATCCGTACAGACTTTCCCTTGACTTTATAGAGCATCTTTTAGAGTCATACAACTCCAGTCAATTCAGAATAGAAGTGGATGGGACCAACTTCCATCTTTTGTTATGTAGACAGTACAGGTGGCAGGGATAGGAACACAGAGTCTGACGTGGGGAGGGTCCTTCGACCACCATATCCATTCACCACTGCCTTTGTCCTCTCTCTATCATAGAATGTGGATTTACTTTCTAAGTCTTCCTCCCCAGACTGTAGTAGAGGAAGGCTGCCAAAGAAGAGCCTCCCCTGGGAATACGTCCAGGCAGTGCATTCCAGCAAACCCCACGGACTCTCCATTTCACAGCCAGGAAAATAATGGAGTCCCCAAATGAGGCAAATTTCACACAATGGATGTGGGAACAGATAGAAGAGTGTCTCTGTTTCCTTTAAAAACCAAAGAACAGAGACACCAGAAAAAGACTCATTCATCAAACACAAAGGCCGGTTTCCCCTGGGACTCCCACCTTCTTCTCCTGCTTACGGGAGCGACTCTATTTCCCTATTCTGAAGTCTCAACTTGCCACCAGGCAGGGAGCAGCAAATGCTGCAAAATATTGAACACAAAACAGAGTCTTTTCAATGCTGCTGTAGTTAGGACAGAGACACACTAGCATTAAAAAGTGTTATTCTTAATTTGGGTTTTTGTATAAAGCCTGGATATGTGTAGATTATTAGACCCAAGAGTCCCTACACTAGGGCAAAATCTGTACATTTTCCATGGGTAGCAGAGAGATGGACTGGCATAATATATTCAATTACTGCTATTAAATAGAGCCTGTTTCTGGAAAAAAATCCCTTAAAACTTTTTGAATATTAGTGAATCATCCTCCCAAACGGTAGTGCTTTGATGTCTGTTTTATGAGTGCAGGATACATTTTTTTCCTCTAAACTGTTCAGCGTCACAAGTGCCATGTTTGTTTGGGCTGCCATGAAAGCAAGATGGCGACCGAAACTAGAAGAGAAATTTTTCCGGTCTCTGAGAAGCACCCTTTCCCTTGGAAGGTTCCTGGCTCCCTGGGATCCCTGAAGGCTATACATACTTAGCACAGTGAACCCAGGACAGGTTAAGTACTTAGTAAAATCTGACTTGCTGCTTGATTACCGCCATCTTTTCCAAACCTACATTTCACTTATTTATTTATCATTATTTTTTAGATTTATTGAATAACTACTAGGCGTTGGGATGTAATAGGGAGCAAGACAAATTTCTTATCCTCATGGAGCTAGGCTTCTGGTGGCAGAGATGACAGTAAGCAACGACTGGTAAATGCAGTGAAATAAAAAACAAAGTAGGACAAGGGGTAGAGCGTGACAACAGTGTTATTTCAACACTGATGATCAGGGAAGGCGTCTTCGATGAGGTAATATTGATGCTTAGGGACCGACACGAGGTGATAAAGGGAGCCATGCAGTTACCCACAGGAAAAACATTCCAGGTAGAAGGAACCGTAAACATGTGCAAACATCCTGAGGCAAAGCTCATCTGATAAATAGAGCACCAAGAAGTCTCTAGAAGAGATCAGAACAGAGGAAATAAAGGGGAAAGCATCACAATACGGTCAAGAAGGGTTGGTGTGGGCCAAACCATGAGGGTCTTAAACAGTTTTATACCCAGTGTGATGAGAAGTGCTGATACGGTTACCGAGAGCCACCTTGCCTCCAAGCTCTGAGTTTCAGTGCCCTTGGTAATTCAAAAACAAATAAAGATGAGAGTGGGCACAGCACGAAAATGCGATGTGTGGGAGATTTTAGGAAATGTGGCTGCACCTCGTGTTTCTGGAGTTAAGTCAGCAGCCAGCCCTCCTGCCTGCTTCACCAGGCCCCGCTGGCAGCCAGAATCTCGTGCACTATGTCCCCCGAAGGAGCCCCTCCAGCCCCTGGATCGCACGCTCGGCAAGCACCTGGGCGTGGAAACACCCCCTCAGGACCGCCGCTGGATGACCCAGATGAAAAATGGTCTCTTTGCTGTGGGGTTTTCTTTTGCTTAAAGAATGAAAAACAATTTCTCCAGGAGCGGAAAGGTGGGGGCGCCCTGGAAAGCAGGGTGTCCTTTGAGGCAAACGCCTGTGAACACTGCTCATGTCAAGCGGTGGCCAGGGACAGCCCGAGGGGACTGGCTTTGCTGAGGGCACAAAGGGGGGGGATGTCCCTTCCGCCACTTCGGGGGGTGGGAGGGAATGTCAGGAAATCCTCCGACATATTGAACCCTCCAACATATGGGTTCATCCCTCCTCACTTTCTCACACAGAAAAGAAGCTAATTCTCGAGTAATCAGCTCTTCTGTCATGTTTCTCCTAAAAAACACAACGCAGGCATCACTGAGGGG
>CM053611.1:10052357-10110017 GCA_028646535.1 Procyon lotor
TTTTTTTTTTTTAATTTAAAATATTCTAATGTTATCTATAATGACTTTTTAAATTATGCTCAGAAACGTGCTTTAAGGACTGGGAATTGTGTATCCGGCATCTGTATCTATACTTTTATCTGCATTATTACAGCGTCTAGTAGAAGGCTCATTAGTGAGAGTCATAGGATTTTTTTTTTTTTTTTACTATTATGAGGAATTCAAATCTTAAAATTTTTGGTTCTCTGTCCAGCGTTCAATTTCAGCAGTGGTCTGAGAGTGAAGAATCTACTTCTACCCTCACCCACCTCCCCCCGGTAACCATCAGTTTGTTCTCTACAGTAAAGAGGCTATTTCTTGGTTTGTGTGTCTGTCTGTCTCTCTGTCTCACTTTTTTCCTTTGTTTGCTTGTTTTGTTTCTTAAATTCCACATATGAGTGAAATCATAGGGTATTTTGTCTTTCTCTGACTGACCTATTTCACTGAGCATATACTCTCTAGCTGTTGCAGGAAATGGCAAGATTTCACTCTTTTTTATGGCTGATATTCCATTGTATATATACCACATCTTCTTAATATTCCATTGTGTATAAACCACATCTTCTTTGTAACAGAGGTCATGGTTTTGAGGGAGGAGATAGTGTCTACACAGGGAAAGACAAATGCTTTGGAAACCTGCCAATCTGCTCTAGGACCTCGTTGACACATCATATCCCTCTTTGCCACCAGATCCTGACCAGAATCCTGCTCAGAATCCTTCTCAATGCAGTACCTTGGGCGCCCTTTCACAACAGATGGCAACTGTGAATGGAGATAAAGCCCAATTCCTATACTTGGTCTAAACGATGACAAGAAAATAGTGTTTTTATAAAGTAAGGGAAGAGTGTAGGGTCAGTGAGAAAAGGGCTGGTTGATGGATAGAATCATATAATAGAAAGCCAGTGAGTTTTCCACAGGAGTCAATGTTGGACCAAGGTGGAAAAAGCCTCAGGCCCCCGGAAGTGAGATGGCCTGGCCTGGCCCCCTTGCAAGACTGCCACTCCGTGACTTCCAGAGAGGGTCAGAAGGCTATTCCATCAAAGGCTAGGTCTGGTATAGGCTGTCTAGAACCATAGGGAAGATCAATGTGCCCTATGATGTTTACCAACAAATGACTTTACTAATGAATTCCACAAAATTATTTTCAGGACAAATACAAGGCTTTGATTCGCTTTACCTTTTTGTTACACCTGAAGGAACACAGACACGTAGGAATACGCCCCACCCCTCCAATACACTCTAATATTTCTAGGTGGATGTTACTCTGTTACCCAAAGCTTTTTATCAAATAGATGAGAGGACTTCTTGAGAGCAGAGCCACCATTAAACAAAGATTAGAGAGGTCCAAGCAAAGTGGGGTTTTACTCATTTACTATTCGCTAGATATCTTTTTTTCCTGTTAAAAGTGTGTTTTCTGTTCTGTTTTATATTACCATTCAAGAAATACATTCTCTCTCTCTCTCTCTCTATCGTTTTTCAAGTAAGCTCTCTACGCAGTGTGGGGCTTGAATTCGCGATCCCAAGATCAAGAGCTGCATGCATGCTCCCTGGACTGAGCCAGTCAGATGCCCCATATTTCCTCTTTAAAAAATAGAATATGGGGCACCTGGGTGGCTCAGTGGGTTAAAGCCTCTGCCTTCAGCTCAGGTCATGATCTCGGGGTACTGGGATCGAGCCCCGCATGGGGCTCTCTGCTCAGCAGGGAGCCTGCTTCCTCCTCTCTCTCTGCCTACTTGTGATCTCTCTCTCTGTCAAATAAATAAATAAAATCTTTAAAAAGATAAAAAATAGATTACGTACAAATAAAAAATTACGTACAAAAATAAAAAAATAGATTATGTACAAAGGTATTCTTACCTTTTAACTTAATCAACATTGTTCCTTTCCGAAAACATTTCTCCTCCAGCTAAACTGTTTCTTCTGACGCAGGCGCATCTGAACCGAACAAAGATTTCATGAAGTCTTTCCCTGCATTAGCTTTCGGCAGCAACCAAAAATGCCTTTCCAGGATGGCCACCCGCTCAGGAACAGCCTCACAGGTTTCCCTTGTGCTTTATTTATCAAGTAAGAAGGATCCGAGGGTGGCGTTTTTCTCTCATCCGGCCACTCAGTTTTAGTAAAAAGTAGCTTTGAAATTTTAAAAGCCATTTGCCCCAAGCTTTAACAAAATCCTTTGAAGCGGCAAGAAAATGAGTTTCAGAAAATGAGCTTGGAGTCTTAATAGGAGGGGAACGCGAGGAAGGAAAAAGGGGAACTCAGTCTGCGGTACACAACGTGAGTCTTGAAATCGTGCATTTTATGAACTGTCTTGTCACCTCACGCTCTGACAAAAACCAGCAATAGCTCAACCCAAAGAAAAAACAAATGTCTGAGAAACTCGCTTACTGAAAGGCCACTGAATTTTTCCTCCTGTAACTAGGTGACTGGATGGTTTGAACTCTGTGTTGAAAGCACAGAAAGGTTTAATTTATTTTTCTCAGTTACTGCCTTCAGCCATGCTGTCAAATACCGTTTTTCCGACCCTTAATGGCATCTCGGCTACAGCCTATAAACTTCTGGTCTCATTCAGTTATGAAAGTCCAGACTGGCCTAAAACTTTCATCTCGTATCTGATTTAAATCTCATCGCCTTCCGTCCCCCTGAACAGGTTATGGTTCTAGGGATATGCCATTGGGACCCGACCTCATCTGCCTCTGGTCCCCTCCTCCCCAACCCCCTGCAAAACCTCTCTCCTTACTGGGTTTGGGGCAGTGAGAAGGTATCAGGTGAATCTTTTTTTTTTTTTTTTTTTTTTTGCTTCTTGGGCTAATGCTGATAAGCTCTTGGCATCTCTTCTGTGACAGGATCTAAATGTGGCTCTTGGGAGCCTGACTGTGTTTTCTGGTTGGTTTTGGAGGATTTCCGCAGTTCTCCAAGCCGAGCCAACGGAATCCTGGTCAACAAGTCCCATTCCAACACAGCTCCCACTACCAGAAGCGCTCTCCCTCCAGCCCATGCCCAAACCCAAGCATTCTCTTAGAAATTCAGGAGCCCTTGTGTGCCAGTGGAGAACTCTCAACATGGTGCCCACTCACCCTTGGTCCATGCAAAAATCCCACCCATCCTTGCCACCACACGCCACCTAACTACCTTCAGCTTCCTAGCCAGTTCTTTGCTTTGCCATTCCTTTTTTTCTATTCCCTTTCCCCAAATCAGCAGGGCACGGGACCCATCTGCTGGTCTGCTGCCTGAGCAGAGGTCCGGCCTCCAAGAGAATTGCCAGCCTTCTTCTCTTGCGAGTACCTTTCCCATCAAAGCAATCTTCCCCTGTCTTTAAGAGGGGAGAGAACCCCTACAATCCCCACAAAAAGATTCCCCATTCAGAGTGAGCACGGTGTTCATGGAATGGGTCCAGTTATTTTGAGAGAACTCTATCCTTTTTTTTTTTTTTTTTTTTGCCTTCCTGGGGTACTGCTGTTTCTAGTAGCAGAGTGAATTCCTCTCAGAGCCTTGGGGACAGTGTCTTCCCCTGGTTGCTGTGGGCAATCTTCAGTGTGTAGAATACCTGAACCTTCCTTGTTCTCAGATTCAGTCCCCAGTTCTGCATCTCTTAAAAACTCACCTCTATCAAACCACAAGCCTTTCTAAACCGACCGATTCACTCATCCATTTGACACGGACCCACTCCATGTTGGGAACTGTTATAGGCCTCGGGGATACGGTAGCAAACAGGACAGAGGGGCTTACCTTTCTCAGTCTACACTCTGTGGAAGGCGAACACCTTAGACAGACAGTCTGACAAGATGGTGGGAGATGGTGCTAAGTGCTCCGAGGTAGCAGAATGCAGGGTAGGATGACCGCGTGGGTGGGAGGAGGGGGGGGGCAGGTTGCGGGGGGGGGGGGGGCCACCACTTGAACTTGATAGCTGGACAAGGCTTATCTGAAGGGGAGATCACTGATCTGGAGTGAGTGATTCCCAGGCAGGGCAAATGCAAAGGCCTTCAAGTGGGAGCCTGTTGGGCATATTCAAAGAATTAAAAGATAAGCGAATGAGTGGTTTTTCCATTCTCGTCTCAGAGTTGAACCTCCCAACTTGCTTTTTCCTTGTCCTCGGCTTGCTCCAGGCAATGACATGAGATAAAAGATCTCCACTGCTTACACTTTTAGTCCACGCTGCAAATGCTAGACTTAAAGATTTGAGACATGCAGGAGTCTTTTTAATTCATTTATGTGGGTCATGTACCAGGGAATTTACTTATTAGAAAGCTATTGTAACTGTCCAAGTTGCCACCCACGGAAACATCAGCCACCAGGCAATGGAAGAACAGAGTTAGAAGGCTTCTCCTGTCCAATTTCTTCCTAATGGGATTTATGGATGAGTTTACTTGCATATTAAAATGTGTGTGTTACACCTTATATAAGCCTTATATAAGACTTATATAATTATTAATTATATATTTATATATATATTAATTATATATATATAATTAATTATATAAGCCTTATATAATTAAAAATATGTTACTGTGAGGCTTACTTACTAGGCTAAAGTATGTATAATGAGGAGAAAAGAAATAAGATCCAAGAAAGCTCAAGGGTGCCATTTCTCTCAATGGTTTATTACTCTGCAATCAGAGAAAGCTCATTGGAATTGCCCATTTTGTTAGACAAAATTGCCTTTATAACATTCATGCCCCAAATGGCATATTTCATAGTGCCATGGAATTTTAGAGCTGAAAGGTATCTTTGAACTCATTAATAACAACCTTCTCATTTTATAATTGAGATATCCAAAAGGTTAAGAAGCATTCCCAAATCACGTAACATTCATAATTGTGGAGTTGAACTTGAATCCAAACCTCTTACTCCAAGTCTACTAGTCTTGCCACTACATTGCAGAAACTCTAAGCTAAGACATGGCCTGATATACATTATGTCAAAGACCAGAACCAACTAGGTTCTCAGCACGATTAGAGATCTTATGGTTGGTACCCTCCAAGATGGACCCCAGTGATTCCTGCCTCATGCTCGTGTAGTCCCCCTCTACTTTAGACCAGGGTCGGTCTGTGTGACCAACAGAATATGACAGAAGTGATGGCATGTCACTTCTGAGGTTAGGTTTTAAAACTGTGGCTACCATCTTGGTCTCTCTCTCTTGGATCACTTACTCTGGGGAAACCAGCTGTCGTGTCGTGATGATACTCAAATAGCCTATGGCGAGGGAATGAGGTACTCAACCAAGGACTAGCAAGAAACTGAGCTGACAAGCACATAGTAAGCCTAGAAGCAGATCCTCCAACCTCATGTGACTCCAGCTTCAGGCGACAGTTTGACTACAACCTCCCAAGACACCCTGAGCCTGAGCTAACCAGCTAAACAGAGTCCTAATACAGAAAAACTGTAAGACAGTAACTATTTATTATGTAGGCGGACATTCCAGGGAGTGATTTTCTTGTGCATTAATAGATAACTAATACAGATACAGTGTTTTAATTCTTCTAAATCACCCTTGGTACCATGTGATGGGCTGCATTACTCAGACACAGCTCCAACTTCTCACTCTTCTCACACAGGGGAGAGACAGACACTTGCTCTGCTCAAAGACCTGTCTCAGCTCAGTCTCTGCCAACAGAGAGGGAGAGGTGGGTGGGTGGCCATGCCAAATGCCAACCATGTCTCCTCAAGGATAACACATGGCAGATGTTAGCCTGTGTTAAACTTTTGTTGGAAAGCCTAGAACAAAGGCATGGTGGTAGTTTGATGTTCACAGAGAAGGGTGAATACAAAGCAGGGCTTTGGGCAGACTTCCTTTAAACATGCACAATCTTTGCTGCTTTTTTCATGCTTTAGGAGAACTTGAAATTTTCAGAGGATGCCCTTTCCCTACCCAGGACTTGGTAGAGAAGATTTTTGAAGATGTCGGTGAACTCAAATTTCATATTTTCTTAACCATTTCCAAGGATGTGGACTCATTAAAATACTTGTGTTTAGGGTATGGAATATACTCATGATGGTGTGCCCGAGTCTTAAAGGTACCACTTGGCATCTGAGTCATCTCACCTTTGTTTCTCTGCTAGCTGATTTCTCTCTCCTTGTTCAGAGTTATGTTTGAGTTCACTAGATTTATAAAGCTTCTTTAAGGTGATTCTATCTAGTCGGTATCATTTCTTATCCATCACCTTTTCACCACTAGTCCTTACTCATGAGTACAGCTGAACTCGGGTCTATGTTTCCCTTGTCTCTATGTGTGACTCTCCTGGTTCCCCACATTGAGTCTCTGAATTGAAGGACATTCAAGATTTTGAACAGACTTAATAAATGTCATCAAAAGATGTCAGTGCCCAAGACACTGGTATGGTAAAGAAGGAGTTGGATAATGGTAATAATACTAACTCAACCTAGACATGAACTTTCGTTAGTGTAACTTTGCATACCACATTCTATATTCTCTAATTTTTTGTGAGATTGTATAAAAAAGGGAAAAAAAAAACCCACAAATCTATGATCCACTGTTACATAGTTGAAATATAAGTCAAAAAGTTCTTTTGTGCATTAGTAATGTCATTCAGGAGTTAGAGTCCAACCTTCATATAGTGACAGGTGAGGGCTGGATCAGAAGTGCCAAAAGGTATGACAAACAAGGAGATCTGTGGGGATGTCAGAAGGCTTTCTTGTTCCCCTATTTCTTTCTCTTCCATAATGACTGAAATCTCCCATTATAATAGAAGTCCCTCCATTTGAGTTATAGGCTTTTGAAATACAAATAGTTTTAAGAGCGTTACCTGTTCTCTGTTCTTATTATTTTACCAGACATGTTTCCTCAGGGTTCTGAGAGAATAAATGTTTTATGGAAGGAGATAAGATCCAGCCAAATTTAGACCACGAGACAGGTATTGAGGTCTTGAGGAAAGGTATTTCTTTGAGGAGATAGAGCTGTTCACTCATTCCTTATAAGGATTTGATATCAGAGGTGAGATTGTTTGCTTTTTGAAAACTGTACAGGTAGGGCACTAAATGTGAAGCACTCCGAGGGATTACGAATAGAATAGTTGAATTTTTAAATCAGAATTTATAGATTTGGGGGGCTGGTAATTAATGCTATTAAATTAAAGCACTTTGGGGACCACTTCAGTATTTCAATTTTAGCCCTAGTAAAGTCAGGAAGTGCAAAAGTTGAAGTTCTCATGGCAAGAGTAATTCATCCCCATTACACATTCTTGACAGAATCCATACAAGCCCTAGAAATTTGTGTCTCTAATATACTCAGTTTGCTGAGCTGCTTTTGCAAAAGAGGACAGTACAGTTAGTTCCTTCAGGGCAATGTGGTTATATTTTCAGTCTCATTATAGGACTCTTGGCATTTAGTTTGAAAGGCCAAGGGGAAAATCCATTCGCAGAGCTTCTTAGGAGAGATAGGGGCCAAAATAGAACAGGGAAACCATTGTTTGTTCCCTATGGAAACAGGCAGTCGAGTTTGATGTAACATGGCTTTTTCCCATTGAAAATTGAAATTTAAAAAAGACTATTATTCACATAGCATCAAAAAATTGAAATACTTAAGGATCAATTTCACAAATGAATGTGCAGAGCATGTACACTGAAAAATAGAAAATGTTGTTTAGAAAAGTTAATGCCTTTATAAATGGAGAGTATATACCATTTTCATGGGTTAGGATATTTACTATTAAGATGTCAGTTTTTCACAAATTGATATTTTCTAATCAATATCCCAGAGAGTTTTTGGGTAGAAATTGACAAAATGATTGTATCATTTGGAGATATCAAAATAGAGAGGACTTATCAAGTCAAATGGAGAGGACCTAAAATGGCCAAAACAGCTATAAAAAAGAAAAAAGGAGGGGCACCTGGGTGGCTAAGTGGGTTAAGGCCTCTGCCTTAGACTCAGGTCATGATCTCAGGGTCCTGGGATCAAGCCCCGCATTGGGCTCTCTGCTCAGCAGGGAGCCTGCTTCCCCCTCTCTCTGCCTGCCTCTCTGCCTACTTGTGATCTCTCTCCTCTCTGTCAAATAAATAAATAAAATCTTAAAAAAAAGAAAAGAAAAAAGGAAAACCAAAGTTGGAGGACTAACACTATCTGACTTTATGACTAGTATTATAGCAACCCAGACAGTGTGGAATTAGCAGAAAGATTAACAAATGGATCCAATGGAATGGAATAGAGAATACAGAATACAGAATACATACAATACAATACAATAGAGAATACAGAATACAGAAATAGACATACACATATATGGACAACTGATTCTTGACAAAGATGTAAAGGCAATTCTGAAGGAATTGAATATCCATATGCAAAAAAGTGAACAAATTTCAACTGGTGTTATTCTATTTCCATAGAAAGGTAATACTATATATATACATATATATATACACACACACACACATATATACACACACACACACACATACACAAACATATATACATATATATAATAGACTAAAATGTGAATATATATATATGTACATATATATATATATATATATCATAGACTTAAATGTGAATCCTAAAACTATAAAAACTCCAGAAGGAAACAAGGATAAAAATCTTTGTGACCTTGGGATGGCAAAGAACAAACTGCCAAAGTGGATTTCATCAAAATTAAAAATTTCTGTTCTTCGAAAGATACTGTTAAAAGAACCAAAAGATAAGCCAGCGACTGGGGGGAAGATCTTTGTAAGCCATATATATCTGGCAAAGGATTTGTGTTGGATTATATAAAGAGCTGTCAAAAATCAGCAATAAGAAAAATGACAATAAAAAAGCGAACAAAGGATTTGAACAGATGGATCTCCAGAGAAGATATAAGGATGGCAAAGTAGCACACAAAAAACATTCAACATAATTATTCATTAAGGATACACAAAGCAAATCACATTGAGATATGTACTGCTTAAAATGGCTAAAATAAAAAACATTTATCATGCCAAGCATTGGTAGGAAGTAGAGCAACTGGAACTCTCATATGCTGCTTCAAGAATGTGAAATGGCAAAAACATTTTGGACAACAGTTTGGTAGTTTCTTAAAGACTTAGACATATTTACCGTATGATCTAGCCATTCCACAACTAAGATAGACTCAGGAGCAATTAAGGTGTTTTAAAATGTACCTGGTGGGGGAGGGTGCCTGGGTGGCTCAGTCGGTTAAGTGGCCTACTCTTGATTTCAGCTCAGGTCATGATCTCAGCGTCCTGGGATTGAGTCAGTGATGGGCTCTGTGCTCTGCAGGGAGTCTGCTGGAGGGTATCTTTCTCTCTCCCTCTGTCCCCACATCCTGTACCACTCACAAAAATTAACTCAGAATGGTTTAACCACGAAACCTCTTGAAGAAAACAAAGAATAAAGCTCCTTGACCTGGGTCCTGGTCATGCTTTTTTTGGATATGACACAAGCAATGAAATAAAAAATAAACAGGTAGGACTACATCAAACTGAAAAGCTTCTGCACAGCAAAAGATGCCATCAACAAAGTGAAAAGACAACCTATGGAATGGAAAAAAAAAATACTTGCAAACCATATATTTCATAAGGGGTTAATATCCAAAACATATAAAAAACTCATCCAACTCTAAACAAAATAAATATTTCAATTAAAAAATGGGCAAAGTATCTGAATAGACATTTTTTCAGAAAAGAGATATAAGATGCTAACATATAGATGAAAAGACATTCAACATCCCTAATCATTCAGGAGATGCAAACTAAAACCACAAGGAGGTATCACCTCATGTCTATTCAATGGCCATCATCGAAAAGATGAGAGGACAAAGTTGGTGTTGATGTGGAACTTTGGGGACTGCTGATGTGATTATAAATTAGTGCAGCTACTATGGACAATAGTATGGAGGAGCCTCAAAAAATTAAGACTAGAATAACCAGGGCCACTTGGGTGGCTCAGTTGGTTGTGTGTCTGAGTCTTGGTCGAAGCTCAGGTCATGAACTGAGGGTTGTGAGATCGAGCCCCACGTTGGGCTCCATGCTCAGTGGGGAGTCTGCTTGAAATTCTCTCTCTCTCTGCCCCTCCCCCTGAAATAAATAAATAGATCTTAAAAAAAAAAAAAAGAATAGAGCTACCATATAACCCAGTAATTCCACTGCTGGGAATATATCCTAAGTAAGTGAAAACACAAACTTGGAGAGGTATCTGCACCCCATGGTCACAGCAGCATAATTTACAGTAGCCAAGACATGGAAACAACCTAAGTGTCCACTGATGGATAAAATGTGATATTATTCAGCCATAAAAAAAAGGGGGGGGGAAATCCTATCATTTGTGACAACAAGGAAGGACCTTGAAGGCATTATATACTAAGTGAAATAAGTCAGACAGAGAAAGAAAGATACTGCATAATCTCACTTATATGTGGAATCTGCAACCAAAAAACCAAAATCATAGAAAAAGAGATCAGACTTGAGGTTACCAAAGGCAGATGGGAGCAGCAGGAGGAATTGGAGAAAGGTGGTCAAAAGATACAAAGTTCCAGTGATAAGATAAATAAGTACTGGGGATATACCACATGGTGACTAACAAAGCTGTATGATATATAGAAAAGTTGTTAAGACAGTAGATCCCAAGAGTTGTCAAAAATATGGGAACAAGGAAACTTCTGGGGGTGATGGAGATTCATTATCGTGATTGTGATGATGGTTTCACAGTCAATACATGTGTCGAGGCTTATCAAATAATAAAATTTTTTTGATGATGAAATATATCTTTAATAACCTCTGGTCGAGAAAGACTTTCTGAACTTCAAAGTGGGAGAAGAGATCACCGAGGGAAAGACTGATGAGTCTGACTGCGACAGAGTTGAACATTTCATATGTTTTCAAACAGCTCCACTGAAATGTGTGTGCAGTTCCTATAGGCCATGTACACCTCGTCAATAAAGGTATTTACAACAACTGCCTGTCGAAGGAATGTTTTATATTCTAGTCTCTGAAGTGATCTGATCAGAGTATAGAAAACTTTGAGCCCGATTTGAGGTCACACAGTGGCCCGGCGCACCTGCAGATCCAACGTTTCTTGGGAAGCAAATTGGATTAGGAGTTAGTGACCTTAGGTTTTTGGTTCCAACTCTGCCACTGATCTGCTGCGTCATTTGAGGCAAAAAAAACCTCCATTTTCCCAGACCTTAGTTTTCTTGGGGATCAGAGGACAGTGGGATTGAGATGTTCTCTGAGCTCATATCACCTCTGATAACGTGTGATTCTGTGCTTCTGACCAGTGGGGACAGCTTCGCTCTGCCCACTCAGAAAGCTCCAGGTAACTCCTGGTAAGATATCCAGGGACTGTCAGCCCTTTGCCAACCCCAACAAGGAAGACGAAGAAGGGAGGCAAAAGGGGCAGGTTAACCCAAGTTGCCTTCAAAGCGCTCGTGCTTTTTATTATCATTGTTACTGTGGTAGGAGATAATACCACGGAATACTCCACTGAAACTATTTGTAAGTGTACAGTTCAGTGGCATTGAGTATGTTCACACTCTTGTACACCCATTCCTACCATCCCTCTCTAGAAGTCTTCATCTGGTAAAACTGGAACTCTGTATGTATTAAACACTAACTCCTCATCCTCCCACCTCCCTTTCTGTCTCTATGAATTGGCAACCACCATTCTCCTTTCTGTCTCTATGAATTGGACCCACGCTAGGTGCCTCACATCAGGGATATCAGGCAGCACTAAGGGCTCTTCTATTGTCTCATCTAATCCTGTCAATAAGCCAGGGGAGAAGGATTATCCCCCCCCAAATAATACACAAACTAAGGATTTGATTGGGAGCTCTATATACACAGCTAAGAAATCAGGGGCCAGGATTGAAACATCAATCAGCTAGTTCCGAAGCCCTGGTCCTTCCAATCCTGTAACCAGTAACAGTGCATTCAGTGAGAAGTCAGTGACTTAGCAAAGGGAGGACAGAAGTCCAAGAGCATATACTGGTCAGTGGAATTCATTCAATACCCAGGCCTGATTCAATTGGCCATCATCGTCTGCTTAAAGCTTTCGTGGCTCAGTATCCCCATCTCTATGAATCAAGTGTGTGTTTATTTATACTACTTCATTCCCAAAACCAAGGTGCAATAAAATGAGTATCTCTGCCATCTACAATGTGTAAAGCTCCAAGCTCCTTCCAAAAGAAGTACAGTTCCATGCAACGGCAGTATGGTTTTACTACTTCCAATGTTTAGAGTTAAAAGTCTAGAAAACACAGACTAGGATTCCAGATAGACATAACCACAAGTTGTGTTCTTACCCTCAAAAGCATAAACTAACCCCTTCCCGGCTGCTGTTTCAGCTGGTGGTGAATCCTAGGGTATAGGAATTTGTGACCCTTAACGTTGTAAGAAGAGACATTTGCTCCCAAGGCCAGCTGTAGTCAATCAACCCCACAGTGAACCAGACAGCCTCACAGCCAGACTTCGTGGTGGAAAGGATAAAAGGCCTACGATGGGCCAATACTTGAGGCTAAGAGTTCCTGATCTGATGATGGGCTCTGCACCCAACCCACAGGGCATCAGCCCCCAGCAGGTACGTTCTGAGTCAAGGCAGCCTTTTGGACCTACATGGAAGTTTTTTCCCCCCAAACAAAACTATTCTTAGGTTTATTCTCAACTCCAAAATGAGTGAATGTCTTCCCTCTTCTATACTGGCCATTGGAGACTTACGCATTCATTATTAAAGGATCTCACAAGCACTCCACGATTCCTAGGAACAGATTGTTTTAAATGAGGAGAGAAAAAGAAAAAAAAAAATTCCAACTTTAGAGTCGTCCCTTCTTGCTCAAAGATTTGGCATTGCGTCTAAAATAAATCAATATGATCTTTCTTTACAAAGAGAACTTTTACCTTTTTTTAAGAGAACGGAAAGTACAAGATGGTAAGTTTATTTAAGTGTTAGACAATGGATGAAAAAGGAGTCATAGGTTCTTCTTTATTTAGTCCAAAGGGAGATTTACTGGATGTGGAGCCGGATTTGGAAGTTTCACAGAAGTAACACGATCTCTGCTTTGTAAAGACCCCTGCCACACTTCCAGCCACCGTGTATTGCTGTGTAATTTGTACATAAAGGGACTGAAAATGCTATTTCACAAAATAAGAATGTTTTGTAATTCATTAACTCTCAGTTCGGACACAGGCAGCAAGCATTTTACATACTGATTCGCACAGAAAGGTTTTTAAAAGGCTAAGTACTTAGCCAGTAAATGAGAAGGAAAGGAAATGGAGGTGGGAACGGGCCCTCGTTCTGTAGCTGTGGATATTTACTACAATAACCACATTTTATTTTTATAGCACCTCGCTATCATTTGCAATCTGGGCATTTACAGCAAATGCCTACTCGTCAAACCAGAGTTTAAAATACATAAAACCACATCAGAAGAAAATTATATACTCATTGCGTGATACACTAAATGCTGAGGGAGTGAGAGACCGGGAGAGTGAGAGCTTATGGTCCATTCCAAGAACCAAAGCATTCTTGAGACAAGGAAGGCTGAAAAGAAAGCGGGAGGGAGGGAAGGAAGAGAGAAAGGAAGTTTGAAAACTATTCTAACCTTCAATGTTAGGTCTGACCTATGGTCACAAAATGGAACTACTTTGGTTCACAGCAAGCCACTGCTATTCTATTTGGATATTTCAACGTGCAGCTTGAAAAAGCTGGTGTGTGTGTGGAAAGAACACAGGATTTGGAATTAGGTTAGGTTCAAGTTTTCGCACTGCCACTAACCCTCTGCTGCGACCTTGAGTAACCCAGGCAACCCCTCTGGCCTCAGTTCCCTAACCAATAAAATGAGGGGACGGGATTAGCCTCACTAGCCTTTCGCTGGGTTCGTGTGGATTTCACAGGCTGTGATTCTCTGATAAAGGAGCAAAAAAAAAATTAGTTTTGCATCCAGCAAGGGGCCTTCCATAAGTTCTAGAAAACTCAGCAAAACTTAGGGAGGAATTCGAGCAGGGAGGAAGGCAGACGTACTCTTTCCTGAGATAAGAGAGCACTCTCTCTCCAGGGAGACTTTAAGTCCTTAGGAAGCACTCACACCCAAACGACATCACTTCCTGTAGTGCTGGGCTGGTTCCTCTAGGGACACGTCACAGCATCATCTTGTCACAGAGCCACATCACAGAGCCCCAAATGTGACTGGCACACACTATATGCTCAGCAAACCAACTCCAGGAAAATCCCTCCCCTGGCCAGATCCTAGCCCTATCTGGGACCAGTGACTCCTATCTGGGACCTAGCCCTATCTGGGACCAGTGACAACTTTCTTAGTCCCTTAAGGTGTCAGTCTCCTTATCCTTAACATGGGGATAATGATAACAGTAGATAATTCTAAGAGTTTTTTTAGCCAATGAGATAAGCATGAAATTCAGTCTGAGTAGCCCCAGGCTACCATAAAATTGTGAAGTACACGATGTCCATCTCTAAGCAAGCTCTTCCTCCCGCCCTCTACAACCAAAAAGCCAACAAACAACAGATACAATAACTAGGACATTTGTATACTCAGTTCTACTAATCCCCTCCAATGAGCTTCCCTCCTTCTGAATTTATTATCTTTCCCTGGTCAGCACCGGACACTCCCCGGCTTCCGACCCTTGGGTTTTGGCTCCTAGAGCTAGAGTTCTGATCTTAGCTTTTCCAGTTTTCCAAGTGCCATTTTGGACAATATGTACTTCTATTTCAGGGGTTCGCTGAAACCCAGAATTGGCAAGTCAGTCTTCCCTCTCTCTCTCCTGGAAGGAATATTTTCAGTTCTAATTATTAAAAATGCCAAGCCTGTTTTTTTAAACTGTCAGCTCCATTAGATCATGCAGTTATTGAGAGTGAAGCCACTGGAAAGACAAAAAGAGCCTATAGAGGGAGACAGGATTCCCGATGACGGTGACCCTGGATACAGCCAGGCCTGATGCTGATATAGCCTTCCTCATTTTATTGCATAACCAATTAATTAAGTTTATCCCAGCCTACCACCAGGCCAATTTGTGCTGATTTCTGCTCCTGGCAAGTGAGAGAGCCCTGCTACCTTAACCTCCATCCCCAGAGTTGGAAGACGCATAGAAGAGTAAGGGAAGGGAATCAGTGGAACCTTCAGGATTGCTTCTACACAAGCCCTTCCAAGCCCACCGAACTTCCCTGGGCTGGCCCACACTCCCCATTGAAACTAGAAATCACAGCAGTTCCTGGGGATCCAAGGGCGAGACTTGACGGTTCCCTTCTATCAATTCTCAACATCGACTCTTTTCTTAAATAGGGACCTGGTGATCGAGATCTTGCTGCCTCTTCAAAAATGCTTACAAATGTTTGAGAAAAATACAGTTTATCTTGCAATTCTATTTAAAGAGAAAAATCTGTTCCTAATATATTTTTTTCCTTACTTGCAGACACTTCAGACTCACACACGTAAAATCCAGGATCTGTTTGTAAACAAACTGCCTCTAGTTTCTTACATGCAAAAAAAAATACTGTTCTCGAGGAGAAACACTCAGTTGTTGATACTATACCCTTTTGTAAACTGTGGGTTCTAGCAAACCATTCATACCACGCATCGATCAAATCTAGGAGGCTTTAACTATGATTCTGTGGGGGAACGCAATGCCAGGCAGAACTCGGGGTGTATACAAAACCTAAAGATTCTCACTTTAGTGCAGAATGAGGTTATCTGTTATCAACAGAATGAAAATCTCCCTGCAGTTTCCATAGTATTTTAAGACACACAAAATAGAGTCAGCTCAGAGGGTCAAGAATGAACATTTTCTAGAAATGAAAACATATATTCAGATAAACAGAATACATTTTTTCCCAGTACAATTAAATAGAAGTACATGGGAAAAAATACTAAGTTTAACTTCAGGTTTTTTTTTTCTTTTTAGCTTTAGGAAACTGTCTTTTTATTTACATGGAAAAGATTAGCATAAGAAGTAGCAATTCTTCTACATAATACTACATAAGTATTCTGCAAAACTCAGTTCAAATATGCACAAGAAAAAATTAAAATCTATTCGTAGTAATGAATACTGTAGTTAAGAATGCAAAATAGTCTTGGTAATTTAAAATCAAGAAAGAAAAAAAGTCTCCTTTAGGGATAAATATTCCATATATGGTTTTAAGTGAAAGGCAGTTTATTTTTAGGAAGTCGGGGGGAAAAAAAACCTTCTAGCTCTTTTGGACTTATATGTTCAAAAGTGACTATATTTAAAACAATACTTTAACTTCATATTTTTAAAAACTAGTGTTTGGATAATACATAGGCTGAGTTTAATAGCTTTTATTTTACATGTCTGAAAATATATCACTGAAAAGTGAATCCAGGCAGAATAGAAAGCTCCTTTTTCAAAAGCCTAAATGATTTCGTTGAACATGCACTTCTGACATGATGAGTATTTTACCACTGTTTAGACATGACACAGCTGTTGTTGGTCAGTACTCGCTCACACTCTGCTACATTAACTGGACCCTTCTAAGAAACCCCAAAGTAGTGCTTTCAAGGTTAGAAGAGGCTCTCAAAGACTCGACAATATAGATCACTTTGAAGAGTTTTTCTTTTCTAGCAAAACCAAATGTGTGTAGAGAAATAAAAACAAGTCACTCCTCACCCTCCCTGATTACAAACATAAAAATATTAAACTTGCCAACTGTCAGAAGGAAACAAGGGTGTGCCTGATCTCTGCAAAGAAAACAGGGGCAGAAAAGAACAAGATGCTCCACCAGTTACTCAGACCATTCCAAAACTACAGAGGAAGGATAATTAAAAATGGCGCTCCTTGGGCCCCACCAAACTTTTGAACTGGAATTAGAATCTCTGGGGGGATTTTTTTTTTTTAAATAAGCTCACTAAGTGATTCTTAGAAATACTGAAATTTGCAAGCCACAGCTTATGATGTTGAAGAGAATGACAGTCCTCAAATCCTATAGAAGCACCAAGTATTTTCCAAGGAACTCTTCCAAGACACTTCTTAGACATCTCTTAGAACACCTCTGTTCCCCTCCATGTTGGGGACATGGGGTAGGGGGATGTTTGAGAGGTAGACAGGTGGGTTGTCCTGGCCACTTTTCCTCCTCCGAGGGTTTAGCTGACACAGGCTGGGATCACTGTATCCTTCTTGTTTGGTATTTCCATTAGGGAATTAATGAATGCTTGGTAAGGATCAGATTGTGTCCTGCTAAGGCCTCTGTCCCTCTACAGATCAAGTTGACAGTCCCTGCAGTCATGCCTTGGATTCTTTTCAAGACACCAATTTCTAAAAAGAGAGTATTCCTCTAAATACCTCATAGAACTTAGAAACTTAGCCCATAAGTGAGAATGAGCAACTTCTGAATTTTCTTCAAACTTCAAAGGCTATTCATACCAAATACTTGGAGAAGTGCTAAAAACTTTTTAAGTGTAGGTGCAGAGAAGCATTTATATGATCTAGTCATTGCATCTTTCCTGACCGGATGTCACAAATGCAATATATAATGATTGATTCCTGTTACAAGCCGAGGCCTGTCTCCTTTCATCGGGTAAATGCGAAATTTCTTACGAAGGCATAAAAAAATTTGCAAGGTGGTTACTCAGTCAGTACTTATTGTCCAGCTTTCCCTTTCTT
This sequence comes from Procyon lotor, assembly GCA_028646535.1. NCBI lineage: Eukaryota > Metazoa > Chordata > Mammalia > Carnivora > Procyonidae > Procyon > Procyon lotor. The sequence goes on from CM053611.1 coordinate 10,069,950, forward strand.
GAGGTCTTGTTCATATAAATCCTTTATAACAAATAATTGCCAGAATAGTTCTTGTAGGAGATCCACATATATAGGTGTGCCGAATGCTTAATTATAACTTAAGCATCTAGACATGTTTCTAAAGCAAGGACTCAAAGTCATGGTGAGAAAGACAAGGAAGAATGTAACAAGTTATTCTTGACCGAATTATCTAAAATTGTTATCCCAATCTAGCAATTCAAGAGTTGTTTGTGTAACTGCTGGAGATAAGTCAGAGATAAAATAAATGTGACCCACAGAAGTAGGCTCTTAGAACATGAGCCAGTTCATGTGCGGTGACTGCATTCTTCTCCCCGTGCGACTCCAAAATACACCCTCTAAAATGTTCCATCTCATACCAAATCAAAGTGCTCCAAAGTGTCCTTTGATCTGTAGTGAAAACCCAAATAAGATGATAATCATTAACTCAAGTTAAGTTCCCTGTTTACAAAACCACTGTGACCCTTGGGCAGTGGTAAATAACCCTTTGTCTAGGATGGAAAACCTCATGGAGAAGCAGGACATATAAACTGTAAAGAATGTGAAGAAGGAGAGGGGGTGAAAAAGAGAAAAGCGATACACCCAGCAACTTGGACGACCCTAAAATGCAGGTTCCGGCACCCAAGGAAGAAATAAGCACAAAACATCTAAAAATAGCGGGGTTGTAGGAAATGGTCCTAAAGATATTGTCTGCCATTGTATTCCAAATCCTGCTACTTCCAAGTTCAGATCTATAAAAGGCATCTCTTAAAAATGCATCACCTCCTTCCTCGCTATTCAGTAAAGATACTGATTACACATCCTGCTTTACGCAGCTTGGTCCTTATGCCAGGATTTCTTAATGTCTTACTTTCAAAGGTCAGTCACGTGTTACATCGCTTTCTCTCTGTGAATTGACACAAATCACAAAATCCAGTCCTTAGCAGTTGTCCCTCTCATCTTTGCCACCAACCATGGAAGCGTGAGGGCACAGCAGATGGAAGACTTGCAAACACATTTTAAATCGTGCGTCCCTTCTCTCGGCAGAGCTCACTCTGCATTTCTTTTTGCTTAGTGTCTTTCCTTTTATTCCCCACTGCCTTCTGCTTTCCTACAAGAGATGCCATGTAACTGTTCTCCTGGTCCACCTTCTTAATACTCAATGAAAAGCTCTGAATGACCAATGCGTCTTAGATGACTGATAAAATGAGACACAGACTTTGAAAGTAGAGTCCCTCATGAAATATTAAAAAGTACTTTAAGATTTGAATGGATGTATCCCAAAGCCCTTTATGTAATACCACTTCTGATCAATTTCATTCTTGTTATCTCACTTATTGTCGGTCCCTTTGTTTTCTCACTTTTCTATCCAGATTATGGCGATTTCCATCGAGCCTAATAGTGCAGACGGCCAACATTCCTTCTTCCAGAGTTGGATTAACAGACGTGACCCTCAGTTGGCTGAGGTGTCCGTGATCCGTGGAATGTCTGTCGTGCCCACAATGCCCCCCTGATGACACCGATGGTTCTTTCTACAGCCCAGATGCTTTGCACCCCACAACCCGGAGGTGCTGGCCAGAGCTATCTTCAGCAGGAGTCAGATTGGAAGTCCGGCTGCTAGAAGGAGGAGGCCAGATATGTCAACAAGGCCACCCATGGCCGTGGGGACTGGCTGAACGGATCACATCCTGGTTCTTAGTGAGACTGAATAGGGGCTCATAGGGAAGGCTAGTTAATAAGCTCTAACAGCAAAGTAAGGAGCAGAAACAGAAGGGAGCCCCGAAATGAAGGGCACAGGTTTAGGAGAAACGGACGCCTGTTGCTGAGGGGACGACAAGGTCACCCAAGGTCGCCGCAGCTGGGGTGTCCGGAGCACGGCTGGGAGGCCAGGGGCATCCTGCATAGCTTTCCTGTTCCATGAGGTTTCTGTGCAGCTACCGAGAAGCTTCCCTCCTTATGTCTCTATTTAGCTTTGAACTTGATTCAACGAAGGTAAACTGAAGCTCTCTCTGGAATTTAACCCTAACGAGTCTACCATCAGAGTTCCTTGCTATGCCTCCTCTGTCCTACTTTTTCGTGGTGTAAGAAACCAGTTTCAGCTTGATACAGGTTCATGTCTTTCCCCTGCTGTGGAATTATTGTGGTTTTGGTCTTTGACATAAGTAATAAATTCTTTTTCTCTTCCTGTACATAGACCCGTTTTTTTAGTATCAAGAACAGTGCTCAGGTTTTTTTTTTTTTTCCCCAGTCATTTCTTGGTATTAAACCTATAGGGACAATTGTGATGTTTCCTGAGAACTGTTATTGGTCGTATGCGACCATGGAGGCCCAACTGGTTTATCCTTTTCAAACTCCCAGCAGTGTTCAAGGCTGACAGCCACTCGGTCTCCTGCCATCAGTAGTATTTTTCTTTTTCTTCTAATTCTAATGATAGCCCTTAGCACCTTCTTTGCAAAGTCTCTGTTCTTCTCTAGCTCTTCTTCCCATTCATTTCTTTGATCATCTTTCTAGACACCGGGGAACCTTTCTATCCACATCATGAAAACATCTTGACGTCTCGTCATCCATAGGAAGATCATGCCTACGAATGTTGAATTCTATAATTGAGCAAAAAAAAATAGAGCCACAGACTCTTAGACCAGGAAGAGATCACCTAGTCCACGCCCCCTAAACCTCTATGTAAAACCTGATACTCAATTCACTTATTGGAAAACTTTGAGTTTTCTTTGGAATAACTACAGGCTGTGAATCTGTTTTCAATTGCAAATTTTATGAAATCTAAATACACATCAAGTATTTCTGATGAAAATTTAATGTCTCGATTGAGCTGTGCTGGAAATGCAAAATACACACTGGGTTTTGGAAAGAGTGGGGGTGATGAGATATTTCTCAACATTTTTAATAACACCTTTTCATTAACACTTTTTAAGATCGATTGCATGCTGAACTCATAGTTTGGACATATTGGGTTAAATATAAGATATTATTAAAATTAATTCCACCAGTTTCGTTTTACTTTTTGAATGGGGCTACTAGAAAATTTTAAATTAGACATGTGGCTCACATTCTAGCACTGTCGACACTGTGTAGGTAGGAAAGTCACTGTGCATGCAAAGATCTACCTAATCCTAAATGGAAATTTCCTTTCTTTGACAGGTAAACTGACCCCAGTGCTGAGAAATGGAAGAAAATTCATCATGACCAAATCTTAATTTCAATATAGTAAATAAATTGTGTGCGTATTTCTCTCTCTCTCACTTTTTTCTTTCCCCTTCATCAAATCACTGCCATCTTCAATAGGATAGTTTCTGAACACTCCCAAGTCAAACCTTAGTTCTTCTCTCTCTCTTTTTTTTTTTACAGAGGGAACACAAGCAGAGGGAGTGGTAGCAGGAGAAGCAGGCTTCCCGCTGAGCAGGCAGCCCGATGAGGGGCTCGATCCCAGGACTCTGGGATCATGACCTGGGCTGAAGGCAGACGCTTAACGACTGGGCCACCCAGGTACCCCCTTAGTTCTTCATATCTGGATCACACTTTTGCTCCTGGTCAACTTCCAGTTCAAACCCAATAAACCACTTTATTGAGGAGTTAGTTGTATGTAAAAAGCCGTACATATTTAATATATACAATTCAATGGAGCATAAGTATACACCCTAAAACCATAATCACCATCAAAGCCAAAGGCATATCCATCACCTCCCAAATTTTAATAATTTAATAATTCTAATTTAATAAAAATTTAATACTTTAATAATATTTTAATAATTATTATTTTTGTGGGTGCAGTAAGACCACATAACAGAAGATTTACCCTTTTAGCAAATTTTAGGTAACAATAAAGGGTTGTTAGCTATCAGTACTATGCTGTACAGACTACCTCGGTTTATTGTGCTTCGCAGATATTGTGTTTTTTGGTTTTTTTTGTTTTTTTTTTAACAAACTGAAGATTGGTTGCAACCCTGCCTAGAGCAAGTCTACGGGTGCCCTTTCCTCAGCGTTTGCTCACTTTGTGTTTCTGTGCCACATTTTCGTAATTCGTGCAGTATTTTAAACTCATTATTATTATATTTGTTATGGGGATCTGTGATCAGTGATTACAACTCGCTGAAAGCTCAGATGGTGATTAGCATTTTTTTTTAGCAATAAAGTATTTTTTATTTAAGGTAAGTACATATTTTTTTAGACATAATGCTATTACACACTTAATAGACTACAGTATAGTGTAAACATAACTTTTATATGTGTGGAAACCAAAACCTTCATTTGATTGGCTTTATTTCCATACTTGCTTTATTACAGTGGCCTGGAACCAAACCCACAATGTCTCTGAGATATGCCTGTAGAGATTTCCAGAACTTATTTATCTTGCATAACTGGAACTTTGTACATTGGGATGGTTAATTTTTTTTAAAAAAGATTTTATTTATTTATTTATTTATTTATTTATTTATTTATTTATTTATTACTTGACAGATAGCAAGAGAGGGGACACAAGCACAGGGGAGCTGAAGAGGGAGAAGCAGGCTTCCCAGTGTGGAGCTTGGTCCCAGGACCCTGGGATCATGACCTGAGCCGAAGGCAGACACTTAATGGCTGAGCCACCCAGGCACCCCTGGGATGGTTAATTTTATGGTTCAACTTAACTGGGCCAAGGGGGGCCCAGATAAGCTGTTAAAACATTATTTCTGGATACATCTGTGCTTTTCTGGAAGAGATTAGCATGTAAATTGGTAGATGGAGTAAAGAAGATTGGCTCACCAATGCAAGTGGATATCATCCAATACGATGAGAGCCTGACTAGAACAAAAAGGTGAAGAAAGGGCAAACTTGTTCTCTCTGCTTGAGCTGGGACATCCGTCCTCTCTGGCCCCTGCCCTTCAGCATCCCGGATTCTAAAGCTTCAGACTCAGACTGAATTATACCACTGGCTCTCCTGGTTCTCCAGCTCACAGATGGCACATCAGGCACTTCTTGGCCTCCATAATCGCACGAACCAATTCCTATCACAAATCTCCTCTTGTATGTGTCTCTGTATATCCTATTGGTTCTGTTTTTCTGGACAACGCTGACTAACATGCCCTTTGACCATCACCTCCCCTCTTCCTCCTCCTTCAGTCTTGGGCAATCACCATTACCCTTTGCTTCTATGAGTGTGACTATTTTATTTTATTATTTATTTATTAAAGATTTTATTTATTTATTTGAGAGAGAGAGAGAACATGAGAGGGGAGAAGGTCAGAGGGAGAAGCAGACTCCCTGCAGAGCAAGGAGCCCGATATGGGACTCGATCCAGGGACTCCGGGATCATGACCTGAGCCGAAGGCAGTCTCCCAACCGAGCCACCCAAGCACCCCAAGATTTTATTTATTTATTTGCCAGGGAGAAAGAGAGAAAGAGTGGGCACAAGCAGGGGGAGCAGCAGGCAGAGGGAGAACCAGGCTCTCTGCTGAGCGAGCAGCCTGATGAAGGACTTGATCCAGGACCTTGGGATCATGACCAGAGCTGAAGGCAGATGCCCAACCGACTGAGCCACCCAGACATCCTGAGTGTGACTATTTCAGACTCCACATATAAGTGAGATCAAACAGTATTTATCCTTGTGTATCTGACTTATTTCACTTAACATAATGTTCTTCAGGTCCATCCATATGCTCACAAACAGCAAGAGATCGATGAAGAGATAGAGAGATAGATAGAGAGATAGAGAGATAGATAGAGAGATAGATAGATATAGATAGACAGATAGATAGATAGATAGATAGATAGATAGATAGATAGATAGATAGATAGGCAGGCCATGTTTTCTTTATTCCTCCATCAGTAGATGAGCTATTTACTTGTTTCCATATCTTAGCTCTTGTGGATAATGCTTTAGTGGGCAAGGGAGTACAGCTACCTCTTCAAGTTCCTCACTGCATTTCCTTCAGACAAATACCCAGAAGTAGGATTCCTGGGTCATATGGTTCTATTTTTAAATATCTGAGGAACCTCCATAGTGTTTTCCACAATGGCTGCACCAATTTACATTCCCACCAATAATGTACCAGGGTTCCCTTTTCTCCACATCCTCACCAACACTTGTTATTTTGGTTTTTGTTTTGTTTTGTTTTTTGTTTTTTTCATGGTAGTCATCCCAACAGTGCTAAGGGTTATATCTTATTGTAGTTTAGATGTACATTTCCCTTATGAGTAGTGATACTGAACAATTGTAATATACCTATTGTCCACTTGTATGACTTCTTTGGAGAACTGTTCACAGTCTTTGCCTATTTTATAAAAAATCATTAAAATTGCAAAAACTGGCTTGTTGGTTCATTTATGTATTTTTGCTATTGCAAACTCAAAGTCTTGAACAAAGATTACTTCTTCTTCAGACTCACGTGATTTCTGTCAGGTTCCCATTTGCTGAACCTTTTCAAGATCACCTGTATCCAATGTCATTCCCTATCATCTGGCCTTCCCACAGGATTGCCTCTTCCATTATGGGGTCCTCCCCATTAATGCGAAACACAAACGAACAACAAAACCGTTCCTACCCTCTTACTTTCTGAAATGGCCCTAATAGCCTGGATACAGAAAATACATGATGTTAAGGACGGCAGGACCCGATTTCAGAACCACATGAGCTCACGAAGAGCTACCAGCTCCACTGTTGCTAGAATCCTTACGACAGGTCCCAGGTCATAGAAGAGCTGGAGAGAAACCCAGCCCCCCACTGGCCACTCCATGTCATGAAACTCACCTCGGCCACTGTCCTCACTGCTTGCTGAGGCTCCTGACATTCAGAACCTCCTGAACCCTCAGGTTCAGGTTGTGCTGCTGGGGCCAATGTTGTGGGAACTGACAAAGGAAGGAAGGAAAGAAGACAGGATGGAGGGAGCAGGCCCTGATTAAGACCTTCGGGGGACCTAGTGATCTCTGTGTATGATTCAATATGAAAGTAATGCTAACCTTAGTCAAAGAAGTTCAGCAAAATTCTACTTTTTCCCATGAATGCCTCAAAACTTTATATCATATATCTATACAATATTTTTACCAAATTATTTTGAAATAAGTTTGTCTTAGTCTGTTCAGGCTGCTGTAATAAAACTACCAGAGACTGTGTGACTTATAAACAATGGATGTTTACTCCTCACAGTTCTGGAAGCCAGAAGTCCAAGACTAGGACACCAACATTGTTGGGCTCTGGTGAGGACTCTCTTCTGGGCTGCTGACTTCTTGATGTAATTTCTAGTGGTGGAAGAGGCGAGTTAGTTCTCTGGGGTCTCTTTAATAAGGAGACTAATCAATCATAAGGGCTCTGCCCTCATTACCTAATTACCTCCCGAAGGCCCCACCTCCTAACTCCATGGCCTTGGGGATTAGGATTTCAGGAAGTTAACTTGAGGGAAGTGGTACAAATATTCAGATCCTGGCAGAGATATCAGTGTTTCTGCTTTGTCTATACCCTCAGGAAATGTGTAGTCCAGTGGGCAACCCAGTGAGTGTGTGAGGGGGCCGTTCTCTACTTTCCTGGATGGACAGATGTGTGACTTCTATACTGGAATTCATTTTCCATGAGAAATAAGGTTGTGAGTGGTGATAAGTTTCAATGGTTCAGCCATATTATGGAGTAAATAGATTCTCTAAGGATAGCCTAAGAATCTAATCATTTTAATATGTTAACATCATTGTTATGGGTTATTTGGTCCGAAGTTTTAATAAGTCAAGTAAAATAACCTTTAAAAAGTAAATGTAACAGATATGTAAGCTTGTACTCTATGCCGATGTTGATCTTGGCTCCTTGCAAATGATGAAAAGTAGACACCGATTCAATCTGCTTTTATCGTCTATGCCTCTTTGGCACTACAAGTTCGATGAGCCTCAGAAATGTATTTGTTAAAGAACCAGGGTTGAATGTAATTAGACCACAGCTGTTCCATCCAGTGACTGGATTCAGTTCAGGGGAAATACTCTGCAGTCACGGATCTGCTCCTTTGCAACTGCAATCATGTGAGGGTTAAGGCCGATGCTAATTTACAATGCTAATACCATCTGGGGGTTAAGAACAATGCTAATAAGTCTTTACCCAACCAACACAGATATTTAAATGCTGCCGCAAGATCAATGCTAATTCTCCCTTCCCTTTTTTTTTTTTAATCCTTGTGCTCTGTGTGTGTGTGTGGGGGGGGGGCACTTGGGTGACTCAGTCAGTTAAGCCTCTGCCTTCCGCTCAGGTCATGATCCCAGGGTCCTGGGATCGAGCCCCACATCTCTCCCCACAGCTTCTCCCTCTCCTCCTGCCTGTGCTCTCCCTCTGTCTCTCTCTGTCAAATAAATAAATAAAATCTCAAAAAAAAATCCTTGTGCTCTGGGAAAAAGGGTCATTTCCATTCTTGTCTGCTATACATCTAAAGCTCATTTTTCATTGAGGTATTTGTGGTTTTAAAAATAAGCCAAAATTCTAACCCAAGGGTTTAATGTCCCCTCGAACACACAGAGCAGTCCGCGTTTCTCAGAGTGGCCGCCACCAAGTCACAGAGGTCCCTGGAGACCACACAGATCCCAGAGGTTCGGGCATAGAGTCACCCCTGCCAGAGCTCGGAGGCTAACAGATGTCTCCCCCAAGCCAAGTTCTCCAGCAAGAACACCCTCCAGCGGGGATATGACACAACCTTTCCCACTAAATCGCTGGGGGCTCAAGTCCACAGCCAAGGCAGAGAACGATTTCATTTCAGTGTGAGAATCAGTACCGGAGTCATCTTTTCTCTCTCTGGAAATCCCCCCTCTATGTGATTCTGCACCAAACAGGCAGGATCATTCTTCAACACTGCGGGAACCTCTGCTTTGAATGGGATAGTCTTTGACACAGAAATCATTCCCCCGGGTTCCCCAGGTTCCAAGGGGCTGTCTCTTACCTGAGCCATTGCTCTCTCTTGGCCACAGACCTCTGTCCACTTACAATCTCGGGAGGCAAGCAGTCCACCCATTTGTGCACTGGGTCACTTTGTTCCCACTACTGAGGAACCCTCAGGGGACCCTTGAACAGGAACTTAATTTCTTAGCCAAATAACTATTTCTGTCACTACATTTTACATGCTGGCATTCTCCAGTGACTACATGAAAAAGATTAGTATAGATGACTAGACAAAATTCCATGATCCCCTAAATACTATAAAATAAAGATTCCTAAGTTGGAAAGTTGGAAAGCCCTGGGATGGGGGGAGAATAATTTTTTTTTCCCTGCAAAATTGTGGACATTGCTCTCAAATATGCTGTAACCTATATTATGAAACAACTAAAATTCTAGAACTCCTTTAAAATTATTTATGCCGTCATAATTTAATAGCAAAATTAGTTTTTCTCATAAACACCCCGATATCTATGCATACGCCAATATTTATTTTATTTTAATTACCACACATTAAAACTGACTTTGGGGTATGTGTGTGTTCTATGAATTTCAACACATGGATACCATATCCAGCCTCAAAATTCTCTCCCACTATCCAGTTGTAGACACACTGTCCTCTAATCCTTAACCACTGATCTTTTGTCACTATGTTTTTGTCACTATGCTTTTGGAGAATGTCCTACGAATCGAATCATATAGTAGGTGAACTCTTTTAGCTGACTTCTTTCCATCAGCATAACTATTTTACGGTTCACACGAGTTGTGGCATGTATTAAAACGTCATTCCATATTAAGATGGAGGACTAGTCCCCTGTCTTTATTTATCAGCTTGTTTAATCATTTATCCTTTGAAGAAGCATTGTGTTCTTATCAGATTTTGGAAATTATGAATAAAACTTCTGCAGTTATTTGTACAGTTTTGTACGCACATAAATTTTCATTTCTCCAGGGTAAAGGCCTAGAAGTGGGATTGCTGAGTCATATTGTAAGTTTATTTTTAACCTCCTAAGAACCTGCCAAGCTGCTTTCCAGAGTGAGTGGCTATACTGTTCCACATTCTCACCAGCAGTAAGTAAGAGTCTCAACTTGCCCTATATTCTCACCAGCACTTGGTATTGTTAGTCTTTTAAATTTTACCCATCCTAATAGGTGCCTATGGCATCTTATCATGGCTTAATTTGCATATTCTTAATGACTTATGATGTCAAACACCTTTTCACGTGCTTATTTGTCACCCATAATATGCCTTATGGTCATTTGCCTGTTTTTTAATTGGGTTGTTTGCTTTCTTATTGTTGAGCATTAAGTGATTTTTATTCACTCTGGATACAAGTCTTCTCTCAACTACGTGATCTGCAAATATTTTCTTCCAGTCCCTAGTTTGCCTTTTTATTCTCCCAACAGTGTGTTTTTGGTTCCTTTTTTGCAAAGCAAAAGTTTTAATTTTTGATAAAGTCCAATTTTTAGTAGTGGTTATTGTTAGGTTTTTTCCTTAACTTCTATTTTTCAGATTACATTAAAAATGTATTACTTTTATATTTGAAGTTGCATTATTTAAAATAGGACGAATGTCCTTTTCAATTAAAAAAATCCCAACAGAATTCATTTGTGCATTTGAAAGAACTGCTGACTATGACCTGACATGTCTACTTAAGTCCTTGTTTTTTAAGATCATGAGTAGAAAAGGAGTGTTTTTAATAAGATGTCATGACATCAGTTTAATAAGGGAATAAACAGATAATTAAATCTTAATGCTTCACAGTTATTAGGAAGAATAGGATATTTTTGATGCTGAAACCTTCCAAATGCGACATACTGTCTTCACTGTTTTCAAGTTCAGGCTCGGCACATCCCGGTAGAGTTATAAATGACTTATGATACTTTCTGTAATAATATGATTTTACTCTATGTTTTAAAAGTACATGCTTAAAAGATGAACTCAGTTCATAACAATTTAAAACAAAGTCTGAGCAAAAAGTCTTGGCTCCTGGCCCACCTTCGTGATGCTCAACATCTCAAGAAAAGTCGGTTTGCTCAAATGTGTAGGCTTTCAAAAAAGGTGTAGGGGGAGCAGAAGATAAATGCTATTTGCAAAGTGTCATTCTCTGTTCTGAAGCACTGCTGGGAGAGAGCTCTGCTGAGGGGGTCTAGGGATGCTGGGAGGCAAGCTGGGGCTTCTGCAGTCATTGGGTCTCAGCAGGATTCAGTCCCAACCCACCTGGCCGAGAGCAACGATCCCGCCGACAGCAATGAAGGGGAACTTGAATCTCTGCAATCTTCAGGCTTCAACCCAGCCTCCAATATAACGATGGTGGCGGTAATGTTTTTACTTTTGCAGAGGGATTAACGTCAATGCTCTCTCAAATGTGATTCTACGCCATGCATTTTAAAAATGAATATGGTGGAATTTACATATTCAATGAGTGCTGTCCCCTTCAAAGGAGTGACCTTCTTTTAATGGTGCTGTCATCACTCAGGCACTGCTGATATACTCTACTTTGGGACCCTGAGACCAGAGTTTATGGCACATTGAAAAACGTCTTCTCAACGGTCGCCAACGATTTGACCTGTAAGGGCAGGTCTAATGTTTTCATAAGCCATTGGAAAGTGAATAATATGGATGATACAGCCTCACTTCTGGGCTAATTTCAAGAGCCAGCCAGTGTCTCCTTCTTATGGTATAGAGTGAAGTGCTCAGCCAACGTTGCTAGAAGAACTAGGCTCAACCTATGTTGTCACAGGGGGTAGTGGTTTGCTTTGTAAATAATAACTCGAGATTCTAAATTAAGGAGGGTGTGGCCTTGGTATCATCATAAACTCATGAAAAAGGCTATACAGAAAATACACACAAATCACAAAAATATTTTTAGCAATAGCAGGATCGTAAAGTACGAGTTTACAGCCTTCCAAGGTGACTGACTATTCATTCGACTATGTTCTGATCTGTTCCCTTTCTTTTTTAAAGCAACCTGCATATTTTATAGTTACAGCGGGCTGGTATAAGAGTACTGTGACCTACAAAAGACAAATATTGGATAAATGAATGTTTATAGAAAGACTTGCCTTCATCGGATGAAGACCCAAATTTTTAAAATTCAATAATTTTGAACAGAAGTTTAAAAATCTACTCCAGTCCCCTCCCTGCCTCCTTTACGAAGAGGCTTTCTGGACATAATTTATCCAATTATTGATGACTCAAAATTATCTTTGCAGGCATGAATTACCCATTATGTCTGCAGACTCCAGAAATCTAGCACTGTATAGGTAGACCCCAGAGCTTACGGAGATGCATACATTCTTTGCCCCTACATGACCTGGATCCACATTGCTCTTTTAAAAATAACAATTGCTTTTTTTTTTTTTTTTTTTTTAAATCGCCTTATAGTGGGCTTCTCCACCTGTTCGTTCCTGTGAACTGCTCACACTCTAATCCCTCCTCGATGTGCATCTTGAGTTCTCTGGGAAGAGTAACTACAATGTCAGATGCATTAAAACCATGTCCCTGTAAGCATATAGTCCTGATGGATCGGCTGCCCTGGGGCACTTAAACGGCTCGTGTTTTCAGCATGAAGCCTGTAATAACATCGACACTGACTGCCCAAGGGCTGTTTTTATTTACTCTTCTGTTTCGGCTGGATTTTGGGTGGGCCAAGTTTCAGATCACAGACTATGGGTAAATAGTGTCATCCTGAGTCCATGTGACGGGTGGAGAAACCAAGGCCCAGAGAGCCTCGCAGCAGGGTCGTGCCTAGAGCTTCTGCATCCTGACTCAGGCCCTGGACCACGCTGGTTTCGTTCCCTGGGCTGCACCACTTGCTCACCTTGGCCTCTACACAGCCGTATGGCACACAACATCTCGGGTCTCTCCCATCTCCCAGCCTTGCCCTCCTTAAAGGCCCGAGAATGCCTCAGAATCACGTTCCAGGTCCTTGGCTTGCACATCTCCCCTCTCTCCACTTTACCTCTGCCTCCCAGTCCACCTCCCAGATACTCAGGATCTGAGACCTGTAAACTCAGCCCCACTCAGTCCCCCAGCCAATCCTATCCAAGGCCAATAGACTCCGAATCGCCATAGGGTGGATGTTTCTTGCCCTGAGCTTGATACTGAGGGGCTCTAAAGGTCCGCCGACCTACAGCCTCCCCCTACTCCCACTGATGGCTTAGTCCATGAAAAAGCATCTGCTGAAACCAAGGCTCAGGGAAGACAAATTACTTGTCACAGGTCACAGAACTGGTATGTTGGAGCCCCCTGTCTGATAGGAGATGAAGTTTTTCCTATCTATATAGACTGCACTCCCAAACCTACTCTAAGATGACATGACTACCCTCAAGCACAACTTCCTGAATTTACCATCCCCACTGCCTACCATTCCTTGTTTTCACACCCTATTGATCACATCAGTACCCTCTTGGATATCAGCCTCGTCCATCTAGGTAAAAATTAATGCCTCATGCCTCGCTGGACACTGTACGGTAGACATTTGGTCATTTCCCACGAAGGTCAGCCTAACTATGAGCATTTGCCTTCTGCCTGGGTCGCCTGCCTCACCCGTAATGCCTTGCTTCTTCTGCGGGCTCCTTACAGAGGTTTCAAGCTTACCTTAGGTCTTTCACCCAAGCTGGAAGCCAACATTTTCTACCGTATGTGGCCACCATTATTGTCACATGCTTGGCTTCAGCCAAATGGAACGAATTGCTATTTTATATGCATCTGCTATTTTTTTTCTCTGTCTCCTTGCCTTTTTAAATACCTTTTCTAAGAGCAGTTTTAGGTTTACAACAAAATTGAGAGAGGTACAGAGTGTCACACATAGTGTCCCCCATTATCAATGTCACTCAACAGGATGGTACTTTTTTTTTTTTTTAACCAAGGAGGAACCTACATGGACTCGTTCCTTGCTCTTTTATGTTGTTTGCTCTGCTAGAAATGCCTTTAACAAAGGACCGTCAGCCGCCTATCCTCCCTGGCCCATCCCAAATCTCCACTTCCACTCCAGCTAGAAGCAAGCACTTTTTATTTGACCTCCCAGAGCACTCTATTTGTATTTCTCCTGGGGCACTCCACCAGAATTCAAAAATAAATGGCACATTGAACAAATCAGCTCTGTCAGCCGTAGTCATAAAAGAACATTCTTTTTGCCTGCCAATGTCTCTCTAAGCTTGAGCAAAAGGATTAGCTCTTCCCCCGCCCCTGACAAAAACTCTGAAAACTCCAGCAGAACTATGACTTTTTTGACCAGTCCTGGTTAAGAAAACGTTCTATGTTCTCTGCAGATTGCAAAACACAGTCTCAATTCAGAAATGAGAACGGAACACCCAACCCACTATTCATCAGCGCTTGAACCATCATTCGGAGCTAACCCCTCTTCACCACCACCAAGGTCAATGCTGCCCTTGATAGAAAGAGTGCGCTTGGTGTCCTCTATCTTTCTCATTTCCTTCCTCCTTCCCTAACGTACTGCTCTTTCTGATCCACCACCATCCTCGTGGTTGAAGTAAGGAAGAGAGATCAGAGGGACAGAAAACATCTTTTTGACTCATAGAATCATAAGGGAGCTTGTATCTAAATATTTAAAGCTAATATTTTAAAAAAATATTTTATTTATTAATTTGAGAGAGAGAAAGAGCATGAGCGGGGGAAGGGCAGAGGGAGAGGGACAAGTAGACGCCTTGCTGAGTGGGGAGCCCGACTTAGGGCAGTCTCAGGACCCTGAGATCATGACCTGAGCCGAAGGCAGACACTTAACTAAATCACATAGGCACCTCTAAAGCTAATATTTATTTATTTTTTATTTTATTTGTTTAAAGATTTTATTTATTTGACACAGAGAAACACAGCGAGAGAGGGAACATAAGCAGAGGGAATGGTAGCAGGAGAAGCAGGCTTCCTGCCAAGCAGGGAGCCTGATGCGGGGCTCGATCCCAGGACCCTGGGATCATGACCTGAGCTGAAGGCAGATGCTTAACGACTGAGCCACCCAGGTGCCCCTAAAGCTAATATTTAAAGCTAATCTTTTCAAGACCACTTTTATGGATTCTTCCGAGGTTCCCCACTCTGTGTTCTCCTGACTTGCTGATGCGGGCACTGTGGCTCTAGCTCAGCTGGTGACTTCCTCCCCAGCCCCTGGGCATCTAGCGGTCCACCTCTAGCTTCACTCTGCTGAGGACCCATCTGAGCAGCCATATTGGGCAGAATCTAAGAAGTCCCCAGTGCATGCTCTGGTTGAACAAACTCGAGAGGCGGGATGATTTCAACTGCACAACAACTTTCTTTTGCTCCTGCCATCAGAATAGGTGGGCAGTATCCTCCTCCAAGGTTCTTGGACTGCAGAGAGACATGAGTCTACTGTACCCCCTCTCCCTACCTCAGGTGATAGGTGTCAAGTTCTCCAAATGATCCCGTTGAAGTCAGTCATACAGAAATTTAGATGAGGTAGCAGATAGTTCCACAGCCCTCATTTTTAGGGATATAGGTAGAAAACACAGCACGATTAAAAAATTTTCTTTAGGGGCACCTGGGTGGCTCAGTGGGTTAAAGCCTCTGCCTTCAGCTCAGGTTGTGATCCCAGGGTCCTGGGATCGAGCCCCACATCGGGCTCTCTGCTCAGCAGGGAGCCTGCTTCCCCCCCTTTTTCTGCCTGCCTCTCTGCCTGCTTGTGATCTCTCTCCTCTCTGTCAAATAAATAAATAAAAGTCTTTAAAAAAAATTTTTTTTCTTTAATTTAATTTTTTAAAATAGAAATCTTCCTCAAGAAATTTTCTTTCAACTTTCACTCTCGGGGACCATCCCTATCCCTGCTTGGTAGCTGTAAAAGTTTAGGTCCTAGAACTCTTTCTTGATTTTCCTTTGGAAGTCTGCACCTTCATCTGCTACCCCACTTTGGAATTTCCTATCTATTAGAAGGAGGGTCCTCGGTAGAACCTTCTAGTTTTTTAATGTCGTTTTATATAAGCTAAAACATAGCTAGTTATACAGATAGCCTCCTCCTTTAGGAGACTGTATAAGCCTGAGGGCAAAGACAATCTCCAATTCATCTTACTTCTCTCATAGCAGCTAAAATTGAACACTATCTTTAACGGGCAGCATAAAGCTATAGCTTTCTGGAATGGACATGCTGGTTCTATACTTTCTGATAGCTGCTAGCACCCAGGACCAACGCTGGGGCTATTTTCATATACTCTGTCAATTTATCCCAGTTCACAAGTACTAAAGACGCAACAGAGGCTGCTCTGCGGTCCTCAAATCCTATTCTATCTCCTCTTGGCATCCACCATTTCTTGGTCTCCCTTGCCGTTGGTGGGGACACACGGTTGAGTGCTGGCCAACGGGCGGAGGCAGTGTGACATACACCACTTTCAGATCTGGCTCCTGAAGACCTTCTGGAAAGTTCCTTGACCTCTTTCTCTACTGGGTCGGCTGAGTCCAGAGGAGGTTAGGGTTCTAGAAGCTAGCAAATACACACACTGTAAGTAGACTGGGTTCCTGACGGATCGCCTAGACCAGAGCCCTTATGCCGTCTTCATCCTCACACCATTGGACTATGTTGTGAGTAATACACATACTTTTATAATGATAAGGCACCAAAATGTGGAGACTATCACAGAACTACGCCCACCAACACAGAGGACTAGATTCTAATAACATACTCATAAAATCAAGCTAGGGAAACTCTCCTAAGAAGAATTTCCTCAACTCCCCTGAGCAAGTGCCAAAAACGTATTTTCTCCGGGTTCCAGGTAACACAGTCTATTCCTTTCTGTGATAGTTCACATGCCCCCACCTGAAATATAAGTCTCACTGCTTTCTAGGTTAAGCGACTTTATTTTTAGTTAGGAGAAATATAGAGCACATCTTTCTCTCTCCCATGATTTTCTCAGGAAGAACAGGCTTGTAGGCTTAGGATTCATTCTTAATTAAAAAATTGTTACTGGGTGAGAAGGTGTGGAGTGGGCATAATTATGGGATTCTAACCTAGGGACTTGGCCTCTTTTCTGAAGGGCTGCAGTTCAGGATGTGGTAGGCTGTATTTCTGGAGTAGGAGAAAGACAAGTTCATTCAACCATGCAAATTAAATTACAAGACTTGGAATCATTATTTCTGTGAAAATGTGATCTCCATACTGTGTTAGTTCTGACATTCTTTTCAGATTTTCTCCATAACAGTTCTACTTGGCCTTTAAATAACACAGGATCAGTAAAATGTCTCTGGCAGAAGATAGGATATATTAAGCTCCAAGGTTGAATTTGAACATCTTTGCTTCAATGTTCCAAAATTAAAAATAACTCAAAAGAAACACCATGTAATCAAAGAACAAGGTAACTATTATTGATAAGTGTAAAATCTTAAGTCCCTAGAGCTTAAATCAGTCTCCAAATCCACCTTGGACCTTGGCATGTACTTCTATGTTTAATAAAATAGAAGAAAGGTGATGGGATATCTCCCACTATTAACTGTTTCAATATTCAGTAACACCGAACTGCAATAATTCTTTATGTTTTAACTAAATCATTCGTGTAGTAATCTCTCATTTCTCATTTCTCTATGAGGAAGAACTGTTGTCACTGCCTTATCAGTGTTGAAAAACTTCAACTTTTGTTAAAGTTTGTGACCTCCAATTGATGCACTGAGTTCATAATGGCCTTTAGGATTCTTAAAGTAATCTCCAAATAGCTAGAGATTTTATAGGAAAATTGCTGGAAAAGTTAATGAAGGTGATTAATCACATGGTTTTGAAAATAAAGTCCAATGACAGTACATCTAAAATTTATTGAGCACTTACTGTATGCCAGTCACTAGGTGCATAATAAGGTAATTTCAACAGATACTGTTCTGATTTTTATGAGCAGCTGGATGATTTATCTGCTCTGGGTGGTTCTTGGATACCTATTTCTATATAATTTTTGATTTTTTAAGTATAATGCAGAGACTCCACGGTATTCTGCCAACTCTATATTCTAGGTATCTATTTGCTAGAAGTTCATTTTATAGAGTTGGATACCACCACCATCATTAATTGCTGTGATACTGATTGTGTAAATTAAGGGTTCATGGTTTACACATGATGCTACAGGACCTGAAACCTGTTAATTGCCTTAAAATAGCCTATAATCTGGTATCCAGCAAGATAATGAAACATAGCCTTCCTACTGCATTCCAATTACCCATGTGTTTATACAGGAAATAACTGCTCAAGTTATATCATGTCTTTGAAGCCAGTAACACTTCAAATAACCAATACTTTCAATTGAGGAAGTTTTCATTGTAAGGTTGAGTTGTAACTTACACACTGAAAGTGGAAGCAATGTGAAGAGACTCATTTTTTGTGTGAGTGGAGGAGGCAGGGGGAGTCAAAGGTAATGTGAGATGGGGTATACGGGCAGAGACTCATGAGGTCTGTGATCATGAATCTGACCTGATTAAGAGCAATGGTGAGCCAACTGAAATGCCACAGAAGGGGAAAGAAAGAAGAGCTTTAAAATTAAGAATTTTTGTATACTTCAAGGACTTTAAAGAGTTTTTATTGAATATGCCTTCAGAGTCACTTATGCCACTTTGAAGTATCATGTCTCTAATATACCAAAGGCCAAATGAGATCTTCACGTGTCCTTTCAAACATCAGTGCTGAGGTCTTAGGAAAGGAGCACGAGCCCCTCCCTGGTCCCAGGAACTTACTGATTTTTAATAACCTAATTTATTCGACATTGCCAGCCAAATATAGCAAATAATAGGTAATGGCTATGAGTTCTTTGTCCTGCTTCTCCTCTAATCCGCTTATTCCTCCATTACACTGCAGGCAAGGCACATAATTGAAATTTTAAATTAAAAAAAAAATAACAGAAATCTTAAGGCAGAACCATCTGCATCAAGATTTTCTGTACATTTCTCAGCAGCGAACTCACTATGGCTCACCTCCAGCACTGACTTCATCCCACATCATCTCGGGAAGAATGAGATGGTTTCTCTGCGCAAGGACTGGGGAGATTACTTGGAGAAACGGCCTCAGAGAAACCTTAGGTAAAGGAGGGTTAATCCGGATTCTTCTGAAAAGAGCGATGTCGCCTTTAAGGACCAGGGCCAGGAAGGACCTTGGCTCCGACAGCTCGGGTAATAACACTAAATGTGCAGTTTAATTTGGCCTAGGGTTATTCATGCAGTTTATGAAACTCTTAGTGACTGTTTTATCTCAAGCCTTTGGCCCTAGCTTCTCCTGGTTCAAGCTTGATAAGCCCAGGGCTTGAGCTCATCTTAATGGGTGGTGGAAGACGGGGCTCCATTTCTCCTGGGACTTCATGCTCATTAGTCACAGCCGCCAATTAAAAGCTTTGTTAGAGAACTGGAGGAATGTGGCACAGCACATGTAGAGGCCCGGAAGCCCCCTCCACATATATCATGGATGAATAAGTCTCTATGGCATGCCAAGCCACACATCAGTAGATCGCGTGTATCAGCAGACAGGATCGACAAAAGCAATGCAAAATTTTCGAGGTCAGCACTTTCTGGAGCCAGCCCTTCGCATTCCGACTGATAAGGCTTTGAACATTTTCATTAGCCCTGCTGATTCCAGTCCTTTTAAACGACAAACACATTCTAATTATTTTTAAAGGGAAGTTACATAATCTGGAAGGCAACCCCCTGCTCTACAGTTTTCTAGAAATGAGTATTGACCCTCGTTTCTCTCCCCTGTGACTACGAGGGGTCAAGCTGAGGTTAATGTTCTGGCCAACCACTTGGGATCCAGAAGAACAACTGTTTTGGTGGGGATTCTTGCCTTTGTAAACCACCGACAAGGGTTCGGAACGGTAATTATTAATTAAGAAAATAAAAAGACTCAGCATCTGCGCTCTGATCGTGCAGCTAACAACGGACTCCACCTCAATCCAAACACAGAATAAAATTCAGCAAAGAGATAGATTTATTTTTGTAGTAATTTGTTTTAGATATTTAATCTAAAATAATATGGCGAGCCTTCAGAAATAACTCTGGGTATCAAGTATTGGAATAATATTTGCGGTAGTTCTTAGACGAAGCCTTTGTTTTAATTCCAACTGTGTCTTATTACTAACTTGTTGCTTCCAAAGAGAATTTTAGGACAAAATATCTCAAAATTATAGGATGTTTAGTGGAAGTAATAAAAGCTTCCAACAGTGTATATTTCAAAGTCTGTCGTGTTTAGATAACATTCAATAACCAACATTCTCTTTAATCAACTCATTATCTGTTTGGGAGTGTAGTCTTTGACATGTCATAAAAATTTTATGTGGACATATAAGATCAAGAGGTATTAACAACAAAAATTTTGAATATGATCCACTTCATATGGTGCAGTGCTGAGTGGCAGGGAGAGCCAGAGAGTGTCTTCAGAAGACCACACGCCTTTGATACCTAAGATCTGGTTACAAAGCTGCAAACAGGCTATGTGATTTGTTGGAAAAATGTCACAAGGTAGTAGAAAAATCTCAGAATTCTAGAGCTAGAAAGGGCTTCAGGCTTTTCAGTAGAACCTTTTAGAAAATATGACCTCCCAGTATCTCAATAAGGAAAAGCAAAAGGCTTTTGGTGTGTCTCAATAAGGTGTCTCAATAAGGAAAAGCAAAAGGCATATTTACTATTTCAGAAAATATTATTTGTTCCCCTATAGAACACTCCCTGAAAATTTTCTCAAAGTAGGATACAGCCCCTCCTCACCACCAGTCCGTTATTCTCAACACACCAAGCCGTGGCTGAGTTTACGGTAGAAGTTCAAAGGAATGCAATTCCTCAGCAGTTATGTAGCAAAATGTTCAGGATTACATTAGTTTAATAATTTTTGAGCTGATATTTGGACAGTCTGTCTGATTTCCTACAGAAGCCAGCAAGAACACTTTTCATGAAGAGTAGGATTTGTGAAATTCTTAGCCTTTTTTTTTAAAAAAGATTTTATTTTTAAGTAATCTCTACACCCAATGTGGAGCTTGAACCCACAGCCCCAAGATCAAGAGTTGCATACTCCACTGAACACGCCAGCCAAATGCTCCTCTTAGATTTTTTTTTAATGTCAAAAGACCAAAGTAAGACTTTTTGTTCTAAAACTTCTCTCAAGAAAACCTGACCACAAATGCTTAGAAATGACAGATAAAAAGACATCGTTCTTTCGAATGCATTACTAAGCTTGCAAAGAAAAAGAAAGAGAGAGAGAGAGGAAGTGAAAGAGAAAGAGAGAGATCTAAAAAGCAATGTGATAAAGACATAGACTCTGATTTGCATTAAGGTAGCTTGTAAGTCGTAGTAACCTAAAAGCTTAGGTTTAACTTCCTATGGAGGAGCAAATGGACACAGTAATGATGCCTGTCTGTCTCTATCAAGATGCCAAGTGAAGGGAAAAGATAGCAACTACTCAGAATTCTAATGAGGCCTACGTGTATGGTCCAGGAAAACCTGAATCAAGAAATGAGCCGAAGGACACATTGTAGGACACTAAGCAAATGCAAAAGCAAAATGTCTCTGAAAGTTTGGCTATATCCACTCTGGTTACATATTTTTATTTATTTATTTATTTTTTTTTAAGGATTTCATTTATTTATTTGACAGAGAGAGAGAGAGATGATCACAAGTAGGCAGAGAGGCAGGCGGGGGGGGGGGGGAAGCAGGCTCCCCACTGAGCAGAGAGCCCGATGTGGGGCTCGATCCCAGGACCCTGAGATCATGACCTGAGCCGAAGGCAGAGGCTTTAACCCACTGAGCCACCCAGGGACCCCTGGTTACATATTTTTATAGTGCTCCCTGTTGATGATGAACTCATAATCCTAAATTACAAATCACATGAAGAAACCACCCGCTAGTGGAATCACATCATAGACATTATAAATAAAAGACTCTGAACGCTAAGAAATTTGATGAATGAATGAAATAACAGATATTTAAAGCTTTTTTTTTAAAATGATCTTCTTTTTAAGTAATCTCTACACCCAATGTAGGGTTTGAACCCACAACCCCGAGATCAAGAGTTGCATGCTCTACCAACGGAGTCAGCCAGGCACCCCTAAACTGTTTTGAATTACTAATATGAAAGGGAATACAAGCTATATGAAAAGGAAAACACATTATCAAAATGATCATAGACCATCTAGAAACAAAAACTATAGCAACTGAATGAAAAAACTCAATGCATAGGCAAAGTAACTGTTTAGATACAGATGAAGACATAAACAATGATCTGAAATACAGATTTAAGGTAACAACTCAGAATGGAGCACTAAGAGATAAAGGGATAAATATAAAGTTAAGAGACAACATAACATAATAAAAAACTCAATATGTCTAATATAAATTTCAGTAAAAGCATAGAATTATGGAAGCATCAATACCCAACGATATATGCCTATGTACATCCCAGAACTGATAAAATATATGATTCCTATAGGTTAAGACAAAATTCAGATAAATAAAAGACAAATCCCTGATGAGATACATTGTGGTAAAAGCAACCAGAGAGAAGAGACAAATTTCTATCAAGGGATAACAATTAAACAATAGTAGACTTCTCAAAAGCAAAGATAAGTAACAAAAATCAATGGACTATTTTTAAAGGAATGAATGAAAATAAATGCCAATCTAGAATAATATATCCACCTAAATTATTGTTTGACTGTCAAGGATATTTGCCAATTACCAACAGAGGGAGCCTAGAAAACCAAAAACTGTTTCTTGAAAAAAAAAAAACCCATAAGGAGACAAAATTTGTGCAAGATTAATTTAAAAAGAGAGAAAGGGAAATGACTATATTAGTACAAAGAAAAATTTCTGAGACAAAACTATAGCAAGGTAGAGATTTTTTAGCAGAGAATTATCAAGAACCATTTTTTATGTCAGTGCACTTGAAAATCCAGCCAAAATGGTCAATTCACTGTAAATGTAACTTACATTTATTCAGGAAGGAACAGAAAACCTGCCTTGACCAAATGAATGAATGAAACTGCATCACTATCGAAAATCTGTTCACACAGACACACACAGACACACACACACACACACACACACACAACCAGACCCAGGATTCTTTCAGACAAGTTTTATCAACTTTCAAAGTAAAAGTAGTTCTAATCTGGTATCAACTTTTCCAAGGAAGAGACTAAACTGATGATATTATTTTTTTAAGATTTATTTATTTTAGGGGCACCTGGGTGGCTCAGTGGGTTAAAGCCTCTGCCTTCGGCCCCGGGTCATGATCTCAGGGTCCTGGGATCGAGCCCCACGTCGGGCTCTCTGCTCTGCGGGGAGCCTGTTTCCCCATCCCCTGACCCCTGCCTGTCTCTCTGCCTACTTGTGATCTCTCTCTTTCTCTCTGTCAAATAAATAAATAAATAAATAAATAAATAAAATCTTTAAAGAAAAAGATTTATTTATTTTAAAGAGTGTGACTGACCGACAGTGGAGAGAGGGGTAGAGAGAGAATCTTCAAGCCAACTCCCCTCTGAGTGCAGAGTCAGATGCAGGGCTCAATCCCACGACCCCTGAGATCATGACCTGAGCAGAAACCAAGAGTTGGAGGCTTAAGTGACTGAGCCACCCAGGCATGCCTAAACTGATAAATCTTTCTTAAAACTCATTTTATAAGATAAACTTGATATAAAGTAAGTAAGAAAAGTTACAGGCCAGTCTCATTCATGAATATAAAAATTTTAAGTAAAACACTAGTCAACTAAATTTCGAATAAACATTTAAAATTGTGATCAAGTAGGGGTTATCCCAGGTTAGAAGGATGGTTTAATTTTAGAAAATCTATTAATTCATCAATTAACACATTAAAAGAGAAAATCCGTAAGTACCTCTCAGAGATGCAGAGAGCATTTAATAAAATGCAAAACACTTTCCTGATAAAACCTATGAGCCAATCAAAAATAGAAAGAAACTTTCTTAACCTAATAAAAGATACTATTCACTGAAAACCCTAAAAATACAATACTTGAGGGCAGCAAGTCAAAGGCTTCTCATATAAAATTCAAACAAGGTAGGATGCCTGCTGTCACTGCTTCTATTTAAGCATGTACAAGAGGTGCTAAATATAATAGCAAGCCGGGGGGAAAGAAATGAATATATAAATATAAATAAATTCAATACATACTAAAATAAATAAAATACATAAATATTACAAAATAATGAACACAAGTATCATTATTTGCACATATAATGATTGCTTATTTAGAAGATCCAAATAATTTACAAACTTAAAACTAGTAAGGAGTTCAAGATGATTGGAAATGAGAGTTAAACAAAAATCTATTCTATTTCTATTAACTATCAGTCAATAATTAGACTATTTAAGAAAAAATAAAATTTACAGTAAAAACAAGCACTTCAACAATATGTATAAGGTACCTAGCAATAAATCAAACAAAAATGTGGGAAAGTTTTGCAGGGAAAATTATAAAGTATACTAAAAGACATGAAAGGAACTTTTTTTTTTTTAGAGAAAGATAGTGTGAGGAATGAGAGACAGAGGGAGAGGGAGAATCTTAAGCAGGCTCCAGGCCCAGTGCGGAGTTTGATGCAGCGCTTGATCTCAAGACCCTGAGACCATGACCTGAGCTGAAATCAAGAATTGGATGTTTAACTGACTGAGCCACTCAGGCTTTAAAGCAAGCTTTAAATAAATAGAGAGCTAGATTATATCCATGAATGGGAAGACTTAATATTTAGATATAGAAATCATCCCCAAATAATCTATAAATTCAATGGAATTACAACCCACATCCCAATGCTGTTTTTCATGAAACCTTGAAATAGTGATTCTTAGATTCATATGGTATCATAAAATATCTAAGAATAGGCAAGACACACTTGAACAAAAATAGTAAAAAAGGGTTCATTTATTACAAGGATATTAAAACTGTGGTATTAGTACAAGGATAGATTGGAAAACAGACATATGGAGGCTCAATAGCATTAAATGTGACTGAGAAAAGATAGACTAATCAATAAATTGTATTGGGACAACTGCTTATTCATACAAAAAAAATTTTTTTGATCAGTACATCACACTATACAGAAATATAAATCCTAGGTAGTTTAAAGATCTCACAGGGAAAAAGTATTCTTGTAAAACTTTTTTTCTTTAAAGATCTTATTTATATATTTGACAGAGAGAGAGAGATCACAAGTAGGCAGAGAGGCAGGCAGAGAGAGAGGGGGAAGCGGGCTCCCCGCTGAGCAGAGAGCCCGATGTGGGGCTTGATCCCCGGACCCTGAGATCATGACCTGAGCCGAAGGCAGAGGCTTTAACCCACTGAGCCGCCCAGGCGCCCCAACTGTAAAACATTTTGAAGAAAAGATAGTTCTATGAAGTCATGTGAGAAAATATTTAAGATTCCCCAACATACAAACCATAAAGGAAAATACTGACATATTAAACCAACATTAAAAATTTTAAACTTCTATGTAATAAATGAAAACTATGGGCAACGGAAAAGGTAAGTTATTGCCTGCGGTAGATATTTGCAAATCATATAGCCCCTCTCCTAGTAACTGTCCAGATTTTTTATATTTCTATATATATAGAGAAATATTTTTTTATATTTTATATTTCTCTCTATATATATTTTCTCTCTATATATAGAGAGAAATATAAAAAATTATAAAAAAATATATATATATATAGTGCCTACAAATCAACAATTAAAGCCAATTGAAGAGAAAACATGAGTGAAATATATTACAATTCTCCAAGGAAGGCGCTGGAATACTTATACATTATACAAACATTATACAAATATACTCAGTTTCACCCATAATTAGAAAATCCTTATTCCCAAGATATGAACAAAAATAGAAGGTCTTACAATACCAATCATTGGGAAAGACGTAGGGAAACAGAAACGCTAAATCAATGGTTCTTAACCCTTGTTGTGCATTACAATTCATCCGGGGAACTTTAAAACAAATAGCATTCTTGGGTCCCATCCCCAGTTGCTGATTTAATTCATCGAGGGTGGGACTTGGGCATTAGTAATTTGAAAACGCTCCCTAACTGATTCTTTTGTCAGCCAGAGTTTAGAACTAGTACTCAACACATTTGGTGTGCAATTCAGCAATACCTAGTACAGATGTGTATCCCTACCACCCAACAATTCCACTCCCTTTGAAGGTAACTCCCTTCGAGAAATTCTAGCACAAATGTAAGATATGTACAAGGATCACTGCAGTACTGTAATAATAGCAAACTGCAAGGTCAACCCAAATTTCCCTTGGACAGACCAATCTTGGATTATTTTTCAATGTGGTATTATCCTGCAGTTATAATAAATGGACTAGATACCTTCGTATCAATATGCATGCATCTCCAAGACAACATTAAATTAAAAAAAAGTTATGGGGGCACCTGGTGGCTCAAGTTGGTTAAGCGTCTGCTTTTGGCTCAGGTCATGAACTCAGGGTCCTGGGACCAAGCCCCACATCAGGCTCTCTGCTCAGCAGGGGGAGCCTGCTTCCCCCTCTCCCTCTGCCTGCCGCTCTGCCTACTTGTGATCTCTCTCTCTCTGTCAAATAAATAAATAAAATCTTTTTTTAAAAATTTCATAATAGGAGAAGTTATGATAGATTTTACTTAAAATATATGTTTTATACTATAAAAAACCTGAACTCCTTTCACGCCCCCCACCTCTGGTAACTTGAATTAATTGTTCTGTCTTCTGTTTATCTTATTTGCTTCCAATGAGAACCCGGCTGAACACAAACAACTAAAACACATTGGCTCACTAATGTGCTGTTTTCTCCCCAGGATTTCAATGCTTTTAGCCAACAAGGTTTAATTATCTCCATAACCCTGCAAAAGTGAAGCACAGAGAAGCATGATGTGGGGGGATGAAGTCACATTTTACACAGAGGTTAATGCGGAGCAGAGGAAAATGAAATCCGTTTCCAACAGAGGTACAAAAATTCACTACTGAAGTCCTAATTTCTCCTCCCACCGCACGCCAGCCTGCTACTCATTCTAGGTGGCCTATTTTCTGCTAGAAAAGCTGCCCATGAAATAAGTACTACAGAAAGGAGCCTGGACAAGCCACAACCTTGGTTAGACACTTGAATGAAAGAAACATAGACAACAAATGAAAAGAATATAGGATCCTGCTTGACAGGTGCATTCTTGGATCTTTTTTCTTCCTCATTGATTAAAATAAGTGAATAAGGGGCACCTGGGTGGCTCAGGGGGTTAAAGCCTCTGCCTTCAGCTCAGGTCATGATGTCAGGGTCCTGGGATTGAGCCCCGGCATCCTGGGATCTCCCTGCATCTCTGCTCAGCAGGGAGCTTGTTCCCCTTCTCTCTCTGCCTCTCTGCCTACTTGGGATTTCTCTCTCTCGCTCGCTCTCTAATAAATAAATTAAAATCTAAAAAAAAAAAAAAGTGAATGAGGCTGCCTATATTACCTGCATTACAGGTTAGGTAAGGAAGATTTAATATCCCAAGTGTCATAGAATATTGAGTATCACACCTGGCAAAAGATGGCAGCCAGTATTTGCTGAATGTCATCATCATCATCATCATCATCACCACCACCTGTTAGCCCCAGAGCATTGTGGGACCTCCGATGTTCCCGGGACATAGGCTTATAAAAGAACTGCTCAAAGCAACCATTCTCTTGACAAAGGAGAATTGTCCATGGTTGCAGAGATGACCTGATACTCTGAAACTCAGCAATATAATTGCCACCGGGGAAAAATGAGGTCGTGGAGGCTCGATCTCACTTGGCATGTAGATAACAGGCCACTTTACAAACGCAAAATCTATGGAACATATTCTTAACTGATGACGAGAAGCGAAATTGATATTCTTCACTTCATATGATATTCATATTCTTAAAAAGGCCGTCCTTTTTAAGAGTTGAGCCCCCAAATTGCCATAGCTGATGAGTAGCCCACAACCATAAGGGGGGTTGCTGGGGCAACACGATGGCCAATAGAAAGAAGCACAAATCCTTAGGCACAGCTAAATCAGAGAGCAAGTCATTCCTCTAAAAGCAATGGCCATGCACGGTGGCAAAAAACCAGACTAGCATCTCGCTTGATTTTCCACTGTTCCGGGATCACCCCCTCCCACTCGGGCCATCCAAGATTGCGCCATTTCTGCTAATGCTTTCGAAAGTGGGACACAGATTCCCGTTGCTCACAATAGGACTTCAGCCTTGGACTACATCTGGCTCCTACGATGCAACATGTAGTTAAAGGACACCTATGGCCCTGAAATCTATACTCTCCTAAGTGAAAATAACACATGGGCTGGCAGAAAACGACCTTTAACTAACTGGCTAAAGAGGAACAGAGCCAGTTCTGGGAGCCCTTGGGTTGGCACCCAGGGATGACATTTGCCAGGGCAAACGGGAATCATGTTCCTTACAAGACAAGGCAGACAGTATCTAAAGGCTCGGGGAGGACAGAGGGGAGAATGCAACTCTCCATTCACGGAAGAGGCTCGCAGTGACGACCTCACTTTTGAATGCATCGTTTCAGATCGGCTGGTCTGCAGAAAGCTGTCTTCTGGATGATGGCTTTGGTGGGGATGTGGGGGACTGGGAGAGGAGGCATAGATCATTCCTCTGTTCAGTCTTGCCCAAATATCAGCTAACTAATAACACTTTGAAGCATCCAGCTCTTCCCCTAAACGATTGCTGGGGAAGGTACCATGACCCCATGCGCTAGTAAACTTGTGATTTACAGAGACCACAGGAGAGCCCCGAGACATGGTTGCCCCCGGGGGATGGGGGGCTGGACTTGGAGTCTGGAGGTGAACAGAACACTGGCCGCTTCCAGTCCGTGTCCCTGATTACTCGTGTACTGTCTAACCTCATTCAGCTAGACCAGCATGATAACTCTAGATTCCCGAGCAGGAACCAACACATGCCGGGCTATCGTCCAATTTAACAGTGTCATCCACGGAAAGGAAAGAGCAGCTGAAACGTCTTCATGTTTCAAGGCCCTTTTGCCAGGGGTGAGGTTTTCCTTCCCCCGGATCTGCAACACCATTTCATGGCATTTTCAAGAGGGGTTCACAAGAAGTTGCAGTTTTACAGAATTTTCCTCTCGGGATTTACAGGTTCATCAGCAAATCTACCTAAGTATTCCAGAGAAGTCGGCAGAGGTTGGGTCGCGATTTGCTTGCTATAGCAACAACGCTCTTTTCAGAAGAAAATTTTACGCGCTCATTTTCCAGCCTAAACTGCAGTTTATGTTACCGGCGGAACGGAAGCAAAAGATATTCACCTGAAACATTAATGAAATTAAATGATTCCTAGCAATAAAAACATAAACATTACTGTAAAGACTATCTGCTAAATGGTGTTAAGAGCAGGACACTCCCTATCTCATCTTGCAATTAATTTATGAGCTGGCAATTCATTTCACTTAAATTTCAAGTAGCCCAACGGATAACTTCATTGAGATTACAATATGCAAAAGATGCTTATCAGGAAGAGAAGGGAGCAACAAAGACAAAGTACTTACTTGCAGTGATATTTTTTAAAGTAATCCTGAATTTCAAATTTGGCTTTTTCGTTTAAGAGCCAAGGCTGATCTGAGCTATAATCCTTTGGTCCTCAGAGTATATTCCTCCACAGGACACACCTTTCAGAAATCTTCCTTTTATATTTATTTCGCCAAGTATTCAAGCTCTACTAGGAAGCAGTGAAACACAAAAACTATCCTTAAAAACAAAACAAAATCCCACCAAAGTCCAGAAGGTAAGCAGCCAAGGAAAAAGAAAACCTCCCCAAAACTAGCATCTAATTCAGAAGGGGAACTGCTCCCCTATCTCTGTCTGAATGAGTCCCCTCGTCTTCCTGGTGGCATTTCTGATCAGGCAGCCAGTTCTGTTTTCCAGCAATGTGAGGAGGTTTGAAGAGAAATGAACTCATGCTCTGAAGTTCCTTGTAGTAAAGGAAAACATATGGAGGATTTCCTGCAGAGGACACCCTGCCGAGGCACAAATTCGAGGGGGTGTGGAATTTACTTGTTAAGGCTCTCCCTTCTCTAGACTCAGCAGTGTCTGCTCAGCGCCGAGCCCTCTTGCGCCGCTGCTGCTCTGAAGAAAACTCTGGAATTCTGCAGGGGAACCCCCCCCACCCCACCCCGGGGCACAGATGGCTTGTAGGGAGCAGGTCAACCATATGTCAGTGCCCTATCTGTCCTTGTCCGTGCTTTAGTCCCATATTACCTCCCGGACCAGACAACTGCAGAGGAGGACATTCTGTCAGAATACAGGCTTCTCTTCCTACCGGCTTCCTCCCTGTCTCCTAATCTTTGCCTCCTGATTTCTTATCAGAGGTAAGCAGGGTCCAGATACGTGCCCTGAGTGAGAACACACCCAAGAGTTAACTTAAAATGTTAGTGATGTTTTCCCTTGCTCCTTCTACTCCTTCTAAGAACGCGTCTAAGGATGGCACATTTCGGAATCAGCTATGAAGACCTGGAGACAGTAAATTGCACTTAGGATGAAAACCGCATTTGATGGAGGCCACTCACACTACAGAGGTCTGTCTGCCAACTCCAGGATTTGAGGCTTTTTAATTTGAAGTACAAAAAACTGAGCAGTAATCAAGAAATCAAATATCAAGAACTTACCTTTAAAAGCACTATTTGGGCTCCTTTCTACCCCATTACCAACAGGGAGGGAGGATACTTCTGCCCAGCAGAGAAGTTTCTCTCCTATTAATCTAGCAATCCCATTATCAAAGCATTAACCATGTGTTAACCTCAATTATCCTAATAATTCACTCTGACTCCGTATCCATCTTTTATATCATAAGCTGGTGTTAAACATCCTCTAAAAATAAGTTCCACGTGATCTTTCGTTCCATTCCAATGCCTTCATGCAAGCATTTATTTTGTGGAGCAAATGTTTCCACAGGCTCAACTGAGTAACAGAATGAATGATTAAAAACAGTCAAGATGGGTATGCAGATGCGTAAGTTCTATCTGGAGCTCTGGCCTATCTGGGTGGTGGGGACAAAGCAAGCTTTGGGGGGGCCTTAATAAAAAAACTTTCAGTATCCTCTGGAAAGAACTATCGTATCCGGGGTCCACACACTATGGCCCACGGGCCAAAATAAAGCTCACTGTCAGTATTTGTAAATAAAGTTTTATTGGAACACAGGCACACCCACGTGTTCACCCATTTGTAGTATCGGTGGCTGCTTTCATGCAGAGTTGAGTAGTTACAATAGAGACTGTATGCTCCATAAAGCCTAAAATGCTTACTATCTAATCCTTTACGGAGAAAGCTTGCAGACCCCTCTTCTGTGTAATTGAGGGTCACTAGATAACTAGGGAATCCTTAGGCTTTTTCTCCCCAGTCCTGTAGTCAGCAGAATCACAGGATCATATTTAAGGAAATGCCAATCACTCAAATGTCCTCCCCCGACTCCCAGGGCAGATGTGATAAGAGAGCTGCTTGGGGGTGTAGGGCTGCCGGTGGGACCCAAGCTCCCAGGAAACAGAATGGATTAGGCCATACTGGAGTGTTGTAGGATAGTGGAATCAGAAGCAAAATTCAGACCTCATCAGGGAGGGAAGCCAGAGAAGCAGGGCCCAGAGTGAGAACGGAGAAGCACAGTCAAGCCATAAATGGAGGGGAAGATAATGAAGATCGGTTACGCGCCGGGATATGGAGTACGAAATGACTGGGAGAAGCTGTCAGGACCAAGACCTTGAGCAAAAAGGAAGGATGTGGGACACTTTCCTTCTGGTGACCTGGTACAAAGATGACTAATCTGTCCCAATTTGGACTCATCTGCACCCTTCTCAGTCCCAAGGAGTCTGGAGCGTTGGCTGTCCTACTTGCTGGTGCTGTGCAGAAAGCCCATGGAGGGCAAGCAGAAAACAAAAACAAAAACGAAACCACACCAAACCTGAAAGCCATGCCTTCCCAGTAGTTAAGACCGTCTGACTCTGGAGATCTTAGGTAAAAAGCAGGGAGCCACTCTGGTGCTGCTGGGGGGCCACCAGAGGCCACTGGACAAAGAAAGGGTCTCCGTTCTCTGAGCAAGGGATCTCGCTGGGAGAGCTCGCACCGTGTGAATGGGGAGGGGATAACCTCAAAACAGCCAGTAAACAAGTATGAGATCATCTGTCCTACTGGACAGCTCTGCCCTGGCCTTTTCACCCCAGAGCCAGCCTGCATTTTTTCCAGAACAGCTGACCTGCATGATTTGATTCCTGCCTGTTACTTTGAACTCCCCGCTTTCATTTCCCCAAACTCCACGGCTAACCCAAAATATCGCTCGGGTTTTACGTTTAATTCCTTCTGCCTAAATGATGAATGGGTGACCCGACTTCGTAGGCCTGGCGAACGTAGCTATTTTTTCCATCCATCATTTGTCAGTAAGTCAGCCCATCCACAAGTATTTCTTGAGCTGCTACTATGTGCCAGGCACTGTGCTGAGCCTGGGGTTAAGGACTTCAAGCAGATAGGCGAGGTCTTGAGCCTCATGGAGAGAAAGGGAAAACCCCAAAACATATAAACTGGATAATTTCAGATCACGATGAGTGTTTTAGGAGCAATAAGCAAAATGCGAGGTACAGAGGAACTGTGGGCTGGGGCGGGGATTCTGTCCTAGGTAGAGTGCCCAGAGAACTTTCCGAGAAGGTGACACAGTAGCCAACGCTGGGAGGGGAGAAGGGGCAAGGTGTACAAGACTCTGAGAGCTGTGAGTGCAAAGACAGAGGTAGGAAGGAACCTGGCACGTCCCAGAAAGCAGCAGGGACACTGGTGTGGCACGGTGGGCAAGTGGGGGAAGGGTTAGAGACGGGAAGAGACCGGACGGTGTGTGGTCTTGTAAGGAATAATGAGGAGGTCTGGATTTTGTCCAAGGGCAAGCAAAACTTTGGGAAGGATTTAAGCCCAAGGAATGTCTGTGATCTGATTTATGTTTTCAAAAGGCTCTCTCCAACCTTGCTGTTGAGAATGGATTGGGGGCAGTAAGAGCGAAAATCAAGATACCAGTCGGGAGGTAGGTGTTGGCTGGGATAAAATGCTGTCCTTAGCGTTCAAGGGAAGAGAAGAGTTTTGAACTGTGTTTTGGGATCTAACAACCCTGCACCCAGGAACAAGCGTCTGAAATCATCTCATTTAGTTGTTTGCATGTTAATTTTTCACTCCCACTCCCTTGAAGGCAAGTCCAGCGGTCGGGGCCCTCGTGCTCCTTCGTCCCGAGCACAGCCCCAGCGCCCAGCAGGGGCAGCACACAGAGAAGGGGTGCATGTGCCATCCCTCGCCCTGCTCTGTGTCAGGCAGGAGAGGCGAAGACTGAGCTCCGTGGGTCCTGAAACCACAAAGGGAGAAGAGAACACGCAGCTCCACAAAACTTCCTTTGCTTCTTGCAGCCTGAACATCTGGGTGGCTACAGTCCATGGCTCACTCAGTATCTTTTCTAGCTCCTTCTAAAGTACTTCCTTCAACAGGAAAGCCTGGGCTGTTGAAAGGACATTTCTCAATGGCCCCTGCAGCCAGGGTTCGGCCAGTCTTGCCCGCTCTCAAAGACTTGAACGTGGTCCTGTTAGTGGGGCGGAGCAACAGCACAGGGTGCCGCCCCTTTGCAGGGGCAGGTCAGCCGGAAGGTGGGCTCTACAGGACCCCCTGGGGCCAGCCTCACGGGCTGCGACCCGAGCAGTCACACAGGGCCCCATGCCTACAAGGGCTCGGAACTGGGTCTGCTACTCTGCGGTCACTGCCTTGATCTTACTGATTTTGAACAAGGGGTCTGCATTTTCATTTTGTACTGGGCCACATGGATTACCTAGCCGGTTCTGCCGACAGTTCTGGGCTCAGCCTCCTCCCTCCCTGGGAGCCAGCTCCCAGGGCCAGCAGGTGTGGCGACAGCTTCCAGTTCCCCAGGACGCAGCCTCGGGTGGCGTGGTTGGTTCAGGAGTCAACGTCTGGGAGCCATTTTTGGAGTCCCAGCTTCGATCCTGATGCCCCAGATGAGAATGGTGCTGTGGGCAAAATCCCTTTTCTCTTTCAAACAGTGGAAGTCATTACCTTCGACACGTCTCATACCTAATTAAGGACATTCTTGGAGGAACGAGCTGGCTTCTCGAAGACCTTTTTCTCTGTTTTGTCCTCAGATTCTGTAGGGTTGAGATGGCAGAATTTAGCAGCAATGTTGAGATTCTGTGTGCCGGACACGTGGTTTATCAGGTGGCGAGCCTAAGCTGCTATGGGGTTTTTGGTGGATTCAGGCACATTAGTTACACCCTTCCGTCGTGCAGATGCACTCTTCTTCTCACACCTACACTGCTGATTTCCCCCTGGGGGGCCTGGGAGCGTCAGCCTGTCCACAGGCTCACCTGCACGTCCGTGGGACAGGAGGCACGCGAGCAGGCTGTCGGACCAGGTGTATCGGTTACCCGTGGCTGCCGGGACAAGTTACGGCAAACGGTAGCTTAGAACAACAGAAATTTATTCTCTCATGGTTCTGGAGGCCAGAAGTTCCAGATCCAAGTATAGCAGGGCGGGTTTCTCCTGATGGCTCTGAAGGAGAATCTGTTCGATGCTTCACCCTTGGTTCTGTGGGTTGCCAGCGATTCTTGGTTTTCTTGCCATTCTGTACTCCCATCTCTGCCCCCCTGGTCTTCTTCTGGTGTTTTCCTTCGTGCGTTTCCGTGTTTTCTCCTCTTCTTACAAGGACACTGATCACTGGATTCAGGACCAATCCTAATCCACTGTGACCTCCTTTTAACCTAATTACACCTGCAAAGACCTGACTTCCATCCAAACAAGATCACATTCTGTGGTTCTGCGTGGATGTAAGCTTTGGGAGGGATGCTATTCAACCCACTACACCCTCCAAGCCAATGGAACAAAATATGGAGCCTTCTGATCCACAGAGAAGTCAAACATCTTGAGCTTCTGGCCGTCTGGTCCTGGCCAGCTGAATGAACAGGCATGTGAGGTTAGAAGGACTTGGAGGTGACCATGTTGTTGAGGAAGAAAGTGAGAGACACTGCACTTTGTTTTACCTTCGGACGCGTCCTACTGTCCACGGTACCTCTGTATTTGCAGTGACATCCTGCTTCTTTCTTCTTGCTTTCTTTCCAAGTAACATCTTGCATTTGTTGTCAGAACACCTTAAAGCTACAAAAAAATGTCCATAATTTACCCAAAATAAACCATCAAGAATACCAGCCCCTTCATCTGAATTTTCTTTTCCTCCGTGAATGCACCTCTTCGATTTGGTTCTGCCTAGGGAAATTTCTGGTACCGTCAGCAAAGGAGAAGTGTTTGTGCAGAGGAGAAAAAGGTCGGGCAAAGTCATTGAAACTAATGTTGCTTCACTCATGTACGGTGACGACTTTTTACATTTCACAAATCAAAAAACAATTTAAGCTATTTTAGATACTTTTTTTCTAGTTCAATGGCATCTAATTCCTTAAAGCTAAAGAAGCAAGTATTTCTCCCCAAAAATGAGTACCTAAAATGACACTACAAAATATAGCCTAAGGATGGAGATATCTTTTTTTTATGGGCAGAGAAAAGAAAATTGCATTACTAAACTAGACAAAAAGCCATTCCATCAGAACTGTTTTATCGTTTTTCACTGTACGTATCTTGCCAGGAGAGAATTACATTTATCAGGCCCCAATGAAACCTATTTATTCACTTCTCATTCCATTAATTAAACTATAATACAATCACTTGGGTTACTCATAACCAATCTTTGGAAGATTAATATAGGATGCTATTCTTTTACTCATATT
Source organism: Procyon lotor (assembly GCA_028646535.1). Lineage (NCBI taxonomy): Eukaryota > Metazoa > Chordata > Mammalia > Carnivora > Procyonidae > Procyon > Procyon lotor. Next base: position 10,105,559 of record CM053611.1, read on the forward strand.
TGTCTTCTGCATGGTAATGAGACAGCAATAAAGTTTATGTTCCCATAACGTGTACGAATTGTATTTTGCACCAAATAGCGAACATCAAAAATAACTACTGGTATAAACAAACCACATAACACAGTCATTCTTGGCACACATTAACGTGTCATTAAAAATACTAATACAATAGCCATTGTTGTACACACAAAAAAATCTGAATATTTAAGTAATAAGAATGCATAAAGAAAAAAAATCACCAAAATGTGTCACATCTGAAAAAATAATCTGAAATAGATTTTGGCAGTTAGCTATTAAATTACCTCATTTTTTTCATACACATTCTGAGGAAACTAAAACTTGCATTGTTCTGATCTGAGTATTTGTCCCCATGTAATTTAAAATTCAAATTTACAATGCAAAAACATTGCTGGTATAATAGGCACTTAAAACCTATGCCATTTGGCCATGGGCCACACTTACATTTATCAGTGAATTATTTCTCACAACACTTGTCAATAAAGTTTCATAATCCATTTGCTTTAGGTGGAGAAATTAAGACCAAAAAAAACCATTTTGAGATTTGTGTGTTAGGTCCACAGAAGAATCAGCCCCACAGAAAGACAGAAAAAGAGCTATTGGTGAGAACTTTGCATAAATATGCCTCAATCTATATTATTTGTCTTCTCTAGCCACGAAATCACATCTTTCCGTTTCAACAGTAAAGGGATGCCACAGAACTTAATTTTGTGTGTTTTTATTGTCTAATCATAGCGATCATTAATAGTGAATACAAATTCCTTTAGAAAATAAATCTTCATGTTTTTAATTCCTGCTTTTGCTTCCCGAGGGCACTGAATAAAATCACAGACTATCCTACTTAATACTTCTCTTACTTGGATAAAGGAGGGCTCCAAACATCTGGGCTGATACTTCACTTTTCCTACGGTTAATAAAAACATACAGCTAGTCCATCTTCATACAAAGACACAGATGGATTGATTTACCAACACTGACAAGGCAAATTGTGCACCATAATTCTCTTATATGAGCTCCAGTAAGTAAGACAGTCCCAAAGCCCAGCTCTCATCAAAGCTAGACCAGAGCCATTCTGCACTGGATGGGCATGTAAAGAATTTTTGAATGGGGGTGCCTGGGTGGCTCAATCGGTTAAGTGTCTAATTCTTGATTTCAGCTAAGGTCATGATATCAGGGTCATGGGATTGAGCCCCATGTCGGGCTCTGCTCCGTGTGAAGTCTGCTTGTCCCTCTCACTCACTCCTTCCCCTGCTCCTTTTCTCTTTCTCTCTTTCAAATAAATAAATAAAATGCTAAGAAATAAAATAAATAAAATAAAAAATATTTATTTGAGAGAGAGCGAGCGAGCGAGAGAGCACACAAGCAGGGGGAAGGGGCAAAGGGAGAGGGAGAAGCAGACTCTCCGCTGAGCAAGGAGCCTAACTCAACGTTGGGCTTGATCCCAGGACTCTGGGATCATGACCTGAGCCTAAGACAGATGCTTAACCTACTGAGCCACTAGACACCCCAATAAATAACATCTTTAAAATTATTCTTTGAATGAAAAAAAAATCTGAATGAATTAGCAACAACCAAATGGAATTTTTATTTGAATTATCACCAGTTCCAAATTGTTCTGAAACTAAACCTTCTGTTCCTGTCCTTAATCACTTTGACAGGTATCAGTTCTTCCTTTAGCTATTATACCCCCACAAAAAAACATTTTCTTTTTATTCCTGGTTCATTTTGTATTTATTCCTGGATCACTCATTCTACTTATTCTCCTTTCTTTCATGCTTAAGTTTTTTTCTCTCCTTTTCAACATTTGTCACTTCCCCCTGACTGCCCATCTGGATTTCTGTTGATTTCAGATTCTGGTTAGCTGACGCTTACTCTGCCTGCCAGTCACCATTTATTTGCCTTCCTGCTGGTTTTTTCCAGTGCAGTTCACCCAGAGAATTGGTGACGGAAAGTGGGAGGCATTTAGCTGTGTGGGTGGGTATAAATACTGCTCAGTAATATATCCAGCAACCTTAAGCATCTTTTTCAAAAAAAAAAAAGAAAAAAAAAAAAAAACACCCCACAATTCAACTAAAAATAAACTCAACTACCTACATAAAACAAGGTAGTTATCACAGTGAAAAAAAATACACGCAACTGGGATGACAGACAGAAGAGTTGGTAAGTTTCTTTCAATCTGTGACATTGACTACTTTAAACACCCATAGTAGCATTTTGGTTGTTTACTTTGTTGTTTCTCCTGGTGTTGAGCCCCCTCTCTGATCATTAATGAGAAGAGTTTCAAAGTGAAATTCAAGCTACAGACAGTTTTGAGAGCACTTCACTTTCTCTGAAGCCTCCCGCAACATTCCTCATTAGGTGTTGCTTAGATTTTCAACTACTTTTTAATCTAGGGAACGCATTTAGATCGTGGCAAGTCTGAATTGACTTATTGAGTAAAATTCAGTGACATGGCAATAATGGCTTCTCAAAAGTTCAGATATATTACATCCACTGCATTCTTTGTCCATTAATTTTATCATTCCATAAAAAAGCAATTGAGTTAGTAAAACATGATTTCTGCTCATTTTTCTAACCTTTAGTTGGCTTAAAGGTTACTCTTCTCTTAATATTTGTTCAACTATTTCACAATGGATTTAAGCTACACTTTCTGGGCAGTAAATTCTAAGATGTATTTTGCTAACATCTATTAAAACTAAAAGTACCGCACTTTTTCTTTTCCCTCCAGTTCTTATTTACTCTCCAAATGCTGTGTCTTTAATTTAATCTCAAGAGCCCTTCAGTCACTGAATTGTAGTTACTAACATGACTGTCAGATGTCCTTATCCGTTTTTGCCACCTAAATATTTTTGGCTGTGAGGTAATCCTAGCATTTCCAGCCCTGCCTCAATCAAGGTTAGTATTTTTCTAAAAATGTGTGATTTCCTTTATGTTATGTTATATTATATTATATTCTTATATAATTTTATACACACACACACACACACACACACACACACACATATAATTCTCTGGTTACATAGTTGCTCACACCCAGTAGATGAATTAAAATACTCTGCTTGCCTTAGGATGAGAGGTCAAATCTGACACCTGCAGGCTTCCTAGCTGTTTATTCCTTCTTCTCTCTTCTTCCTACTTCCCTGCCTTGATATATGAGGTATATCAAGACTCTAAACCTGCTCCTAGATGAGCCCAGACTCGTCTTTGCTTGGCCAACTCCATTCCACCACCTCCTATGTCGTCAAATATGTGATCAGACCATTAATTCTTTTTTTAAAGATTTTATTTATTTATTGGACAGAGAGAGATCACAAGTAGGCAGAGAGGCAGGCAGAGAGAAGGGGAAGGAGGCTCCTTGCTGAGCAGAGGACCTGATGCGGGGCTCAATCCCAGGACCCTGAGATCATGACCTGAGCCACCCAGGCACCCCGGAGTCATTAATTTTTTGTTTGTCTTTTTTCTCTTTTACTTTTTAGCCCCACGACTAGCAGAAAGCAACCTATAGACTGTTATCCCAGCCAGCACCTCGCCAGTACTGTACTTGCCCTTTGAAATACTAAGCAATACTCTTCTCTCCTTGTATGAGTTGCAAGGACAAAAACCTGGGATGTTGCTCACTACTGCTGGGAGATTTGATACTGTTCAAGAATGGATGAAATAGCTGAGTGGACCAGTCAAAAGGATTTGGCTTTATTCTCTACATCAAGGCAGAAAAACATGTAAACTGGTCACAAGAGGTTGGGACGGCTTTTGTTGTTCATCTGGCATAAAGTACATGCTAACAGAAAGGCAAAACAAGCCGGGATACTCAATGACAATCTATTTCCTTGCTTCGAATTAAGCTAAAAGCAACTGAGATTCTTCACCCCCATAGCTGAAGCATAAACACACGAGACTTTCATTTCGGCATATAAATGGTGTCAGCTCATCGGCAATTTGGAGCTTGAATGGGAAAGCCACACAACCAGGAACACAGTCACCCTTTATCTTTATAATTTAGTATCTTGAGAGTGGGTTTTTAAAGATACTTCCCTGAAGTCCACTGCAATAGACCATGTATATCTCATTGGTTAGGCTATAGTTGTATAGCCATAACTCGTCTTGAGGAAGGCTAAAAACAATGGGATCTCTTCTCCAGATGTCATGATGCTCAGTCAAGAGGCAGAGTTCTGTTACCAAGGAGGTAACAGATAGATGACTAACAACCGATCGATAGATCTATATCGATAGATCGATATCGTCGATAGACGATAGATCACTAACACCTCTGACATCCTCATGTACTAGAAGTGGTTACGAAGAGAATGTTACATAAACTGCCATCGCCTGATGGGTGAGGAGGATGTTGTTAAAACTGTGGCACAAAGCTCCATCCCGTCACCATGTTCCCTGGGCCAAGAATTGGTCTCCAGTTTCCCAGTGACTCCTACTCTTCCTTCAG
>CM053611.1:10117463-10172070 GCA_028646535.1 Procyon lotor
ATACAATGTATTGTGCTGTGTTTTAGTACACTTATTAACTTGGTTTTTATTTCCTTCCAACAGTTACTGAGCGAGTACCTGCCATGTGTTCCACGTCATCCTTAGCTCTGGGGAGACAGCCATGAACTCGACAGGCCCGTTTCCTGCTTGCTTTTTTAGAGAACGGGGTTGATATTGCAGGTGAATGCTCAGAAAGAAAAACTGGGAAAACATGTAATGAGAGAAACAAAGCCACTCTCTGGGGTCCTGGAAGACTTCCCCAGAAGGGACACTGAAGCCGAGGCCTGAAGGGTGAATACTAATTAGCTAGTGAAGTGCAGGGGAAGGGGACAGCATATGCAAAGGGCCTGAAGTGGGAAAGAGCCTGATGCATCATGGGAAGAAAGAAGGCTGGCGGAGCGGGATGCTGAGGAATTTGGGCTTCATTATGAAAGCAATGGGTAACCACAGACAGGTTTGACGCCGAGGAATGCAACTTACTGGGTTTCAGGAAGATGACCCCAGCTGTGTGGCGCAGAAGTTTGGAAGAAGATGCTGCCAATGACCAAGTAGAAGTGTTGGGATAGGTAACAGACTGGTGGTGGCTTGGACCAATGTGGTGTCATGGAAGTGAGTGGAAAAGGAGCAAACATACGGATTCAAGAGAGCACGAGATGTGGCAGTGAGAGAGAGAGGAGAGACAGAGGGAGGTTAAGGATGACGGCCAAGTTCTCTGTCTTTAGTGAGCTGGGGGCCCAGGAGAGGAAGCAGGTGTGGTTGTGGGGAAGGCCCTGGATGCGAAGCTGAGTTTGGGACAGTTCCGTCCCCCGTGGATACCCCTAGTGGGTGGGAGCCTATGGCACTCTGGGGCTCAGAAGAGAGTTCCCTGTGGGAAACACAAATTGGAGATTCATTGGAATATTTGGTAATTGGGACCATGGGAGGCGATGAGGCTGACGGGGGGGTGGGGCATCTTGGGAGGTGGAATGGTGCGTAGAGAAGGAAGACCTTGCCGGGAAGTGTGAGAAAGGGAAGCTAATTAAGTAGGAGAAAGGTGAAGGGAAGAAAGTGGACCGAAGGACCGTGGTGTTAAATGCTGTTGAAAGCAGCCCGCTAAAGACTACTAAGTCCCCACCGGGCTAGGGACATCATGCGTCCATTTCGTGTCTCCATGGGTTAGTCTGGATTCCATTTGGGGGAATCTCCTCCATCCTAGTTGCTGTTCAAAAAAGTTTATATATAGTAAGAGACACTCTGTGTTTTAGAATTCTCTGGGTTTGGACAAATGCGTAGAGTTACGTGCCCACCACCACAGTCATAATACAGACGAGTTTCATCCCGCCCGCCCCCCCCCAATTTCCTCATGCTGTCCCACTAGCTCAGCCTTTCTCCCCAACTCCTAGGAAACGACTGATCTGTCTCTACTCCGAGAGTTTTGTCTTTTTCAAAATGCCATACATAGAATCACACGTTACGCATTCTTTGGGGCCTGGCGAACTATATTTAGGGGTCATTCATGTTATTATCAATTCCTACGTAAGTCAATCGCCCATTCCTGTTCGCTGCTAAGCAGTATTCCACTGGGCAGCTATAACCGCAATCTGTTTATCCATTCCACTGAGTGGATATGTTGGACATGTTGGTTCCTTTCAGTGTTTTCTGCACAGAGCCGGCACACACATTTGCATGCAGGTGCTGTCTGAACAAAAGCTTTCATTCCTCTTGGGAGTACAATTTCTGGGTTGCACAGGAAGGCCCCGTTTAACTTTCGAATCACCAATGTCTTAATAATTTTGTGGTTGGGGTGAGGTGGTAGGATCAAAACAGGACTGGAGAGGGTTAAAAGTAAGAGGGAGGTGGGGGTGCCTGGGCTAAGCATCTGACTCTAGCTCTCAGCTCAGGTCATGATCTCAGGGTCCTGGGATCAAGCCCCAAGTGGGGCTCCCTACTCAGCGGGGAGTCTGCCCATCTCTCTCTCTCCCTCTGCCCCTTCCCCCCGCTCACATTCTCTCTTTCTCTCAAATAAAATAAATAAATCTTAAAGGTAAGGAGGTGCGTGCATACGTGAAAGCAGGGCTTTGGAAGATTCTGGCAGAAAGTGAACAGGGCTGCGGTTGGAGGTGGCCCCCAGGTTAAAGGAGGGAGGGTCTGGCAAAGATTAAAAAAAAAAAAAAAGACTGACTCTGGTTAAAGAGGGCAGGAAGGAGAAAGGAGACAGGGAGAGGCTGAAGATAAAGGAAAGGGCAGCGTGTAGGGGAGGGAGGGGTAATCAGGCTTCGGAGAGGGCAGGAGGGACTGGCTTCTGATTCCCTCCATTTTTCGGCGACAGCAGGAAGGCAGTGAGCCTCTCAAAGCCCTAATCTGACCTTAAAGTGACCTCATAGGGGACAGTGGAAGACAAGTTCAGACCTATCAGAGCACCTGCCTACGTAAGCCCTTGACACCACCAGCTAGTCTCCTGAGACACCCGGCTCCTGCTGTTCTCCAAGGGACCGTCAGTGTGCCCAGGAGGCAGTCCTCACCTCTGTCTGTCCAGCTGTGAAGGGGCAGGTGCTCAGGACAAGAAGTCAAGCTCCCAGTTCAGCAGACTGTTAGTATTCATCTACAGACGTATTTTTGCTTTATTTCCTACCAAAGTACACTTACGTGCAAAGTATGATCTCCATATCACAGATAACCACTGGTTCACCAAATACCCTGAGGTCACAACGCCCGAATATGCACAGGACTTGGGGACAGGTGACACGGTCGTGAAAATTCCTCTCACTTTGTACAATCTGGCATATTAGCCAGCCTTCTATTTTTTTTTTGGTTAAAGATTTTATTTATTTGACAGAGAGAAACACAGTGAGAGAGGGAACACAAGCAGAGGGAATGGTAGCAGGAGAAGCAGGCTTCCTGCTGAGCAAGGAGCCCGATGTGGGGCTTGATCCCAGGACTCTGGGATCATGACTTGAGCCGAAGGCAGCCGCTTAACGACTGAGCCACCCAGGCGCCCCCTAGCCAGCCTTCTAGATAACATAAACGTGTTTCCTTTCTATGGCCCCTAATGCTGATCCCTGATAATTAGAAGTTCTGATGACTTCTCTTCTCGCTCATTCCCAAGTAGAGCAGGACAGATTTTTTTTCTACTCTTAGAAAAAGAAAATCGTGGTAACACTAATGACACAATAAGAAAAATAGCATTTGTGTTCGTTTTCAATGATTACAATGCAAGTTTGCTGAGCATGTTGTTGAGGGAATTATGGTTTTAAGACCTCCGGGGAATATCAGAAATGACTTCAGCCAATCATTCGGATTCTAGAAAGCCTCGTTCTGATATGCGGCGGAGCAATTTGTGAGCCAAGACCGATAATCGCAGTCAGTTGTTGGAAATCAGATTTAATTCCTTAAAAATTCACAGGCACCAATAAATGCTTTGCGGAACAGTTCCATAAGAAAGGACTTGCTGTGGTAATCTCATCTCGGTGTACCTGAAATAGCCGAGAGCTTAAATTCAGGAAACGTAATTTCTTCGTTTTGGAAAAAGGCTTGGAGACAGTCATAAGTCTAATATAATCAGGGAAATTCTCTGCAGGGGGTATGTCGGGCTGTGAAACCAGAAATAATCTACACAGGTAACTAGTGTTTTAATAACTTCTGCTTATTGTTTTGATTTTTTCAGCCACAATGAACAGGGCTGCTGTTCCATAAATAAATCTGCTTGTACTTTTGAGAAATTCCTTCTAGGATACTTAGCATCTTTAAAGCAGGGCTAATAACATCAGGAAGTAGTTCTGTTATTGTAAAGTTGTTGTCTGATTTTGAGTCGCTCCCAGACTTCTCGAGAGCAGCCACGCTATGCTGGGGGCTGGGGACCCGGTGGGGATCAGAGATGTCCTTCCCGTGGAAACACTTACCGTGAGTCCCCACATGTGCTCCCTGGGGGAGCTCAGAAAGCAGACTAGGATCCAGCGTGTTTTGTGGCACTGGGAGCAGAGGACAAGGAAGAATAATAGCTCTGTTTGGAAAATCTAGAGAAGACTTGCTTAAGGAAGCGTTCTCAGTCTACTGGGTCTCGCTGATGGAAGAGACAGAGAACAAGGCAAAGAGAGAGCGGCCAAGACGGTGCTCAGACACACAGAAGCCAAGAACACGGGCTGGGAAATGACTCCTCAAGCCCGGCATCCTTGACTTCTCCAAGCCAGGAGCCTCTTCTCCAGGGGGGGAAACCACGCTCTACCTAAGCCTTGAAGTCCATCCGGTGCCACACAGCCACAGGGCTCCTGAGGGATGCGGAATGGGAAATGGATCAGTGAGCCCAGGAAAAGGACTTTGGGGCCACCTTTTTAGAAGTGGACTGTCCCTTTCCTTAGCTCAGGAACCCTGTAGCTGCCCTGCTCCATTTTCATCCGATCATGGGAAGCCCACGGAGCTTTGACACGGCTCTGGCTTGATAGAGAAAACCACTCACGACATACTGTTTCTAACCCCCGTGCAGCCAGGAAGCTCGTCACCTTCCCACTTCTAAATGTGTAGATGTGAAAAAAAGCGCTGAGATCTGTCTCCGTGAGCAACAAGACTGCCAGGATGGGATAAATCCCTTAAAGGATCCCTTAAAGGAAACCACAGCAAAATATGCTTTCCTTTGTGGCCCTTAGGACCTGAATGTGTGCACTGCTCCAAAATTCATACGTGGAAATCCTAAGCTCCAGGGTGATGGTATTAGAGAAGGCAAGGCCTTTGGGAGGTGACTCAGTCATAAGAGTGAGGTCCTCATGAATGGGACTCGTGTCCTTCTAAAGAGACCCCAGAGGGCTCTCTGCTCTTTGCGCTGCGTGAGACATACATCATGAAAAAGAGGTGGTCTGCACCCTAGAGGGGGGATCTCACCGGAAATCGACCTTGCTGGGGCCTGATCTCAGACTTCCAACCTCCACTGTAAGAAGTGATTTCTGTTATTTCTGATATTTTGTTATAGGATCCTGAACAGGGGCTGAGATTATATAAATGGGCCGCGACAGGTGGCACTAAGGAGACGGTCAGAAATCAAAATTCTGTCTCTGCACATGGAATAAAGTGAGGCCAACTAAACGGAATGAGGACTGAATCTCTGGCCTTTGGTCATTCATTCATTCACTGTTTCATTCATTCAAACACGTGTTATGCTTGGCAACCAGTGTGTGAGCAGGGAAAACTTGGGGTCAAATGTTAACAATCAGAAAATGTCATGTACTTGGACACCTTTAGTAAGGAATTTGAGAATCACTTAAAAAGTATGTAAAATTTACAACTGAAATAAATACCTAATAAATCAATGAAGAATATACAGTGGTAGAGGAATGCTCAAACTGTAAGATAGCACTTTCCAAGAATCCCCACCTTAGATACACCTTTCGGAAAGCATTTGAACAACATATTAAAAACAGGCTATTCTTAAAGATGTGTCCAAGTAGCTTCTTAAGGACTGACCACTGGGCCCAGATTTCACCTGATCCTAGTTATTATATATCTTTCCAATTAATAAAACTACATTTCTTGGAAAAAAAATTTTTTTTTAAGATTTTATATTTTTGACAGAAATCACAAGTAGGCAGAGAGGCAGGCAGAGAGAGAGGAGGAAGCAGGCTCCCCGCCGAGCAGAGAGCCTGATCTGGGGCTTGATTCCAGGACCCGGAGATCATGACCGAGCCAAAAGCAGAAGCTTTAACCCACTGAGCCACCCAGGCGCGCTGAAAATTTTTTGACTCATACTTCCAACTAAATCAGGCTGACTCTTTCTGCCACCCAAGTGACAGTTGATATGAAACCTTTTCATCTAGAGATGAACAGATTTGCTGAGTTTGGATACCATGAATATCCCGCACTAATTTCCAAATTGGATGAAGGTCTCTATCCTAAGCCTTAGGGAACAGTGGATGATGAGGAAGACCGAGGCCCATGGGTCCCACACCCACAGGAGACCTCACTGCCACTTAGGTGAGGAAGCACCACAGTCCCCAGGGAGCCCACGAAGGGACCAGGCATGAGGCATTTGAATAGCTGGGTCAAGGGCACCTCGAGTCCCTCATGGGAAACCGGAAGCGAGGAATGGGCTGTGTCTGCTCTTACATCTGTGACTATCTCCCTCCCGTTCCTGGGGATAAGAAACTTCCATTTTTATTGCTAATTTTGATGTTTTTAAGCTTGAGCGGCCATTTCTCACTCATTCTCTCTCTTCTTCCCTTCATTAATGTTTGGCATATCTATTACATAAAAACACACTCCCCATTAAACAGCAAAGTTATGACATTTATGGAACATTAGCCAGAAAATATGAAACTACAGCTTTATTCCAAGTTCAATTAGACTGCATCCTGGAAAAAATTCAGGATTCTTACGGGAACAAAAAAAGAATCAATCTGGACATACTCCTTATTTAAAATCTTGTACACATGGGAACTTCCAAAGCGGATATAAGAAATAATTAGGCTAACAATCATTCAAATGTCTTTGTTGACATTAAAATATTCTGGCTAATGTCAGTCTGATAATGAATGAGTTTCTGTACCCTCTATAACCGAGGAAGGCTATCCAGCTTTGAAATACTGTCAGAAGCAAAAGGAATGCCTAATTTGCTCCACCGCCGCAGGCAGAGTTGGCCCTGGGAAAAAAGTCTCCTTTGTTGAAATTAAGTTTTAAAGTTACTTCCATACTGTTTTTTTTTTTTTTTAAGATTTTATTTATTTATTTGAGAGAGAGAAAGTGAGAGGATGAGAGGAGCGAAGGTCAGAGAGAGAAGCAGACTCCCCGTGGAGCTGGGAGCCCGATGTGGGACTCGATCCTGGGACTCCAGGATCATGACCTGGGCCAAAGGCAGCTGCCCAACCAACTGAGCCACCCAGGCACCCGCATACTGTTTTTAGTAAGCTTTGCTTCATTAACAATCATCACCAGGCATCATATCTCAGAGACTCACCTACCCGGTGTCAGGTGTGTGTGTGTGTGTGTGTGTGTGTGTGTGTGTCCTGGGGGCAGGGGGGGTGGTAAGGAAGGAAGCAGTGAGGGCAGCCAAGGGATTTGCCAGAAAGTAACCTAACAAACACGTTTTAAAATTGCAATTGTATAACTGCATATTTATTTGTGGCGTGGGATGGGGAGGTTGGTGAAGATTACCAAAGGCGCTAAAAACTTTTCAGACTACTCCTTGGCACGACTGGGAGAGCTGTTTTCTCTGATTCAAACCAGACTTTCAGAAAAGTGAATCATGGCAAATGGAGCGTCAGGGCAAATCACAGTGTCCACAACGGGGCAAGCTGTTGGTGGCAAAGGACTGAAGTCATACCTTTTCCAAAAAGATTTCTGACTTGCACGGAGGACCACAAACCAAACCAACACAAGTGATCTTGTTGTCTGGGTTTCATGTCTCCTAAATGATTCTTTAAAAAAAAAATTATTTGAGAGAAAGAGTGAGTGGGAGCAAGCACAAGCAGGAGGAGCGGCGGGCAGAGAAGGAGGCAGAAGCAGGCTCCCCACTGAGCAGCACACCCAGTGCGGGGCTCAGGGTTGGATCCCAGGACCCTGAGATCATGATCTGAACCGAAGGTAGAATCTTAACTGACTGAGGCACCCAGATGCCCCTCTACTAAGTGATTCTTAATTTATTCATTCCCAGCGCTGGAACTACCCTCTCTGAATTGAGCACAATGGCTAGACGATTGTGAGGAGTCTAATATTTCAGTGACCCAATCTATCCCTTCAAATGTTATCAGTTCATGACATTCCAAAGTCTGGGCACCACTGAACTGTATACCAATCCTCTACTTTCTGGTTCAAAGTAAATTGTGCCATTTACATCCTTGCAATACGCTTTGTCCGAGAAGCTCGAAATACAAATAGTTATTATGGTATAATTCATTATTCTAGAACAATACTTATTTTGGTAAGAGGCTTGTCAGCAGTGAATCTGGACCAGATGCAGCAGACAAGGGTGGCCAGACCGCACATACAACCCCCCTCAATCACTGGGCTCCTTAACCTAAGCCGACTTCTCTGCAGTATCCAATAGCTTTGGACACTTCCTCCCTGTTGGTCTGTCTGCCCTACAGCAGCCTGTTTTTCCTCCTGCTCTGATTGGCTTTTCTTGTTTTCCTACATGGGGTCCCTTTCCACAATTGCCTGTGTCTAAAAGGACGACATGCTTTAGCTCTTTGTCCTAAGTCCTCTTCTCTTTTTCATTAACGACTCTCCCCTCAGAGCTCATTCATTTTCCTGGCTCTTGTTACTAACGACACAGCCGCATCTCCTAAATTGAGTTTTCTCACCTAGATCAATTGTGATGCTACATGTGAAGTACTTAGCGTGAGGCATACGTAAGGGCTCGTCTTCTCACTCGGAAACTATTTGTTGAGTGCTTCTAATGTGCCAGGCCCCATTCTAGCAGCTGGGGACACAGAAATAAGCCAAACAGACCAAAGTCCCTGACCACATGGAGTATATATACATGCTAATCGGTAGAACATCGTAAGTGAAATAAAACCACAAAAGTAAGTAAAATATAGAGCAGTTTAGATAACGTTACGTATCATGGGACAAATATGATAACAGACAAGGTAGACAAGAAGTGCTTCGGGAGGAGGAATTTGCCACTTAAAATCAGGTGGCCAGGAAAGTCTTCCTGCAAAGCTGACATTTGAGCCAAGATCGTAGGGAGATGGGGAGTGAAGCATGAAGGTAGCTGGTAGTGTTTCAGACAGGACAGATGGCAGGTGGTAATACCTAACAATTCTTAACTATAACCTATTAGCTCTTAGATTTCTCTCCCGAGGCCCAGCCTCAAATTACACATCTCTCTTAGATGTTCTGTGGACAAAGGACACTCAACAGGTCCTCAAAAACAGGCACACCCCGGAGACATTGTGCGTTCGGTCCTAGACCACCCCAATCAAGCCAATATCACAATAAAGCAAGTCAAACAAATCCTTTGGTTTCCCAGTGCATGGAAAAGTTATGTTACATGACACTATGGTGTAATAGCATTGTGTCTAAAAGAACAATGTACGTGCCTTATTTAAAAATACTTTATTGCGAAAAAATGCTAACCATCATCTGAGCTTTGAGCAAGTTATACTCTCTCTGTCGATGGACGGTTTTGCCTTGATGTGGATGGCTGCTGACCGATCATGGTAGTGGTTATGGATCTTTGAGTTTGTTGTGTCAATTTCTTAAAATAAGACAACAATGAAGTTTGCCACCTCAGTAGACTCTTCCTTTCACAGAGGATTTCTCTGTAGTATGCAGAGCCGTTCAATAGCATTTGACCCACGGCAGAACTTTCACTTTCTTTGCTCATCCGTAAGCAGCAGCTCCTCATCTGCTCAAGTTTTATCATGAGATGGCATTAATTTGGTCCCATCTTCAGGCTCCACTTTTCCTTAAAGATTTATTTATTCATTTCAGAGAGAGAGAGAGAGAGAGCAAGATCAGGCAAGTTGGGGGTAAGAGGGGGAGAGGGAGGAGAGAAGCAGACTCTTCACTGCAGAGCGACGCGGGGCCCATCCCATGACCCTGAGGCCATGAACCGAGCTGAAATCAAGAGTTGGACACTTAACTGACTGAGCCCCCCAGGGACCCCCTGGATCCACTTCTAATACTAGTTCTCTGGCTATTTCTACCCCATCTTCAGTTACTTCCTCTACTGAAATCTTGAATTACTCCAAGTCATCCGTGAGGGTTGGAATCAACGTCTTCCAGACTCCTGTTCATGTTGATCTTTTGACCTCTTACCATGAATCACAAATATTCTTAGTGGCATCTAGAACGGTGAATCCTTTTCAGGGGCTTTTCAACTGACTTTGCCCAGATCCATCAGAGGAATTATCTATTGCAGCTAAAGCCTTACAAGATATATTTCTACAGTAAATATTATAGAAAAATCTATTTCTATAATAAGTCTTCTTATAATAAATATTAAGACTTGAAATTAAAATTTACCCCCTTGATCTGTGGACTGCAAAATGGATGTTGCATTAGTAGGCACGAAAACAACATTGATCTCATTGTGCATCTCCATCAGAGCCCTTGGGTGACCAGGTGCATTGTCAATAAGCAGTCATGTTTTCAAAGAATTCTTTCTCTGCACAGTATGTCTCAAAAGTGGGCTTAAAGTATTTAGCAAACCACACTGTGAACAGATGTGCTGTCACTCAGGCATTGTTTCATTTCCAGAGCACAAGTAGAGAGGATTCGGCATAATTCTTAAGAGTTCTTAGGATTTTCAGAATGGTAAATGAGCATTGGCTTCAACTTCAAGTCACCAGCTGCATTAGCTACTAACAAAAGGGTCAGCCTCTCTTTGGAAGTTTTAAAGGCAGGCACTGACTTCTCCTCCCTCACTGTGAGAGTCCTAGATGGCATCTTCTTCCACTGTAAGGCTGTTTTGTCTACATTGAAAATCTGTTGTTTAGTGTAGGCACCTTCATGAACAATCTTAGCAGGATCTTCTAGATAATTTGCTACAGCTTCTCCATCAGCACCAGCTGCTTCCCCTTATACTTTCATATTACGAAGATGACTTCTTTCCCTAAGCTTCATGAACCAACCTCTGCTAGCTTCCAACTTTTCTTCTGCAGCTTCCCTACCTCGCTTGGCCTCCAAAGAATCGAAGATTTGAAGAGGGCCTTACTCTGGGTGAGGCTTTGGCTAAATGGAATGTGTGGCTGGTTTGATCTTTTTTAACTCCAGACTGCTCAAACTCTCTTCCTATCAGCAATGAGGCTGTTTTGCTCTCTTATCATTCATGTGTTCACTAGAGCAGCACTTTTAATTTCCTTCAAGAACTTTTCCTTTTCATCCACAACTTGGCTAACCAGTGCAAGAGGTCTGGGTTTCAGCCTATCCAGGCTTTTGACTTGCTTTCCGTGCTGAACTTAATCACTTCATTTTGGTGCCCCGAAATAATTACAACAGTAACATCAAAGATCACTGATCACAGGTTACCATAACAAATATAATAATAACGAGAAAGTTTGTAATATTGAAGGCATTAGCCAAATGTGGCACAGAGACATGAATGGAGCAAATGCTGTTGGGAAAATTGGCACCAACAGACTTGCTTGATGCAGGATTGCCACAAAACTTTCATTTGTAAAAAAACCACAGAATCTGCAAAGTGCAATAGGGCAAAACACAATAAAATGAGGTATGCCTGTAGACATACAGACTGAAGGCATCCAGTGCAACAGGAAGGGGAGGAAAGCAGTGTGATGAGCAGTGTGACGGGCCTTCCGCCGTGATCCCTGCCTGGTGAACAGCACCGCCATCCACCCCCTGCATAAGGCAGAAGCTCACAGTAGCTTCCACCCCTCACCTCCTCTCCCCGGTATCTAGCTAGCTGCAACTTCTTCCTGTCGCAGCTCCTAGTCATTTTAGATTTACATTTGGCTGTCACCTTACTTTATCTCCGCACCTATTAAGCAAGCATCATTTAAGTAACATCCAATGGATAAAATACTGACAGATGTGCGTCCACATACTTCAAAACGTAAAGCGTTATTCCTCTTTTGTGAAGATGTGCTAGACGGACTCGGAGACTGATTCTCTCCGGGGATACACAGACGCCCATATGTTACCCCAAAGCTAATCATGAAGCCAGCTAGTGATTATTGAGCACTTCTTCTTATTTAATTTTCTTTTTCGTAAAACCAAGGCTGAGAGAGATGTGGTAATTTTCCCGAGGGTGTACCAACAGTCAGTAACGGGGTCTGGATGAGACCTGAGGCAGAGTGACACCCAGCGCTCTGTACGGCCACGTGCCCACTGTGATCAGGAGGCCACCACCGGAGGGAAGCACAGAGACAGACTGTGGCACCCCAGGAACAGCAGCGGCACGGGATGGGGAGCGGGGGGGACCCCCAGCTCCTGCTTCTTTCCCATCCTTCTTTAGAAAAACTTGATTTTGGTATCTCACACATGCTTTATTTTTATGTAAGATGAAAGACTGCAAAAAGGAAGCAAAGGTGCCGAACAAATGACCAACACACTCGACAATGTTGAAGCCCACGAGAATTGGGACAGAGGCTGGTGCCCTGGGCCAGCACAATGGATTCCTGGGGGTGAAGTTACCCACACCCACAGTCATTCCTGTCCAGAGGCTGAACGACAAGTGGGAACAAAGCACCATGGCCTTCAACAACAGAAAGCTTCTTCTCAGGGCGCCTGGGTGGCACAGTGGGTTAAAGCCTCTGCCTTTGGCTCAGGTCATGATCTCAGGGTCCTGGGATCGAGCCCTGCATTGGGCTCTCTGCTCAGCGGGGAGCCTCCTTCCCCCTCTCTCTCTGCCTGAGTCTCTGCCTATTTGTGATCTCTCTCTCTCTCTCTCTCTCTCTGTCAAATAAATAAATAAAACCTTTAGGAAAAAAAAAAAAAAAAGAAAGCTTCTTCTCGTCTTCCTTTACTAACTGACAGTGTTAATGCCGTGATGTTTGGTCCCATCCTGACCACCTGGGAGATCTGCCAAGGGTAGGCTTCTAGGAGACTTGACCCCAAGAAATCAAAGATGTACATCCCAGGCCCAGCTGGGCAAGTCTGCAGCTTCTACTTCTGCAGGAAGGAACACAGGAATGCACACGGTTTCCAAGGGGTTCCAAAAACCTGCCTTAGTTTTCAGGCACGATCCATCCTACTAGACGGGGCACAAGACTTCATGGACTCAAGTTAAAAGCAAGGCAGGAAGCTGAAGGCATCCAGTGCAACAGGAAGGGGAGGAACCAGGTGGGAGGAGGATTCTCCGGAAGATGAATGGCCAGTGTGAGTCAGACCCTCTCCATTTCCCCCGAGAACACAAGAACTCTGCGCCTTGACAGCCCGATGCAGCACATGTGAGGCGATCTAAAAAGACATTTCCGTAGGCTTGAAATGAGTGTAGCTGTACAAGATATCTCTATTCACAACACCAGCTTTGGCTTCCCAGCTCATTTTCTTTAGATTTCACAAACAGCAAATCAACAACCAGGAGAAATGATCTGGGGCACTGAACATCCCCTCACAGGCTCATTTGCATATACCCTCATCTCTTTATAAGTTGGATCCAGGGCTTAAGGATCACAGCATTATCAAACATGCAGGAGAAATCATTTTCAGTATACCCACCACACAATCGTTCCACTAGACTCTTAAATCATTTCATCTTCAGCCACAGTGTAAATCCGTAGGAAAGATGTAGGAGGCTGGAAAGCTGGTTTTCATGACACTCTAACTCATACCATTTGTTCCCCTAATCGTTGTCATATTGATCCAAAAATAACAATAATATCTGCAATTCAGACACCCCTTGTTTAAAAGTGATTTTGACAAGTGTTAAGATTAAGTTAATCATTGTTTTTTCGATGGGGAAAAGCACATTCTAAACTATTAATACTGTAGGAGCAGAAGTAGAATGCGTAAATTGCTTGCCTGGAAGAACAAGCTGTTCAGAAGACCATTTACATACCAAAAATGCACATATTAAGTTGATGTGCTATCTAGAAATAATTTTTATTTATACATTAAGTCAAGTATACTTGGTTAACCTAATTTAAATCACCATGCAAAGTTGGAAGAAACGAAAATGTTGCTTCTTTTAGAATCTTAAAATTGAGATGAGTTTTTCTTCCCAATTATGGTTAATTAGTGAGGTTTTATTGTAACAGTAAATCACAGGGGAAGCTTCTAGTTTCACGGGTGGTTGATGCTGATTCTAATCAAGACTGCTGACCTAATGCTTGTCGAAGGATCGGCTGCTTCTGGAAAGTCCTTTAATGACTTAGGTAAACAGATGTGCCACTGAGCAATACTAGTCATGCCAAGGATAGAATGTCCCTTCTTCCTCCTCCATCCTCTTAAATAAAACTGAGGCTAAACACTGACCAAGGAGGACCAGATAAACAACCAAACAGCTTACAGTATCATCAGAGTTGGAAGGAGCTGGCCCGGCCAGCAGCCATTACTAGTGAAATGAACCTGCTCTCATCGCCCATTCCGCTAAAATTTCACCAGATCTGACACACTTACAGGAAGCCTTAAACACGAATCAGAAAGGGAAAGAAGCTTGGAAATCAGGATATTTCGTTAGGGACCTTTTGATTCTGTGTGACAGAAATGCACTCACAATTGTTAAAGCAAAAAGGAGAACGTGCAGGATGTAGGGGGGCATGGCCTTCAAGACACTGGCAGGCAGGAAGCACAAAGGGCTACGTGACGGTCTGGACTCGGCAGCCTCTTCTGTCTGTCCTACTCCCCCTCTTAATGTTTCCTCCCTATAAAGTACGTCATCCGATTCCCTATGCGCTGAGCCAAATGGGGATATGCCAGGATGTTCCGGCTTAAGTACCAACGGAAACTTCCCACCATCTCTTAGATCCAAGCCTAAGTTTTCAGAAGAAAGTATCTGTTCTATAAGCATTTCACTGTAGTTGGGCCCTGACTTTTCAGATGCAAACACGGCTACGGGGGGCAGTGTCTGCGGGTGATGGGGATACAGATGTGGTTATGCCACTGTCCCAAATGTTACCTACAGCCTGTGTCGGGGGCCACACTCCTCTTCGCCAATGACTGATTTTCTAAGTACAAAAAAAACCGTTCTGTCGTGGAATAGGTAATTTTTTATCCAAGATCGACCATAGATCTTTCACAGGAAGCCTGTGTCAGTACTTCAAAGAACTGGGAGTAATCAGATACCTTATTTGTATTTAAATAGGCTTATCTTATTTCCTTTTAATGATGATATAATACCCTGGGGGAGTGGATGGTATTATTCCATTTATTTTCTAAGGGAAACGGAGATTGTTATCCTGCTCATAGAGAGAGAAAATGATAAGACATGGCCATTTGATAAGCAGTGTGCCAGGAGAGCTTCACGGTGTGGACAGAAAATCCCCAAACCCAACTCTGGTGCACTATGGCCTTGTTATAGCTTCATATGTCCCCCACCCCATGGGATCGAGGGTGCTGCTCTCCCTTTGCCCCTAAACTGTGCCTCGACTTGGAACCTCACACTCACTCAGCTGGTCAGGGGAAACACTGAGATTACGGCCCAAGTACCTGCCCACGCATCAGCATCACTGGTGAATGTCCAATGTCAAAATTTTCTTGAGAGAGAAATAATATCGTCTAAAGTGAATGGATCTGCTGCAGAGAAATCCTAGAAAGTTGTTGGTCTACATTCAAGCTATGTTGTGAGAAGATTTCCCACTTGGTTGCTCCTTCCTTCTCCCGTGACTTCTCAGGGACCCCAGAGCACCACACCATCTGGGCTCCTCCTCTGTCATAGTTGCCAGCCCCCAAATTCCAAGGTCAATTCAAATCCCTTGAGCCACATCTTCCCTAAATGACATTTTCCCCTTTGACTCTTCTAGTACTTTACATCTGAATCTTCTTTCAATAGTATTAATAGAAGAGCAGAATCCCAGGTTTCTCTTAGAGGGCAGACCATTTTTAGTAATGACCTCTTGGAACTTAAAAAAAAAAAAATTGGTCAATAAGCATAATAATGAAAATGGATAGAATGCCTTAAGGTTTGGGACAGAACCAAATTTTCGGATCACTAGGGAAACCATGAAAGAGACATTAATATGAGCATAAAATAATCAGATTGAGGACTTACATTGTTCAACAAATATAAATAATATATCTCCGACTGAAGTGAATAACCATGGTGACAATTAAGGAGAGGAAGAAGAAACTAGGCAGGATACACTCAAAATAAGTTGGAAAAATGTTGGCAACATATCTTCTTACCAGAGGCAGAAGTCCTAGGAGACATGCAGCAGTGGCATTTGAAGACCAGCAGTAAAAGGGGCAGGGAGTCTCCAAGCCTGTATCCCTGGGATCCTCCCCTTTTTCCTCCTTATGCTTCAACGTCCTTGGATTATTTCACACATAAATCAACAACAACAACAACACCACCACAGTTCTTAAAGAGATGTAACATTCATTCACACAAGGCATAAAAGACCAGTAATAATTTGGAATGACGTGTCATCCAAGATGGCGTGTGTTTTAGCAGGAAAACTGCCTTATTGAAGTGCCTACTTTTGAGATTTCAGGCTGTGCTCAGCACACAGGGAAGGGGTGTGTGTGTGTGTGTGTGTGTGTGTGTTAGAAAGGGCACTCAGCTTCCTGGGGCCCACAGGAAGGACAGGCAGCTCTGAGACAGCAGAGGGGGCCATGAAGAGAGCCACCCGAGAGGCAGTGCGGGAGATGAAATGAGAATTTCAGATCCTATGAACAGAAAGAAAGGAAAAAAGACATTAGGGCTCAAAGAAATGTCGTACGACCTGCCTCTCCTTGCTCTTCTCTTTCTTATTTGGTTTCTTTGACATTTTTTATGTGACAAAAACTGAATTTGTTACTGCCAGGCTCTTACGGAGAGTCGCAGGAAGAGAGAGGGGAAATCAGAGAATGGGGTAGTGGATGAAAATAGAGACAGAAGATGAAAACTGAAAACCAGAAGGTTTGTAAAAATCTGTTTTTTAAAAAAATAATCTCAAACCCTCCTTAATAGGGACAATCCACTTCTTCTGTATCACGCTGAAATCGTGCTGTATTCTTTTCTGTTAAGAGTCCACCATCTATCCCAGAACCTGAGAAGCAGGAAAACCCACGTAATCCTGCTTCTCAGCTAAACTCTGCTCTGCCTTGTCCCCCACTTGGCGGAGGGACCCGAAGCTCGCTGCTTGGTGAGGCCGCTTGCTTGTTGTGGCAATCCGGTTACTCACTTGGCTTCTTTCGTATTCAGCTGAAGGCGCCCTCCATTACACTCGTCCTGGGTGGCCCACTCCCCGGAAGTGGGGGAGCCCACCCTTTATGGATCACACTTGTGTTGGGTAGCGCATCCTCCCAACTGCTTCCCCTATCACAAGGTTGCTCCAGGTTATCACTGCCTCTTCCAAAGTGCAGAAGCCAGAATAAGACCACCTCAAAACCCCAGCCTCCAGTCCTCAGCCCTTGCCATGTTTGCAAGGCAACTGTATCCATATCCAAAACGCATATAAGCTGACAACTCCCAGATTTGTATATGGAGCCCAGAACCCTCACATTTCAGCTCCATATATCCAGCTGGCTCCTAGGCACCTACTTGGGTGCCCCTCAAGACACCTCCAACTCAATAAGCCCTGACTCTTTCTAGCACCTTCCTCCACAGGGCTGCTAGGTCCTTCCTATTCCATGGCTTGGGGAATGGCTCACCCCTCACTTGGTTGTCGCAGGCAGTCTGTTCCTGTATCCCATCTCCCATCGTGGAAAGTCACCAACTATGTATCCTTGATAGTTCTCTTCTCCCCACCAGCAGCTTGTTCAGTCATTTGGGCCTCTGCTGAACGTTTATGGAGTGCCTGATTTTGCTTGCCCAAGGTGGCTGAACCTTTGAGGAACAGTCTTCTTTTGGATATGATTCTGTCTTTCTTTCTTAGGTTCATTTCCTCTCTGCCTGTGTTCTTAAATCTCCACCCCCTTTCTTGCAACTGCTTCCAAAATGCCTTGATAGTGTAAATGTGATCGTGTCACTCACTCCCTACTCGATATTCCCCCAAAGTCTTGCTGGATTATCAGTGTTCTCGGCCTAGTTTAGGCTTCTGGGGTGTTGGCTGCCCACTCACGACCCTTGCCATTTGACATAATGACCCTTCAAGTTTTTTGACCACATCTGTCAGGCGCACACCAGGCCCCTCAATGGATCCTATTAAGTCAAGACATAATTGAGAACCTGAGTTTAAACCTAAAATAGTAGCATAAAAATGATCATGTGATTATTTTTGTGTTTACCTCATCCACTCAGGAAAGAACAATATTTATTTCTTCTTTTCTGATTGATAGAGCAAGCTTCCGTTTAAAATATCTGCACTAAATCAGTCCTTTCCAAGATACCTCTCCTCTGGAGCTGGGTTTTTATTATTAAAACATGATAAACAAACACTTTACCCCTTTGCTTTTCAGTAACATTCATTAAAAAGAATGCTGAGGAAGTCCTTCCTAATCGAGGGTTCTGTAGACTGACTTAAAAGGTGGTGAAATAATAAGCAAAGTAATATCCCATTATTTTTGTCATTTTCCAAATATATTTTTCTCATCTCTCTTCTCTTTCTAGCTCTGTGACGTACTCCCCATTCCTTCCTTAACACTCGCCATATTTTTCTCCTACTTTCTGGCAATGATGGCCAATAATGCGTTTTCAGGGTCATTGTTGCAGCCATAGTTCATGTTTATTGTCATCCGGGAACTGATGACATTTACTTAAGCGTTCAGCGTGGTGCAAATATACTCTTCATCTTATGTAAGCCCACATCAGGCTGGACTTGATTTTTCACCCACCATTTGGCATTCAAAGATCAACTGAGCAGAAATGAGATCTCCTTAAACACGCTTCAAAATCAGAAATCATTAAGTATAGTGTCTAATCAAATATTAAGTTATGAAGACAGACTTAAAAATACTTGCCCTCTTTCTTTGCTGATTTCACTGAGCAATAAGACTCTGACCTGGAGAAATACTAAGATTATCTGTGTATAAGTGGAAAGAGAAAAACTAGCCCTAGGACAGCCAATGTTAAGTGCATTAGGTTTAGCTAGATAAAGTTTTAAATAGGTAAATGAATCAGCCAGTGCAAAGGTACTTCTCAAACCATTACATTTTCCCCAATGAAGGTTTTATAAACAAAACTTACATTATTTTTTCCATTCCTCATTCACTCATAGAGAAGAGGATTACATAACTATCTGCACAGATTTTAGATTTTCTAGCTGTTTAAAGAGATAACTGGGAAAGAAACAAGTTTTATACTGTCTTCAGTAATTGAAGATCATCAACCGAGGGAAGTTCTAATTCCCTTGTTGATGGCGCAGCGTTCCTTTTAATTGGTTTCATTGGGCATGCTAACAGATACAGTGATTTACTTAGTAGATACAGTACCTACTTTCTTGAACATTCAGGAAATGATGATTATGGAGATATCCTTGAAAATAGTAGGAAGATTACAATGTCATCCAAGCAACATGAATACTGGTTGAGTCCTGAAAGACATACTTTCAGTGGTACATATATAGTAGTCTTCCCCTTATCTGCAGTGTTCCTTTCTGTGGATTCAATTGCCTGTGGCCAGTCGTGGTCCAAAAGCAAATGATCTTCCTTCTGACAATATGTAACCTAACACTGCATCACCGAGCCTATGTCTTTCATGTCACTTGAACTCATAATGTAGGCATTTTATCATTTAATGAAGGGTTACAAGAAGAAGGGTGAGTACAGTACAATATAAGATATTTTGAAAGAGAGATGCCACTTACATAACTTTTATTATAGTATCTTGTTATAACTGTTCTATTTATTATTGGTTGTTGTTAATCTCTTACCGTGACTAATTTATAAATTAAACTTTATCATGGGTACTTATATTTAGGAAAAAACATAGTATATACAAGGTTTGGTACTATCTACAGTTTGAATGTCCACTGGGGGTCTTGGAATATATCCCCCATGGATAAGGGGGACCATTGCACATGCCCTAAATATCAAACAATGATCTCTTAGAATTCTATTCTCTAATGTCTACTTGAGTATCAATGTCTAAATAATTATTCCTTTCTCTTCAACTTTTCTCTCAACTGATATGCTAATGGAAATGAGCTGAACATTTTCAGCAAAAATTGAACAAATGATATTCCTCCCTCTCTCATGGGAAAACCGATAATAGCTATTAAACTTCACATTGAGAGTTTTAACTATGTGGTTTAAGAAGTAAGATGTGGCTACAAAACTCACATCTCTCCAATGTCTTTGCCTGGATTATAACAAGAATTGGCTAATGAATTTACATAATCCAGAGACATGTCAACAGAAATCAAATCAAAATTGATGAAGTGATATATATGATGTGATATATACCAATCTATTAACTGCTGTTTGATCATAACCCTCCATATAAGCATAAAAACTGAATAATTATTTATTGTTATTATATGTCTAGGTGTAGGGTTTTTTGGTTTAGATTTTTTTTTCAGTGTATTGGGAATCGTTGGGTTTCCTGACTTCAGCTATTAATAGCTTTTTGGAATATTCTCAGCTATTTTCAAATAATACCTTTTCAAATAATGCCTCTCTCAGTGTCTGTATAGTGTCCTTCTGGAAATCTTGTTAGACTTATGTTGGATCTTCTTAGTCTACTGTTTTATAGCTTTTAACCTCTCTTTTGTCTTTTCCATCACTTACTCTCTCAGTGCTGTATTATTAGGAATTTTACAAGTCTATCTTGCAGTTTACTGGTTCTCTCTTCACTGTATCTACTTTGCCATTTAACAAATACACTGAATTTTTACCATTAGTTATTATAGTTTTCATCTCTAGAAAATCTATTGTTCAAATATTACAGATTGCTATTGTTAGAATCTGTTCTTTAAACATATATAATGCATTTATTTCATATTCTGCATCTAATAATTCTAATGTTGGCTATTTGTGTAACTCTCATTCTGTGATTCTTTTTCTTTGTTGACTTTTCTCTATGGTCACTTGTGTCCCTATGTACATAGTGAATTTTTACTGTGAGCTCATTTTTGGACTTTTATCTGTGGGAATTCTTAGACGCCTGTTTATAAAATACATTCTTTTTAAGAGCATTTTTGTCTTCTGCCACCAGGCAGGTAGAGATGCTGACAATCTGGGATGATTAAGAAATATTTTCAGCTTTTTTGGGGGCCTTGTTTTTTTTTTTTTTTCCTACTAGTTGAAATGCCTAGTTGATTTGACAGTAAATTAAAGGAATTCCCCTGAGGCAAAAACAAAACAAAACAAAAAAAAACCCACACCCAAAAAACCAAATAAGAAAGCTTCAACACAAAGGAATAAGTGAAAGTTAAAACCAAGAAATATATATAATTTTTAAAAAGCTAGTGTTTTTTGCTTTGCTCTCCTGGGAGGGTCTAAGAAAATACATCTATTATGTTGTTGACAACTCTTCTACTTATAGCTATTTAAAAATCCTTGTGAAGTAACTTTAATAAACAGAGCACAAATAGAATAGATCTGAGGTTCTCCTAGTGTGTTATCTTTAAATATTCAGGATGCTTCTTCATGAATCTCTAAGAATGTAAATAGAAGTTTCATCATAAAAAATTCACATTAGGTTGTGCTAGAAATTGAAGTAACAAATTAGTCCTCACCTCTTGAGAAAGAAGTTCTTAATCAAAACCAGAAAACTCCATTCTCAGGGATATATGAAGGATAGCCAAACAAACACTAACAAACTATCTAAAATGGTTATGTGATGCAAATATTAAGAACAGAAGGATGCTGAATGCCTCTTAATAGCTCCCCATTTCTGACACTCTTCTTCAACTGGAGTAGGAAGGGTTATCTCCAGTGATATGTAGTAGGCTTTTGTGGATATCTGAAGCTCAAATTAAACAAGATAGGAAACATTTTAATTTTGATGATAATCCAGTTAAACACGATGTTATATTAAATAAATGTTATGGGCTAGATTACAATACTTGCTTCATTTTAAATATAAAAGTTTTAAAAGAAAATTCATACTTGGCGTATTTGTTTGCAACTACATAAGGGGCACGTATTTGTTTCCATTGGGATGGAATGTTTCGAATACTCTGGACTAGAGTTTTAAAATAAAGTTCTCAAGTTGGTGTATACATGCCTTGAGATTTTGGCCACCCCCCCGCTCCCACTTTGACCCCTGAATGTGGCCGAGTCCCAGGGTTCTCAGACATGGGCCACATTCTCTCTTCTATACCTTCCATCCTACCACCTCCCTAGGTGATTTCATCCAGTCCCATGGCTGTAAATAGCATTTGTAACTGGTGACCTACTAGTTTGTTATCAGTAGTCTCCACCTTGACTTGATCTTCAGATCCACATTTCTAATTTCCTACCTAAATACTTAATACCTGGACCACGTTCACATCACAAACAGGCCTTTTGACTTTCTCATTTCCCCGAAGCTGTTCCTGCCTTGCTTTCCATTACTCTGTAGCACTTGGCGTTGTTTAGTTTTTGTTCTAGAACCCACATTAATAGGTAAGCCCCACGGAGCCACAGCCTTCACCTACCATGCTTGATTAGAGCCCAGAACTTGCTTCAACTTGCTTAGAGCCTAAAACAACACCTGACACCTAGTAGGGCCCAATGACTATTCATGGAAGGAATGAAAAAAAATGAACACCCTTTTCTCTTTTGAAATCATGCTTAACAGACCTCTCCCCAACTCCACATCTTTTCTCATCAGCTTTCTTTTACCCCATTGGCACTGCTCTGCTTTGTCATTTCTTAAACACAACAAGGTCTTTTATGCTGTTTCCTCTCCCTCTACCCAACCTGGTAAACTTTCATTACTTGGGGCAAATAGCCTACTCTGTTTCTTCTATGCACTCGAAGAAGTTTGTACATAAATCATTTGGAAAATTATATTTAGACATCCAGATAACCAGGATATCCCACTCACTATAAAATCCTCCATAAGGACAAGGGCCATGTTTTACTTAATTTTTTTTAACTTTCTAGTATTTAGCACAATGCCAGATACACAGTAGATGGTCAATGAATTTCTTTGGGGAGCTGGGGGCTGGGGGTTGGTCAGTAAGATCATGGTAGCAATTATGTTTTCAGAAAGCAACCTAATTACCAGAATCAATTATTAAAATATTGGCTCAAAGGAATCAATCTAATGTATATTTAATTTATATTCAAATGAACTTCTTAAGTTTATTAATTTAAAAATAACAGATATATACATACTAGGCAACATTTTGCTTTGCTCTCCTAGGAGGGTGTTCTCTGAACATCTATTATGTTTTGACAATTCTTCTACTTATAGCTATTTAAAAATCCTTGTGAAGTAACTATATATATGTATATATATATTCATAACATATATGATAAATGTCAGATATAAACATAATATTCTGTACTTTGAATAAATAATTGTTTAAAAGTGAATTTCCTTTAAAGTTTATCTTGTGTAACGTATTTATAAGTATGAATTATCAAGAAATACAAAATGTAACAACAAAAATCTGTATCCCTGACGTATATTCGACTGATGTTTCTTGTATATAAGAAAGGATTGTTTACCTATTTGTGGTGTTTTCCAGTTTATTTTGGTAATGTCATTCTACATTTTGGAAACATGGAAGATAAAGGTAACTAAACCCATCTGAGATTTTTCCTCTTGCCAAAAGGGGACGAAACCACAGAAGTTTTTGATTTAATTTAAGACCCTGGAGATCATTAACTCAAGAAACCATAATAGTTAACCTGGCACAGCAGCATCATAAAGAAGAAGGTTTTTCTTCTGTCTAGATTTTCAAATTCCCAGACACTTATTTTCCCCTTATCTGGCCATGAGTTAAGAAGATTGGTATGATGTGATTATAGAAGAGATAAGTAGCCTTCAAGATAGCCAGACAGGTAGAGAGGCTCATGGTAGTTTGCTCCTAAATGGCCAAGATCAATGAAACTATTCTTTTTTTTTTTTTTTTTAAAGATTTTATTTATTTATTTGACAGAGAGAGATCACAAGTAGGCAGAAAGGCAGGCAGAGAGAGAGGGGGAAGCAGGCTCCCTGCTGAGCAGAGGGTGGATGCGGGGCTCGATCCCAGGACCCTGAGATCATGACCTGAGCTGAAGGCAGAGGCTTTAACCCACTGAGCCACCCAGGTGCCCCTAATGAAACTATTCTTAAGAACATATATAGCATATAATGATATATGGACATGATTTATTTGTTTGGAAGAATTATTACAATATCCCCAAATAAAAAGGTAACCACACATTTGTTCACTGATATGAATTTTGATTAATTTTTTTTAAAGACTTTATTTATTTATTTGACAGAGAGAGATCACAAGTAGGCAGAGAGGCAGGCAGAGAGAGAGAGGAGGAAGCAGGCTCCCCTGTGAGCAGAGAGCCTGATGCGGGGCTCGATCCCAGGACCCTGAAATCATGACCTGAGCCGAAGGCAGAGGCTTTAACCCACTGAACCACCCAGGTGCCCCTTAATTAATTTTTAAATGCCTCTATTCTGATTGTTTAAATGAATCCGACAGAATAGAAATATTTTGAAGATAAGATGGCTCATTAAACTTGAAAACTTAAAATTGGAAGCAACATACACAGCCAAGTAAAAATCTGAGTATGGGAATCAAAGTTTAAGTAGTTCAGGCAGTAAAATAGTCCACTGAGGTTGGCAAAATTCCTCACTTGTGGTTGTATACAATCTCTTAAGTCCTTTATAGAAGAAAGTTTTCACTGGCACATAGATGTAAATTTTGGAAGGTACCGAATACTACAGATTTTAGAAAAATATTTGTACAAACAGAGTTTGTTACTTTAGCTTTCAATTCTAGTTAAAGGAAAAACAGAAAACCATCTTATGATTTTTTAACTTTATTGAACTAAGAAATATATTCCTTCATCAGGCCCATCAGCGACCAAAAGCAAAAAACCCTGTATTATAAACATAGTAAGAGACACTATTCACAACTTTTCAGTATCAAACAAGCCCTGATTGTAATTTAGTTACAAAGATAAAATCAGGTAAAGAATCAGCACAAGTGAGTTGTTACTGCACTAGGCACTGCCCAGGGATCTTGAACTTGGAGCAAGTAGGCCAGTAACAACAGAGCACTGGGAGTGTTGGGAGCACAGAACAAGAGACACTACGGCTCACAGGTCAGCAGGAGTCCATGTCAAGGAACTGAGCATTTAAAGGGAAACCTGAAGGTGTTCTAACAGTTTCCGCCTTAGCTGCTTAAGATATACAGAAGGATAGGGGCGCCTGGGTGGCTCAGTGGGTTAAGGCCTCTGCCTTCGGCTCAGGTCATGATCTCAGGGTCCTGGGATCGAGCCCCGCATCGGGCTCTCTGCTCGGTGGGGAGCCTGCTTCCCCCCTGTCTGCCTCTCTGCCTACTTGTGATCTGTCTCTGTCAAATAAATAAATAAAAAATCTTCAAAAAAAAAAAAAAGATATACGGAAGGATAAAAAGCATCAAGTTAGAAGCCATTGGCTCAAGACTGCGCGCCTTTAGTCTTGATCAAAAGAAGTAACTGGGCTTCTTCCATATATATATATATATATATATATATCAAAAGAGAGAGATAAATTAGGCGATCTTTAAGTTTTTATCCCGCTCTAAAATTCTAAGACTGTGACTTCTTTTTCCTCAGCAGCCCATGCTCCTCTGATGCAGGTACATTTAGTTTCTCAGCGGGCTTGCGAGTTATTGACCTCTCTAGGCTAAGTGGACTATGTCAAAGTAACTGAAAATACACAGATTAGCTCAGAGAAACCCCCAGACTAATTTAAAAAGGCTGTTTCACACTCCCTTCCTGACACACTGAATTTTAACAGAATCGAGTACGCAGTATGAGAAATATGAGAACACCCGTTACTCATATTTCTTACTTCTCCTCTATTATCGGGTAGAAGACAAACATAGATAAAATTAATAAAGGAAAATAAAGACAACTCCAGAAATAAATGTTAATTTTCAATACTCACAAATCATAGCTCATAGTGTATCTAGTTGGAGAAAAATTCCCATCAAATACTGGTAAGCGCATTAAGTGTGTGCCATTTTTATTTGTACAACAACTTCCGGGGTATGCCATGTGAGTCTCACTAGTAAGATGGAGAGAGACTTATTGGCCTACACAGGTGCAGAATGCATGGTTCTGGACCAGCTGGCCTCAACAATGAACCAAAGCTGTGAATTTAATAACTGTAACCATAATTGACCATTGCTCTATGAAAGAAATCCTACGCCCTTGACCTCAGCTGTCCTCAAAAATGAGTGGACTGGTCACAAAGGCAGTCAGATAAAGTAATGGGCATGATCAGTTCAAATCCACTGCTGCTTCTGGAAAATACGAGAAAAAATGCAGGCCCTACCGGTGGGTATTGATTATTCACTCATATCATCAGTTTGTTACAGGAAAAAGCAGTAATGTGAGTACACCTTTTAGAGGCACTGCCTACCGATAGGCCCAATCCCCTTCCTTGCTAGTTCACTGTGCAAGGGCCTAATGTCACTGCACTCACCAGGAGTATCCAGAATGAAACTGAGCCCCACGAGAGAGAAAAAACACATTTTGTGCTCTGAGTATTACTATTTTCTACGTATAGAGGGGAAACTGAGTTTCAGGTCTTCACAGACAATCTCAATCCACTTGTGGGATGGCAAAGAAAACGCACATGAAGTTACGCTTGTGCATAAAAGATAGTTTGGAGGAAGCATCAGGGGTTTATTGTGGAGTTTTCTTGGTATAGGTACATGATATTTGTGAGAGATGAGTGTTTACTTTCCGCAGCAACTGAAGATAAATAGAGACCCCATTGTGCTGAGGTCACAGTAGCCACACAGTACATGTGCTGTTGGAAGCACTGGGTACACGTGAAGTCATTAATCCTCACCACTACTTTCCCCCATAAACCATGTATTATTATTCTTTAATGGTTAATGAAACTCAGTCAAGGATAATGGCCTTGCTCAAGGCCACAGAGGGAGCCTGTGTTAGAAAAGAATGAGACTTGAGTGATTTTTGGCCTACGGGCTTATACTTGGACCACCGGGTCATGTGTGATGGAAGAGCCTTTCTTGAGCTGTATGCAGACTATTGGTGTTTCTGTGTGTGCGTGCACCTGCACATTCAGTCTGTAAGCATGAGGACACGTATTGGAATTGCAAGGTCCTATATTCAATGCATCCTTTCATTTCTCACTATTAGAAAAACATTTATACTATTGTGATGAATTAATTAATGGAAATTCGTTCTCTTCCCTTTTCATTTCTTTTGTCGAAGAAACAGAAATCTGGGGCGACAAGTAAAAAGGCTAAAACCAGAGGAGCACATTCTGAACTACAGAATGTCATCGGATGGCTTTTTTGTTTTGTTTTGTTTTGTTTTGTTTTTTTCAGGGACCAGACTGACCAGTCACAAGGTTTTAATTATAGTGACTTTTTTGATGGACAAATTGTTTTTCTTTATAGAAAGGTTCCCTAGTGTAGTGGTGAAGTGTGCAAGTTCAGGAGTAAAAACTTCCAGAACTAGAACTCTGTTCTACTTTTTCCTGTCTGCATGATGTTGGGCGAATAACTAAAGCTCCCTGTCTCGGTGTCCTCATGTAAAAGGGATAGTAATAGTACTCCATCATAGGATGCCTGTAAGGATTATACAAGATAAGACAATACATTTTTAACGTGCTTAGAAGTTGCTGGGCAGAGGCTCGTGGGGGGTGCAGTCGGTTGAGTGTCTAACTCTTGGTTTTGGCCCTGGTCGTGATCTCAAGGTTATGAGATCTCACACCCCGTGTGGGCGCTCAGCACAGTCTGCTTGAGATTCTCTCTCCCTCTCTTTCTGCCCCTCCCCTCTTCCTTTTCACTGAAATAAGTAAATAAATCTTAAAAAAAAAAAAAAGTGTGCTGAGCACACAGGAAGAGCTCGTTAGAACTCAGATATCCTCACCATCATCATTAAAAATATATAAGATATGAAAACTATATTTTCAAACTAAGTGACTGGTCAATGTTCATGCGCACTTCTTAAAAAATGTATTTTTCTTTACTTAGAACAACAGTGAAGAGGCCAAATAAATAAGTAAGTAAGTAAATAAATAAATAAAACCAGGCCAAAACAATTTTGTGACAATATACCTAAACCAGAATTCAGGAGAATACAGAACATTCAGAAAGAAATGCTACTTCTCAAATGTTGACTTACACCTTCGTCCTGAATAAAACTGTCGGCACATATCAACACATACTTCAACCTTCATCTTTCATTTGATGGGTTTTCATCATGAAGAGACTGCTTCATGGGTGAGAATTAGATATGAATGCTGCTGTCATAAAGTTTATTAATTGCCAGTGTCTTTGGTTCTAAAAGCTCATCTAGGCCATTGGCTCAGAATGGAAAGCACACCAACATCACAGGGCTGTGGCTGCCTCATTAGACATGAATGTAGGGTACTGTCGAATATAACTATCACAGGTAAATAAAGCACACAAATCTACTGCCTATAGACAGAAAATAACACCACATATTTCAGTCTCAAAATAATCAGAGTAAGAAAATCCTCTTGGAAATTAAAAATATGATTATCAAAATTAGAAGAGTTGGAAGATGAGGTCAAGAAAATCTAGATAACATAGACAGAGCTAAAAAAAAAAAATAAGGAACATATAAGGCTCAAAAAATTGATGCAATAGATTCGAAAGTCAACTCAGAGGAGCACCGTAATGAGAAAATCTGAGCAAATACAGAAGAAGAGATTATCAAAGAATTAATAAAAAAGAATTCACAAAACTGAAGGCCATTACTCTTTAAATTGAAAGTGCCCATCAAAGTATTCAGTCAAAATAAACGGGAAAGACCCACACTTTAGGATATATCAGTGAAATTTCCAAACATTAAGGATAAAGTGAATATCCTCAAAGCTTCAAGAAAGAGACACAAAGTCACCTACAAAGCAATGTGTGAATGTATGAAAAACATGGGACTTCTCGTCAACACTTCTAGATCCCAAAAGGTTATGGAGAAAGGCCTTTAATGTTACGAGGGAAAAATTATTTCCTGTCTAAAAATCTACCCTCTCCCAACTATCACTGAAATGTAAAATAAGAGAGTCAAGATATTTGTCGGACAGGTAAACACTCAGAAAGTTGACTCCCCATTTTCCTTTTCTTAGGAAATTTCTTGGGGATATGCTTCCGCCAAATGAAGAAGAAATCTAAGAGACACCTGTCCAAGTGCTGGAGAAATCCGCCAGGAAAGAGGAGAGCAGGAGGACTGACGGATACAGAGAGAAGTGTCTGGAAGAAAAGGGAGTTCTCTGAATATGATCATATCTATACCATTCTTGGAAGAATTGGAAAAACTGATGAGGAAAAAACTGTAAATGACTGGAGCGAACTTCTTTGGCTTGGTAATAACAATATGGGGCCTCATTAGCTATATACTTCATTGATTTGCAACTTATAGAATTACCTGGAGATAGACCATCGCAGACTTAATTATGTTAACCAGAAAATAACTCCTACTAACCTTTTTAATATGGAAACAAAGGTACAGATGACAATATTTAAGAGGGGAAATTGGAAGAGCAGTGAAGGGAAATGTCACTGCATTAATTTAGGAAATAAACTAAATGAAGACAAACTTGATAAAAAAAAGTTTAAAATTACCAGAATATACTCATACAACTAAACAAATGACATAAGTTGGGGGGGGGGAATGAGAGTCAGATACTTGAGAAACTGTACAGACTAAATTAAACCCCGTGGACCTAGTGAAATATGCATTCTAAAGAACCGACACAAAAAAAATAAAATAAAAAAAATATAAAGAACCGACACTGAGATCTTAATATGATGGGCAAAAACCCACACAAACTCAACACAAGGCTAAGATGGCATGATTGTTTGGATTTCTTGATCGTAATGACGGTGCTACCTTAAGTAAAAGCTTAATACAACACAGGGCTGCCCTATAGAGTCTTCGTCCTGTTCTCCAACAATGAAAGGTTTCTATTGGTACTGTGTGATATGATGTGTGTGGCTATGAAAAGAAGAATTCTGATTAAAAAATAAATATTTAAAGTGTTACTAAAATACATATTCTTTTTTTTTTAAGATTTTATTTATTTATTTGACAGAGACAGATCACAAGTAGGCAGAGAGGCAGGCAGAGAGAGAAGGGGAAGCAGGCTCCCCACTGAGGAGAGAGCCCGATGCAGAGCTCGATCCCATGACCCTGAGATCATTACTTGAGCCGAAGGCAGCCGCTTAACCAACTGAGCCACCCAGGTGCCCCTAAAATACATATTCTGATGAGTGTGTCTTTCAAAAGAACCCAGTCCTGCTGCCAATTTCAGGACTGCCGTGGGAGAACTCTCCTTTTGGACAGCCTGAGTCCTCTCAGGGAGATGCAAAGGAAACATCACCTTATTATTATATAATCTACTCCCAGTTTGTTTGTTTTTTTTTACCAGAATTATCTGGTAAAAATGTGCATTATTTATACTGACCTTTCGACTCAATAATCATCCTTAGTTTCAAATGAATTTTAATTAACCCTCAAAGCAACTCTATTTTCAAAGAAATACTATTTTCATCCACTAAGTCTATTCAAAGATATCCTCACAGGTTGTCAAAAGAAGGCATTTTGAAAAATCTTTGGAATAGCATCTAGTTTTGGATGGTTTGCTTAAAAAGTCCCTTCCTGGGCATACCTTAATCAGACACAGATATATAGACCATTAAATGTCTGGATACTTTTCAAATTGAGGTGGCTGAAATTCCTTTTTAGAAGAATTTTTTCAGACTTTAACACACATTACAATATCAAAGAGAACTTTCAAGTCGTCAAAATTCACTCTATTAGGCAACTATCATCAATATTTGTAAAGTCCTTCAGTGTTCATTATATGTATCTCTTATAAAGTATTTTGGTCAATATAGTTATTGTCCAAGCATTCCATTGATCAAAGTGGATAAAACAATAATAAGCCAAGTTCAGAAAAAAGTTATAATTTCCCAGACATAAATTTTCATCTTTGAACTAGTCCATGGCACAAAAATGTACCAATGCACATTCATTTGTAATAGTTTTTAATAGAGAAGAGGTTAGGATAAAAATTATAAAGTGAAAAAAAATTATAAAATGAACTTATTATTTTCTGTAAAGTAAAACCTTCCAGTTATAAGAATGAGAATATTAAAACAATTTTTTATTTTACTATAAAATCACACTGTCAAAAATCATCTTTCTGATGGACAGTTCAAAATGTAATTTAAAAAAATAACTAATATAAATGCTGCATGGTAATTTCATATGTAGTTCTTGGTATAATGGAGAAAATTATTATTATATTTTGAGCTGCGGTTTCTCGGCTCTCTGTGATTATAGACCCTAAAATAATAATACTTTGGTCACCATATTTCTTAGTTCCAGGTCAAATAGTCAGCAATATTCTTGCTAAGCGATACACACCTCAGAATCCTCACTAAAATGTCCCAGGTAACAACGCTAGCAGAGATTTTTGTCATACTTGGTAGGGAATCATGTTGCTAGATTATCATTTCAAGCACAAAAAACAGGAGGCAAAAAATTAAGCATGCGAAAATTCTCTGGCCAGTTAATGATGTGGTTTGAGGACACGTCCCTTCATACAGCTAAGCAATAAAAAAAGAAACCCCATAGGACTCTAACTGGATGATGACAGACCATGAAACACAACCAAGAATAAAATCCATCACCCTCAAAAAAGAAGTGAAAACACTCCGTTTTTCTTTTATCGTTCCTTAAGTAACGAAGGAAAGTTCGATTACCTCCTCCTCCCTCCTTACCGGTTATGTTAGCAACCTTCTCCAGGATTTCAGAAAATCTCACGCAACCAGGTAAGTTTTCGAAATGATAAAAAGCCTCGTTTGTTTCAGTTACCTGGCAGTATTATTAAGAAAGAAGTTTCTAAGCATAAGCTGACAAAAAGCAGCGGATTTAAAACATTACCTTTGTGGGGTGAAGCCTTCCACCGAGGAGAGGCTGCCTTTTGCACCTGCTGCTGGTTAGCCAAATTTCCTTCACTTCCAGTTTTCAAGTTCTTCTCACCTACGCTGATTTTCTTCTGTTTGCTGTTCAAATCGTCCCTTCGAGGTGATGGCAGCCTGGAAGCTGCATTAGCCAAGAAAGGTCTAGCCAAGCGAGAAGGTTTGGACATTTTAAACAGCAGGAAAAAAAAAAAAACAAAAAAAACCAACAACAACAATAAAAAGAACCAACCCCAGAATGTTACCTGCTATGGCAGCAGATTCTAAAAATTCCTTTGAGCTTCTCTCTTCAACTGCCACAGTTACAGCGGAAAGTGCAGCCGTATAGAAAGTGCTGGGCTGCCACCGGATTTCCTTTAAACAAATGCATCATGCAGCCACACAGCCCATTTACTAGACCTGTGGAATGTAAATGTGTGTTTCAAAGACCCCGGTGACAGTTTCGCAATGGGGAATGCTCCAAGTCGGAGTGAATGACAGATGCTAGAATATGCAATGTAAAAGACACACGCACACACGGAACTCCCTAGCATGCACGGACTAGACACCGGACGGACAGCCTAGAAGTGGAAAATGAGTGTAAATATTACCACCCACTCAGGTACAAGATACAAAAATGAACCAGATGTGCGGTTGATATTCCTATGAAGTACATATCACATTCGGTTTCCAGGCATTAGTTCAAGCCTGGAATATTTCCTCGCCTTAGCACATTCTTATGTTATACTCCAAAAGTTGAGCGTGGAGCGAATGCCCACTTAACATAATTACTTCTCCGGCTGTTTATAGAACATGCATAGCACCATGGAAAAGAAGGAAACAGAAGAATGTAAGTTCCATACCTGTCTGGGCTACTAGGCGTACCTACAGATCGATTAAGAAGAGTTGTGTGTTCTTGTGACATTGGATACGTGAGTGTGTGTGTGTGTGTGTGTGTGTGTGTGTGTGTGTCAGAGAGAGAGTTGTGGATGAGGATCCACATTACATCTTAATGTGGATGTGTGTGTGATGAGGTGGGGGGTGTCTGGGGAAGAGATAGAAATTATTTTCTCTCTTTTTTTTACACAATTTAAAAAATTATTTTAGAGAGAGAATGCAGAAGGAGGGGCGAAGGGAGAGAGAGACCGTCTCCAGCAGATTCTCCACTGAGCACGAAGCCTGTTGTGGGGCTTGATCTCACCACCCTGAGATCATGACCTTGAGATCATGACCTGAGCTGAAACCAAGAGTCCAACACTTAACCCACTGCGCCACCTAGGCAACCCATAAATTATTTTACTTTTTAAGGAGCTCAGACTTTATTCTAATGAACAAATACGTGCAATGACCATGCTTTCTAAAAGACCCATAGTGATGTAAAAATAAAGCATTCGGGAGGTCGTATTTTCTAGGATGAAAACATTCCTTCCACCAAAGCCAGTACCGGGAGCACACAACCCCTTTCTCACTAAGGGTAACCATTTTCCTCTTGGTTTTCCCTGCCAGTGGTTTTTATGACTTAGGGTTAAGCTGTTTCCGACCTCAATTATTCTGTGTTCCCTTAGGGAGAGTCTACACAAACTCTCTCTGAACTATAAAAAGGTTCTGTGCATATGTGATCATATGACACCACTCCAAGTGTAAATACCATGCCATTCTCCATTTACAGTCAATAAATGCACAGCTACTTAGCACTTTATCAGAGGCAGAATTATGCGCTGGAAAGAGTATACATTTTGGAATCAACTGGACGTGAAGTTACTTCTAAATCCTAAATTGGGCTCAGCGTTGGGCCAGTGCTCTCATCAATAAAATTGAGACAGTGATTCAACTGAAGTGACAAATTGGTGCCTTGTCTGGCACAGGACAGCGCTCAACAAACGTGTTTCCTTACCCCGCCCCTCCAAAGATTCACGGTCGACCACACTCTGCCTTAGAAATTAGAGTGATCGGTATCTTCCCAGTGCCAGCACCGTGGTGTTGCAGACACCCCTCTGGCACCCAGTGCAGACAGGGGGGTTTTCCTAAGTTCTATCTTCTTTCCAACCTGCAGGATATCCTGGAGGTGACTTAGAAGATGCCCATGACAATTCACATGCGGTTGAGGATGTAAAGGCACCAAGCACCAGAAAGACAATAAAGATGCCACTCCAGATGAAAACTATAGGCTGCCACAGGGCCCCAGCTCTACTCGAGACATTAATGACCGTTACTAGCAATGCTTAACACTCATTGTGTATTTATCACATACCCGAACTCTTCTAAGTCACCCTCGCAGCCGCCCTAAGAGGTAGCTACTATTATCATCCCATTTTACAGATGAATAAACTGAAGTACTCACAGGCCTAGAAAGTCACCCAGGAGCTCACACACATGATTCATACTGAAGCTGGGATTTGAATTCAGTTAATTTGACCCCAGGCTCCGCCCTCTTCTCCAGTCATCGAGAAGTCCGGGTGCAATCCACACCACACACCGAGTGTGGACATTCAGTGACTGTTCAGTCACAGGGGTACATGGGAAAAATGCCTCTGATCTCTCAGATGTCACAGGCCGGCCGACCAAATGCACGGCAACCCTGCGGCCACACGAGCTGGGGATAGGATGTCTGCCCGAGTTTAGCATCCTGGGGATCAAGCGGCTCCAATCTAGAAGCACAGCATCCTGTGTTGGGGGCAGGTGGAGGGAGCGGCAGTCTGGAGGGTGTGAGCAAGCAGCTTTACGTGGAGCCCACTAGCCCGGGGTGGTCAAGGTCAGTGGCAGCGATGCTCCCCTGGGGACTACAAGGGGTTCAGCCTCAGCTTCGACCAGGCCTCTTGACCTTTCCCATCCCTGTCCCCTGATCTGGCTTTCTGGCCAGGTGTCAAGCAAAGCAACTTGGCAAGATCTGTCCAACTTCTAAGTTCACCCCATTCCTACACCTAGAAACGGATCCCCTAATTTGTTGTGGGACCACGGAGAACTCACTTCACCTCTCAAGACCAAATCTAAGGTGTCATAGTATCTTCTCTGTTTATTGCAAAAATCAAGTGAGATAATAAATATGAAAGCGCATGGACAATTGTAAAATAACACATGCATCAAAGGTAATAGCCTGTATGGTTGTAAATGACCAATTTTTCCTCTCTGTCTTGACTAAACATTGCTGTGGTATCCTAGCAAAATCTTTCCATAGCTGCGATCAGCAAACTTTTTCTGTAAGAGGCCAGCCAGTAAATATTTTCAGTTTTGTGGGCCATATGGTCCGTGTTGCAACTATTCAATTTTGCTCTCAGAGTGTGAAAGCAGAGATGACTGGCAAGGCTATGTTCCAATAAAACTTTATTTACAAAAACAACTGGCTGGGGAAACTTAAGCATAGTTTGTTGATCCCTGCTCTCCAGCAGCTAATTAACCATTTGTGAATGACAATATCATTCTGACTCCTGTCTCCTTGATTAAAACCTGCTGTAAGGATCCCTTGTCCACCTCTATGTCTAGAGGAGCGCACTTTGTGTTCTGTCTCCAAAAATAGATGTGAACAATTTCTCAAATTACCTTCTTCTACTATTTGGACTTCACATCACACTCAGAGACTTGAGGAGAGTCTCAGATGGACTTCATGAACACCCAGTATTGATTCTCACTTAATGACAAGATGCAGGAGGACAGGAGTAGCACCCACCTCTTTGGCTGGCTGGAATAAATCACGTTTTGCCATTTTGTGCCAACAGTTAATGTCCATAGGTTGCCACAAGGAGGGAGGCACGGTTTGAGCGCAACGGTAACCAAATCTGTAGTGTGAACTTGACTTGTAAAATTTTCCTTGCTTCATAGATTTAAGACAAAGATTTCTCAGTTGAGACTCCTCAACTTCCTGGTTAAATGTTACAAAGGTTTCTTGATTTAACAACTCTAATTTCTAAGAATCCTTTAAAAGGCATTTCTTATGAGTCCAATAAAAGTTGCTTTACACCATGATGTCACCCGTCTGTACTTCTATATTGTAAAAGGATCTCAAAATTATAAGACTGTCAATGCCAAGAACTTCTCTGGTTTTATTGTAAAAGGCTCCCATACAGAGAAGACTGAGTGACTTATCCGAAACAGCAGTAGATTTGGAAGCAGCTTAGAAAAGTTGTACAAAAATGTGTTAGACAGCCAGGTTGTGTGTGATGGAGGCTGGAATTTTGTAGTCACAGAAGGTTTTCCATGTTCTATTTTAAGAGTTGTATCAGCTCTAAGTGCAAGTTAGAATTTTCTATTTAAGAGTAGAATTCTGAAGTAAAGAGAAGCCATTTCTTATTAGGCCGGC
The DNA here is from genome assembly GCA_028646535.1 of Procyon lotor. Taxonomy (NCBI): domain Eukaryota; kingdom Metazoa; phylum Chordata; class Mammalia; order Carnivora; family Procyonidae; genus Procyon; species Procyon lotor. The sequence goes on from CM053611.1 coordinate 10,153,260, forward strand.
CTTTGGTGATATTGTTGAAGGTACAGCTTAGTAGCACCTGAAAATGTTGGACAATCTAAAAGTCATTCTTATGAGTAAGTTAGTAATAAGAGTGTACTCGGATGTTCCTGCAAGGTTTTAAATACTTGTAATTCTAACGAGTATTGTCCTTTACGCACTCCAAACTGCAAACAAGGCAATGCTCATAGAAAACTACACCTTTTTCCTTTGAAAAGAATTCTAATTAGAACTACATAATTCTGAGGAGGAAAACAACAGAGAAAATTGAAGACTTCAAGGAGTGAAGCAGCAACACAATGATTATTCGACAAGTGGATGAGCTTATGAAGTCTCTTGCTATAACTTAAAAAGGTAATGGATCTTCATTTGTGTAATTTCAAATTATCTTGCTCAGGTTCTTAATGATTATGAAACATTCAACATAGGGAATTTTTGAGGTTAATTAAAGCCAAATCTTAAAAAGAAAAAAGTAAGAGGAGATTATTTCAGAACTTGTAGGCACTTCTGCAAATATGGAATGACATTTAACTCATCAGACGTATGATGCTTTTCTGAGATGCCTTTCTGATTCCCGTAGGCTTTGATTTAGTGGCTGTAGGAGGGGCAGAACTAATCATGATATGAACAAGCAAAATGAATAAAATTAACAATGTGGTAAACCTTCTGGGGAAATTCTACATGTTCAATTAACTTTTTAAAAATTTTCTTAATAACTTTTAATCAAAAAATGAAGACAAAATAACATCTTAGTGTTCTGTGCAATTAACTTTTTAAAAAAGATTTTATTTTAGAGAGAGAGCGTATAAGTGAAAGGAGTAGCAGAGGGAGAGAGAGAGAGTGCGTGTGTCTTAGGCAGACTCTGCATTGAGCACAGAGCCAGATATGGGGCTTGATCTCATGACCCTGAGATCATGACCTCAACTGAAATCAAGAGTTGGATGCTTAATCTACTGAGCCACCCAAGTGCCCGATGTTCAATTAAGTTTTGATGAAGTGTGAGTTAAGAGAAAGTGCATCCATTAAACATGAAAGTCATGTGATCCACCAATAAAGACAACACACACTGTTGGCTTTAAATGTGTTTAAAGATTACACTTCTGGAGTGCCTGCGTGCCTCAGTGGGTTAAAGCCTCTGCCTTTGACTCAGGTCATGATCTCAGGGTCCTGGGACCAAGCCCTACATCGGGCTCTTAGCTCAGCGGGGAGCTTACTTCCCCCTGTCTCTCTGCCTACTTGTGATCTCTCTCTCTGTAAAATAAATAAGTAAATAAAATCTTTAGCAGAGGGAATGGTAGCGGGAGAAGCAGGCTTCCCACAGAGCGGAGAGCCCGATGCGGGGCTCGATCCCAGGCCCCTGGGATCTGACCTGGGCCGAAGGCAGCCGCTTAACGACTGAGCCACCCAGGCGCCCAGTAAATAAAATCTTAAAAAAAAAAAGACTACACTTCTTTCTCTTTATTAAAACCTTGGTAAATTTTACAAAAAAGTAATAAAGAAACCAGGCATCAAAAAAGTAGTAAAATTAAGAAATGGCTCTTTTCTTTGAATATTAGATCACATAGCTTTAAAAATTAAAAGATGCAACATCACAGATCATTAGGGAAATGTAAAATCAAAACCACAATGAGATATCACTTCACAAACGTTAGGATAATTATGAGCCCAAAAATCAGAAAACAATAAGTGTTGGCAAATACATGGAGAAACTGAAATCCTTGTGCAATATTGGTGGGAATATAAAATTGTACAGCCAACTGTGGAAAATGGTATTGGTGGTTCCTCAAAGAATTAAACACAGGTTTACCATAAGTAATTCCATTTCTGAGTACACACCCAAAAGAAATGAAGGCAGGAACTTGGGCAGATATTTGTACACCCTTTATTATTTACAGTAGCCAAAAGGTTTCAACCCAAGTGTCCATGGATGGTTGAGTGGATAAACAAAGTATGGTACAGGCATGTAATAATAATGGAATATTATTCAACCTTCAAAAAGGAGGGAAATTCTGGCATATACTACAACAATACGAGTGAACCCTGAGGACACTATGCTGAGTAAAATAAGCCAGTCATAAAAGGACAAATATTACATGATCCCATTTACACGAGGTACCTAGAGCAGTCAAATACTTGAGAGAAAGAAAGAACACTGGAGCTGGAGGACGGGTGGATGGGAGGGTGAGCATTTTGTGAGTGGAGAGTTACAACAGAGGAAGTGAGAAAGTTCTGGAGATGGCTGGTGCTGATGATTCCGCAAAAATGCAAATGCACTTTAATGCCACAGAACTATACCTTTAAAAATGGCCAAAATGGGGGCGCTTGTGTGGCTCAGTCAGTTAAGTGTCTGACTTTTGATTTTGGCTCAGGTCATGATCTCAGGGTCATGGGATCGAGCCCCATGTCAGGCTCCATGCTCAGTGGGGAGTCTGCTGGAGATTCTCTCAATCCGTCACCCCCTCCCTCTGCCCCTCCCCCTCCCCCTGCTCATGAATGTTCTCTCTCAAGTAAAGAAATAAATCTTTTAAAATAAATAAAAAATAAAAATAGGGGCGCCTGGGTGGCTCAGTCGTTAAGCGTCTGCCTTCAGCCCAGGTCAGATCCCAGGGGCCTGGGATCGAGCCCCACATCGGGCTCTCTGCTCTGCGGGAAGCCTGCTTCTCCCGCTACCGTTCCCTCTGCTTGTGTTCCCTCTCTCGCTGTGTTTCTCTCTGTCAAATAAATAAAAATCTTTAAAAAAAAAATAAAAATAAAAATAAAAATAAAAATGGCCCAAATGGTAAATTTAATATTATGTATATTTTCTTGCAAGAAAAAAATAATTCGAATTCCTATTTGCACCCATTGGATACTCTACTTCCCCCTCGTGAACCTAGGGCTAGACAAGGGTCTGCTTTGTCCATCTCTCGAACTTTCTGTAGCCTGGGCAATGCAAATTCTTTTTTCACAAGCTAGGTTTAAGGAGATGTCCAGAGTTGTCCTGCTACCAGAGGACACACATGATTTTCTCACTGTGGCCTAACCATGGTGCCCGGTGGACCCAACATTACCCCTTTACACTATTACAGTAGCCACACTGCAAAGCAGATGATACAAACTCTTGGAAGGGAATTTAATTCCATTCTCTCTTCCCAACATTCTTGAAAAGACAAACGCAAACACCGCTCTAATAGCAATGAGCAAGAAAGGTAAACATGAATTCGTCTCAAATAGACTCTAAAGCCCCCTTTCCAGAACTCATCTCCTGGCTCTTTGGTTCTCTGGCACTGGCCTTTAGCTTTCCCTGGAGAGCATCTCTTTTTCTTGGGAGGCATAGCAAACTCTCCTCAAAATGGGAGAGAGCATACCCCTATGGCTTCAGAATCCTTCCTAGCAAATACTTTGGCCCCTATTTTCCAAAATTTGCAGTGAATTATTCTCTAGAAACTCCTGCAGTAGTTTCCATTTTTTCTAAATAAATAAAGGCCCACTGAGCACCCTGCACTTGTTTTTGGGGAGCAAAAGTTCACACCAGACCCTGAATACTCTTTAGAGTGAATGAAAGGAAGAATTTACTCCATGCTGTGTGAGAACAGTCTATAACCTTCATATTTCTGCAGACTTGTGGTCACAAACAAGGCAATATAGATACTTATATAGAAAAACAGAGTAGCATCTATCTTAAAGAGAAGTTTGGTATTTCTCCTCTTTTAACACTTCTAATTTACAAAACCAGATGAGGCTCTAAAGATTTCTTTCGGAAGTGTCTTCCATCTTCATTTGAAGGAAGGATTGCTCATATGATCCTTTTCTTCTCTAAAACAACTCATAGACCAAAAAAAAAAAAAATGTATTCACTTATAGGCAGTTAAGAAAACTGTGAAATACAAGTTTATATTCCATTATATTTTATATCACTTCATAGCCCTGGACTCCCTTCACTTCCTGCTTCTTCCTTGACATCTCTGTTTATGTCCTCGGGAGACCCCTAATTTTAACCCACCAAAAGCCTGCTTTCTGGAAAGGCTCTTCATGGGAAATTTATAACTTAGAATACTTTTTTAGGTGAAGGCAATTTCAAAATTACAAACATAACATTTAATGATGGAAGCAGCAAACTACTGGCATGCCAAAAATGATATTTAGATTTTTTTAGTATTCCTCAGATAACTGAAAACAAATTGTAAGTACAGTGATTACAAAGTGGATATATACTAAAGTGTGTAGATCAAAACAGCACAAGAACACACATGTACCCATTGCCAGGCTCTGGAAATAAAACACTACCTTTGAAAAATCTGAAGTCTTCTGCATGTTCCCAGTTGGCCACATGGCCCTTGAACCCTGAGGTGATAGCTTCCCTGGACATAGTTTCAATGATTCTTTTGTTTTTCTTCGTAGTTTTATAAACACGTCCAGATGTCTAAACGATATATTGCTTAGTTTTGCTTTTACTTTGTGTAAAAGACTTCAAAAAGAATTTGCCCTTCTGTGACTTACTTTGAGGCTCAGCATTACCTTTCTTGAGATTTATAAATGTGTGTATTGGATATACTGTGATTCATTCACTTTCACTTGGGATAGTGGGCCATGACGTGAACATATTACAATGAATGAACGTATCACATTCTGCAGTTAGTGAACATTTGTTTGTTTGTTTGTTTTAGTGTGAGGAAAGGATCTGTTTTCCCTTTTTCCATATGGATAATCAGTCAATCAATTATACTACATCACAATCCCCTTTCTCCCATGGATCTGAAGAATCAGCTTTGTCATTTATTAGTTTTTATTTTTGTGAGTCTTTAATGGGTTCTTGAACACTCTTTAAAAATCTATTTGTCCATCTCCATGCTGGGCTGTCTTAATAATCAGAGCTAAATCATAATAAAAATAACTACTAATACACACTGACATACCAGACAGTATTCTAAGCACTTTTCACACAATAACCAATGTATTCCTCACCATTACCTTATGAAGTAGGCACTGTCATTATATGAATGAGAAAACTGAGGCTCGGAGAAATAAATTGTAGGTATCTAGGTAGGTTGAGAAACCCAATCTATCCACAGAGATTGTTCAAATCAGACTCATTATAAATCATGATATCTCACTGAGCAATGAGTCTTTTTTTCTTTTAAACTTGAGTGTGGCTGACGCACAATGTTACATTACTTTCAAATGTACGAGACAGTGATTGAACAAGTCTGCTATGCTGTGCTCACCAAAAGTGTAGTTACCATCTGTCACCACGCAACACTATAATAATACCATTGACTATGTTCCCTATGTTTCACCTTTTATTCTCCTCGCTTATTTATTCCGTAAGTGGAAGCCTGTATTTCCTACTCAGCTTTGCCAATTTTGACCATCTCCCCACTGCCTTCCCTTCTGGCAACTACCGGTTTCTTCTCTTTAATTATAGGTCTGATTTTGCCTTTTGTTTGTTGGTTTATTCATTTGTTTTGTTTTTTAGACTCCACATATAAATGAAACTTGCTTTTCTCCACCTGACTTATTTCACTTAGGACAACCGGTCTTCCTAAGGTGTGCCTTGGGTATTCTTAGACCTTTGCTCTAATCTGCAAATTATATAAACATCTTGCTAAATTCCACACAAAGCAAAAACCATGACATTTTTTCACTGGTCATAACAAAGAAAATTTCAAGACCAGAGGGCTTCATAGGTAAATTCCAACAAACTTTTGAAAAAGATTTAATACCAATTCAACTTACACTCTTCCAAAGAGGAGAAGAGGAGAAACACTCCCAAACTTATTTGACAAGGCCATATTATCCTAATACTAAAATCAGACAAAGACACTACTAGAAAACTATAGGCCAATATCCTTCATAAACATAGAGGCAAAAATTAGCAAACCAAATTCAATAACACATTAAAGGGATCCTATGCCACAATCAAGTGGGACATGTTCATGTGATGCCAAGATGGCTCAACATTTACAAATCAATCATGTGACACACCACATTAACAAAATAAAGGATAAAAATCATGCAATCACCTCAAGAGATACAGAAAAGGCATTTGACAAAATTCAACATCCTTTCACGATAAATTATCAGTAAAAAAAAAATTCCTAGTAAACTGGGTATAGACAAAATATACCTCAGCATAATAAAGGGCATATATGACAAAGCTACATCTACTACCATACTCAACAGTGAAAAGCTAAAAGAGTCTCTTCTCAGATCAGAAAATAAAACAAGAATGTCTATTCCATGTACTTTTATTTAACATTTCCTAGAAATCCTAAACAGATCAATTAGAAAAGAAAAAGAAATAAAAGGTATCCAAATTGGAAAGAAGTAAAATTGTCTCTATGTTAGACAACATGATATTTATATATAAGAGAAATTCTGAAGACTGCATCAAAAATGGTTAAAACAAATCAATATATTCAGTAAAGTTGCATTATACAAAGTCAGTTTAAAAATCCATTGCATTTCTACACACTGACAATAAACTACCAGAAAGAGAAATCAAGCAAATAATCCCATTTACAATGGCATCTTAACACAAAGTAATCTTAAGCAAGAACAAACCTGGAGGCATCATGAACCCAGATTTCAAACCTTATTACAAAGTTAGAATAATGGAAACAATATGGTATTGGCATTAAAACAGACACATGGATTAATGGAACAGAGCAGAAAGCCCAGAAATAAACCCACACACATATAGTCAATTAATTTATGACAAAGGATCCAAGAATACACAATGGGGAAAGGACCGTCCCTTCAATAAATGGTGCTGGAGAACCTAGACAGCTACAGGCAAAAGAATGAAACTGGACACACTGTTACAACATGCACAAAAATCAACTCAAAGTAGACTAAAGATTTGAACGTAAGACCTCTAACCATAAACCTCCTAGAAAAGAAACTGGGTATAAGCTCCTTGACACAGGTCTTGAATTTGACCCCAAAAGCAAAGGCAACAAAGCAAAAATAAACAAGCTACAAAGCTTCTGCCCAACAAAGGAAATGCAATTGGTGGTAATCTTTCTGCAATATATGTTTGTCAAATGAACGTGTAGTATACATAAAGTTACACAATGCTATGTGTCAATTTATTTCAGTAAAGGTGGAAAATGTTTTTCCCTTTGAATCGCATATTCAATCTACAGATAAATCTATGCCATTGAGTATCTATATTCATTAACACGATATTTTTCTCTACCTATTTCGGTATTAAATAATGTATTTTATCATGTTTTATTACAGTGTACAAATTGCACACCTTTTGTTAAATATATTCCTAGGCACCTTATCTTGTTCCGCTACTAAAGTGTCATTTCAAAGTTACATTTTTTTGTTGTTGTTGCTTTGTATGGAAACAGAATTGACTTTAAACAGTTATTGGCTTGCTTCTGGCAATCACTGAGTAAAAGGTATCAGATTTACCTTTCCTTTCCAAACAACTAGGAAACAGACAAAATATAGGAACTGGTGGTTTTTAGGCATATACAACAGATAGCGCGAGACAGTGATTTTTTTTTTTAAGACAACGAAAACAAATGTGAGCACAACTAATGACCCAGGGTACAGTTTGGGGGAGTTTCTGGTCTGCAGTGAAAAGAATGGACATTTACATAGAGGCCAGGTATCTCTGAGTTTAAGAAACACAGTTTAAAGCTCAGGGAGGCAAAGGCATAATTTTCAGGGCAAAAAAAAAAAAAAAAAAAAAATCACAGGAGGGTGCTACGCAGAGATCTGGAAACACATGGAGTTATTTTTTCTGATCACAACAGAATTAAATTAGAAATCAACGGCAGAAAGATATTTGAAAAATCCCCAAACAACTGGAAATTAAATAAGCATTTAAATAATCTATGAGTTACAGAAGAAATAATGAGGAAAATTATACAAATTTTTGAACTGAATAAAAATTAAAACATGACATAAAAATCTGAGTGATGTTGCTAAAGCAAGCTTAAAGGGAATGTTATAGTATTATAGAATTTATATAGGCTTACATTATAGATATTTTGCCAGAAAATAAGAAAAGAATGATCCAAACCTCCACCTTCAAAAAGGTTAAATAAAACATAAGAACAAGGAGAAAGCAATAGATAACAAAAATCAATGAAACAGATAAGAAAAGTGATAGAGAAAAATCAATGCAAGCAAAAGTTAGTTCTATGAAAAGATCAATAAAATTTATAATAGTCTAGCCAGCCTAATCAAGAAAAAATGAAAATTACATAGGTTATCAATATCAGAAATGAGAGGGCATCACCATAAAAAAGAACTGTTATGAGTAACTTTATACCAACAAATTCAACTCCCTAGATGAAATGTACAAATTGTTTTAAAGATACAAACTACCAGAACACACTCAAAGAGATAAAGGCATGGGGTGCCTGGGTGGCTCAGTAGTTAAGCATCTGCCTTCAGCTCAGGTCATGATCCCAGAGTCTTGGGATCGAGCCCCGCATTGGGCTCCCCGCTCAGTGGAAAGCCTGCTTCTCCCTCACTCACTCCCCCTGCTTGTATTTCCTCTCTCACTGTGTCTCTGTCAAATAAATAAATAAAAATCTTAGAAAAAAGAGAGAGAGAGGGCAGTGTTCTCATATATATAATAAAAAAATTAAACTGGTGATTAAAAACTTTACCATGATGAAAACTCCAGCTGGAGATGGCTTTACTGGTGAATTATACCAAACATTTAAGGAAAATAGAGCACAAATTCTACCCACAGTCTTCCAGAAGATGGAAGCAAAGGGAATATTGCATAACTCATTCTATGAGGCCATAATCACTGATACCCAAACCAGAGGACTCTATAAGAAACCTATACATCAAAATTTATCATGAACATACATGTAGAAGTCTCTAAGAAAATTTAAGCAGTTTAAATCTAGAAATATATAAACTGATAACACATTATGGCTAAGAAAGATATATCCCAGATATGCAAAGGTACTCTAACATTTGAAAATCAATGTAATTCATGGTTTTAACAGACTGACAAAGAAAAGCCACATAATCATCTCCATAGAAGCAGAAAAAAGCATCTGACTAAAGTCAACATTTACTCATAATAACATATTTTAATGAACTAAGAATCAAAGAGAACTTCTTCAGTCTGATCAAGGACATTGATAAAAAATATTACAGCTAACACATTCATGCTGAAAGACTATTGTTATTTAGCCTCACAAATGCTGACAATTAGTTTGCCCGAGTGGTCATAAAATTTTATTCTTTACTTAGCAAAGTATGTGAATGCCAATTTCTTCACCTGCTCAGCCATATTTGGTACTGAAAGTTAACTTTGCAGCTTGATCTCACGTGTAGCAATTTTACTAAACTGCCTTATTAACTCTATTAATGTATGGATTCATTTGGATTTTCTAGGTAGATAACAAGCAAATACTGCCATTTTTGTTTCTCCTTCTGGAAACCCTTACACCTGACTTACTGTGATAGCTAAGCTCACCAGTACTGCAATGCTGAAAACAAATGGTGATATTTGGTCTTGTTCTTCAATACAAAGATAATTCTTTTAATATTTTAATAGTCATTAAAATATTTGCTGTAGGTTTTTTACAGATATTCTTTTTTCAACTTAAACATATTTCCTCCTTTAATTGCCAGTTGTTAACAGTTTTGACCATGAATGATTACTGACATTTAACATGTGCTTTTTTTTTTAACATGTGCTTTTTAAAATTTATTTTTCTTTTTGAGTCTTATGGGATACATTTTTCTCCCTTTAAGCTGTTAATTTAATGATTTACATTGATAGTTCATTGGTATTGATTGAGATTACTGATATACATTGATTTACTATTTTCATATTTTGTCTTTTTTATTTAAGTTTTTTTGTTCCTCTTTCTTTGCTTAAGGTTTATCTTCTCCATTCTTGTAACTTTTCCTTCCATAAGTTTAGGAAAATGCATTCTATTCTTTATGTTTACCTTATACATTTGATATCAATGTTTATCCCTAAAAATTCTAAAAATAATCAGTTTTCCCCTCCCCTTTATTTAGAACAAGTACAAAGCCCTGGAAAATTTCAATCATCCCTTCCTTACTCATATGCTAGTGAGGTCAAAGATTTAATTATCCCTTCACCTTTATTTATTTATTTATTTATTTAATTTTAAAGATTTTTATTTATTTGACACAGAGAGAGGGAGAGAGATAGTGAGAGAAGGAATACAAGCAGGGGGAGTAGGAGAGGGAGTAGCAGGTTTCCTGTTGAGCAGGGAGCCCGATGCGGGGCTCGATCCCAGGACCCTGGAATCATGACTTGAGCTGAAGGCAGATGCTTAACGACTGAGCCACCCAGGCGCCCCATATCCCTTCACCTTTGAAAAAAAAAAACTTAGTCAAACATCACTGTCATTGTTTTAAGATCTTATTTATTTTTTTGACAGAGAGAGAGAGATTACAAGTAGGCAGAGAGGCAGGCATAGAGAGAGGGGGAAGTAGGCTCCCTGCTGAGCAGAGAGCCCGATGCGGGGCTTGATCCCAGGACCCTGAGATCATGACCTGAGCCAAAGGCAGAGGCTTTAACCCACTGAGCCACCCAGGCGCCCCAAACATCACTGTCATTGTAATGTTCGATAGTTTACAGTTGTTTTTTTAGATGATGTCCATGTTAACTTAAGACTTAGTCTGTTAATCGTAGATTTTAATCTGATTTAACTTGAATTTAATTTAAATTGTAGATTTAGTATATTTTGGTTTTATATTATTTATCATTTGTTATATTTATAGATCACCTATTTTAAAGGTACTATAGAGAAGGATATCATTTTTATATAGTTTTTAGTATTATACAGAAATGCAATTGACTTTCAAACTTCCTGAAATCAACCATACAAAATAAAAGAAGCAAATCTTAATTATCATATCACGCATCGTCATTCTGAGATATGCAAAGTTCATCCCTTTAGTGAGGTCCTACTGGTAGAATATGTTTTGAATTTTTTATTATTTTGAAACAAAGTCTTTCTTTTACTCTCATTCTTTTTGGGTTTTTTTTGGTTTTTTTTTAAATTGCTTATTTTTAATTCTTGTGTAATATATATTACATAAAATTTACCACTGCAACTATTTTTTAAAATTGAAATGTAATGGACATACAACATTTATATTAGTTTCAGGTGTATGACATAATAATTTAATATTTGTAGATATTAGAAAATGAATACTATAGTAAATCTAGTTAATATCTGTCACCCTACATAATAATGGATTTTTTCTCCTCATGATAAGAACTTTGAAGATTTACTCTCTTAGCAACTTTCAAATATGCATACAGTATTATTAGCTATAGTCACTACACTGTATATTACATCCCCATGACTTATTTTTTAATTAGAAGTTCATGGCATTTGACAACTTTCACCGATTTTGCCCATCTCCATCCTCCCCCACCACCTCTGATACCCACCAATTTTTTCTCTGTATCTATGAAACTTGTTTTTGTGTTTAAGTTTTTAAAACTCCACATACAGGTGAGATCATATGGTATTTGTCGTTTCCTGTCTGACTTATTTCACTTAGCATAATCTGTGTTGTTGCAAATGGCATAATTTCATTTTTTATGGCTGAATAATATTCCACTGTAGATATATATATACCACATCTTTATCCCTTCTCCACTGATGGACATTGACATTGTTTCCCTATCTTGGCTGTTGTAAATAATGCTGCAATGAATATGGGGATAAATATGTTTTTGAGTTAATCTTTTCATTCTATTGGATAACTATCCAGGATTGAAACTGTTGGATCATATGGTAGTTCTATTTTTAAGTGTCTGAAGGATATCCATATTATTTTCCACAGTGAAAGCACCAATTTACATTCCTACCAATAGTATACAAGCGTTTTCTTTTCCCCTCATTCTTGTCTGTGCCTGCTATTTCTTATCTTTTTGATCATAGCCATTCTAACAAATGTAAAGTGATACCTCATTGTGGTGTTGATTTGCATGATCAAGGAAGTTGAATATCTTTTCATATATTGGTCCTCTATAGGTCTTCTTTGGAAAATGTCTATTTAGATCATCTGCCCATTTTTAAATTAGATTTTTTTGTGTGTTATTGAGTTGCATGAGGTCTTAGTATATTTTGGATATTAATCCCTTATCAAATATATTATTTGCAGATAATAATATATCAAATATATTATTTGCAGATTTTTCTTTTTGTTGGTGGTTCTGTTTGCTATGCAGAAGCTTTTCATTTTGATGTAATCCCACCTGTTTATTTTTGCTTTTTTTTTTTTTTTAAAGATTTTATTTATTTATTTGACAGAGGGAGAGATCACAAAAAGGCAGAGAGGCAGGCAGAGAGAGAGGGAAGCAGGCTCCCTGCTGAGCAGAACGCCTGATGTGGGGCTCGATCCCAGGACCCTAGGATCATGACCTAAGCCAAAAGCCGAGGCTTTAACCCACTGAGCCACTCAGGCACCCCTATTTTTGCTTTTTGCTGCCTTTGCTTTTGGTATCAAATCCAAAAAATTATCACCAAGATCAATATCAAAGAATTTACCCCATGTTTTCTTCTAGAGTGTTTATGGTTTCAGGTCTTGCATTTACATTGTTAATCCATTTACAACTGATTTTTGTGTATTGTGAAAGCTGTTCAATTTCATTCTTTTGCATATCGCTGTCCAGTTTTCCCAGTATCATTTATTGAAGAGACAGTCCTTTCCCATTGTATATTCTTGGCTCCTTGGTCATAAATCAATGGACAGTTTATTTTCTATTTTTAATTTTTAAAAAATTTTTATTGCATTATTTTAGTCACCATAAAATACATCATTAGTTTTTGATGCACTGTATCAATGGACCATTTATGTGTGGGCTTAGTTCTGGGCTCTCTATTCTGTTCCTCTGATTTATGTGTCTGTTTTATGTCAATACCATACTGTTTTGATTACTATAGCTTTGTAATATAGTCTGAAATCAGGAAGCATGACGCCTCCCACTTTGTTCTTCTTTCTTAAGATTCCTTTGCCTATTTGGGTTTATTTTTGTGGCTCCATACAAAGTTTAGGATTTGTGTGTGTGTGTGTGTGTGTGTGTGTGTGTGTGTGTGTGGTGTGTGTGTGTGTGTGTGTGTGTGTGTGTGTGTGTGTGTGTGAAAAATGCCACTGGAATTTTGATAGGGATTGCATTGCATCTGTAGATTGCTTGCCTTGGGTAGTTTGGATATTTTAATAATATTAATTCTTCTAATCCATGAACATGGAATAACTTTTTGATGTTATTTCTGATATTGTTCTTTTTGATGCTATTGTAAGTGGGATTATTTTCTTGATTTCCTTTTCTGATAGTTCACTGTTAGTGTATAAAATGCAACACATTTTTTAATTGATTTTGCATACTGTAACTACTGAACTCATTGATTAGTTCTAGTAGCGTTTTTTGGTGGTCTTTAGGATTTTCTATACATGATATCATGTCATCTGAGATAGAATTTTACTTCTTTCTTTCCAATTTGAACACCTTTTCTTTTTCTGTTCTAATCGTTCTGTCTAGGATTTCTAGTACTATGTTGAATAAAAGTAGAGTGAGTGGACATTCTTGTTTTATTTTTGATCTTGGAGGAAAAGCTAAGTATACTTTTCACAGCTAAGTATGGTCATGGTCATGGCTTTGTCATATACAGTCTTTATATTGTTGAGGTATGTTCTATCTATACCCCATTTGTTGAGAATTTTTATCATGAAAGGATGTTGAAATCTGTCAAATGCTTTTTTTCTAGATCTATTGAGGCTATTATATGATTTTCTTCCTTCATTTTGTTAATGTGGTGTATCACATTGACTGCTTTGTGGATCCCTGAGATAAATTCCACTTTATCATAGTGTATGAGTCTTATAATGTGTTGTAAAATTCAGTTTGCTAATATTTATTGAGGATTTTTTTTTTTGTATTGAGGATTTTTGTATCTATGTTCATCAGGGATATTGTCCTACAATTTCCTTTTCTTGTGGTAACCTTGTCTGCTTTTGATATCACAGTAATGTTGGCATCATAAAGTGAGTTTGGGAGTATTCCCTTCTTGTCTAATTTTTTGGAAGAGCTTGAGAAGGGCTGGTATTAATTTTTCTTTTAATGTTTGGTCGAATTCACTTATGAAGCCATCTGTTCCTGGACTTTTATTCGTAAGGAAGTTTTTAGTTACTGATTCAATCTCTTTGTAAGTAATTGGGATCTTCAGATTTTCTATTTCTTCATGATTCAGTCTTGGAAGGTTGTTCAAATTTATTCATTTCTTCTAGGTTGTCCAGTTTGTTGACATATAAGTGTTTATAGTAGTGTTTATGATCCTTTGTATTTCTGTGGCATTGGTTGTAGTGTCTTCTCTTTCATTTCTAATTTTATTTATTTGAGTCCTCTCTCTTTTTAACTTAGTGCTTTTACTCTCATTCTTGAAAGATTTTCTTGCTGAGTACAAAATCCTAGAATGACAGTTATTTTTCCTCAGATCTTTAAAGATATTGTTCCACTGTTTATGACTCCCATTGTTGAGACATTAGGCATATTCGAATTTTTGGGGGGTGATCTGTCTCTTTTCCATTAAATATGCCACTGTATTTCTTTTTGAAATTGGTCAATATAATTGTTAAATTGTCTCTTTTTCTTTTTAATCTACCATTTTTTGCTTCACATATTTTTGGTTATAGGTGTCAGAAACTTGTGCATTTATAATTGTTAGATCTTCCTGATCAACTCTTTTATTATTATGAAATAACCATCTTTTTCTCTAGTAGCATTGTTTTGTGTTTTATGACTATGGTAACTTCAAACCTCTTATGGTTACTGTCTTCATGGTCTGTCTTTCTCCATTCTTTTTCTTTCAGTCTATTTATGTCTCAGAATCTAAAGTGAGTCTCTTAAGTAGAGAATATAGTTGGATCACTACTTTTTTTACTTTGTGATTGTGTCTAGTCTATTCACATTTAATGTATTTATTAATAGGGTTAGGTTTATGCCTGCCATTATTTATTTTCAAAATGTTTCATGTCTTCTTCTTTTCCTCCTTTACTATCTTTACCGTTTAAGAAATATTAGTGTACCATTATTAATTCCTTGATTACTTTTAAACTTTATTTTCAAGTTATTTTCTTAGGGACTGTTCTAGGGATTATAATATTCATTCTAATTTATCCCAAGGTTAATACTGATTAAGTTCCAGGAAAAATACAGCAATTTTGCTTTATATATATAAAATATAGCTTTATCCTCCCCAGTAACTTTGAGCCATTATTGTTATACATATTGCCTGTATGTGGATTATAGTCCCAACTAAAGAGCATTATTGTTTCATATAATCTTATGATTTTTATATAAATCAAGAGAAAAAAGGAGACATTTTAACTGCCTTTATATTTATCTACATATTAAGCATATTCAATCTCTTCTTTTTTTCCCTTGAATTTAAATTACTATCAGGTGTCATTTCTTTTCAGAAGAGAAAAACTTGTTTTTACTATTTCTTATAAATGGATATCTGTGAGCAATAAATTTTCTGTCTTTTATCATCTGATAAAATTATTTTCCCAACATTTTGGAAGATAATTTTGCTGCATATAGAATTCTTGCCTAATAATTGTTTTCTTTCAATACTTTGAAGGTCATTCCACTACTTTCTGGTCTCAATTGTTTCTGATGAGATGTCACATGTCAATCATTTTGTCAGTCCTACCGTATGTGATAAGTTATTTTTCTTTTGCTGCTTTCAAAATTTTCTCTTTAACTGTGGCTTTTTCAGCATTGTGACTATGATAGGTCAAGGTGTGGATTGATATCTCTTTCTCTCATCTACTTGGAGTTCATTTAACTTCTTAGATCTGTAGATTAATAGTTTTCATCAAATTTGGGAAATACTGACCTTTAATTTTCTACCTTTTTCACTCTCTTGTTTCTCCCTGGGATTTGCATTACATATATGTCAGTCTAATAGGTCACAAAGGTTTTGTTTGTTTTTCTTAAATATATATATTTTTTTACCTGCCATTTAGATTGAATTATTTCTATAGCCCTATTTTCAAATTTACTGATTCTTCTCTCTGCCACCTCAAACTTGCTGTTAAAACCACTCAGAATATTTTTCATTTTGATTACTTTTCAAATCTAGAATTTTCATTTGAGTATTTAAAAAACATTTTAGAAGACTTTATTTTTAGATGACTTTTAAGTTTACAGAAAAGTTAGAAACTACACAGACTCCCTATATACACCTTGTCTCTTGCACACAATTTTCTCTATTATTTTTCTAAATCTTTCTCTATTTTTAATATCTTACTAATTAGTGTGGTACATTTGTTAAAGCTGATGAATCAGTACTGATATATTATTATTAACTGAAGCCCACAACTTACATTAGGATTCACTCTTTATGTTGTGGAGTTCTGTGGGTTTTGTCAAATGCACCTCATATATGACATCGCAGTGTCACACAGAATAATTCACTGCCCTAAAAAATCTGCTGTGCTCCACCTATTCATCCTGAGTCTCCTCTTCTTTCCCTTCTTGAACCTGGCAATTACTGATCTTTTTAATGTTTTTGTAGCTTTGCCTTTTATAAAATGTCATACAACTGGAATCATACAGTCTTTTCAAACAGTCTTATTTCACTTACTAATATGTGTCCTCCATGTCTTTATAGTTGATTTCTTTTATTTTTTTTTAAAGATTTTATTTATTTATTCAACAGAGATGGAGACAGTGTGAGAGGGAACACAAGCAGGTGGAGTGCAAGAGGGAGAAGCAGGCTTCCTGCTAAGCAGGGAGCCCGATGTGGGGCTTGATCTCAGGACCCTGGGATCATGACCTGAGTTGAAGGCAGACACTTAATGACTGAGCCACCCAGGCATCCTATAGTTGATTTCTTCTTATTGCTGAATAATATGCCATTGTATAGATATACCACAATTTGTGGATCCATTCACCTGTTGAAGAACATCTTGGTTCCTTCCAATTTTTGACAACTATGAAGAAGAAAGGGAATTAAAAATTAATGTGAAGATTTTTGTGTGGACATAAATCTACAACTCACTTGGGAAAGTACTTACAGGTGTGACTACTAGATCACATCATAAAATTATGTTTAATTTTCTAAAAAATTGCAAAACTGTCTTCAAAAGTGGATGTACCATGTATCATGCTCCTGCCACATCCTTGTGCTCCACATCCTTGCCATCATTTGGTATCGTCAGTATTTTTAATTTTAGCCATTCTAATAGGCATGTACTAGTATCTTATTATTCTAATTTGTAATTCTCTAATATCAAGTGATGTTGAGAATCAGTTCATGTGCTTATCTATTTATTTATCTATTTTTTATTTATTTATCTTCCAAGATTTTTGTTAGTTAGTTAACATTAGTTAACATATAGAATTTAGTGATTCCTCACTTACATATAACACCCAGTACTCATCACAACATGTGCCTTCCTTAATGTCCATCAAACATTTAGCCCATCCCCCTACCTACCTCCCCTCCAGCAACCCTCAGTTAGTTCTCTATAATTAAGAGTGTCTTATGGTTTGCCTTCTTCTGCTTTTTTTTTTTTTTAATCCTATTTTATTTTTCTTCCCCTTCCCCTATGTTCATCTGTTTTGGTTCTTAAGTTCCACATATGAGTAAAATGATACAGGATACAGGTTCCGCACTCAACACAAAGGCTTGAATTCACAGTCCTGAGATCAAGGGTTGGATGCTCTACTGACTGAGTCACCCAAGTGCCCCTTGAGAATATATCTTTTTAAAAAAGATTTACTTATTTATTTGAGAAAGAGAGAGAGCATGGGGTGCAGAGGGGCAGAGGGAGAGAGAGTCTTAAGCAGACTCTGCACTGAGTGCAGAGCCCAATATAGGACTCAATCCCACCACCCAAGGTCATGACCTGAGAGGAAACCAAGAGTCAGATGCTTAACCGACTGTGCCAGCCAGGTGCTCCAAGATCATTATCTTAATAAATGCTGCTATCTGTGTGGAACTGGAGGAAATATATTGGGAAAGATTTTTACATTGTAGCGGAAGACTCTCTACTTCATTAATCAAAAAAATTCATTACTTCTTTTAGTAAACATTTGTTGTGACCTACTATGGGCAAGCCTATATACTAGCTGCAGTAGAAAATTCAAGAAAACAAAGTCATAGTTCTTGATTGTAAACATTTCCCAAGGACTCATTACATGTTTCTTAAATGCTTACTGTTCTCAAAGATTCATAACCAATATATGAGATAGGTACTTTAGTTACTATGTTTATTTTTAAATGACAAAACTAGGTACAAAAAGGTTAAGTAATTAGATAACGTAATTACTAGTAATGAAAACAAGGTGTGAATCCTTGCAATCTGACTGCAGAGCCAATGCCCATACTATATGATATGATACTATGTAATGTTGTACTACAGTACAGTATATTAGCTTTCATAGAGAGAAAGCTTAGAGGTTTTTGTTTCTTTGTTTAATTTTTATTAACATATAATGTATTATTTGCCCCAGGGTACATGTCTGTGAGTCGTCAGGCTTACACATTTCACAGTACTTAACATAGCACATACCCTCCCCAATGTCCACAACCCAGCCACCCTATCCCTACCCCACCCCCCCCGCCTCCCAGCCACCCTTAGTTTGTTTCGTGAGTCTAGGAGTCTTTTATGGTTTGTCTCCCTCCCCATAGCTTCCTGTTTCATTTCTCTCCCCCACTCCCCCAAACTCTCGCCTTGCCTCTCAAATTCTTCATATCAGAGAGATCATGTGATAATTGTCTTTCTCTGACTGACTTATTTCGCTTAGCATAATACCCTCCAGTTCCATCCATGTCATTGC
>CM053611.1:10172570-10230453 GCA_028646535.1 Procyon lotor
ATATATCTCAGGATGTGATCTATTCTGGGGAATGTTCCATGTGCGCTTGAGAAGAATGTATATTCCGTTGCTTTGGGAAGGAATGTTCTGAATATATCTGTGATGTCCATCTGGTCCAGTGTGTCATTTAGAAGCTTTATTTCCTTGTTGATCTTTTGCTTAGATGATCTGTCCATTTCGGTGAGGGGGGTATTAAAGTCTCCCACTATTATTGTATCATTGTTGATGTGTTTCTTTGACTTTATTATTAATTGGTTTATATAATTGACTGCTCCCACATTAGGGGCATAGATATTTACAATTGTTAGATCTTCTTGTTGGACAGTCCCTTTAAGTATGATATAGTGTCCTTCCTCATCTCTTATTATAGTCTTTGGCTTAAACTTAGAGTTTAATAAGAAGATAACAGATGCAATATATAAAAAAGAAAGAATAAAGAATATGGAGAAATATTTGCTAAATTTCACAATAACAGGGTGTGGTGAGATGGTCAGGGAAGCTTCTGGAAGACTTGGAACTCAAGCTGTCCTTAAGACTAACCTCAACCATGTGTGCTGAGATACATAAATTATGATGTCCAATTATGCCTTTTTTTCTCTTTTAATGAATTGGTAACCCCACTTAATGGCATGCTAAGAAATAAACTGAACATACTGGAAGATTTAAACCTTTTTATCTCTGAAGAGTCATGAAAGCATATCCTCTTTCTTTTTCCCATGTAAACAGGAAGACAACACCTCCCAGAACATCTTGAAGTTACACTGTGACCTTGGGACTACCTTCTGGTCTAAAGAACATGAGTGGAAGTTATGTTGCAATTTCTACACCTGGCCATAAACCTCCCAAATACACAAATTATTTCCCTTCCATTGAGACTGGTGAGAATATAAGATGAAAGAAATTCTTTAAAAGAGAACCCAGAACAGCCACCTGACTGTTACGTAACTATGACATGAGAAAGAAATCTTTACTGCTTTATGCTACTTAGATTTGGAGCTTGCTCATTATAGCAGTTAGTTTTAATTACTCTGACTAATGAAACATATGAATGGTGATCCCCAAAATCATCACCCAGTCTCTTATAGGAAATGTCTTAGATGATTCAGGAAAGTGTGTTTGTAGCCCTCAAAAATTTCTTTTGCTTCGTTGCTTCCTATCTTTTCTTTTGTTGGGTCTGGGAATTTTCAAGAGTGACACTGAATGTATGATAGTCAAAAGAAAAAACTTGGGTTAAGGCAACTTTGATAATTACACACTATTTCAGGGTTAACATTCACAATAACAACAGTATTATTATAAGAGTGAATACTCATTGAACAATTTGTATTAACTGATTTTCTATGTATTTTATGTGCCTTATGTTGTTCAATTTTCAAAAAAATAAAAGATGGGCATGACCATTACTCTTTAGCAGCAGTTCGGTGTGGTTTTAACACTGTTTAAAAAAACTCAGTACTCAAAATGATTTTCAAACTTCTAGAAAAAAAAATGTAGTACATTTTTCATGTGTGAAGATATAAGTTGGCCATATTTCATCAGCACTGATTTTTGCTAAAGTTCTGAGAATCTCTCCTGAAATACTAAAAAAAATATACTTTTCTATCAGACTTGAGATTTGTAACTGAAGCTCATGAGTTAGATGCCGTATTGATCTAATATACCATTAAGTGGCAAAATGGTACGATTCATCATGTTCACATGGGATTATGGGAAATTCTCTCTACTGCTTTGGGTCCCTGTATATATTTTCTCATTTCTCTACATAACAGACTGATGATAGAGGAGTTCTCATTTCAGTCTTTTGTTTCCAACAAGCAAATACATGTAAACAAGCAATTATTTTTGAAGTAGTGTACTTTCTCCTGCACTGTTTAAAGCAATGGTTTGTTTATTTCAAACTGTAAACTCTATTTTCTGCCTATAAAACAAATTACCTTTTGCATGAATATGAGAACACATAGTTTCTCTAAGTTAGCTGGTGAAAATCTCTCTCTTGCTTTAGTGTATTAAATAGGTTATTAAATTCCATTAACTGAAGTGTCTGCAAGTACCTCTGGCTTAAGAAAAACATTTTCACAGATGCCATTTATCCAAGATCAAAAGCGTCTTTTCTGGGTAGCCATGAAACAAAGAGTCAAAACCTTACATGAAGAAGGAAAAACAAAGAAACAAAACTCCATTTACATAAAAATGATGTCATTAAGCTCTGCAGACTGTGGTGGTATCTCACCTACCCTTCTCCAATGTGTGTGTATGTGTGTATATAACAAATGACATTTTATGCACATGAATTTGCCTGTTCAATACTTCAGTGGGAGACGTATGTTGAATACTCTCAGACCGGAATATATCCAATGATTAGCAGCATTATCTTGGGTGCCGACTCTCAGTTTCACTATGGGCACACTCATGTTCTCCTCTAGCTTCAGATGTCTCTCTTCAGTCTCTTCCTCGACCTCCACTTCCCTCCCCTTCCCTTGCTGTGCCTCTGGCCAAATCCCCCTTCTTCTCCTATGTTTCAGAACCAGCTTCCCTATCTTTGTCCCATGTGTAAAATTCACCGGATGTTCATTCGGTCTACGTCACTCCTGAACTTATCTGACACTGCATCCTAAACGCAGCAGGACATTTCTGAGTCCCACTTGGGGTGAGAAGTGGACACTCTCTACGAACCACAGAGCCACTCAAGTCAGCTGATGGTACAGAGCTTTCAGGCAAATACAACCACTTTTCATTATTTACGACAGTTCTAGTCTATAATATCTGGTCACATGTTCATCAGCTGATCAATATATGACCTTGTTTTATGTGCGTTTCTGTATAAGGACATCTTATTTAATACAGATTGCTGACTGATTAACACAGAATACACAGCCAACGGAGCCATAACTCAGACCTGAATGAAGGGTATCTAACACCCATATTTTCTCTGGAAGGAACACCACAGCCTTCCTGTGCTTTGGAACACGTCAGAGCACTTCTGCCCTATGCTTGGGGCTATTTTTTTTTTTTTTAAAGATTTTATTTATTTATTTGACACACACACACAGAGATCACAAGCAGGCAGAGAGAGAGGGAGAAGCAGGCTCCCCGCTGAGCAGAGACCCCAATGCGGGGCTCGATCCCAGGACCCTGAGATCATGACCTGAGCCGAAGGCAGAGGCTTTAACCCACTGAGCCACCCAGGCGACCCTGCTTGGGGCTTTTTGAAACAGTGAAACCACCAACAAACAGGACAAAAATGAGAAAAATGTGGCACTAAATAGACCATGCAAAGGACACTTGTACATAGTACGAGCCGAAACAAGGAGGCAGCGTGTCATCTTGTTTGACCTCAGCTGGGGACAATTAAAATCATTTGCCACTCTGTGCTCTCTGTGAATGTCCACGAAAACACTCTAAGTACTGATGCCAAGACTACACATAAATGTTAGTGAGTTAGAGAATTTGCAAATACAGAATCTGTGAAGATCGACTGTTTAATCATACAAATGTTATGGGCTAGGATGCTCTCAATGACCCCATAAAAAGTTCCATTTTTAAAAGGTATATATTCTTTTTGACATCAGTGATGGCACAACCCAACCAGAATAGAAATTTTTGTTAAAACCACGTTTAAAAAGCCTTGAACTCTCATGTCTACAGAGTGCTTCTAAGTTACAATTCATCATAACGGGCATTAGATTCCAGCTTCCTCTGAGAGCCCTGACCTTCCTTTGAATCCCAGCCTGCAGGGTTCCAGCACCTAAACGTAGAGGTCAGTATTGTCTTGAGGGAAATTCCTTGTTCAAAGGCACAAGGTAGAATTCTTTCCAGTAGTCCTGAAGGAAGAGACAACTATCTTACCATCAAACACCACGGTTTTCTGTGACTGAGGAATAGCTTTCTCGTGGGTGGACTTCTCTTCATCCTGAGAGATTTATGCAAAATGGTATTCTTTGAGTTTTTGCTTCTTGGCTGAGTTTTAGCAGAGTCAAGGAAATCACAGGGCTGGTGTCTGCGGCAAGCATGCGCGTAGGGAAGTGTTGCTATGGAGAACTTCTGGAGGTGTGAGGGGGGAGGTGGGGGGGTGTGGGGTGGGGGAGGGTTTCAAATGGTGAGGTTGGACGTGGAACCAAAATCCTGGGTTTACCTGGATTGGCTTTTTTCTTTAGGATTTACGCTGTGACCCATTTCAATGGGAGTTTGAAACCATGTTTCAAAGTCCACTGTGATGACGAATTCTAGAATATTCTCAGACAGTCAACATGATCTTTTTCACAGGGATTCAGAAGAACTACAACTAGCACTATGAGGTGGTGCTCAGAAACACCTTTTGCTTTAGATCGCAAAAGGAAAATGAGCTCTCAAAGGGTTTTTCAAGTTGCCTTCGGGTTTTGTTAAATGTAGAAATGTTCCTTTCTTTCTTTCTTTACTCTTTTTTGGTCAAATGAAAATGTAACTGTCAATTCTTTCTGAACACAGAGTCATGCCATCGGATACTTGGGGGAAGAAAACCCACATGAAACACTTACCCAGATGGGCTTGCTTACTGAAGACAACTGCCCAGAAGAAAATACCTTTCTAGTGTCTGGAGGTCCCATATGTAATGCTGCTGAGAGGCTTTATTACTCACCTCCGCCTGGCTCCCTGGCTCTGTGACCTTGACCAAGTGACTTAGCCTTCTAAAGTCGTCTCCCCAACTGCAGACTGGAATTTATTACCGAAGTTTATTACCACATTTAATTGTTACTAGATCTTAATAAGAGAATGGATTTACAGCCTTTGAGTGCCTTGCATTCAAGAAGTACTCACTGCTGATATATTATTTCTGCATCATAATCCCCGCTTTCGGTCATTCCGCACTTGTTGTGCCTTCCCCCATCAGCCAAGGACAGCTGAAGCCCACACCCCAGGGAGGGAGTGGTTGGGGTGACAGGTGCCTCAGGAGCAAGAGGACTTGTCCAGGGCCAGAAAGGCAGGTGGGGACCAGAGGGGGAAAAGACGTTAGCAAAATGTGAAGCGTCTTTATTACGACTCAACTGGTTTTAAGGTTTCCATTTCTTTTCAGCAAATGTGTTTTCTTCCTCTCGTGGAACTCAGAACATATGGGCTGCTTGGCAGCTGATTTCTGCAACTCTTAAAGTCAGGATTGGAGAAGGCTGACTCATAATTTCTTACACTGCACGTGTGAAAGCTTTCAAGAAAATGTGGAGTGGGGGGAAGAGCCACGGGGTTTTGGATGATACTCTCAATTGCTTTTCAGTTAAATCGGTAAAAAGAATTCATTGATTATTTGCTTCTATTCCTGAGTTATTTATAGAGAGAGCGAGCTGGCGGGGTGGGGCGGGGAAGGGCAGAGGGGGAGGGAGAGAGAGAATCGTAAGTGGACTCCACCCTGAGCATGGAGCCTGATGGCTCAATTCCAGGACCCTGAGATCGTGACCTGAGCTGAAATCAAGAGTTGGATACTCAACTACTAGCCACCCAGGTGCTCCTCTGACCCTTTTGAACTACTACTACTGAAAGCAGCATGAACAAAAGGTAGTATCACTAGGAAGGACAGAAAAAAGGTAGCATTTGTAGAGCATTGTGGTTTTCCATTCATCTTACTTATTTGATGTTGTGGCCTCCTTGGGAGGCAGGTTTTATCAGTGACAAGGACAAAGGCTCCCAAGGATTACATAGCCCCTGAGGCTTGACTCACTGGGATTTTACTGACTCTAGGCATCAAGTTCTTTGCATTATATCCCACACTTTTTTTTTTTTTCTCTTTAAGATTCACACGACTCCGCTTTGGTTAAAATTAAAGTAACATCAACTAGAACATGATACCTGTTAAAATAATACATTTGAGGAAATCTTCAGTCATCACTGTAACTGATCAGGCATATGACAGATCTTTTACAAGACACACAGTCCCTAACCAGGTCAAGCATTCCTACTAATATAGTGGGTGGGGGGGGGTGAGGCGTCAGCGAGCAAGCCGGACTACCCACGGCTGACAGCACAGTGACAGGGCCCTCACATGAACAAACTCATTCAGTGCCTTGAGTTTCCTTGCAAATAAAGTATTTTTCGCATTCTATACAAGTTTAACAAGAAGTCCAGTAAGCGTCCTTTATTGCCCTTGAAACGGACGAAAGACCTGACAAAGTAGTTCCTCTAAGCAATTTCTTCATTACGTTCCTGGCAGAAGGCCTGGGTACGGTCAGTGGCAATTCTAGAAGCCAGAGTAAGACGGTTTGCATAAGGGGAATAGGGACACGGGAAAGCAGGACTTGGAGGTGATCTACCCCGGCCAAGCGGCCATCATGGATGGAGATAGCTCTTTTGGGAACAAAACTCCCCAGCCTGAACATCAGAGGAGCTCCAACAACTCCGGCGACAGAGGCCAGGAGAGGGGTTAGGGGTCAGACACAATAACTATAAGCTACGTTTCTGCTTCATTCCAGAGTTCGGTTCAAATCTTGGACTCACCACTTAATGACTGCATAACTTTGAGCAAAGCACTTAGACTTTGTGGAGTCCCATTTCCCTGTGTGGAAATGGGGATAACAATGCCTTTCTGTGCGTGGTTGGGAGAATGGAAGATTACGGCATACACTGCACAGCACGCGACTCGCAGTAGACACTGAATAAATAGTAGTGATTATTTTGTATCATTGTGATTATTCACAGTCCTGGGATTGTTAACACCACCAATGCTATAATTTAAAACACATGTGTTCTTCACATTCTAGCAAAGTAGTTCAAAGCCTGTTTTCAAATACATTATCTAGTTTGGGCTTAAAAAAAAAAAAAAAGCCCTGTATATGTTCTGCTCTGCTTATCAAAGGCTCTCCGTAATGCTTACCCAAGGGTAAGTCAATTACACAGGATACTGTTCTGCCTTCTATTATTCTTCTTGAACCACATTCCATGTGGTAATGAGTCAATTTCTTTACTTCCTCTTTCCTCCTACCACATACCATCCCCTAAAAAGATGCCAGTTGTTTTAGCCCTCCTTTGAAAGTGAATATTCATCTCCCTCTCTCTCTTCTCTCTCTCTCTTTTTAACATTATTTAAAGTTGTTGCAAGGTCTTTTCGTGCCCTCCAACCCCAACCCATGTAACAAAATAGTAACGGGAGAAAATTATTTGTGCTTTAGCCAGAGTCTTCCCGCTGAGTACGATGACTTTGTAATGAACTATGCATCCATAAACGGTTGACTCTTTGATCTCTGGCTGCTTGTACAACTCTAAAGAGAAAGGCATTCCAGTCCAAACCACACAAAGAGAGGGGGACACAGGTTATTTATGGGAGCCCACTGACTCTAAGTTTAGCCTGGCTCTTTCGAGATCCAATACACACATCATTTTGACGGCCAGATCTGCTCCCTCCCCTTATGGTGTCTAATGGGGTTGTAGTATAGGAATGTCTGATCTCTGGCTTCTCTCTGGGGTGAGAAAGGTAGCTGGTTTGGCAGGGAGACAGACACATCAGTATTTATAGAGACAGTAGAAAATCGAATCCATATGCCTACAGCGGGAAATCGGAGTAAATCACCAGGCGCTAAGAGGACTTCTGAATTCCCTTTCTGAAGCCAGTTCAGTTTCTGGCCAAGAATAAACAGGACCTATGAACTAGCTCTCTAGCTGCACAAAACCCAGCATCCACACGCCCTCTTTAATCTGACAGTGCTCCACTGACACTGTCACTTTACGGAAAGAAAAGAAATGCCCGCTCTGGCATCCTTGAATTCAGAGGCGATTTTGCAAGTCAGACGCCCGCATTACTCAGTGCACTTTGGTGGCAGAACCGGTGCAGACAGAAGCCATGAATTCCCCACTCGGGCACTGCTGAAGCTAAGTGCAATGACTTCTTGTCAGTGGTTCTCAGATCATGACGTTCTTAGGTGCTCTGCAATATGGCTGAGTATTGATTCACGCCACTCAATAAAGCAAAAGTCAAGTTGAACAAAGACTGTAGTGGAATAGGATCTATCTCTTCTCTTCCTAACTCCTTCTGCAGCAGAAACCAAAATTTTACACGGTGGTGTCAGAATGGGGAGGGCTGTGTGAGGACCTCTGTAATGGGGAAAACTCAAAATGGAAATTGCTTTTCTTAGGGTAGAATATCGAACTAATGGGTTTATGATCAGAATGTGGACCAGATAAATACAGCCAAAGCTGGGGCTCAATCTGGTCATCCCGTTCACTCATTCCAGATCTCAAGTCCACCCACAGGAGGCTGTTTTAGGCAGAGCAAAAGGACCTCAAGGAAATCGGCACATTTACTTTGCTGCCTTTGTGGGAGCCTGACTTTGATTAAAGTCATATTACGGGCAGGCCTAAAAGGGACTCTTACATTTTATTCATTCTATTCAGTCCACAAAGTCATCAGATACCTACCCAGCACCACATATCATTTGCCAAAAAAGTTCATGTTCTTTGACTATGCTCTTATTCTTTAGTCATTAGGCTAGCTTTGAGCCGGAGTCTCAACACAAAGACAGGCATCTAGGCGAATACAAAACATGCCCAGAAACGCAACACGTGTGTCAGTGGCACTGCCCACAGCCCAAAGAAAGAATGGTTAAAAAAATAAAACAGCTGCGTATCAGAGCAAATACATACTGGAAGGAGACCGCAAGGTTCAGCACAGACCTTTTATCTCAGTGGGCTCAGGGAGGAACAAATCAAGAAGCCAAGTTTTACAGATAGATCTTCAGTTCATAATTCATTCACTGTTAAGTTGATGAAGGTTTATTTCGGGATTCGATAAAAAGAAAGACCTTACCTAAAAAGAAAATGAGGAGGAGTCTTCCATAGATAAGCAGTACGATCTTTTGGGGCAACACCCAGGAGTTCTGGGACCGGGGCTCCAACTGTCTCGAGACACAGCATCCACAGTGAGATCAGGACAAACTTGGGACCTCAGTCTCTCCACCTGAAAAATACACATAATAATGTCACTGTTTCCACGGAGCAACTGCTCAGAGCTAGAAATTCATGCTGATTAAAAAATACAGGAAGAACGAAGAGTAGGAGGCATATACAACGTGAAGCACAGAATGCCTTATAATCACACACACCCCTTTGCAATGTATCCCAAATGAGAGGTTTTAACTTCCGGTTTTCCACAAAACATTAGTTGCACCCTACAAAGGAAGGTAAAATGTGTAAAGCTAAATCAACTATGAAAATAAGAGCAAGTTTCCGTAGCTGGGGGTAGAAGATAATTGGGGAAAGCCAAGTGAGAATCAGAGTGGCTGAATGAAAGGCAGAACCATCTCTGATAATGCCTTTTGCTCCCTTTGTTGGGGGGTGAGGGTCATGTGTGTCCTCATAAGAGCCTACTATGCAGAGATGCTTGAATTCCATGAGTCCTCCTGTGCCCAGTGAGAAATAACCACGGGACCACAGGAGGATGTGGGGTGGTGGTGGCAGAGGGGCTGGGGTGAGTACTCCAACAAAGAACATGAGTTGCCCTATATAGAGATTTTGAAATCATGGACAAGGCCAAGAGGCACCTCTTCTGTGAAGGACTCTTCCAGGATCACTGAGGAGCCCCAGAAAATCAAACTTGACATTGCACTCTTCCCCTGCAGTCAACAGATTCCTACGCTTCCAGAAGCTTTGGTGAGTTGAGTTGATGTCCGTGAAATGAGTGCACATAGGATAGTACAACTCTTTAGAACAATTCCCCAAATGGAAATTTGTTCATGTCAACTCTTATTAAGATCCAGAGAAACACATTTCTAAATGGAAAGAAAATCATGGATGAAACTATGAGAAAAGTCATTGAACACAACTAAAATGTGTCACAGAGAGATCTAGTGTTGACACTAAAATAGCTATGTTATTAAAATTTGAACAATTAGAATGGATCGTAATCATTGTTGAGTTTTGACCCTGAAACAGCCATGCTATTAGACTTTTGAAATATTGACTATGTCCATACCATTTAGATTATTTCCTGTGTTGAGTTCAAGTAGTTCTAGATGCTAATATAATGAAGAATAGTCTTTCACCTCTGCTGATCTACATTCCAGGCTCTAATGTTGAATCTACTACCTCTTTATCATGACGCTTTATGGACATTCTTGCTTAGTTTGGGTTCTTCCTTTTGATACTTGCTCTACTTACCACACTAGGCTCTGTTAGCCACTGAATGACAAAAATTGTGAAATGCTGAGAATTGAAATCACTATGCCAACTACCTTTAATAAAGAATCCTACTAAGCCCGCTAGAATCCCTTTTCATCCAATAACAACTATCCGAGAATGGCAGAATGGATTTCCCATTCTCACAAGGAGTAAGAGTCTCCACATTAAAAATTTTTCCCCCAAATATGTTTATTTTATTTTTTCAGTGTTACAAGATTAATTGTTCATGCACCACACCCAGTGCCATGCAATACGTGCCCTTCACACTAAAAATTATATTCTTACTGAGTCTTGGACCAAGGATGTGAACTCAGGTCAGTCTGACTTCAAAATCCAAGATCCTTCCACTTATATAAACTATGGACCAGGCCAAGGAGTGACTGTTTTAACAGATAAAACATTTTTAACACAGCTACGTGATTGCTTTATTACAACGAAGACAAGGACCGGTTTCTACTGAGTGCCCAGCACTGCTCCCCACACATTGGCTCATAAGACGATCACAACCCTCTGGGCAAGGAGGCATCATCAGCCTCATTTCACAGATGACCACATGGAGGCTCACAGACCTTACGTAAGTTGTCCAAAAAGCATATTGTAAATGGCACAGCCTGATCTCAAACCCACATGAGCCTAATTCCATAGCTCTTTCTCTCAATGGCTACTGTTTCTGTATCTGTCATAGCTTGCAATGCTGTGTGAATACATTTACTGTTGGGAACAAAATTGCCAGCCTCTCCATGTTTCTTACATCTTGTCATCCAAGCACCCAGTCTGGCTCCCATGCCACCACACCAGCTGCGAGATCACCCCTGCTTCTAAGGCTTGCAGCCCTACCTCCCCCCAGGATCTGCTCAATTCCA
Organism: Procyon lotor; assembly: GCA_028646535.1. Taxonomy (NCBI): domain Eukaryota; kingdom Metazoa; phylum Chordata; class Mammalia; order Carnivora; family Procyonidae; genus Procyon; species Procyon lotor. The sequence continues at coordinate 10,183,565 of CM053611.1, forward strand.
AACATTTATATTAGTCTTCTCTGCTCCTCCTCCCAAAAAGCTTTTGGCACCCCAGTGGCTGCCATTTCAGTCTTCTTCCCCCTTCTTACTCATGCCACTACATACAAAAGAAAGAAGGGTCATATGAAAACATTATAGACTAGAAGGCAGGCAAACTATGTGTAAACAGAGTAGAGATATTGCAATAGAACAGGGACACACATCCTGAATTATTTGCTGGTCACTGGGGATTGTGGGGAAGTCATCATAATCATAATCATAATCATCATCCACTGCTTAGGTATCCTTCTAAAAAAGTTCTCTAGAGTCAGATGTGGTGAATTCAGACTAACTGGGGAAGGTAATTAAAAGTGTATTATTATAGCATATTTTCAAATAGATATATTTGATATATATGTGTGTATATATATATATATATTTAAATGTTTATTAGTCCATCTAGAACTTTTTTTTAAGGAAGGGAGGTGCAGAAGGGGAGAGAGAGAGAGAATCTCAAGCAGACTTCCTGCTGAGCATGGAGTCCAACATGGCGCTCAATCTCACCAACCTGAGAACATGACCTGAGTCAAAATCAAGAGTTGGATGTTTAACCGACTAAGCCACCCAGGCAACCCTAAATAGATATAGTTTTATTACTTGTACACAAGGTAACTTCAGCTACACTATTAAATATAGCCAAGTAGAAGACTTTAATATTTTCTTATAATGAATAAGAACATTTGTAATCATTTGGTTGTTAAAAGAGGAAATGAATGCATTGAAGGTACTTGGTATTACTAGAAAAAAATCTCATCATCAAGTAGATTAAAAGGACTCTGAAATATTTTGAATATTCTTGCCTAGTTTTTAAGATCTGGGAAGAGAGATTTTACTTAGGTAAATATTAACTTCAAACCAGCTGAGTTCCAAGTATTTCAAAATTTAAGATTTTGAGACAACATGAATATAAAAACTACTAAGTCTGATTGAAATTTTGTTGTTTGACTGCTGCAAATTCCTATTAGTGGCAGAACTGCAGAAAACACTCTGTGATTCTGAGTGGCTTGCTAATCCGTGGTCATCCTATGCTAGCACCATCTTTATGGGAAAAGCAATTGTGAAACCTGCCTCTTTTTTGCAACAGAATTTCTCCCTCTGGCCCACTGGCTACCACTTAGATTTTCTCATTTGGGGAATCCAAACTGGCTGCATAACTTGATAGAATATAAGAATATAAAATGAGAATTCTCCTAACTATGAAATAGTGGATGATATTCCAAGTTAAAGAAATACCACTGCAAGAGTACAAAGGTCAGGAGGCCTTTCTAATTTAGTTGCTATTAAATAAGCATGTAAATCCTTTGCTAGTTATTGCTGGTTTCATGTGAAGCACGGGAGAGATGTGAAGCTGAAAAAAATGACATCATCCCCTCCAACACGCAAGCTGTATTCCTCAGTGCCTGATGCCAACTGTATAAAGGAATGCTTTACTGAGTTGGACTTAAAAATGCTAGAAATTATTACAATATATTAACCATGCTTACAGCAGTGTTATGAAATCTATAGTAGCCTTAATAAATCAGCAGAGGGCACATGGAATTTTTATTAGCCAGGGTTTTCTAATCCGTTTTCCCCTCTATAATAAATACAGGAGGGAGGAGTTGAGCGGCAGGGGGAGCTGTCCAAAATCCGAGGCCTCCGAAATACCTGGGAAACTCTCTCTGCTGTACAGACTCCAAATTGATTTTATTGAATTAACATTTTAGAAATAAAGGTATTACTGGGGAGGGCCAGAAGGCAAAGTACATAAAAGTCAGGAAGTGGGTCACAAAAAAAGAAAAGCACCAGGGAAAGAACATTTGTTTGAAAACTTCGGTAAGGTTAAGTCCTCTTTTTTTTTGTTGTTGTTGTTGTTGATACAAATGAGCTTACTCATCATGTTTGGAGGCAAAGAAGAAAGAGTCAAATGGAGGATAAAATGGAAAATAGTTGAGAGAGAGTTCCGGGGGGACTGATATGGATCCAGAGGACTGGCAGAGAGACTGATTTTAGAAAAGAAAATGAAAGCACCCCCTCACTTTTCCTCTTGGCTTCAGGGAACCATGAACCAGTCAATGTCCCAATGAACCGCACCAGTCAATGTCCCCAAAGGGCAGTCACTCCAGGCATACCTGGGTACAATCTTCCCCTCCTTCCCTCCTCCACTAGCCCCTGTACCTCCCATGCAACTAAATTTGCAGGTGGAGGAAGAGAGAGGCAGGAAAGAGAAGCAGAGCCCCAGAATCAAATTCTCTGGAAGGAAGTATGTGGCCACAGATGCTTGAAGCCTTTCATTCCTTCCATGAAAGAATGTCCCAGAAATGCTGTCAGACAGTTAAGGGACTGGGCTTATGTAGTCTGTATGTCAGGAATTAGATGCAAAATATATGTTTGACTTCCAAGGAATAAAATGAATTGTCATGGTAGAGAAAGTTTCACGGAGGAAATATTATCCCGAAGCCTTCTAGCTTGAGCCTCTCCCTTCTAACTCACCACCACAAATTATTTCCATAATAAAAATGAGCTCCGAGAACAAACTAATTACATGGGAGAGCAACTTATACTTCACTGCAGTTTTCACAATATATTTTTCCATCAAATATGAGTTAGCCAAAGTAATTAGGAAAAATGATTAGCAAAGCTCTTTATTGACTATGGATTCAAGTCAAGTAAAAAAAAAAAAAAAAAAAAAGCTTTTTTTTTTTTTTTTAAATGGCTTTAAACCTACATTTTCTCCTGAGCAGTAATCTCTGTTCCCTTCCACAATAGCTTTTTGGGGACATGTAATCTGAGAGAATAGAACTCTCCTGAAAGAATACCAACTTCTTTCCTTCCTTCATGCTAGAACTTTCTGTAAAGTTGGTAGAAAATTGTGAAATGTGGCTGCTTCTTCCTACCTGAGTGCTGAAAGAAGAGCACTGTTGAAATCCCAGTACAAACCATCTATAGGTGAGCCTCAGGAATCCTTCCGGATTTGGAGAAGCTTTGCCCACTGAGCTGTGCTAGTTTTCAGTTCTCAAGTAACACTGAGCTTCTTTCTACAAAATAACAGCAGGTTTGAAAGGCATTTGCATTTACTCTTTATACCTTTACATTTTGAAATATTCGGGATGCTTAGGAGTAAAGAGAATAAAGTCCATCTAGCTGAAATTACATTTTTCCATGTGAGCAACTTAGGTTTAGTTGGAAATTCCACAACGTAAGCTGAAACCAGCATCTCTCTCTACTTTTGTGTGTTCTGGGCACTTGCGCTTATAGAAAAACTTGAGTGCTTAAAAAAAAAAATCCAACAAACCAACAGAGATGAAGTTAAAATTCATTTTTTAAATTATTAAATTTTTATTTTATGTGCAAATCGAGATAAAATTGATTAGTATTACTTTCTATTATTGCGTGATTATTTTATTACTTAGCTCTTCCTAGAAAATACAGCTTCTAAGCACTGTGGTGTGGCTATTAGCATGTCAGGTGAAGCAACTGATTTTTTCCCTCCATTTTTTCTTTAACAAACCATTGCGTGGCTACTTTGTGGCAGGCACTGTGCCAGCTGCTGGGTACACAGTAAAAAAGGAAAATTGTCTGGTTCCCGCTTTCATGCTGTCGAGTGAGGAAAAACCCCTTGCAAGAAGTATTGGCCCAACGCTCTCCTTCTCCCATAAAGAAATGGTCTCCTTCCTACATAATAAAGCCACTTTGTCCCTACATTCCCCAAACCCAGGCAAGAAGGGGGTATAAGCAAAACTATAATAATTTGACATCAGCAGTCCTTGCTTCCTGAAGAACATAAAGAGAAGATGTTTTCTAAAAGTCTTTGAAACGACAGTGTCTGCTTCACATAAGCATGGATGACCTTTGGGACATACTCAAAGGTGGAGGTGAGCTGAAGAGTGAAGCCGAGGGGTTCTTTCTCTGTGAAACCAGACACATGTCCCTCTGCTAAGGGTTCATACCAGCACTGTGACACCAACTGAATCTGCAAAGCATATTTCCATCATTTGTGACTTTCACCGCAGCAGCCCAATGAGATGGGCCATTTTATGACTTCCATTTTACTCCAGAGAAATAAGAAACAAGAGGTTAAATGACTTTCCCCAAGTCAATAACAGACCCGGGACCAGGATTAAGAGTTTATAAATCCCTAACCTGTGCTGAGCGCACTCAACCATACACTTAACCTTGCCAAAAAATAACGGCTTCATTTTGCTGTTTCACTAATTAGAATCAAGACACATTAGGCAAGAATGTAGCACCTGGCTCATGACACAGTGACATTATTTTATTGCTGTTCCAATCCCAAAACTCCCATGTTCTTCAAACTCCTCAGTGCTTTTATGAGACAGTTCCTGGATTATCAATTCAACTGGTGTCTATTCCCATGCATCACATATTTGCAAAACCGCCCTAAGAAAACATTGCTTGGGAAGCAATGGAAATTGTAGGAAAGATGCTCTCTTAGTAAGGAGGAAGCCATTTACCCTAATTTGGTTATATTTATATATTTAATTATAATTAAGATATTTTTATTATTATAAATTATAAATAATATATTTATATATAAAATGGTTTAGTATGTATGTACATATATTTGCACACAATAAATATGTATATTTATTATACTACAAATATATAATATTTATAATATAACAAATATTTGGCGCTTGACGGATATTACCCCCAAAACTGAGATTATGAACACGTCAGGCACTCTAAGCTGTAATGGTTCCAGAAATGATTCTATTGTTTCTTCATCCCATTTTCCAAATTGACCAGTTATTCCCTAAAAGCTAACAGAGTGCTAGGGAACTGGCTCTTCTATTATTTTGTCCGATCCCCTGGGAGATCATCAGCTCTCTGAGGGCAAGAGCTATGCCGTTCTCAGGGCAATGCTTGACACAGGGCAAGAGCTGAACAAAAATTAATATGAATCGCCTCTGGTCTATCATGCTAGCCTTGTATACTTTTGAATTTTAGTAACATGGATTGGAGGCAAAGCTTTACAAGACACAGGACAACACATTTTCTGTTTTACAGCTTAGGGCAGGGAATTACATAATTTTAAATAATGCCATCTTATTTCAGACGGTGAAACCACTGAAAAATGGACATTTCAGATGAGAAAATGAAGGGCGACATACTTCCAGTAAAATTGAATTTGGTATTGGTTTTAAGGGAAAAAAATCCAACCTCCTCTTAATGATGCTGTCAGATTTACTAAACATTCCCACAGTTTTGAAGTTTGAATGCCACCTAAGGGCTTTCTGTGAAGCTCCTGTACAGGGACCAGAAAGGTTGAATTTGAGTTTGGTCAAGACTGAAACAGTGAGTAATGGACACAGCTTCGTACTGCCCCCTGGTGGTGTCACGCTCAGCTGTGCTCGCAAACTTCATCAATCTTGGACATTCTCTTTGGCTTCCATAGCAATACCTCCAGGAAAGACTTCTGAGCTCAGATTAATAAATTTAGTCTCAGGCCCCTCCTCAACTTTCATATATTGCCTCTGTTCCATTCTTTGCAGCTTGCCCTGGGTAGCAGGGAGGAAGGCAAACTGCTCGTGAATCCGTTAGGATTCCAACGGAGAACCCAACAATCCTTGTAGCACAGGTGCGAGATGGCACTGAGCAGGGGGACCGTCCTAGATCTGAAAATCAGCCCAAAGTTCCCTATCATCGGTCCTCCCAAACCCTCATTCTTCAGACTCCCACACAGTCACATTCGCATCCTAGCCAAGACATGGCAGCTAAAAGAACATGAAGTCAGGTTTAGCTTCAGCAGTCTTGAACTTGTGGTTCAGAAATCAAAAAAGGTGAGGGTTTGTCTAGGCCAGGGTGGGTTGGGAACACAACACACTCATTATGAGGTTAGTCGAAAAGGCACTGGTTAGGCCACTCACACTGCTCCTTTTCCCTGTAAGTATCCCCAGGTATTGGGGATTTATTTAGCAACTCAATGTATGTCCCCATCCACCAGATGGAGAAAAGCAGAAGGGTTTTTTTAACCTCAGGACCATTTCTTTGGTCTCCTGAATGCCTAGGAGCCTGGGCTGAAACCCAGGTAAACTCTGAAGACTCTCCCCCATCCAGCATCTCTTTAGAAAAGGCTGCCTACACATAGCCAAACACTTGAACCCCAAGACGATGAAATGGCTGGATAGCCACCTAGTAACCAGAGCCTTACAAGGAGTTCCCGAAGGTGTTAACTGCTTCTACTCAAGGTGATGAGGCTGGGGACACAGCTCAGGACGAAAAAAGAGAAAAAGCTATGAAGCTTGCTATTTAGCCAACTTACACAGGTGAGGATGAAAACGAAGCTTTCGGAATCCATGAGGAGGAGAGACTGCAAGTGGCTCATAAATGTCACGCACACAAAGCAGGGTGACGTGGAACTGGCTGTGATCTTCCAGACCCTGCTGCCCAGCAGTGTGGATTCAGTCAGTCTGGCTGGTTAAGTGGGTTTGCCCTCCCTTCCTCCCCCGACCCACCGCCTTCCGCACTCTATATGTGTCTTGTAACTTCTGCAGTTACAAGCTCCCTGGCTCTTCTGGTCCATCTGGAGGTGCCAATGGGGACGTCCAGCCTAGCAGCAGGTCCCCATGATGGGAGCCCTGACAACTCACACCCTGACATCAAAGACTCCTTCTAGACCATTGGCTTACACATGCTCCTTCTTATCCCACCATGAGGGCCTCCAACAAAGAATGATGGAGCTGGGTTCCCTTGACCTTTGCCATCTGCTGCATAAACCTATCTCATGTGGACCATCCCTTATCCTGGTGGCTTTTCAACCTCAAATCAGGCCGTGAGCATCTTCCAAGGGACTTCCTTCAGTTTCCTTCCTTTGTCAGCATCCATCATTTTCTTGTTGACCTTTCTCTTTTTGACCTTCAAGAGGTGGCTGGGGGGTAGGCAAGGTATTGTGTCTCCTTCTGGTCCAGTCACGCAAAATACTGACATACGTATGTACTGGAGATTCAAGACTCTTCATTTGTATTTCTCTGTTCTTTTGTCAGACCCACTACATTTTTAGTTGCTTCCCTTCATAAGCTTTTGCTTTTTGAACATACTTCTGAACATGTATTTGCTGCAACAATTTCCACAAGGAAATAACAATAAAGACTTATAAATTCACACGAGGAGCACAACCCAAAGCACTAGCCCTCATCTTTCTCAATGTTATGGTATTGTTGCAGAGTCAGAAAAGAATTTTTGCCAGAGGAGTAGCTCATAAAATCAGGTCTGGGGGAAATCAGGCAACTTGGCGTTGTGTCCTATGTTAATGGATCACAAGACAATTTATTTTCTCTACTTTCCACCACGGATAGGTTGTTTCCTAATAGGCTTGTGATGGGTAGGACTGTTGTATTTAAAGAGAGAAATATAAAGTGCTTCAGGCTGGTATTCAAGCTCCTGTAAAACAGACCTATCTAACAATTCCTCATTATGAATCCCTACTCCCCCAACAGATTATTTTCCTTCCTGATCCTGATATACGTGATTTTTTTTTTATAAAGTGGGTACACATGCTGTTCCTTCCCTAAAAGGCAGTTCCCTGTCTTCTCTACACATCTGGAACCTATGCACATTTCCCGGTCCAGCTCAAATGCAGGGCAGTATATGATGTCATCCCCTCTGTTGGATCAGAGCTTTCCACACATGCGGGCACATGATCTACCCCCTCCCCCCACTTTTCCATCCATCTCTTTATTTCCCAATTAATTAAATAGTAAGTTCCTAAAGGACCTCACTGTGTATTTTGATATTCCCATTAAACACGGAACCCGGAGCCATGCATGTCTTGGACGCCTAGTGAATAGATCGCAGACTACAGGAAAAACAAGAGAGGCCTACGGAAATGGGATGGCAGGACGGTATTTCTCAGCACAAAACTGAGTTGGATGTGATGCTAGAATCCATTCAGGGAGCTGCAGGGTTGCAGGGCCGGACCTTCACTTTCTTGTAGACTGAACACTGGGTTCACAAAGCACAACTTTTGCTAGGAATTAGGAAAATTCTCAAGTAGTTTGACAACCCAATCAACACAGACAGCACAACCTGATAATTCTGCTTCTGACCCTAATTTAAGTGGAAAGAAGGCTTCCAAGCCTCACTTTGCTTTTATGTGTAAATGGAGTCATAGGCAACTCTTGAATTTTCAGGGACAGGTCTCAGTTTCATTGTCACTATATCTTACCTGCCTGCAACTTCCTCATTTATAAAGCAGGGGATTTGGAATATTAGGTCTTTCTCCAAGTTTCTTTCCACTTTTATAACACTCTTTCCTACACCCTTACAACCTACGTTGTTTCCCTAGGGCCCTTCTTACCTCTCTGGCTTTCACTCCATTCATCAGTTAATAAACTGATTAACAACCACTTAATACCCATTAATGCCCAGGGTAAAAAAAAAAAAAGAAAAAAAAAGCAGTCATCCTATCTATTGGTCAGAACCTCTTGTAAAAAAGATACACAGCAACAATTTAAAAATAATTAAAACACACTTCCTTAGCTTTCATTTGATTGTGGCTTTCTGTTCTTCCCCCAGTAACTTCATTTTTACAAAGTTTACTTTATCAAACTTTAAATACTTTAAACAAATGGGCTTCCTTTGGGAAAAAAGAAAACTCAGAAAAAAGTAAAATATGTGCTTTTCTCAAATATATTTTAGATAACCTCTTCTTTTTTCAGCACCCACAGATATGACTCATCATTAGAAGAAGAGAAAGGTACCCATAGAAACCAAATGAAGATAAAAACGTGGATTGAATATAAACAAAAAGACCACCTCATTTTAAAAAAGGTTATTAGTAATGGTGAAAGATATTATATTAATATTTACTGGAAAGAGAAAAATGATTTCTTAAGGCTTTACTGAAAAATAAAAAAGGTGAATAGGGAAAGATTTAAGCAGAATTTAAAAATAAAAACAGGAAAATCCAATCCCTTGACTTGTGTGGTGCTTTTTATAGAACCTGCTTAGTTGGGAAATACGTGCCATGATTCACTTTTGAGGTTAGGAGACAATACGTTTAATCAAACAGCTCTTCTCTCCTTTTTGTATTGCTCATAACCAATGAATTAATACCGATAAATACACAACATGCCCAACTCCTCAGTACTTCTAAACCTAATTATATATGACAGAATGAGAAGGGGGACATAGAATCAACTTACTTTCAGAGCCTGTGCCCAAGGTGAATGTATGAAGGAATTACTATTTTTATGTATCTACTGTGTGCCAGTACTGACCAAGGCACGCACCATTCGTTGCTGGGTTAGCCCCTGCTACAGTCCTAGCAGTTAGGTATGGCATCCTTGTCTCGTTGATTAAGGACCTGCGGCTCAGGGCACCTAGGTGGCCCAGTCGGTGAAACGTCTGCCTTTGGCTCAGGCCATGATTTCAGGATCCTGGAATTGAACCCCATGTCAGGCTCTCCACTCAATGGGGAGCCTGCTTCTTCCTCTTCGATCTCTCTCTTTCACTCTCTCTCAAATGAATAAAATCTTTAAAAGAAGAAGAAGAAGAAGAAGAAGAAGAAGAAGAAGAAGAAGAAGAAGAAGAAGAAAAAGAAGCAGCAGCAGCAGCAGCAGCAGCAGCAGCAGATGAGGCTCAAGAAGCTTGAGTAACCGGCAGTTATTCGCGTGTACAACAGAGTTAGATTTCCGTGAGGCCCAGCACTGTCTTCTTAAGTCAATAAGACAAACTGGGTATGAGTTACTTGCTTAGTAAATTACAGTTATGTGAAGGTAGATCTGATACCAGATTTCCTTCTACTACAGCCTTCCTAAATAAGAATCTCTAATTAAACATGTAAGAAAACACCTTTAAGTTTCATCTTCACTTTCTTTAAACACCGTTTCCTCTAAAAGTCTCATGTAGGGGAAATGCTCTCTTGAGGGGTGAGACTAGGATAGGAAGAACTTGCAGCCATCTCTGAGAAAGAATGTGGAGTCATTCACAAGTACTTACAATGTTATAGTAAATTTTATATTCAGGAAAAGATTCAAAGATCTATTGTTTTCATAAGAAAAATTCCAGAGTTGAGCTCTGGGAATTCTCCATGGCCAAGTGGGTCTTGGACTCCATTAACTGCTCTAGAGTCAAGGCAGTAGTTGCGTTCCGGATCAGTCAAGTCACTGTCCCTATCAGTTTTTGAAATCTGGAAAATGAACTGATTTGGTATGTGACTTACATTGCTCTTTCTAATGACAAATGTGTGAACCTCTGTGTCACATTTTTTTTTGTCTTAAAGACCATAAAAGTCAGCTTTAATAAGTCTCAGAGAAATCCAGTTCTAACACACACACACACAACCATTTCATCTGATGAATATAACTGCAACTTTTATGTCTTCTTTACAACTTTGGTAAAATATTTTAATTAAATGATTACTGATGGTGAGCACTGCTCATTTCTGCAGACCTGAGGTAGGATATATTTCATGGCTGCAACCTAAGGTTTCTGCCCCAGTCACCACGAGTTGTGTTTCATAGGACTTAGACTGTGCTGATATTTCTAGAAGAGTTAAATGAAGTAGAATATTTTTCAGAGATGAAAATAAAAATTAATGGAAATTTTGCTTTTCATTAATCACATCAGCAAATCAATGTTTTATATCAAGCTATTATGTAACAAGATTCTAAATTGTGTTCCCACGAATTTCTGGGTAAAACATTTCCATATGGTAAGATCCGTAAAATTCTGTAACACATTCACAAATCATTGTGACAAGGAGCACTGGTATTAATTTCTTAAAGTCAATGTCATTTTTCCAATATAATTTTATGATTTTATTTCCTCATGCCTTGAAACTTAAAAAAAAAAAAACTGCATGCCTTCTTAGAAAATAAAGGTATGTAACCATCAACATAAATGAAAAACAGATCATGCAGTTCTCACGTATACATTTTGTAACCTAAGGTAAAGCCTGTATTCTTACTCTATATTACAACAATCGTTTATTTCTTTTACGGTATTTATCAAAGTCTGCGTGTCTTTTGTAATTTATTTGTTGATTCGGTCTTTGTTTGACTTTCTAACTACAAAGTAAACTGGTTCGGGAAGACATAATCTCTCCAGGTGTTCTGAGCAGAATGGGACATAAATAAGGGAATTTCATGGTTACAAAGATGTCAAAAAGGTAGAAGGAGAACAATTAAAGTTTGCCACTAGCTTCCAGAAAGTCAGGAAGTTTCTGAAACTACTGGTGATAATCATAGCTGCAGGAATAACTGAAACCAGTGATTACAGCAATACCCAGAGCTGCTGAAAAATCTCACATCTGCTGCAGGCTGGACACCTGCCCGCGGAGTAAGGATTTGGCTTCTAGTTTCCAAATTTTGTGAGAATGCATCTCATCGGCAGAATCTAATCTGGGACCCTCCTGGCAAGGGGTTCTAGGAAATGAGTTCTCAGGTTTCCGGCCCCTGTGATGGTAGGTGGTGCACAGAGGGAGTAAGTGTTGCTGGGCGGTCTGCAGAAAATTCGGTACAAGCTCCAAATGGGAAGGAGCCATGATGCTTTCATTTGTTCTCATGGTAAATGGTCTCAGGATCCCGTACAGTCTTAAAACTTTTTGAGGATACGAATGGGAACTTCCGTTTATCTACCAATATTCACCATAAGGGAAATTAAAATTATGAACACATAACAGTGCTAACTTATTAATTCATTCAGAAGTGACAATAATAAAATCTTACATATTAACTTAAATATTTCTTAGGAAAAATAACTATATTTTTCTAAAATAAAACAAAAAATTGTGGAATGCCTGGCTGGCTCAGAGGGTAGGGCTTGTGCCTCTTCACCTTAGGGTTGTGGGTTTGAGCCCCACTTTGGGCACGGAGATTATTACTTCAAAATTTTTTTAAAAAATAGTGACAAGAGTGGTATTGTTTTACATTTTCAAAAATATTATTAAATGTCTAGCATAACAGGCAATAGCTTCTCTATCTTCTATTAAGATACTAAATACAAGACCAAAAAATACAAATAACTTTTTAGTATTGTCATGGAAATAGTTTGGCTCTTGAAGACCCCCTGGAAATTCCTCAGACACTCAGGGTCCCTAGACCACATTTTTTTTTTAAAGATTTTATTATTTATTTACTTGTCAGAGAGAGCACAGCAGGTGGAGGGAGAAGCAGGCTCCCCACTGAGCGGGGAGCCCCATGCGGGACTTGATGCCAGGACCTTGGGATCATGACCCGGGCTGAAGACAGATGCTTAACCGACTGAGCCACCCAGGCACCCTAGACTACACTTTGTTAACCATTGTATGATCATATCATTAGCCACAAGCAAAATTATCTGACACATAACAGATATGTCAAAGATATCTGTTGGATGAAAGAGTAAAAAGGACACGGTACTGTATAGTTCTTTTTCTAGTACATGTAAGCAACAATTTGTACATGTTCTCAAAGGAAGACTTTCTCTTGCATTCATTTTGTCTTTCTTGTAGTTTTTGCTAGAAGACAGGGAGCATGTGAGGCCACACTTCAGAAGTGACATAATTTGACTCAGATCAGCCTAAGGCAAAATTATGAATTGAATATTCAGTGTCCTTCACACCCCTCCACTCCATCCCTTGTCACTGAATCAAAATAGCCTTATCAGACCATTGTCCCTTCCAATGCTTGAGGCACAGTTTTATGAAGTTCTGCTTTCCAAATTCGACAACCTGTACCTCTGAGAGGCACTTGGTAGAGTGTCAGGAGTATTTAAAGCCATAATAAATGGAAGGAATAATACTAGAATATTGATTTTACCTGAAGTCTTCAGGATAACAATATCTTAATAACTGCATTAAAACAAAGATACTTCATGAATCGCATGATAAATTAGACTGTCTAAATTCTTCCTTTCTTTCTGCCACATGGTCCAAAGGAAACGAGGAGGCATGTGTAGTTGGCTGAACCCAACCTAAAACCAGGACCCATACCAAGCGAAATTGGAGAGCCGTAAGGAAGGAAAACACTTACTGTTTTACCCCTTGAGATTTTGATTTTGTTTGTTACATGGCAAACACCGATAATACAGGAACTTGTAGCTAAAAGTAGAATGCCAGTAACAAATCTCCACAGCATTGGCTATGGGATCAGGAGACAGGAAATAAGGAGATCATTATAGGGAGAATGGAATAATTGTTACCTCTGATATGTAACTGACAAAACTTCCAGTCAGATTGTCCTCTATGGTGAAATTCAGAACACAGAAAAGATCCAAAATAACTTGTGGCATTGGGTGAGAGTTTTGAGGCAAAGTATTGCTAGAATGAGCTGGCTCCTTATAAGAATGATAAGAATTCAGAAAAGTCCAGTTTGCAAAAGAATAGAGAGCCCAGAGATTTGAGGATTTGTAGGGTTAGAAAATGAAACTGTTTCTTATCAAATCAAAGATGAAGCCATTAAGACGCTGCCTCAGGAAAAGACCTGATCCAGGGCACTGTCATTAAAATGCACCCTCAAGGCAAACACTAACTCAGGACTCAAGACTTGTAGTCACATCTTTTTAAAGACACCTGAAAGGATTTAAATGGCTCCTACAGAAGGTTTTAACTTGAAAATTGTTCATTTCTACATAGATTAAAGGTATGGTCCCCTAGAAATCTATTAAGCTTAAAGGACTATAATATAATCAAGTCTACAGAAAGATCTATGTCCAGAAAGAACGGTGGGTGTGGCTTAGGTACAGGGGATTGCCTGGAATCAAACACATGGAAAACTACAGAGCTTTTGAGATAATTATATTGGCAGAACTACTGTCAGACTTAATTAAAAGAACGTATAGTTGGCTATAAAAAGACTCAAGGGCAACCAAGTCCATAGGCAGGAAGCAGGCAGAGAAACCTGCTCAGCCACCAGGAAGAAGATATTCACAACTCTCCTTAAACATGGACATGAAAGACGATCAAGAAGGAAGAACTTTCTGGCAGGTAGAGCCAAGAGCAATGGGAAACAATGGACTGGGGGCTGCTCCCAGGGAACGGAACTTCCGGCCCAATCAAGGAACACTCCCTTATCTACGGCCTGGCAACATTTTCCCGGTGGGATTTCAGAATTGCAGTGAATTAGTGACTTCTTTGTGCCTTCCATTCTTGAGCTGCTGAATATTTTTGGCATTTACCCTTTGCCTCTTCCACCATTATATACTGATTAGGTAGTGTGGATATGGGCAGGCGACTTGTCTTTTTAGTTCATAATTCTCCATAACTTATGGAGTTGCGCCTGGACAGATGTCAATTATGAGATTCAGGATTTTGAGTCTACTGTTGGGATCAAGAAGACCTGTGGAGTCCTAAGGTGGAAGTGAATATATTTCATAGGTGAGGGTAAATAGCCGTGGCCAAGAGGGACAGCTGTGGTTGACTGGATAACTTTTCTCAATTCTTCATTTCCTTTGTCATGTGACTCTGCAGGACAGCAGAGCAAACAGAATATACATCTTACCCTACAGATTTTAGGCTCAGCTGCATGACACGCTTCAGTCCTCAGAAAGAGGTTGGGGGATGGCAGCTGCCTTAAGAGTCATGTCCTCTTTCCACTTGTTCCTCTGATCTGTCTTGGGTCGTTGCTGGTTGAAGGGGAATGAGAAGACCCATAGAGCAGGACTGAACCCAACACACAACCAAGGGTCAAGTTGGGTCTATCTTAGCCAAGCATACACAGTTATGGCCAATCCACAGACCTGTATGTGAGAACAGAAATCTATCGTAAGCCCTGAGATCATTGAAGTTGCTTGCTACAAAGAAAAAACAGTAATATACAGCGAAGCACAAACTTTTACTGTATTTTAAGATAAAACAAGACTTCGAGAAAACGTCACACTTACTTTGGGCCTCTTGAAACTATGCTTTCAGACCTCGGGGCTCCCTGGTCATTTCCTCTATTGTTATAGGCATTTTAGGGGATCTTTTGAAACACTGTCTAGCAAAGAGCCCCAGCCTAGAGTCAAGAAACTTGGATCCTAATGCTGGTTCCACATATTCATCATCAACAGTGTGATGTTGGGAATGGTCGCACTATTTTCCTGGTACCCAGTTTCCTTCTTTATAAATTATCACTTCTACTTCACAAGATTCAGAGGATTACTGAGAGTCAAGGAAAGGAGATAATGGATATAAAAACATTTTGAAAATAGTCGTGTGCTACATAATTATAGGGAAACTATAGTACTCTCTGCCAGTGTTCCTCTGGCATCCGCATGGGTAATTCAGGAGCATGGTTCACTACCCTTAAAAGTACCCCCTTCCATCTCAAGCAGCTTTGAGGGATTCCCATTTCCTCTCTACCTCTCACCTCTGCAAGTGCTAGATAGTGCTTTTCATCATTGTTTTTTGGTCTGGTCCATTACAACTTACCTATCCTATGGTCCCTTTGAATTCAGTTGTCCCAATCATCCCAAGATGGCAGTAGCTGAAAATGTTACTAATATATTTGCATTTTAACTGGAACTTTCATGAGCAAACCCAAGAAATGACTTGCAATGAAAATTCAGGGCCATGTACAGTTCTCTGCTGGGTTAGGAGGCCTGGGAGTATCTTAGAGGACAGATTACGTGCAAGGAGAGCTGGTCCTGAGGTGTGTGAAGAAAGAGATTAGGGGCACCTGGGTGGTTCAGTTGGTTAAGCAACTGCCTTCAGCTCAGGTCACAATCTCGGGGTCCTGGGATCGAGTCCTGCATCAGGCTCGATCAGCCTGCTTCTCCCTCTTTCATTCCTCCACTTGCGCTCTCTCTTTCTGTCAAAGAAATAAATAAAATCTTTAAATAAAATAAAAAGAAAGATATCAATTTCCAGGAGGAAAATGTAGGTGATTTGGGCAGAATAACAAAGTCCTTTGACTCTGAATTATAAAAAACAAATATTGAAGTCCTTGTAGAGAATAACACATAGTTTTTTTTTAAACTTTATTATCTGTTCTGAAAATGAGCCTCACCTGCTTATAGATGTGACAAAGCCTTGTAGAATCAGAAGTAACCCCTGAATTAAAGGTCACCGAGAGCCCCTTTATGTATAAAGACATGAGGACTTGTACAATGGTACAAGAAGCATGAGGTAAAGTCTGGGCTAACTAAATCTGGGGGAGGCTTTCTAAAGAGAAAAGCTACGGCTGTAATTCTGAGATGAAGCTGTGAAAACTTCAAAGAAAATTATTTCGAGAAAATATTCCCTAAAACAAAGACAATATAAAATGCTATAATTCCAAATGACTGAGTTAAATAAAATTTCCTTATAATTTCAAAAAGTAGCAAAACAAATCTCACATAAATGTTATTGATAAATGTCTTCACCAGTTTCAAATCATTACTGTCCGAGAAAGTAATAAATCCTCTGCTGGTTTTTTTTTTTTAAGGAATCACTGGTGCATAAATAAAATTTCTCTATACCTTGGTTTAAATATAATTTTACTTAAAAGTTTTAAGCAACCTTGAGTGATGAACCATATAACTGCAGTTACTTTGTGGAGATACTGAGAAGGCAAATGTAGCCTACTGATACCAGATTTAAAAACAGCAAGATAGCTACACCCATTTATCTCCCTTCTTTCTCAACACCTAAAGAGGCATTAAGCATATGGACACAGAAAATTGGAGGAGACGGCAATGGAGGAGAAGTTTTAACACAAACTGGGAAAGGAAAAGGAGGGAGGGGAAATAACAGATTGAGCAGAGCAGAATTATGGCTCAAGAGCCCACTGAGTGGCATATGCCCATAAGCAGCTGATTCTCCCCGTAGAACCAAAAGGCTCTTGGAGGCACCAGCAACCCTTTAGGAAGGTGGGGCGGAAGCGGAATTGTGGGGAGGTGCAGAAGCGGAACAAGGCCAAAGCAGGGGGATGGCTGAAAGCACAGTGGGTTTCTCTGATGCCTCACAACATGTCTATCCCCTTCCTTCTCTCTCCACCCATTCCACAACACACCCTGCCCACACGAATGCCAAAGTATACTCTCAGGATGACTCAGGACTCAAAGCAGCAGGCGGACTGAAGGACTGTCAGAGAGAGAAGAACTCAAAACAGATGAAGTGAAGCTCCACATGTTTAATGGTGGAATCCTTGGCCACCCTCCCTGTCCTGCTTGCCAGAATGCTGGCAGCCAGTTAAGTTGGATGATTCTGCTCTGAGGAAACTTAGGACCTCAGAGAGACAGTCTCCAGATAATGCCATCTGTCACTTGGTTCATGAGTCCCCTCATCACCTGGTAGTGCAGATCACCTGTCAGCATAGCCAGCCCTCCCAACATGAGCCCTCAGTCAAGTTTGCAGCACGCCCTCCCTGCCCCAGATAGGACAGACAGACAGCAAAGGTCATCAGACACAGAGCAAAGCCTCCTGTCTAAAAGGGACAAACCAAGACAAACACCAGGAAGAAAGATCACATAGGAAAATGAGAAACTGCAAAGCACGGAGGAAAACTTGAAATATATTTGAACCTATCACCAGGCAGAAAGAGCAAATACTGTGTCGATAACATAAACACAGGATACTACAAAAGAGAAACCATCAGTGAGTAAGAAATAATTCCTGGAAAATAAAATTAAAATAGCCCACATTTTTTTTAACATTGATAATCAGATGAAAAAGTTAAAGAAATCTTCCAGAAAGCAGAACAAAGAGATGAGGAGTAAGAAACAAAGAATATTTTTTTAAAAAAGTAAGAAATCAGTTGAGGTCAACAAAGGAATGTCCCAGGTGGAAAGCTTTGCAGAGCCTATGCAGAGACAGGAGGGTGGGTGGGCCCAGGAGGGAGTGGGGCTCATAGCGATCTTTTGAGTTGGTCTCCCAGTAAAGCATCCATTGGGAGAGGACAGGGAAGTGTGGGGAGAGAAGCAGAGCAGAGAAGGGAGAGCACACCTAATCTGCTGAAGGTCCAGCAAGAATGCTCCCAAATCTCTCTTGTTTTTATATGTGGTTTTTCTGCATCTACATTTCATTTTACAATAAAATGGTAAAAAAAAAATCATCTTAAATCAGAAATACAGAAGGGCACATACAAAACTTTATTTCAGTACATTTTCCCTTAAGAAAGGCATGAAGAGAAAAAGAAATTAAGGGGGCATTAAATGTGAGATTGTTCATGCCCTAGGAATCCAATGCTTCTCCATCTTAAAAAATATAAATTCTTCTAGGATGAGAATGAGCATAGAAGGATTTGAGCTTAAGACCTGCCACCCACTGGGACTGGCTATGTAAACTCGGACATGGTCATGTCATCTCTCTGGGACTCAGTGATGACATCTACAAAATTATTTCTACAATTCCATTAAAATGAGTCCATAACTCCAGAGAATGTTGGGAAGAATAATATTTTTTCTCCTCTTCTATTTCCTGTGGTTCAAACTGATTTTATATAGGAGCATTTTAATCAAAACACGCAGTCATTCATTTGAGATGTGCCTTTGAAGGAAAGGGAGTTGGGTCTTTAATCCCACTGTTCTTTGCCTGACACTCCATATATTTGGGACCATGAGGCTCTGCAACCATTCTTGTGCCCAGCTCCCATTGCTACTCAGGTAAGGAGCAAGTAGAAATAATTCAAGTATAGATCTTCCTTGGCTTACAGTAGGTTATGTCCCAATAAGCCCATTGTAAATTGAAAATATTAAATCAAATATGCATTTAAGACATCTAACCTACTGAATATCATAGCCTAGCCCAGACTTCCTTAAACGTGTGCAGAACACTTGCATTAGCCTACAGTTCAGTGAAATCATCTAACACAGAGACTATTTCATAAAAAGTGTTTGAGTATCGCATGCGATTTATTGAATACCGCCCAGAAAGTGAAAACTAGAATGGTTGTGTGACCGCAGAATGGTTGTGAATGTACTTACTGGTTGTTTACCCTCGTGATCATGCGGCTGACAGAGCTGAGGCGCCCTGCACTGCCCAGCATTGCAAGAAAATGTCATAATGCACATGACCAGCCCAGGAAAAGATCCAAATCCAAAATTTGAAGGATAGTTTTTACTGAACATATATTGCTTTCATACCATGTAAAGTCAAAAAACCGTAACTCAAACCATCCCCTAAGTGAGGGACTGTCTATCGAGTACATTAAGATTGTTCTCCCTACCATATCCCAACAGGGTCACCAGAGAGAAAATGGCGATTAGAACACAATGGTTAGTCCAATAGCCTCATAAAGACTTTAAAACCTTGGTTAAGGAAGGACTTAAGATGATCCTTCAGAGTAAGAGAAAAATACAACTCCTATTTATAGTTCTCACCTTTGTTTTGCATTTTTCTATGCATAGATTAAAATGCATTTTTGTGTATTAGTGTATATTTATACAGTAGCATGCGCACATTATATATATATACACACATATATATATATACGGTGCATATATTACTGAGAATATTTGGAGTCTTCTTTCTACAGCTACTTCATTGATTCTCCATATTGTTGGGCTTCAAAAGCGAACTTAGAGATTAACAGGGACATACAAAGGCCCGACATACATCCAACATGAAATGTTCACTGCACTTGAGGAATTCTACTCTACCTCACGCTAATTTATCAGAATAACTTCAAACCAGTGTCAGAAAAGACACCCACACATATCCCTTGTTTCCTGTACAGCGAAATAATTATGTCTCTGATGAGAAAGGGTCAGCCATGAAGCTGGGAACATTTAGGAGGTCCTCTTTCCTTGAGGGAGGTCAGGTTGAAGGCTAAAGCGGGGTGGGCTGCAGCCTCAGTTCTTCTAGAATGAACGCATGACTTGGAGAGTGTGCAAAATCTTGAGGATGCCTCCGAGTACTAAGCCTAGGCTCGCGGACTGAGGACATTTCCATTCCTCATCTGCAATCGCCCCGATGATGATCATTACCATTTTATGAGCAGAACGTGTCATCCCACTCCCTTATCGGTGCTGGAGCAAGCAGTCATGTTTAAGGAATATGTTTAAAAAATGAAGAGTGGAAGAGAAACTCAGTGGGAGTATTGTGATAATGGAATTCTATTCTACAATTACGAGGAGCCCACAGGTTTTCCGAAGGATGAGAAATAGAGGATGTTATTCTTAAGGAGTAGCTTGTGTGCAGCTAATGACCGCCAACAAGGTCCCAAAGGTAGTAAGTGCTCCTGAAGCTCTCTTTTCAAATGAGAGGGCTGCTGAGTGAGCAATGTGAGTTGCTCCTCTTGGTCTATTTGGTCTCTTCCAAATTGCCTGGCATCTGCATTAATTTAAAAGGAAACATCACTGGGAGCAGCTATTAATACAGAAAATAACATTAACTTTAAATTGTGGCCCCAGAGAGTGGGGCAATGAAATCTTTTACAGGTGTTCATTAATTTTTCATTTTATATAACACTGGTGAGGGCTTTAAAACATATAAAAATGGAGTCAATTTTCTTTTCCAACTGTTTTACTTTGGGCGAAGCAGGGTTACCTTACCAAGTTCCTCATCAGTCCTAACCCTTGCCTTCATCTTACTTACTTTCCCGTTCCTTCCGTCTAATGCTAGGCCATTAGAGTGTGACAGAAAGAGCACTGGTTGGAATCAGTGAAGACTTCTCTGCTCATTTAACTCTGCCATTTATTGGCTGTACAACCTTGGGCAAGTCACCTAACCTCTCTGAAGTTTAGTTTCTTCATCTATAACATGAACGTAATGATACCAGCCCTCTCTTCCTCTCACAGCAGGGGAATGCAAGTCCTTTATAAACTTCAGAGTTATATATATTTATAACATTCTAAGAGTAGGGCTGGAAGACAGTATTTAATTCATTAAAGAAAAGAAGTTTGACAAACTGAGAAACCATTTCAAGATGTGCTTCTCTTCTTACAACTACATCAAAATTCTTTTCAAACCTCGAGTCACAAATCATCCTTATGGAACCAAGAAGAACCTAATTCTAGAGGCAACATTTTTTTTTTCAAGGACATCCATCATTCCATTTAGATATAACACACACATGAAAAAGATCTCTGTCAGCAGAAAAGCTCACAGACTAAAAGTCATAATCATCTTTAACTTTTCGCTATTATTCTGCGAAGAAAGAAAGTGGTGTCTCGTGAGGTTTTATTAGCTCTCTGACTGCAAATGACTTAGCTCCGTACTCCTTTTATACAAATTAAACCCACATACACAGTCTTGATTTAAACAATGTAAAGCATTTCTCATCTTGAAACATCAAGAGTTTTCCCTTGATCTGGGCAGTGTGATATAACATTGTCTCAGTAAGACTCTACATCAAATCTCTGCCCCTCACTGGCCCGCCTGCCATTGATACCTCAGGACCCAGCACGTCTTTGGGAGCCAAAGCCTTTGGACTTATTTCTTATAAATTTCCTCCATAGGCATCTTTAGTCTTCTAAATCTGTGCCAATGACTTTTTTCCCCTCTAATCTCTACAGCACCTAGAAGAGTGCTGAGCATACAGGAGATACTCATTAAATATGCACCGATTGAGTATTGAGCAATATGATCTTGTATACAAAATATTATGTGAGCCTAAGTCAAGAGGGAGAATTTTGGCATATAGATGTGTCATCTGCCTAGAAATAGGAGTTGTGCCTTTGGGCACAAATTATCATATTTTAATATACCTAAATTGTTATTAACAATTTAACAGTTGCAGTTCATCTGAGACTAGACCATTTATAATCTCATAGAGCAAGAATTTGACCAGCTAAGCTGCTACTCAGTAAACTCCCAAGGCTTTATAACAGGAAGAGGGACAGTCTTCCTGTCCCTGGAATGATGAAAAATGATCTTGATTTCTAGTCTCGGTTTTGCCACAAGCTCCTTGGGTGACTGTGGATTAATTGCTTTATCTCCCTAATCCTCAAGTCAATCCTTCATCTCAAAATGAGTGGGTGCAAGCGGGTGATCTGGTTAAGTTCTGACATTAAGCAGGGAGCCTCTGCAGTCATTCTGGATCTGTGGGTGATGAGTCAAAAGACAGGCACGGACTGCTAGTGGGAGCAGCCCCTACCCAGACAGGGAAGCTTCCAGACTCTGCGTGGTCAGCTCTGGTAAGCTGTCTGGAAAATGGATGCAATGGATTGAAGAAGGAAGGAATAGGGTGTAGCATTCTAATGATCGTGTGAAACCATCTCTATTTCCAGACTACATCATTCATAGTAACAGGGATCCATTGTAACATTTTCAAAAGTGGAGGAAAGCCAAAGGAACAGAAATTCTTTACTCCAGGAACTCAAACACAACACGATGTGTTGTCAGTGGTGGTGTGGAGGCCTTTGCACATGTGAGGCTCTGAGTATCGTTGGGAGTCGCAAAGTTAGCTAAGGATAGTTGACCTTCACGTCTCCTCCCACCAATGGCTTCTTCCATGGGAAGTCACCTCTGCCTTGGTGAATGATCTGAGTTCCTTTTGACTCACACAAAGAAGGTTAAGCAGCACTGGCCTGTGCATTTTAATCAGAACCAAGGAAGTGCTCCATTTTTTCCCCTTTTATTTTCCAGGGAACTTTCAGTATTTCTAATTTCGTTTTGGGGTGGAGAGTAAAAGCGGGAAGGAGCTGACGCAGGGACAGCAGGTTGAAATCTTAATTTCAGATACTTGCTTTTTATAAAATGTGTCCTGCCTGCCTGCCTCCAAGCATTTCCCTGAAAGTAGTTCTCATTTCCAGCTGGAAAGGGATGTGGGGAACCAGACAAGAGGAGTGAAGTTGTGGTAAAATCAGCTGGCAAAGAAAGTTCTAGGGACTGACTTCTCCTGATAAAAATAGGCTGCCTCTGGAGCCAATGGCTTCCATAGATATTCTTAATTGAAAATGCACATTTTCCATGTAGGGAGAAGGGGGGCTAGCGAGCCATTGCCCTAGCTCCTTTCCTTCTGTGTGTTCTCAGCTATGTGGATCACTGACCCAGGAAAGGCATACTTTCTGCAATGGGCTTTGAGTAATTAAACTGAAACACCGAAGTTCACTTCTAAGGAGAAAGTAGTAACACAGCTACACCCAGAACTCATGAAAAGGAGCCAGAAGTTTTCTACAATTACATTATAGCCACAGGGGAAATGCCCATTCACATGGGGAAGGATAATCACTAAAAACAAATACTCTTTCATACCAAAAGTGAGGAGAGAGGAGTGATCTGGAGGCAATTCCTGTTGCGTGGTAGGCATTGTAGTAGGTGGCTCACATAGTAGGTACAATAATCATAATAAACAACAAATGGTGCATATATTTTTTAGCACAGCGGATGAGCCAAGTTCACTTTTATGGGCCTTAGGCATGTTATTTCACGTCATCTTCACAAACCCTTTGTATTAATGACCCCACCCGTAGAAGACAAATCCGAGGTTCAGAGAGGCTACCTGTTTATCCAACATCACACAGCTGATAAGGGAAGGAACTAGGATTTGGACCCTGATATAAATAAGTGTGAAGCCTAGGCCCCTGATCGCTGCATCAGACCCTACATTTAATAGTTCAAATCACCTTCATTGCATTAGCAAGGAAATGAAATTTGGAATTTTGTTATTTCTCCATGGCCAGCCCCTTAGAAACTGTTGAACACAGACTTCAAGCCCAGTCCTTCAGAACATATGCTTTACCCCTCCACCCAATCTGTGCAGTACGCTTCATGTTGAGACGTCTAAAGCCAGGGGCTAAGCACTGACACTAATCTGCGGTTTTCAATCTGGGTCATTCACACTGTCAGTGCAAATCCTTTGCTGTCTTTTCATCAATGAATTAACCCAAACTGCCTTCTATAGTTAGTCACATCTTTTTTCATTTTCAACTTTTAAAAAATTGCTTATTTATTTGGAGGCTATTTGATCAACATCTGATTCTAGGATTGGCCCACAGAGTTGGACATGCAAGACCAATAGGAAATGTGACTGCATTCCCTTCCACAGTTGAAATAGGAGGTCTTTCCAAGTCATGCTTTCTGTCTTCCTCAGAAGTCGGTCTCATAGGAAAAAAATAATTGCTGACTGAGATTGGTGTGAAATCTAAGATTTGAGAGAAGCAAATAGGCTGCCAACATGAACCACAGTTTCTCGTTACCTTTGACTGCCTGGGATAAGGAAAAAGCTTTGCAGAAGGGAGAAAGGTGCTTGTCTGAAGCATATTTAACAAGTTACGAATTTGCTAACTGGTCTGCCCCGATCAGGTAAATTATTTGTCTCTTATCTGGACAAATACATGAATTTATTCCCCTGGGACATGATGCCATTTTATAGAATTTCAGCATGAGCCGTGTGTGATACTGGGCACTATTCCAGGAATGGCAGTTAATTGTCTTTGAACTTGAAATTCAGGTAGACCCAGCTTTGAAGACCAGCTCTACCATCTATAAATAGTGTGATTTCGGGGCTATTATTAACTCTTTCTAATCTTGGTTTCCTAATCTGTAAAACAGGTTTCCTAATCTGTAAAACAGATTTCCTAATCTGTAAAATCTGTAAAATCCTTCCTTCAAGGATTAATCAGATAATATATCTAGTGAAGAGTAAGTGCTGTGATTATGATAATCAGGATAAAATTCTTCAATAATTCCATTTTCCTTCTCTAGGGCTATTTTTTCCCATCCACTTAATTCTCCAATATATAAATGACAAGGATCTAAAAGACATTTAAGTCAGTAGCAGCATCTGACAAAGTAAAATCATAATTTTACAACAAGAGAAGATTTAAAAAAAGAGAGAGAGAGGGTTTCAAATTGAGCCTTTTCAATTCAAACAGAACCTTAAAGCTGATAAATGTGTTTGAAAACTGGAGGGTAACAATAAGTTAAGTGGTGAATTTTTCATGAAATGTAATGTAAATTCTATGTAAATTCACTCACAAAGAAGAAAAATTTTGTTTAATGAAAAAGTCATAAAAATTCACCAATCATCAATCAACATTTGATTCTAGAATATTCAGTAGGTAATACTGGCAAGATAATTCAATGCAGAAGAGAATAGTTTTTTCAACAAATGGTGTTGGATTAACTGGATATTCATATGCAAAGAATGATTCGGACCCATAAGTAAAACTTAAATTAAAATGGATCATAGATCTAAAGAGTAAAGACTAGAAGAGCTAAAAAAAAAACAAACCACAGAAGCAAATCTTTCTGACCAGGGATTAAAGTTTCTTTGATACAACATCAAAGCGTAAATGACAAAAGAAGAAAACAGATAAATTGGAGTTTAACAAAACTAACTTTTGTGCTACAAATGGTTCCATGAAGAAACGGAAAAGACAATGCAGAAAGTAAGAGTAAATATTTGAAAATCATATGCTTGACAGATACTTGTATCCAGAATAGATAAAGAACTCTTACAATCCAATAAGAAAAAGACAAATGATCTAATCCAAAAATGAGCAAAGGTCCTGATAAGACATTTATCCAAAAGATATAAAAATGGCCAATAAGCCCCAGAAAAGATGTTCAACATGCATCATGGAAATGTAAGTCAAAATCACAAGGAACTATCCCTTCACACACAAGAGGATCATCAAAATAAAGGATACTAAATAGGAAGTGTTGGTGAGGAAGTGGAGAAATTAGAACACTCGTACATTGTGATGAGAATGTAAAATAGTAGAGCCATTTTGGAATAAACATTTTCCCGGTTCCTCAAAACAATGAGCTTCTTTGTGACCCGGAAATTCCACTCTTAGGTGTGTATGTATGACTCCATCTACATGAAAGGCCCACAATAAGCACATCTATGGAGACAGAAAGTCAACTAGTGGTTGGTTGTCCAGGGCTGCTGGTTGGTAATGGGAGTGACTGCTAATGGCTATGGGGCTTATTTTAAGGGGAGACAAAAATTGTGGTGATGGTTGTTATATGGCATATATGGTGTATATATATGGTATATTTTGTTAATATACTAAAACCCACTCAATTGTACACTTTAAATGAGTGAATCGTATGATATGTGAATTATATCTCAATAAAGATGTTAAAAAGAACAACAAAAAGGAAGATAGTGTTGAGTGCTTTCCAGAATTCAAATTACATAAGGCCAATCTACATGACCCACGAAATGAAAGGAAATGAGCTGTATCTCTTGGAGAGCCTTCCCCATTAAGCATACATATACCAGCTTCATTCATTGTTAAACAGCTTTATTATTCTTGTCTGTAAGTGCATCACCATATTTTTAACTATTTTCCTCATCACGGACATGGAATGCTTCCAGCCTTGAATTTGATGTTGCAGTAAATATATGCATATATATTTGTATTCATATTTATTTATACATTTATACATACATATTTTGTTATACTTTGGGGAGCATCTATTTATATGTATATCCATAGGATAAGTTCTTTGAGGGGGAATTATAGTGCTAAATTGTCCTGCAAATTTGAACCTATTTTCATTCCTACCAGTAATAGAGGAGAATGCTTATTTCCTTACATCTTTGTCAATACTATCTAGAATTCTAATAAGTGAAATCTAATATATTTCTGTTTTAAATGGAATTTCTTTAGTTACGAAAGAGTCCAAGCGTCATTCCACTTATTTACTGGCCATTTGTATTTCTTTCTCTGACCTTCTAGTTTTTAGTTCATTTTGTATGGAAAATAAAAGAAATTAATGCATTCCCTGATTATGCACTGCAAATACGACTCATTTTGTTTTTTTGTAATCTGCCATATGAATTTCTAAAACTTTGTGTGATGTTATTTGTTGACCTTTTCCTTTATGGCTGTGAGTTTTGTATCATCTTTAACAACGGTTTCTCCACTTCAAGATTAGAAATAAACAAACCTAAACTTTATATTGACACTTTGTGGTTTTACTCTTTACAGCTAAAACTTGGATGCATATGGAATTTGCTGTGAGATAACAAATGGGATATTTATTTATTTATTTTTTATTTTAATAAAATTTATTTATTTTTTTAAAATGCTTAACACCTTTTTCAACTTAACTCAATTATTTGAAATTTTGCTTTTGGTCTGAAGAACATTTCATAAACACCATAAATTTGAGGCTATTTCTCACCTACTCTTTTCCTGTGATTTTCTAACTTTATTGTCAGCACTAATGTAGTTTAATAACATATTTTGAAATTAAGTAAATTAAGTAAAATTCAATTTTAATTACTTACTTACTTGATTTCCAAATACGAGTATTTCATTGTTTTTCTCATTATTCTTTTCCAAAGATAGCCCAACTAAGATCACATGTTTATTTCTCTGACTCATTCTGTTACGGTCTTAGAAAAATATGTTGTTGGTACACTGGTATTTAAGAAGAATTCGTATTTTTAAATAATGATTTGTCCTAAAGACAAGTTGTGTCTTTCATGTATTCAAATTTTTCTTAAATAACCCTCAACAGAATTGGTAAGGTTTCCTTCCTATAAATCCAGTATATTTCTTTTGAAGTTTGTTCTTAAGAATCTTTTTTATTGTTATCACAAGTGAAATCTTTTCCATTTACCCAT
Organism: Procyon lotor; assembly: GCA_028646535.1. Taxonomy (NCBI): domain Eukaryota; kingdom Metazoa; phylum Chordata; class Mammalia; order Carnivora; family Procyonidae; genus Procyon; species Procyon lotor. The sequence continues at coordinate 10,210,957 of CM053611.1, forward strand.
TATATTTATCCTCTGATGATTGGTCTGAATATGGGGAAATTGCATGCATTCTAATGTTTTATAGGTTAAATGTACAACTAGTCTTCTTTCTGAATTACCTTATTGATGTTGATATTTTTCTTTTGATTTTCTGTGTACTCAAGTTTTATAGTCATATACTATACATCCATTAAATAATTAAAAATTATTCTCCATCCTAATATATATAATTTATATAAAATAGATGAAAAATATACATACTTATATATTATATGCATACATATACATATATATGTACTATTTAAGTTCTTCTGTCTAGTTATCTTGACTAATTTTTCTAAAGTGATGTTAAATAAAAGTAGTAGTAGTAGTGAAATTTCTTGAATTGTTTCTGTCTTCGATAAAAGTGCCACTACATTTTAGATGAATCATAAAATCGGCATAATATCAGTGTTGTTCTGGAAAATCTTCAACTGTTGTTACACAAACTTTAGCTTCTCACTATGCAGAATGTGAGAAAGTTGCCCTGTGAGATATAACTTTCACTCTCATGCCTCTGCATTGATGTGAGGCATATTTTCGAAACCATCATTTGTTTTTACAACTGTTCTGGAGGATGACTGCCTTCTCCTTGGGGTAGCTCCCTGGAACTATAGAGCTTATAGTTTAGTCATATGAATCCCAAACATACCCTTTAAATTCAGTAAGAATCTATAGTCTTTTCATGTATATGATAAAAGGAAAAACTAAGTTTTGTTTGCTTCGGTTTTATAATATTGAACCATCCTTGCAATCCTGAGATGAATTTCATTTGGTTGTGGTACGTTCATTTTTCTCCTTCCCCTCCCCCTCCCCTTCTTCCTCCTTCTCTTCCTCCTCCTCCTCCTTCTTCTTCTTTTTAAGATTTTATTTTTAAGTAATCTCTACACCCTACATGGGGCTTGAACTCACAACCCTGACATCAAGAGTCGCATGCTCTACCCATAGAGCCAGCCAATTATTTCTTTAATGCACCACCGACTTACATCTGGTAAGATTGTAGTTCATACTGTACATTCATATGTTTAAAAATAAATGGTATACAGGTTTCTTTTGGGGGTTTGACATTATATACAAGTTTTAGTTCTTGTCCCTATGAGAAGAATTGGTAGTTCTTTTTCTATGTTCTAAAAAACTTATAGAGCATCCATATTATATATTTTTTATAAGGCTTGAAAAATATACATGTGACTTAATTCAAATTTAGTGTAATGATATATGTGTTTGGAGGAGAGGGAGATGCTTTGATAATATTAATTTCTTCTGAATGTGTTGGGCTATTTTTTCCTGAGGTCAATTTTGGTAGTATTTATTTTCCTAGAAAACTTCATCCTACCTTTCAGATTTATTTGCAAAGCCATGTATTTTTTATTTTATTTTACTTTTTGTTTTTTAAGTAGGCTCCATACCCGATGTGGGGCTTGAACTCATGATCCTGAGATCATCTACCAAATGAGTTAGCCAGGTCCCATTGGAAGTCATGTAAATTATTTTTTGATTAGCTGGTTTTTTCTGTGTGCTTTATTCCTCTTTTTTCATTTCTAAATTTTTCAATTATACATCTTTCTTTCTTCTCTTGATTAGACCGGCCATTGCTTTATCTTCTTCTTTTATCTTTTTAAAAAAAATCTACTCTTGGGCTTATTTATTAATTCTATTATTTTCTGGGGCACCTGGGTGGCTCAGTGGGTTAAAGCCTCTGCCTTCGGCTCAGGTCATGATCTCAGGGTCCTGGGATCAAGCCCCGCATCGAGCTCTCTGCTCAGCGGGGAGCCTGCTTCTCCCTCTCTCTCTGCCTGCCTTTCTGCCTACTTGTGATCTCTCTCTATCAAATAAATAAATAAATAAAATCTTTAATTCTATTATTTTGTTTTCTTATTCATCCATTTTTGCTTTCCTACCGTTTTCTTAGGTTCATTTATAGTTATTTTTCTGATTCTTGATTTGGACTCTTAATTCACTTATTTTCCTTTATTTGACATATATGTGTAAGCATTTGGGTTATAAATGTCTTTATGATTTTTATTTTCTACCTCTTTTGTAATTTGTTTTCTTTTTTTTCTTTGAACAGCTGTTTGCAAGAGGGTTTTCTACATTTTCAAGTAGTTGTTCTTTTAAAAAATGTATGATTCTTTGTTTTCCACGAAATCAAATTTTGTGAAAACAACAGCATGACAACTTTTTCAATATTTATTTAGTTCTGGAGTAGAGGGGTCATCTGCCAAATCAAGTATTATACATTTTTTCAAGAGGTACATGGAAAAGAATAAAAATGAAAATGCCTGTAATGGTTTAATATTATTCAATTCACTGCCATCCCAGAGAAGGTTAGTTATTATGTAGTAATTTCATACGTTTTTACTATACCATCATTTTCATTGGGATTAACGGTAGAGAGGACTTCATCAGTCTCTGTCCTAAATTTATAATGTCCAGCCTTCTTCACATTTCTCTGGAAGCCTAAAGAAGGTCTAGCTAGGGAAGAAAGGAGTTGGGTCAACGGTCCTTACTGCATATGAAAAGGGACCGAGAGTGCCTTTTTCATTCTCTTACTTCAAACACTCACCTCATGGTTATCAAGAATGAAGGCTACAGACAGCGGGACAAGGTGGCAGAAGAGAGTACGCCATGAGCTGAAGACAATCAGGGCAGTCCGATTGCTTCTTCTTGAGAAGAAGCAATCTACTCGGATGACTTTGGTGGGTACCCTGACCAAACTTTTCTCACATGAGCTCTTCTGTGAAGCTTCCACAAAACACTCCTCTCTGACAGACTTCAGAGTCACATTATCCACACACCTCATTTCTAAGATTCATTTCAATTCCATAAACAATGCTTCCAGCATTTTTTCAGACCTCCTTAGAGACGGTCCCCACAAAGCCTTGTTGTCTGTCAGTCCGCATCGGCAACAGAATCTGCAGGTCCCAGTGGAATATGAGAACGTGAGGCTCTCATTAAAAAATTAAGAAATCTCCAGATGGAGACAGCAGAGCATTAAACCAGGCACAGAGCTCTGCAAGACTGCTCAGGTCACACGCCGAGGAAGCCAGACCTGCTGCCACTGGCCTCCCTAGCTGCTCACTAGCAGTGTCCTAGGAACAATATTGGCTCAAACATGCCATGATGCCAAGATCAGGAAAGGATCATGGTGTGTCAAGGATGAGCTATTAGAACAATGTTAACTACTAGGACACTGTTACCCTTCCTTGCTGTAAATGAATGGGCTTCTTTTAAACACATTAAGGTAACAGGATGACAAACACTACAGAGGTCCAGGGGGCACAAAGCAGGGTGTTTCCTTCCCACATATTTTTAGTTTTATGTAACTATAGTCCCTCTGGAAGGCAGCACTCCCACCTACACTGTGCTAAAGATGCCTATGTGTGGATTACAAGATTTTATTTATTTATGTATTTATTTATTTACTTATTTATTATTTGTTGGGGAGGGGCAGAGCGAGAGAGAGAGAGAGAGAGAGAGTCTCAAGCAGACTCCTCGCTGAGTGAGGAGCCCGATGTGGGGCTCGATCCCACAACCCTTAGATCATGACCTGAGCCAAAATCAAGAGTTGGACACTTGACCAACTGAGCCACCCAGGTGACCCAGTTGTGCGTTATTTTAAAAGCCCACTTGCTACTATTGCCTTTGCTCTCTTCCTTTGCTCCCTGTGTCCACACAGACCTCCTAAGCACCCTTGTTGTGAGTCTCATGCCCGTATATTGAAGAGTACAGGCTGCCTACACCTCTGTGCCATCCAGCCTCTTTCACACACAGCTATAGGTTGATATCCAGGCCCAGGCACTAAGCTGGAAATTAGCTGGAAACAAGGAAAGTCACTCAGAACACAAGGTCCTCTATTCACAACGACTAAACCGACCTCTATTCTGCTGCCACTGGCTGACCTAGGAGCAGGAGACCTTGTAGAGTTTGTGCCGATGAGCACACACACAGGTAGGTAGGAGCCACCCATCAGCACAGACCCCAGCATCTCCAGGTCACGTGTGCCCAGAGGACACGCACAGAGGATCTTCCCTGGATGAGGCGTGATGCTTGCTCAAGCTTCTAGGCCCAGTTTAAGTTCGTCCTGAAAAGACCTTCTAAAATTATAAACATGTGTGTATGTCATTTGATCTTTACTAATTCAGGTTGGTCCTAATCACAGAAATAATTTTTACAGTATTTAAACATTTCAGTTTGAGAAAGTTTCAAATACAACAGTGAGAGTTCATGTTCCTGTATCTCCCCCGCCTCCCACTTTAACACAGAGTTGGAGCAGAAACCATTTTTGTCCCTTTGCCACTAAAAGAAGTGATCCCACTTAACCATGAAACTGTAATAGTTTTAAGTCAAAAAAGATCAACTATTCTACATTTCATTGTAGTTCAAGGTACTACTTAAATGAAGAAGATCATGACCTAGGACTTGAAAATCTTTTGTTTTCTCTTTAGAAATTTTGTATTTTAATAAAATTTTGTCTGTAAAATACTCAGTATAAACAAGGCAAGCTCTGAGCCTCGAGGAACCTCCAGAGGTTCTGTCTGGTGGCAGGCAACGAGCAGCCATGTTTGAAGGGGAGCCGCTGTTTTTCAGACCTAAATGACAAAATCTTAACTTCAAGCCAGGCATTTTCTTTTGTCACAGACACAGAGAAGTAGTATAATCTCGGCTCGATTATCCAGTCCAATTAACTTCTGGTCCAGTCTTGTGTGCACAAAATAATTTTTTAAGTCCTAGATGGGATCAGAATTGTTTTGTACTTCCCAGGGAGCCACTAGTTTTCTAAATATCCTCAGATTTTAGGCAGTATACGTAGTACCTTTTGTTCAAAGTTCCTTGAGGCATACCCAAGCTACAAATACAGAAGCAGACTAAGGGAACTCCTTCTTTTGTTAACATAATTATAAAAGGTGTTATCACTGAAAATTTCCAACAGGAGGGCAATGTTAACAACAGACAGACAACATGATAATAAAAATCATAAGAAGAGGTAGTCTATTTGTATGAGTGGCTATTTATTCTAGTTACTAAGCACTCTTAAGGATTCTATCACAGAAGCCTCAGAACACCCCATGAGGCAGGTTCTTTTTCACCCCTATGCTACAGATGTGGAACCTGAGATCATGTGAGCTTAAGTAGTAGCTCTCATCAGGCAGCTAACAAGTGTCAGAAGCAATAGCTCAATCTAAGCCCTGCAACTCTGGGACCCATACTCTTGGCAACAACATTCTCGACGAGTGGAGAACTGCAGGGTCAGTCAGGAAGGTCAACCTCTCTATTCTGAATTGAATTGGGTGGCCCCCAAATTCCTGTTTAAATCCTAACCTGTGGCTCCCCAGAATATGACTGTATTTGGAGACAAAGTCTTTATAGAGGTTATCAAGTTAAAATGAGGTTAGCAGGGGGGCCTTTAACCCAGTATGTCTGGTGTCCTTATAATAAGGAGAGACTTGGACTCAGAGACAGACAACCAGAAGGCAATGCAAAGAGACAGAAGAAGACGAGGACTGCCTGCAAGCCACGGAGGATGACCTGAAACTCCTTTCAGGCACAGCCCTCAGAGGGATCCCATCGTGCTGGCACCATGATTTTGCACTTCTACTATCCAGAGCTGAGCCAGTAAATTTCTTGCTCTTTATACCAACCAGTCAGGGCTACTTTGTTATATCGGCTTTAGCAAACTAATACACCATCTTAGCTCGGCCGCTGCCAAATTATATAGTTTTTTTGGGGCATAAATAGGTCCGTTTAATTTGATTCACTATGTTAAAAAAAGAAGGGTAAGGGTTATTTCTGAGATAGGTTATAGGTGTAATAATACATGACAAAGCGTGCTTTTATCAGTCAACCTGCAGTACATGCAGGGAGAAAGAGGACTGCAACGCTCATCTTTTTTTTTTTTGATTATAGAAGCTGCCATGAAATTTGTTGCTATGCAATCTTCTTATTTAGAAATGTTTGAAAGTCTCCATTTCAACCTGCTCTCAACCCATGGCACTATTGGCTGATAGCTTCACAAAAATGTTTGTCAGTGCCACTTCAAATATTATTTCTGGACAACATGGTCTTCAAGAGGCCACATGAAATATAATGAATGTACAGATTTATATCTGAATATAACCCTAAGAAAGTAACATAAAAAATAAAAGATGAGATGATTGTTAGATTATGGCTGGAGGAAAGGCACAAAGATAAATAAAGTAAAATGTATTAATATAATATTTTGTAGAAATTGTGCTTTTATGGGGCTCTACAGAATTCATTAGTGACCCGTGAAAATTCCTACCTTTAAAATGTTTTATGGAATTCCACAGAGTGGCTTCCAACACAAATTCTTGAATTCCCTGGAGGCTTTATAAAAATCTTACAATTTATAATCCATAAAAATATAATTTGAACGTCCTTAATGCACTGTAATTTCATATTTTAGTGGCTTTGATTTCCTAAGAATATCAAGATATCTCTTTTAAATATAATAGTGCTTTAAATGGTCTGCTGTCAGGTTATAGTTGCTCAAATCCACAGCTGTTGAGCCCTATTTTACTATTATAAAATAAATAATGTAAGAGTGGTTACAGGAAACATGAGATGAGCTATGAAAAAGTTAGTCCATATTCATCTGTTTGTTTCTTTTAATGGATTATTTTGAACTTCTTTGGAACAAGGACTTAATGAAGCCATTAGGGTGTGTCCCTGAGTTAGATTCCCAGAACTGTAATGGGTATTTGTTTTGCTTTGTTTAAATTTCTTAAGAGAAATATTGGTTCCATTTATTTATTTCCCCTTGGCTAGCTAGGACATTATTCAACCATGAAGCAAGGTAGAATCAGAAGAAGCAGAAACACTGTGTTCAGCTATTTCCTTTTGTACCTAAATATTTTTTTTATTTCTGGAATAAAAAGTGTGCTCTCCAACTTCATTAAAAGAACATAATCTTTCGGTTAACCAAACCCAAGATCCATAAGAGGGAAAAAAGAGAAGTCTTCTGTTTTCTTCCAACTGCAAGCAAGGCACGCTGGAGATGCTATTTTGGGTTATTAGAAGATAAGTGAATGAATAACCAGGAAGAGGTATGGGAACAGTTCTGTGTGGTCCCCAGATATGTGTCAACATTGAGTGCTTCAGATACTATACACTATCCATGGTGTGTGTAATAGGCATCTATTGTTTTGTCTCACCAGACTTCCTCCTCCTTTCTATAATGGAACCCCTTTTTATTAATAGTCCACCCCAGCAGATGATGTCAGGTCTATTGTCCTGGAGATGAGCTGGCACAGGACACCCTCCAGGCCCCAGGAGTGAAAGTGCTGTGCAACCAAGTTGCTGAGAGCCCGTCTCTAGGAGTTTGTTAATAGCATCTACAGTTAGCATGGTGACAACCTTTGCAAGAAAGAGCTCAGAAAGTTCCTGTCTGAGAAAGTAAAACTGATACCCAAAGTAAAGCAAACATGAAAGATGACAAGAAGGAAAGAGAGCCTCCAGCAGTGAACTGGCCTTTATAAGGCATGACAGCCAATAAATCCCCAATATTGCCTAAAGTAGTTGGGTTAAGTTCATCTCTCTTGCAACCAAATCAATCACCCAAACAATCCTTTTCTCTCTCTTTGTCTCATTTCCTGTAAAAGTTGGGAAGAGTCATTTCAAATGAGTGAATCATTCACAGGGGAAAAGTTACAGATGTTCTAAAAAAAAAAAAAAAGCTTAATATTAAACTTGTATCTCATTTCAATGTGAAAAGAACACTTGATTTTTGCACTATCTCCTGAATCGGTTCCCTGTCTTTGTTATTCTCACTGTTTGCCTGGTTTAGGCATACATGTTTTTGCCTAGATCTTTCCTATCCACCCATAAAGTGTTGCACAAATCATCTGGGTCATGCTGTTCTCCTTCACAAAGACAGTGAAGCCTTTTATCTATAGGCTTGCTCCCAGTTTTTGGTGTGGCGTTCAAGGCCACCTTCCATTCTACCCTCCCTTCCTGCTCTTTATCCACCACAGCCCCTTAGAGTTGAGCTCTACTCGCTTTCTCACCATTCTGAATGGCACTTAAGGTGCCACGGGCTTGTCTGTCTTAGGCCTCATGCTTTTCTTTGAATGGAAGGGACTTTCCCTCAATTCTGCCTATCTTAATTTTGCTTATCTTTAAAAATCCATTTCAATCTATGGAGACTTCTCCAGCCCCACTACAAGGAATGAATGGCTGTCTTATCTCTCCTCCACTTTGTTTCTTTCTTTCTGATTTATGTTAGTTGCAAATATTCTTCTAAGAATAGTAAGTTCTTTCATTCACTCCTTCAATGGACATTTAGCATCTCTGTGTAGGCTCGACAGGAGGATACAGCAATCCCCACCTCCTCGTGAAGGCTTGTGAGTTTGCTTTCGTGGGACTTGCAATTTCCTTCCACAGCTAAGTATGTAAGGATAGTCCTAGGTGAAAAAGTACAGAGTGCTCCAAAAGAGTACAGGCACTAGCCCGGTGACCTGGCCAGGGTGGGAAGCTCGGCACGCAGAAGCAGCAGATGTGGGAAGGCTATGGGGCAGGAAGCAGGGGCTCCTGGAAGGAAATGACAAAGAGCAATAGATCTGGACAACTGTGCAGCTGAAAAAGGGAACACAGACATGATGGCTGGGGCACTGAGGGTGGCGCACACTGAGCCCTGCGGGGTAGGAGGTGAGTTTGGGTATTAGGCTGAGAGCAGCTGAGTTTTCAATGGGAGAACAGCAAGATGAGATTTACATCTTGAAGGGCAGACTGCTATTTAAAGGAAGGGATGAGGCTTGGGGAGGCAGGTGAGAAGCCGGCGGGGGGCTGTAGACCTGAGATGATGGTGGCAACTGGAAGACAGTGGGGGGCAGCGGTGGTGGAGCAGGCCCTCTTAGTAGAGTCCACGGGATTTGGTAACTGATTAGATGGGGTTTAGAAAGAGCATCAAGGTGACTGCAGCAGACATCTTTTTTAATGCAGCGAGGTAATTAACCTACTGTCTTGAACATAATACATCTTCAGTGATGTATACTGAATTAAACTCCTGTAATGTTCCCATAAGTTATCAAGGGCACCCAGCAATTCATACGCTATGCAGTTATGCTAAAAACATGTGCATGTGTGCGTGCGAGAGCAGGTGTGTACTGTCTATTTTTTTAGGTCTTAAATTTGGGGTAAGATCATGTTAAAAGATATATGAACACAAAGGTAACCCGGAAGACCGCTTTCTCGCTGAACCCCGACTTTTACTTGTTTCATTCAGCGTTGGAGAGGAAGAAGATTAAAATGGGGCCATTAGAGAACATTGGTAACTTGTAGCTCCCTTATGGATTCACCTAACAACATGACTCTGAGAGCTATTTGTCTTCACTGAGTCTGTGCTTTTGCCTGGAGGTTTGGAAAATATTTTTGTAGTAACTTACCATGACTGCTCTCTGTAGTCAATATAGTTCATCATCTTTCTGTTCAGCTGGTAACTAAGTTCCCTCTTACAGTGTTTCCTCCAAATTCATTAGATGCCGTATCTAAAGATTTCAGGCCTTTCACATTTTCTCTCATTGTTCCTGACCATCTAACTGCTCATCTGAACATAACCCTTCTCTTCATCTCCTAGATTTCTGTGATAAGATGAACAGAAAGGAAATGAGAACCATTCTTAACAACTTGGCCTAATAACAGGAATAAATGGCTAATCAATTTAAGGGAATTATAGTTCAGCTCTCCATTAGCAAAAACCAATATATGATAAAATCCTTAAGCAATTATACTATCCAGCTAACTTACCCCTTGATGGATGGTCTTCTCAAACCACATGCTTTGACTCTAATCTCCTCACATATCAGCGCCCACAGACGTCCCACAGTAGATGATTTACCCACTACAGACCACTGGAGATTGGACGGTCTTGTTCCAAATTTGATTTCCTTTCGATTAGAGAAATTGCAAATGACTGTTCCATGGAAGGACAGAATTCAAGACAACAGGAAGGGTGGGAGAGAAGCCTCTGGATGGATAAAGGGAGTGAAGAGTCATTCATAGTTGAGCCAACGGTCCTACGTCCTTGGGCGGGATCACCCCTTCCTGCAGAGAAGATCCTCCCTGGGAAGTACCATCCCAGTATTGCAGAGTGCAAAAGGGGTGATGAGAACGGTGCCCTGCCATAAGCAAGCACTGCACCTTAAGAGTTCTCTCGTTTGTTCCTCCAAGCATCGTCACCTTGAGCAGAGGACAGACCGCTAGCAGCTAAGGACTCAGACTCAGTAGCCAGAGTGATTGGGTTTGAATTCAGGCTCTGCTCCTTACTAGCTCTGTGACCTTGAGCGCGTGGCTTAATCACGGAGTATTTCAGTTTTGTCTTTTGTAAAATAAGGATAATATTGTATAGATTAAATGGGTTAATATGCATAAGGTACATCCAGAGAACCTGACACAGTAAGCTCTGTGTAAAAATCTGTGCCCAGGGATGGGTGGCATAGTCAATTAAGCATCTGACTCTTGATTTTGGCTCAAGTCATGATCTCAAGGTGGTAAGACTCTCTGCTCAGCACAGAATCTGCTTAAGGCTCTCTCCCTCTCCCTTTGCCCCTCCGTCCTACTGTTGTTATCTCTCAAATAAATCTTAAAAAAAAAAAAAATCCGACCCAAAAGTCCTACATAAGTGTTAGTTGTTGTTGTTGTTAGCATTATTATCTTCATTACAGATAAATCATAAGTGGATAAACTGGATTGTGTAAGTTAACTGAGATACTGTGTTGGTGAGTGGCAAAGCCAAGATCCAAACTCAGCTCATTCTCACTGCGAAGTATATATTCTTTCTGTTAATTTCCTCCCTTCCCTCAAAGCCTGGTTCAAATGTAATGCATGCCAATTACTATCTTTGAGCCTTTGGTCCAGTTACTGGACCCTCCTGAGACTCAGTTTTCTCATGTCTAAACTGAGGGATAGTACTGATCTCACAAATTTGCTAAGCTGATTAAATGAAAGGAACTGTCAGGTCCTCAGAGCAGAGCAGGTGATCAGTATGTGTTCACTGAGGCTCTTGAGCCAGTGGCCAGGTCTCCTAAGAATTTTCCTGCCCACTGGATATATCTGCTTAATCTTTGTAGCAATTGATTCACTAGAGGAAGAAAGCTCCAGATGGTTTTAAATAGAAACAAAACAGCCATCTGAAAAAAAAAAAAAATCACATCATGATCTTGTTCAATGGATGCAGAAAAATGACAAACCCTTCAAAGAGCTGACATCTTATCACACAAATGCATTTTCATCTGGACTCTGGATAAAACTGACCTAGGGAGTGTTGATTTCACAGCAAGAGAAGAATTTTGTCTAGATATTATAAAACTCACCACATTTTAGTAGTTGGTGGGGGAAAAACTCAAGCCGTCCTGGAAATAAACTGATTCTGGTGCAGAAGGCTTTCCATCAAGTAATTTAGAGATCAACGATGGAATATCTTCATCAACTCCCAATACAGTTGCCTAATAGGGTCAATCGGCTCATCAGTAGCAACAATAATAACACCTAACATTTATTACACACTTATTCTGTGCCAGGCATCATGCTAAGTATTTTATGTACATTATTTCATTTGGTCTGTACATGAGCCACATGAGTTAGAAACTATTTTACTTCTATTTTATACATAAGGAAACCTAACTTGCCAAAACTCACTTGGCTAAGAAGTGGGGGGGATTGGGTACGGGAGAGACCTCTAATGTGTCTCCTTGTTGGCTCTCCCCTTCTTCCTGCCATCGTGGAAAGACTACAGTACCCAAACTCTGCAAGTTAGGCAAAGCCATGAGACTTTCCTAGCCAATGAAACATGGATGAAAATGCTGGGTGGACACGTGGAGGCCAAAGCATTCAAATGCTGAGTGGCAATTTTTTCCCCCTGCCTTGGTGCATTTGGAAGCCACATGTGGAGATGGCAATGTCTTACGCTGGAAGGAAACTGAATTCCTGACACCGGATGGAAAACTGCTTTTGGTTGTACATAAAAAATTCTACATAAAAAATAAATACACTTACGGTACGTTAAGCCACTGATGTTTCAAGATTAACTTGTTCCTGGAGGTATAAGTTCGTATGAACCCAACTCAAACATCATGTTAGAACACTGGGCAGACTTCCCCGCCCAAACTCTCAAGCATTATATGATACCTTCTGGACCACTTACGTCATGTCCGCCAAGAGCCCAGTCCCAAAGTTAGTTTTTGAAAATACTATTTAAGATATGCCTGGGTAGGAATATAAAATACATCGCCTCTCAAAGTAGACAGGAAGTGATGTTAATAGAACCCCTCGTGCGAAATCCCTGGAATCTGTGTGGTTGCCCTTCTTCACTTTTGTGCACGAAGGTAGTCCACGTGATGACACTCCTCAATAGATTTCTATGTCACTGAGCCAAGTCCTCCTGCTTGAAAGGATGGCTGGTCACAGTGACTTGAGATGAAAACACCCCCTTCACTGTATCCTCAAGCCATGGAGGATGATAATAAAAATACTATCAATTACAGAAGGTCTGCGTTATGTTCACACACGCTATCTCCTTCAGTCCTCATGACAGCACTACGAAATAGGAAATCCAGTGTTACTATATCCATTTCACAGATTGGGAAACTGAGGCTTAAAAAGACTAAGGAATCCTGAACTGCAGAGCTAAAGTTGAGACTCGGATTTTCCAAACCCTAGTACCTTGCTCCTAGGTAGGTGAAAATGGCCAAGAAGAGTACTGAAGAGTCTTGCTAATACTGTGAAATGGAAGCTCTTGAATCACCACCAGGTTACCCCCACATACTTAAAATAGCCCTGTTTGTAGCATTTGGTCAGAGATGGAGTATGTCCCAGCAGCGGACGTTACTACAGTACCCCATGGTTTCAGGAACAGATCGCAATAGATTTGCCTTCTACAAACCCGAAGTTCACTATGTTTTACCTTTATGAGATACCTGCTGAGTGCACAAAGATGAAGGGGAGACAGAAAGGTCTAGAGCACATGAGAGGTGACAGTTAAGGTAGACATGGATAGTAAGAGGATAGAAAGATTTCCAACTAAAAAAAATATCATTCCATGGGCAAGAGCAAACAAAGTCTTCAGAAGAAGGCAAAGCTGGCTAACAAACGTATGATGAGGGCTGTATATACAGATGATATTGGCTGGACACAAGCCCAAACTTCCACCAATTAGTCTCTGCTTCTTACAGGCATACCTTGTTTTATTGCGTTTTGCAGATACTGAATTTTTTACAAACTGAAGGTCTGTGGTAAGCAAGTCAATTGGCACCATTTTCCTAACAGTGTTTGCTTACTTTGTGTCTCTGTGCCACATTTTGGTAATTCTCACAATATTGCAGACTTTTTCCATTATTATTACATTTGTTATGGAGATCTTGATCCATGATTACAACTTACTGAAAGCTCAGATGATAGTTAGCATTTTTTTTTTTTAAGATTTTATTTATTTGACAGAGAGAAACACAGCGAGAGAGGGAACACAAGCAGAGGGAATGGTAGTGGGAGAAGCGGGCTTCCTGCCGAGCAAGGAGCCCGATGCGGGGCTTGATCCCAGGACCCTGAGATCATGAACTGAGCCGAAGGCAGACGCTTAACGACTGAGCCACCCAGGCGCCCCGATAATTAGCATTTTTTAGCAATAAAATATTTTTAATTAGAATATATACATTGTTTTTCAAGACATAATGCTATTGCACAATTAACAGACTACACTATAATGTAAACATAACTCTTATATATGCACTGGGAAACCAAAACATTCATTTGACTCACCTTATCATAATATTTGCTTTATTGAAGTAGTCTGGACACGAGCCCACAATATCTCTGAGGTATGCCTGTCCAGTGTTTGCTCCAACAATTGCTGAGCAATTATTCTCTTGGAACAGGGATAATAATCCCCGGGCACAAACTATTTCCCAGGAGAAAAATGAGCTTTTTGGATGGTGCATGAAATCTTCTAGCCTTTTAAGCAACATTCATTACATGGACATACTGGTCCACACGGTAAATCTCTGGTGTCCTAGGAATGTGAACACAACTTCCTGTCTGTTTAGTTTGGTCTCTGTCTATAGCACATGAGAAAAGACAGGAAAGTTATTAGCTTTGCGGCTCTCTGAGGAGTGTTAAATAGGAAGAAGTGAGACCAATGTTTTCCATTTGGAAAGCTACTGCCACATAAGCAGGAGGAGGGTACCGGGGACACGAGAAGATTCTGGTCCGTGGGGTCACATACATATGGCAGATTGGAAGAGCTGCGGCATTTCAATGCAGACAGAACTGAGCTGGACTTTTGATTCAGCGTGACTTGGGGACAAATGGACATTAAGAGCAGCCTTCCAGTCCCCCGAACCTGCCATGCTTCCTCTACCTGACAACCTTTCCTTACTGCTTCCTTTGCCTGGAATATCCTTCCCCCCAACTTTTTGGCTGCTCCTGTGTTGCTTTACGTCTTGGTTTAGATGCTCTAGCCTCTTCTAGGAAGGTCATCCAGTCTCCTAGGAGTGGATTACTTTCACGGGATCACACAGGTGCTTCTTGAATTCCTCCTCGTGGTAACTTTCACATCAATGGTAGTATCCTGCCTATGTGTTCATCCTTCCACTGCAAGTTTATTAAGAGCAAGGGCAGTTTCTTTTATCAAGGACACCCCAGCACTAGTGAAATGACTGGAAGAGCAAAATGAATACTTAAGAAATCATTTTCTTCCCTTCCTTCCTTCCTTCCTTCCTTCCTTCCTTCCTTCCTTCCTTCCTTCCTTCCTTTTCCTTCCTTCCTTCTTTCCTTCCTTCCTTCCTTCCCTCTTTGCTTTAGTAGATAAGTATCTTTACCTACTACATGTTAGGCTTTTAGACCCTGGAAATGTTAACAGTAGAGAAAACAAGAAATAGGGGCACCTGGGTAGCTCAGTCAGTCAAGCATCCTAAAACTTGATTTGGGCCCAGGTCATGATCTCAGGGTCCTGAGACTGAGCCCCGTGTCAGGCTCTGTGCTGAGCACAGAGTCTGCTTGAGATCCTCTCTCTCTCTCCACCTCCCTCTGCCCCTCCCACAGCTCACTTCCTCTTTCTCTCTCTCTCTCTCAAAAAACAAAAAGAAATAAAAAAACAAATAATCTGAACCCTCTGGAAGCTTACATTCTAGCAGGGAGAATGAGACAATCAACGAATGAGTAAAATGCGCAGTATGTCAGATGAGGATACACAGTCTCCAACCTCATTCCATCTCCACCCCAACTCAAAGCCATCTGCATCCCACATCTTTGGGCCCAACTTGAGCCCCCCTCCAAGTATCTAACCCTATTGCATTTTCATCTACACTTCTCCAATTTGAAATTCATTTCCATCACTATCCCCAATGAATGAATGAACGAAGATCGGAATCATTTTGTGTATTGTTTGAGTCATTATCAGGAAAGGCTCTAGCACAGGCCCGACCCTATTATGTGCTCAATAAATGTTCCTTTCCCCTCCCTCCCCCTCCAGTCCTCCTGTCTGTGATTGAGTCTTGCCATTTACTTCTTTAAAGCCTTCAGGGAGTCAGAAATAATGAGATCTAAAGCTAACATTATAAAAACCTATAAGAAAAAAATGTTGAAAGACTCCAATATTCAACGTTTGAATAGATCTTAGCTGCTATCTTCTCAAAGAGCATTTCATGGAATTCTCATAGCTCTTCAATGTAATGATTACCAAAAAAAATCCTGGTAATCTTAAGGGGGCTAAGTCCCAAGCCATATGGATCATGGCCATGGTTACAACTACTATGTAACCACCATCTGCCTGGTGGGTCAACACACTGGGTCCGGGGCCCTTCAGGGTGGTGGGGTTTTAGAGGCAGAGGGGTCTTAGTTCAAATTTCTGCTCTGCCACTTACTGGCCCTGAATATTGCAATTCCCTTCATGCCTCTCATTGGATTTATTAATCTATATGATTGAGATAATTGAATCATCAACTTCCCATGGTTATTATAAGGATCTAACGAATTAGGACGTGTCTTAGAAGAGTGTGACATATAGGAGGTATTTGGTAAAGGTTGGCTGTTATTTTCTGATTCAAGATTGTCATGCTGTCCTACTTTATTCCCTCCATACTGAGACTGGAGATGCTTTAGCAAACAAACTAGAGAATTTTAATTATAAAGACGTTATTATTTTCTCATTTTGATATTTCATGATGACTTTCTATGTACGAAGTTGAACACTTTTCAAAGAGCTTTTTAAAATAAAAAATTCCTTCACAGTACTTGCATTATCATGATCAAAAATGACTTTTAGTAGAATTGCTTTAAAAAAAAAAAAAAGACAATCTTGCCTTCAATATTATAATGATTAAATCTAAAAAAGTTTAAAAAAAAATAAAGAACTGTTGATGTCTACTTTTCTGGTAAATGAAATTTATAGCTGCAATTTCTTTTGGGTATCTGGATTTAATGCATGTGTAATGTTATTCCATACAAATATAAGTAATCATTGTGAGAGAAACAAATTCTCACTATGCATATATCAAACAATCTTGTGTATTTCTACAAATTAAATAACATACATAACTCTGAGAAGTAACAAAGGAACTGGAAATGTAAATATATATATGAATCAACTAAAAAATAATCAGACTTCCAAAATCTCATCAGAGTGCCCTGCAGAACATCTGTCCTCTCTCACTGCTTATTTGCTTTTGCACACAAGAGCATCTTAATACACTTGAACTCCCTATGCGTTCTCTGTCAGGGCTTCACCGGGTTTGTGAACTTGACAAATATCTTAATTTTCAAAAGATTTGTGTAAGAAGACTTCACAGCGATTGGCCAAGCAACCCTAAAAGATAAAAGACCAATAAGAAATCTCTGATTCTTCCAGGTCTCTCTCTCACTTTACAATTCCGACTTTCTATTTGTTCTTTCAGACTATCTAGCTCTTTTTACCTTGTGTTATTAATTTATGTCCCTTTCCTACCTATGCTACCAAATTGAGCTGGGGGCTCACAGTCGAGCAGGTCACCTTATCCAGAAAGTTCCAAAAATGAGTAAGTTTTACAGATAGGTAAGTAACAAGTCAGAATTAAACCAGGCTCTGGTTTATATTGTATTTCACTCATTCATTCATTCATCTGCATTCATTCATCATTCACTCATTCATCTTCATTCATCCTTTTGTTCACTTATTTACGCAATGTATTGGATGCCTATCATATGCCAAGCACTACTCTAGGCACTTGGAATACATCTGTAAACAACAACAACAACAAAAAGCAAAAGCGAAAGCAAAACAAAGCAAAAATCCGTGGCCACACGGAGTTTACTTTTCAGGGGAGGAAAATACAATAAAGAGTAAACAACAAATGCAGCTTCTCTTGTTATAATAGGGACTCCATTTTCTTTTCAAAGCCCCAGCATACCTAGGAGAAACAGCCTCTCCCCTCTCTTTGAGTCTCCAAGCAAACTTGAGCAAATCCAGTGTCACTGTGAGGTATTGAACAGAACAGCATTTGCCTGCAGGGCTTGAGGAGTAGGTGTGGCATCAAACACAGCATTCAGCCCAACCTAAATCTGAAACCCTGGCGAACTTCTTCCTTGTATTGTTTTACTTAATCGGGAATTTGCCAGACACTGTGCTTTATATACACATTAACGCGTCCGCTCTGTGAACAAAGTGCCATTATCATCCTCACTCTATAACTGGAGAGAATGAAGCACAGAGAAGTTCAGTATATTGCCCGTGGTCACACAGCTGGTGAGCACTGGGATCTGAGCCAAGGCAGTTTTCTCTAGAGCCTATGCCCTTATCTATTAACAGACTAACTTCCCATGACACCGCCAGCAAACAGTCCAAGCAGGCAATGTATCATTTTTGTAAATAAGATATACATAATGTAGATACCAGATCAGTCACAGAAATGCTGGGAAGTCTCTGCACCCACGCTGCAATGGGTGCAAGGTTAACTCAGGAAATTACCAGGGTTGGAAGGATCTAAGCCTATGAGTTAAGGAAAATGATCCTCTTTGCTGTCAGGGCTGGGAGTTGGTGGCGACGCAGGAATTTGTGTTATTCAAAACTGGAGTCGGTGCCATTTCCCCATATCTAGGTGTCTCCTCCTAACTTCCCTCTTATTAATCATCACCACCTATGATGTCATCTCTGTGCTCATCTCGTTTATCGTCTACACCCCACGCTAGAGTACAAGCTCTGTGAAGGCAGAATTTCTCTCTATGTGGTCCCCTGCTCTATCTCCTTGCCAAGAATAGCACCTCCCACATAGTAAGGCTCTCAATAAAAACTTCCTGAATAAAAGGAGGAATTTAATGGTAATCTTTCAATTGTAATACTACAGTCACCAACTATTAATTCCTCTTGCTGAAAAAAGAGAGGAAGAGAAGAAACGACATAAAATGCAAAAGTCTACTTTCGCTGCTTTGAGTAATTAGGTGAAAAGCTCTGGTGGGGATGAAGTTTATAGGATTGGCTAAAAGAGAAGTTCGGGATGTTCATCTGTGCTTGCACTTACTCCTTGTGTAAAAGTTGTAATCTTGATTTAGGCGAGCTAAACAAGACCTCTTTTGAAATATTTTTATTTAAGTACATTTTCTTCCAGTCATCAGTGTTTCATGATACATATATGCACTCTGATCCTTCTCTTCTGATTCTATTACGAATAAAGAAAGTGGTCTTTCCAAAGTTCCTCCTACACCCATCTCTTCAAACCAGCATATTATCCAAACCTTTTATCCAGGCGAAAGGTGGATTCTTATGGACTCTTGAAGAGTCTATGTATGATTATGCTTATATGTGATTATGTGATGATATTTTTGTCCTGCAGGTAAGCATTTGAACAATAAAAGGAAAGAAAGATAGAAACAACACTTAGCAGGGGTCCCTGGTGGCTCAGTCGGTGCGATAACTGACTTCTTGGTTTGGGTTCAGGTCTGGGATCCAGCCCCACATTGGGCTCAAAACTCTGGGGAGTCTGCTTGCCCCTCTCCCTCTGCTCCTTGCACAGGCGCTCTCTCTCTCTCTCAAAATAAATGAATGAATGAATAAATAGATAAATAAATATGTAAATAAATAAACAGATAAATAAATATCTTAAAAAAACACAACACACTTAGCAGCGATCCTTTCTCCATGGCGCTATTCTACATTACCGCTTTTTAATTTCTCCAGAAGGTGAAGACATCAATTGTATTTGCTGGAAAGTTTGTTGTTGTTATGGGTGAATTTAAACTCGACAGTGGCTGCGCGTATGGGTAAAATATGCATTTAAAAGAAATACATACATAATTAAGGAAACACACAATCCGAGCCCCTGAAATTAATCAATAAGCCTTAATGAGATTTTAGTCAGGTTGTTTTCCTACTGATCTTTTTTGTCTCCATGCCAAATAGCTTCCTTACTTTTTTTCTTTTTAATAGAACAGACATTGGAGGCACATAGGCTGCAGGCAGAAGCCAGTGGAGAAGGATGGGACGCTGCCCGGAAGGGGTGA
>CM053611.1:10230553-10248222 GCA_028646535.1 Procyon lotor
TAATGAAAGATTTTTGATAGCTTCTTAGACTTCCCTGAGATGAGGTTTTGGGAGGTCTTTTTCTTGAGGTAAAATTTACATTACACAGATCTTAAATGTAAAATTTGTTGCATCTTGGAAAATGTATACAATCCTGTAACTATCTTCTCAACTGAAATATAAAACATTTACATCACCCCAGAAATTCCCTTATGTCCCCTTTGCAGGTCAATCCCCATCTCCCCCCCCCAATAAGTAGCCACCGTTCTAATTTAAGATTTCATTTATTTATTTGTTTGTTTGTTTATTTATTAATTTATTTAGAGTGAGCATGAGCAGGTAGAGGGGCAGAGAGAGAGGGAGAGAGAATTTCAAGCTGACCCTGAGCTGAACCCAGAGCCCGATGCAGGGCTCCATCTCACAACCCTGAGATCATGACCAAGAGTCGGGACTCTTAAAGGACTGAGTCACCCAGGCACCCTGCAGCCGTTGTTCTAATTTCTACACCACAAATAAGTTGTGTCTTTTTTGAAAACTCATATTAATGGATTCATATAGGATTCAGTCTTTTGTACCTGGCTTCTTTACTTAATGGTTTCGAAAATCACCCATGTGGTTGTGATGTCAATATTTCATCCTTTTTTCTTGTTGAAGTGTGTTCCATTGTATGATCATATCATAATTTATGTTTATTCTTCTATTAAGGAAAACAGTAATAATTGTGGATATAATGAATAAAGCCACTATGAATATTCTTATAGAAATATTTTCTGTGGGGGCACCTGGGTGACTCAGTGGGTTAAAGCCTCTGCCTTCAGCTCAGGTCATGATCTGGGTTCTGGGATTGAGCCCCACATTGGGCTCTCTGCTCAGTGGGGAGCCTGCTTCTCTCTCTCTGCCTGACTCTCTGCTTACTTGTGATCTCTCTCTCTCTCTCTCTGTCATATAAATGAATAAAATCTTTTTTTTTAAAAAAAGAAATGTTTTCTGTGGACACATATTGTTTTTCTTGGTTAAATACTTATTGGATCACAGACTAGATGGACCTTCACCTTTTTAAGAAGCTGCCAAACTCCTTGCCCCAAGGTGCATCTCTTAGCAAAGCATATTTACTTTAAATATTTCACATTACACTTGTTTGCTGCTAATGTATAGATATAGAACTGATTTTCTACAAAGATTATTTATTTATTTAATTATTTGACAGAGGAGAGAACACGAGTAGGGGGAGAGGCACAGTAAGAAGGACAAGTTGGGGCTCAGTGGGGAGCCCCAACGTGGTGCTCGATCCCAGGACCCTGGGATGATGACCGGAGCTAAAAGCACATGCCTAACCGACTGAGACACTGAGGTGCCCCTATAAATGACTTTCATATGCTAACCTAGAATTCTGAAAACCTCATAAATTCATTTGTTCTAGCAGTTGATTTGTATATTGCCTGAAAACTTCTAAAAATCAATCATGTGACCTATAAATACAGACAACTTTTACTTCTTATTTTCCCTTCTGTTATTTTTCCCTTACTTTCCTTATACATAGATACATATAAATAAATTTTCTTTGGCTAGGGTCTCCAGCACAATGAGTAGAAGTGGGCAGAAACATTCCTGTTTATTCTTGTTCCTTTGCATATAATGTATCCTTTGCATATAATGTATCATTTTCCTTTGGTTGATTTTAGCATTTTATATTTGATACTTAGCGATGTTACTATGATGAGTTTAGGTGTGTGTGCGTTTGATTGATCAGAGTTGAATTTCCTTAGATTTGCTGATCTGTAAGGTATTGTTTTTCATAAATTTAGGGAAATTTTGGCCATCATTTCTTAAAATACTGCTCCATTTTTTTCTCTCACCAAAGTATGATTTTTTTTCTCTTTGCTCTTCATAGTGTATAATTTCTGCTGATCTCAAATCAAGTTAATAGACCCCAACTTCAGTCTCTAATCTGCTGTTGGCCTATCCAGTGATTTTTTTTTTCATTTCTATTATTACAGTTTTCATTTCTATAACTTCCATTTGGTTTCCTCTTCTGATATTCCTCATTTACCCATTCATTATTACCATCTTTTCCTTTATGTTCTTTAACATATTTATAAAAGCTGTTTAAGAGTCCCTTTCTGCCAATCTTCATGTCCATGTCACCCCAGTGACTGTTTCTCTTCATGACTTTTTCTCTTGATTCCTGACCTCATTTTCTTGTTTCTTCACGTGTCTAGTGAAAATCTGCATTATATACGAGCCATTGCCAATGACGTATCACTGAAGATCTGAATTCTGTTTTCTTCCTCTGAAGACTACAAATCTTTGTTCTACTGGTTGACTGTCAACATTATGAAGCATTGCTTTTTCATTTTTTTAGAAAAGGTTTGTTTTGGTTTTTATCCTTACTTTTAGGTTGAATCCTTAGTCTTGGATATAGACTTGACTCCTAAGGCTTGGCTCTTCTAGAATTTCAATAGAATTTTTTTTAAGACTTTATTTATTTACTTACGAGAGAGAGAAGAAACACAAATGGGGAGAGGGGCAGAGGGGAAGGGAAAGGAAGAATCCTTGGAAAGAATCCCAAGCAGACTCCATGCTGAGCATGGAGCCCATTATAGGGCTTGATCTCATGACCCTGAGATCATGACCTGAGCCAAAATCAAGAATGGGTCGCCCAGCCAACTGAGTCACCCAGGCACTCCCCAACAAGATTTTTTTATGTTTACCAAAGCCCTCTAATATAACTGAATTTAAGTCCCAAACTGTCACCTCTGTGCCGGGCAGTATTTGATCTATTCAGCCTTTCGCTGTTACTTTTTTGCAGTGATACTTGGAATTTCCTTTATCTATGTGCAGGTTGGGAGTCAACCAAGAATTTAAGGAGATTTGATACACAAATACGCAAGCTCAACAACCTATGACTGCTTCCTCCTGGAACCTTCTCTGTTTCCAAACTCTGTGACAAATCAAGCCAGTATCAATACAGCTAACTCTGAGTTCCAGCTGTCCAGTGCTATACACGTGGGGGGTGGGGGAGGTAGGTAGCCTCAGGCCAAAGGCTATATAAATGTCAATCTGATTCAGTATGGTTCTCTTTATCCAAGATCAACTTTCCTCTAGTTTCTGCCTGCTTTTGGTCACTCTGTAAGGACTCTGAAAAGCTACTGTCCATATTTTGTCAGTGAACTTGTTACTATGTTGTATGATTAGTCCAATCTAATTCACTCCACCATCAGTAGCTCCAGAAGTCTTCCATATATATGTTTAATAAGGATTGATTTTTCCCTTTTTTGGTTTTTATAAGTCTATTTTCAATCTATTATAGAATAATGCTGAAATTCAAAAAATATAGTAAGGAAAAAATTACCTATAATTTCACTACCCAAACGATTGTTAAAAATTTGAAATTTTCACCTTCAGATTTTTGTGTATGCCTAAGTAACATGTATGTAACTGCCTATACCTCCAGCAAGATTGTAGGTGCCTGAACCATCTTCATATGCAAAAACCAGCAGAAATATATATCCGCTTTGTCAAAAAACTCAGGAGAAGTTGCTTACTTATTCTTCAGAGGATTATTATGCTTTGGTTGTTTCATTTCCTTTGGCACAGTCCTAAACAGAAACAGAATTAAGAAACTGAAATACCATGACAGTGATCAGAAAAACTTTATAGAATACCTACACATTTATGATTTCTTCTTTGACCTGAGTTATTCAGAAGTATATAATTTCCAGTTATTTGGGTGAGTTTTCAAATATATGCTATTGATTTCTAATTTAATTCCATTACTGTCACAGAATATACAATGCGTTACAGGATCTTTTAAGATCTACTGACACTTGGGTTTAATGGCCTAAAATATGGTTTGTCTTTGTAAAAAGATGTTAGCTTATATAAAAAAATATATATTCTGCTGTTCGGTGGAGCATTTTATATATGTCCATTAGGTCATTTTGGTTGAAGTCTTGTTCAAGTCTTCTATAATCTTGCTGACTTTCTGTCTACTTGTTTTATCACGAGTTATCAGTAACTGTTGAAATCTATGACTATAATTATAGATATGTCCACTTGTTTCTTTGAGTTGACAATTTGTTGTTTCATGTATTTTATTTTATTATTATTATTTTTAAAGATTTTATTTATTTATTTGACAGAGAGAGACTGTGAGAGAGGGAACACAAGCAGGGGGAGCAGGAGAGGGAGAAGTAGGTTTCCCACTGAGCAAGGAGCCTGACGCAGGGTCAATCCCAGGACCCTGGGATCATGACCTGAGCCAAAGGCAGACATTTAACAACTGAGCCACCCAGGTGCCCCTGTTTCATGCATTGTAAAGCTCTTGTATCAGGTGTGTGTATTTATATATTATACACACACACACACACACACACGTATATATATGTATGTATGTATATATGATAATTCAGTTCTCATGAGGGTTGAACCAACTCTCACTGAGCAATGAATTTCTGTATCCCAGGGTAATATTCTTGGTCCTCAAATTTACTGCATCTCATATTTAATATAGTCATTCAGTTTTCTTTTCATTAGTGGTATATCTTTCGTTTTTTTTTTTTAAGATTTTATTTATTTATTTGACAGAGAGAGAGAGAGCACAAGTAGGCAGAGAGGCAGGCAGAGAGAGAGGAGGAAGCAGGCTCCCGCTGAGCAGAGAGCCCGATGCTGGGCTCGATCCCAGGACCCTGAGATCATGACCTGAGCCGAAGGCAGAGGCTTTAACCCACGGAGCCACCCAGGCGCCCCGGTATATCTTTTTCTATCTTTTTATTTTCATCTACTTGTGTCTGTAAAGTACACACAATACACACACATAGGCACCTACAGGGAATATTCAATTTGACAATCTCTGCTTTTTAATTAGAATGATTAAACTATTTGTGTTTAATGTGACTTTTGATATAGTTGTGTTTAAATCTACCACCTTACTTTTTTCCCCCCTTTGTTTCATTTGCTCTTTGTTCTTTTTTCTCTTCTTTTCTGGACCTTGGGTTAGTTATTATTATTTTTACATTTCATTATATCTATTTTGTTGGTTTATTAACTATACTTATTTTTTAAGTGGCTGTGTTAGTGTTTATAATATATCATTAACTGAACAGTGTATCTTCCATATCTCTCTAACATTCTTACACTTTCCTCTACTTTATTGAGCTTACAGGATACAGTTATAGCTGTTTTTATATCCTTACATTAATTCTATCATCTGTGTCATTTATGGGTTAGTTTAAATGGCTTTTTCCCCCTCATTATGGGTCATATTTTTCTACTTTCTTGTATGCCTATTAAGTTTTGATTGAATATCACACATTGTGATTTCACTGGGATGAGTACTATACGTATTTACACACACATGTATGACCTTTGTTTAAGGATATATTTTAGTTATTTGGAAACAGTTTGATTTTTTTTTTTTTGAGACCTACATTTAAGGTTAATTAATAGGATCAAGGCAGACTTTAATTTAGGGCTGATTTTCTTCCCCAGTACTGAGTAAGTACTGCTCCAAGTAGTCTATCTAATTCCCCATGTATTATGAAATATTCCTACTCGGCCTGGTAAAACACCAACTATTCCAAGTCTTATGTGAGCTCCGAAGAAAATTCTGTTTGCTATTTTGAGTGGTTCATCGTCCAATCTTAGGAAGTTTCTTCACACGTACGTCCTGAAGACTTCAAAAGGACCTTCTCCAGATCTCCAGGGCTCTGTCTCTGAGCAGGTCTTCCCTCTCTCACACTCTGCACTGGAAACACTGACCACCTTGGCTGCCCTGAGCTCCCAACTCTTATTTTCTCCCCTCAGGGATTCCTCTGGGATTTCCCTGGGTTTCTTTCTTTGTGCTGGAGTCTGGAAACTCACTCCAGGATATAAACAAACGGAGGCAGCAATAGGACTCATTTCATTTATTTCCTCTCTCTCAGGAATTGCTGCCCTACATTGTCTGTCGCTCATGTCTGAAAACCACTGTTTCTTATATTTTCTCAGTTTATTTGTTGTTTCAGAGGAGAAGGAAAACTTGGGCCCTGCTACTCTAATTTGGCTTAAAGCAGAAGTTTCTATTTATTTATGATGATGCCAAAGTTAGCAATGAGCTGTAAGGAAGCAAAGAAGGGATTAATTGGCTGTTCTGTGGATCTTCCTGTCAGCAATTTTTTTTTAACCTGGTTTTTGTTGGTGGGTTTTTGGGGTTGTTTTGTTTTGTTTTGTTTTGTTTTTCAAAGCAAAATATGAAACCTTGGATGGTGAGGCTGAATGAGATGCAGATTCTGATGAACAGAATTGAGGCATCATTGCCTGATGTTTATAGTGAAGAGGGTGCATCCTGAAAGTACAAGCCAGGTCAACCACAAAGGAAATGAGAGGACAGGTCCTAGGGATGAGGTCCAGGGAAACCAGGAGAAACTGGCTGGTCAGTGTGCCACAGGGCTGCTGGGTAAGGGAGCATTACATCTACAAAGACCTTGTTTCCAAATGAGATCATCTCCACAGGTACCAGGATTTGGACTTGAACGTACATTCTGGGGGACACAAATCAGTCCACGACATGTAGTGTGTCACACATCTTCTTTTGACCTTCAGTTCTACACTCCGCCCTTCTTTACTGTTCTCTCAGACCCTGGAGGCGGACTTACATAGGCTACATCAATGGATTTCCATAACTTCTGGCTTCTAGTTGGGTTCAGTTACATGGGGAGCCCCAGGAATAGCCGGAGAGACTAGATAAGAGTAAGGCCAGAGAACTTATTTACCTGGTTCCCTTCTCTGAGGTGAGCCCAGCCTTGCTGTGTACCTTGACAGAAGGTTGCGAGGCCACCTGATCTCCTTGACTCTGGCTCATTCCCCCCTACAGTCAACTCGTCCTCTTGCTCTTGGTACCAAGGGCTTGGCTTCTGATAGCTCCTGCAATCTATCTTACAGTCTCCTAGGTAGTCAGTCCCTTTATTAACAAGCCATCTAGAATTATCCTAATTTGTGTGTGCCATCTGTTTCCTGTTGAGACCCTGACATCAGTCGGGCTGTAGTTCTTCTAAATAAGTGATTACTTTTTTAAAATGTGTTTGTAACTCATCTCTTACAGCACCAAAACGTAAAGGAAAAATTAACTATTTTGATGAAAACCTGTAGAGATAATGTTATATATTGTTTCTTAAATGAGTACTGGTACAAATAACTTAACATATAATTAAGGGTAATTAATATTGTTATATCTGATGCATTAACTAATTGATAAGAATATTTATAATAATTAATATAATTGATAATATTAATGTTAACTAATATTAATTAGTTAATGTTAATAATATCTATTAATGTATAATTAATAATGAATGATACAGGAACATTATGAATATTAGTCATAGTGTAATTATACAATTTTCTATCTTTTATTTATTTTATCTATTCTTGGGATGGAGGCTCTGAAGACTCACTTCTCTTGCCTTTATTATGTATATTTCCGTGTGTCCTTTACCTAAGTCCTCCTAGTCTGTTGCTAATATACTTTGGTCTGAAGGATTAAATAAACTAGTTTACAGAATTTCAGGTTATGTTTCATGTTAAATTGAGAATTCCAGGTTAAATGTGACCCAATAAATGATAAGTAAAGGCAGAAAAATAAAGAGCAAAGCTTAATACAGATGTTTGCTGGCCACTCTTTGAATGCTTAGACGTTTTTCCTTCAGTGGTCTGGGGCTGACAGAAGTCTGCTATTTGGATAAACATGTCCACTTATATTGACTGGAAGTCAGATTAATAATTAGCAATAAGCCCATGGTCATTAAATGCCTCACTATCCATCTTTTGGTTTTCTCAGCTTTGAGACAGGCCAAGAATTCAACACACAAGAGGTATCATCACTCTCTCTTCACTGTCACTCATTTCCTTATAGAACATAGACTCATCTTAATGAGATAGGCCACCAATGTGACAGGAGACAATATGAATAGCCCATGGAGTAATCAATTAGATACTCTCATCAATATTCCACAGCCTCTTTGGAGACTGAATGGATTATTGTGTATTCATTTTGAATATGTTTTATCTTAGAGAACTCAAAAAATACATTCAAAGATGACTTAATAGTTCGATGAGCAGAAATTTATGGAACTTTTAGGTCTTTAGAAACCTCATGATCATTAAAAGTTAGAGGAATGATTTTACAATTGAAGAAATGTGCTGTGGCACAAGGGTCGATCACCTAGCAAAGAACATGTCCTGTATTCCCAGAGCCCCAGTCCAAAGCAGAATGTCCATTTCAGAAATTAACTCAGCCATCCCATTGAAGAGACTGTTGCCCTTTGAGGCTTTTCAAATAATATTCTTTAGTCTGAAATTCTATCAACTTCAACTGTCAGCTCTCCCTTCAGAGTGTCATTAAACAGCTTGCAGGGAAGACGTAAACACAGAATATGTGCCAACAGACCCTAGCTCCACAATATTCAGCAAAGAATATGCTTATTTTATTATACAGGAAGTGGAATGGGCAGAATAATAGCAATCATAAGCAATGTTGAAATGTTAATACAGTGTCTCTACAGCACTTACATTATAAACCGCCTGTAGTTCTAGGTGATTGACTAACTAATTGTTTGTAACAGTTTCTTATGATATTCAATTTGCTTGTCAAAGTAACAATCAAAAAAACAAGGGCATTACTTATAAATGGCCTGAATTTTACCCTAAGATTTATCAATTCTTCTAAGCAACTTTATTCATTTATTTATTTTTGCTTCATCATTCTGAAGTACTCATCACAAGTATTAATTTAGGCCAACACACTTTAAAGGGAATCATTTCAATGTGCCACAATCTGCAAACAGATGCTAATGATTAATACCATCTATTTGTCTATTTTGAAGAAAAATAACACCTAAAGACTTCAGAACTTATGTTCTTTAGTGGAAAAATATATCTAAAGAGTAAAAGGTAAAAATGATGCTAAAATATTACTATCTAAAAATCATAAAGAAAATTCTCCACAAGGTAGGATTCAATGGTCTCTGACGGAACACTCTGTGTGTAAAATTTTATAGTTATTCCACTCCCCATGTACAAATTTCTTCAAAGTTGCATGTTAGGTTCCTGGAATTGATGGTGCACTATATGACCCAAGCATCTTTGAAGAGTTAATGTTTCCAAAATTCTCTTCAGTTGCATTTTAAAGCCTAGAAGAATCTGACTCAATTTATATACTTTGCCTAGCATACGTGAGACCATCGACAACTGGTTGTTGAATGAATGAATACTGAATGGAGTAAGTGAGAGCTATCATAGTTTTGAACTATACAGGTACAGGCCCTCTCTGTACCTTATCTGCATCAGAAGACTGACTTTAGAACAATAGTAAGGGAGATAGAGATGGGAGAAAGAAGAGACCAAGACGGGCATCTGCCTGCTGCTTCCCTAATGGCGGGACCCCGACCCCCCGACTTACGACATCTTATTTGTCTTTTAATTTTAAAAAAGACAGTGAGGTATTTGAAGTAGAAGTTCCATATAATTGGCTGAATCCTTCAGATAACAAAGGGAGGGACACATCTGGGGAAGGAGTCACTCCCAAGGAGCCTTGCATGGTTATGAAGCACACAGGGCAAGTGACTGTTGAAGGCATGGAATCCAGGCCTTAATTTTAGGAGCACCATCTTCACTCTGAGTTAACTCGCAGGAATCAGACAGAGCTAGAGTGTAATGAAGAAAAAGGCCGGAACATCCTTAAGCATCTAACTCCTTCCCAAGGAGCCAGGAATACACTGGAAAGATCTATTTCACGGACCCTGGCTCCTGCTGAAATTGCAAAGAGCTCAATTTTCATACTGCCCAGTAAGATTGCAGAAATTGCAACTTCTAAAAGACTCTGACAGTTATTTTGGTGGTATCCACATGTACATCTTTATTGCAGATGCAAACCAATTTCAAAAACATTCAAATGTGAGAAAATGTCTGCCTCGGAACCGATAGCACAGAGTGTAGGATACAGAACTGCTCTCGTGAAGCTCTACCACCGTGCACTAGGGATGCCAACTGTTCTCCCGTGGGAAGGGGCACATACTGAGTGTGTAACGTGATGTCGAAGCAGATGTCACAGAAGCTTGTGACATCTTCCTGTACTTATTTTGAAAGATCCGGGGGTTGGTTTTAAGGTGCCTTATTTCAGCCCAGAAATGGACCCTCAACTCTACGGCCAACTGATCTTCGACAAAGCAGGAAAGAATATCCAATGGAAAAAAGACAGTCTCTTCAACAAATGGTGTTGGGAAAATTGGACAGCCACACGCAAAAGAACAAAACTGGACCATTTCCTTACACCACACACAAAAACAGACTCAAAATGGTGAAAGACCTCAATGTGAGATAGGAATTTATTAAAATCCTTGAAGAGAACACAGGCAGCAACCTCTTCGACCTCAGTTGTAGCAACTTCTCCCTAGATACATTGCCAAAGGCAAGGGAAGCAAGGGCAAACATGAACTATAGGGACTTCATTAAGATAAAAAGCTTTTGCACAGTGAAGGAAACAGCCAACAAAACCAAAAGACAACTGACAGAAGGGGAGAAGATATTCGCAAATGACATATCAGATTAAGGGCTAGTATCCAAAATCTATAAAGAACTTCTCAGACTCAATACCCAAAGAACAAATAATCCAATCGAGAAATGGGCAGAAGACATGAACAGACATTTCTGCAAAGAAGACATCCAAATGGCCAACAGACACATGAGAAAGTGCTCCACATCACTTGGCATCAGGGAAATACAAATCAAAACCACAGTGTGATACCACCTCACACCAGTCAGCATGGCTAAAGTTAACGAGTCAGGAAATGACAGATGTTGATGAGGATGCAGAGAAAGGGGAACCTCTTACACTGTTGGTGGGGATGCAAGCTGGTGTAGCCACTCTGGAAAACAGAACGGAGGTTCCTCAAAAAGTTGGAAATGAGCTACCCTACAATTGCATTGCTGGGTATTTACCCCAAAGATACAAATGTAGTGATCCAGAGGGGCATGTGACCCCAATGTTTATAGTGGCAATGTCCACAATAGCCAAACTATGGAAAGAACCTAGATGTCCATCAACAGATGAGTGGATAAAGATATGGTATATACACAATGGAATACTATGCAGCCATCAAAAATGAAATCCTGCCATTTGCAATGACGTGGACAGAACTAGAGGGTATTATATGAAGTGAAATAAGTCAATCAGAGAGACAATTATCATATGATCTCACTGACATGAGGAATTTGAGAAATAAGACAGAGAATCATAGTGGAAGGGAGGGAAAAATGAAACAAGATGAAACCAGAGAGGGAGACAAACATAAGAGACTCTTAATCTCAGGAAATAAACTTGAGGGTTGCTGGGGTGGGGGGTGTGGGAGGGATGAGGGGCTGAGTAATGGACATTGGGGAGGGTATGTGCTATGGTGAGCGCTGTGAATTGTGTAAGACTGATGAATCATAGACTGTATCCCTGAAACAATATATGTTAATTAAAAAAATTAAAAATAACAAATTAAAATGCCTTATTTCAGGGATGCCTGGGTGTCTCAGTCGGTTAAGTGTCCAACTCTTGATTTCAGCTCAGGTCATGATCTCGGGGTCATGGGATCAAGCCCCACATCACGCTCAACACTCAGAGAAGAGTCTGCTTGAGATTCTCTCTTTCCCCCTCTGCCCCACCCCCTGCTTGTGCTCTCTTTCTCAAATAAATAATAATTAAAATAAGTGAATAAAATGTCTTATTTCAGCGTGTCCATTTTTTTTTTCCTTTCTCACTGGTGCAGACTTCATGGTGGTTAGCCACGAAGGGAAATTTTATAAATAACCAACAACAAATGAAAGATTTTTGTATTTTAAAGTTTATTTTGCGGGGGTATAGCCATTTTTTTAAAAAAATGTTCACACTCCTTTTCTTGGCTTACAAAGCCTCACCTGATTTTGGCCTCTGCATTAACTACCTCAACTTGTGTTTCTTCCCTCAACTTGCCAGCCACACTAGGCTGCCTTCCCGAGGCTCCATCGTGCTGAGCTTATTCGTGCCTTAGGGCTTTTGCACACGGTGTTCTTTGCTCCAGGCTTTGCACAGCTGACTTCTTGTTAGTCAGACCTCAGCTGACAGGTCAGCTCCTCAGGGAGAGGGGCCTGCTGAGACCGCTCCATCCAAAGGGGCCACTCAGCGGCTCTTGCCTCACCGCATTTTAATTTTCCATGGCAGGTGAAGAAAACGGGTGTCTGAAGAGCTCCCCCACCTGTGTTCAAGTTCCCCCATACTCGTGTGAGCCCTTGAGGGGCAAGGGCCTCCATTTCCTCCTATGTAAAGTGCAGATGATGATGGTAGCTACCTCATAAGGTTATTGGGAGCTGGGTGCATGGCAAGCACTGTGTGTGTGTGTGTGTGTGTGTGTGTGTGTGAGAGAGAGAGAGAGAGAGAGAGAGAGAGAGACTCATGGTTCATTGACTGCTTTCTATACCTGAAGGCTCTTAAGTTCCACAAGAACAAGGACCTTCTTATGCTCAGTTTAATACTCTATCCCCAGGGCCTAGTAGGCATAGTATTTATTAAATTAAACTGTATAGGGTCGCCTAGGTGGCTCAGTGGGTTCAAGCCTCTGCCTTTGGCTCAGGTCATGATCTCAGGTCCTGGGATCGAGCCCCGCGTTGGGGTCTCTGCTCAGCGGGGAGCCTGCTTCCCCCTCTCTCTCTGCCTGCCTCTCTGCCTACTTGTGATCTCTCTCTCTGTCAAATAAACAAAATCTTTAAAAAAATAAATTAAACCATGTACATTTTTGTAAATAAATTAATAAACAAACAAACTGACCACCAAATACACGGCCACTAGGGAACAGAAAGACCCATCAGGATACTGAAGACTAGAATTGCACCCCTGCAATTTCGGGGAACCTACTTTCCCGGGTATCTGGTTTTTAAGGCAACGATTTCAACTAGAATGTGTTACTTGTTTCGAAAATGCTGGAAACCACGTAGATCTGGATCGTGGCCCTCCCAAGCTTAATTTCCTCCCAGGGGACCCTGCGCAGCTCGGAGAGGGCTTCCAGATGTGGCTTGTTTGCGAAATGCAAAAGCACAGCGTCTCAAAGAGGGACTGGATTGCTTGATGGCTGCACACAAGCCAGCTAAGCCTACAGAAGTAGACAGCTGAACCATTTTTTCCTTCTAAGCGATGCTTTTGAACAGAGAGCAAGACACCAGGCGGGAACGTGCTTTGGCCGTCTTGCTGGGAAGCAGTTGCTGCATCTGCCCTAAGGGTCGTCAGCACCAGTCCTCGGTGATTGGATTATGCGGGTTTATGGTTACAAAAAAAAATTTTTTTTTACCATTTAATTAGTGGTTATCATGATATTTATTTTCATATGTGAGTTCCCAGTCTTAAAATGTGACATTTGGTTTATTGCTCACTAGTTTCAGAACTAAGCCTGAAAAGGAGCGTCTCAGTCTCCAGAGGCCAAAATGACACATCTGTTTATACCTGCATCTGTGCTGCAAAACCCACGACACCCAAAACCAGGTGACATTCGGGGGACACGAAGCAAGAAAACATTCAGACTTATTTATTCTGGCGAAAGACAGAGAGGGTTTGTAAATCCCATCCTGGAAAGCTCTGCCCCAAAGCCTAATGTATCACCATTTTATCTTCCTGAAGAGTTTACTTTCACGAACTCCTGTACTCCCTCCCCCTACACCCCATCCGCCCCCTGGCCCATGGGGAGAAGTGATTCAGGCTAACTGAGAAGCTGGGAGGAGAGACCAGGCCTGTCCGGATCTGCCCCTTCTCCCTTCCCTTTCCTGAGGACTGATGTGCCTGAGCACAGGTTTTCCCCCGCTTCCCCAGGAGCAGGCTCTGTCCCGGGGGAGGAGGCTGGCTGGGTCCAGTGCTGCTGTGAGGGGCTCTGGGTAAGGAGAGACATTCTGAAATTCAATGTAAGACAGTCTCCCGGCCTGCAGAAAGAAGCCAAATCATCCTATATCATCTTTATCCAGAACTTAGGTATTGCTTTGATACCTATCTGCCTTACCATTTTGTTTTGATTCTCCACTGATCAAAATTCAGGCAGAGGGTGGCACCTGGGTGGCTCAGTCCATTGAGCATCCAACTCTTGGTTTCGACTCAGGTCATGACCTTGGGGTCATGGAATCGAGCCCCACGTTGGGCTCACTGCTCAGTATGGAGTCCGCTTGAGATTCTCTCTCTCTCCCTCTCCTTCTGCCCCTTTCCCCACTTTCTCTCTCAAATATATAAACCAAATCTTAAAAAAAACTCAGGCAGAAAAGAGGAGTGTTATCTCGTGGGCCCCCCTCTAATTCTAAGCCCCAAGCTTACGGATGTTTAATAACTTGCCCAAGCTCATACAGCTAGAAAAATAGAGAGGGATCAGAAATTAATTGAGCCTGTCTACACTTGCCCAGGGCTCCTTCCACTTTTTCACTCCAGGGCTAGGCCAAGGCAGCATCACCATCAGAAATGACAAATTCTGAAAGACTGAGAAGATGATGCTTCTCCCTACGAAACATGAAACAGCGTCAAGGCTCATGTTAGGCTACAATTCACTCAAGAAGTTCTTTCAAAAACTTAGAAGACAAGGGGTGTCTGGGTGGCTCAGTGGGTTAAAACCTCTGCCTTCGGCTCAGGTCATGACCTCAGGGTCTTGTGATCAAGCCCTGCATCGGGCTCTCTGCTCAGCCTGCTTCTCCCTCTCTCTGCCTGCCTCTGCCTACTTGTGATCTCTCTCTCTGTGTCAAATAAATAAATAAAATCTTAAAAAAAAAAAAACCCAAAACTTAGAAAATGATTAACAAACTGGAAAAAGGCAGAGATAGGCAGAAGATACTGGTCCTGGCCAAAGGCAGGTTGGAGGTGGGGTGGGAGAGGAAGGAAGGAAGCTAGACTTAGTAGCTAGCTCTTCTTACCACGCCTATGATTTATTGCACGTAGATGGAGAGAAGCTGCTGCAGTTTTGCTCGTGGCTGCCTCCCCAGTGCCTGACCCAGGGCCTGGCACTGGCTTAATCAACATTTGTTCGACGGACACGTGCCCGTGTTTGCTGGAGAAGAGAGGGGGCCACACCATTCTTCATAAGTTGTTTCCTTCCATTTCTTTTCCTTCTGCTTTTGTGGCTACCGATTCTGCTTCTCCTCCTCTTCATCCTCTTCTTCCGGCTCTGCCCTCCTCCCCTCCCTCTCCTCCTCTTTCTCCCACATTTCTAAATAATTTAAACATTTTCAGTGCCAAAAAGTTGGGGGATATTTGACCTCGAAGACATTTCAGATCAAGAGAGTGGAAAAAACATGTCCAGTTTCCATCCCACAATAATGCTATTGTGCCCAGCAGATTTTTTTTTAAATGTCTTCTCTCAGTACATCTGCTTTTTCAAATCTCTAAATTTAAAGAATATTTCTAAATACTTCGCTATTCACTTTTCCCCTACCAGCTCAACCTCTTACTCTGATTTAGTAGCATTTGCACAGGGCAATAATCTCCTGCCGCTCCCTCTTTTGGGCCCAGTAACAGTCATGATGAAGACAAGAAAAACGAAGATCTGGCACTTATAGCCGAGCACTGTGCACTGAGTCATCTATACCATTTCTCCTTTCCTTACAGGTTATTTGCACACTTTCAAATGCCATGGATCAGGAGAAAAAGTCCTTGGATGGATGTGGAGTCACAAGTGTGGTCCCAGCTCACAGCGGCCTGGTTGTGTAACTTCGGACTATTTCCTGAAGCTCTCCATGCCCAAATTAATTTGTCCTCAATATGGGAGGATGAACAAAAGTGACCTTCAAGGTCACTTTGGAGAATTTGGATCTTCAAGGTCATTTTCCTTCTGAAATACTCTGATTCTGCCATTGTTCTCTGGTCTCATTTTGTCACAAAATGTGTATCATGTTTACACTTTCATCTTAACAATGTAAGGTCCTAAACAATCTTAGTTTCTTCCCATGAAGACGCTTCTCAATTCACCCAACACACCTTTTTATGTTCATGATTAGAAGTTTCCGTTTGGGCTTTCTGGTAATTATCATTTGCTCTGATCGGTCACCAGGATTTTCAGCTTTCCTCTAATCACCGTGAAGAGTACACAGAGGTATGTGTACTTGTTTCCTACTGCTGCTATAACAAATTATACTACAAATTCAGGGGCTTAAACTAACCCAAATTTATTCTCTTCCAGCTCTAGAGGTCAGACGCAGGGATCAGTTTCACTGGGCTAAAGTCAAGGTGTCAGCAGGGCTGGTTTCTTCTAGAAGCTCTGGAGGAAAAGCCATTTCCTTGCTTATGACCTCTTAGGGGTCACCTGTAGTCCTTGGCTTGCAACCCCTCCCTCCATCTTCAAAGCATATCCTCTGTGTGGTCACAGCCCCCTCAGCCT
The DNA here is from genome assembly GCA_028646535.1 of Procyon lotor. Classification (NCBI taxonomy): domain Eukaryota; kingdom Metazoa; phylum Chordata; class Mammalia; order Carnivora; family Procyonidae; genus Procyon; species Procyon lotor. The sequence continues at coordinate 10,246,924 of CM053611.1, forward strand.
CCCCCCTACAAAACCCTCGAGACGACAGTTAGAGCCCCCCAGATAATCCAGGATAATCTCCCCCTCTCAAAATCCCTAATTTAAACATAGTGGCAAAGTCCCTTTTGCCATATAGAGTAACAATCACAGGTTCTACGATTCGGATGTGGACATCTGTACAGATCACAACTCAGCCTACCAGAGGATGCTGTTCTCATCATTCTGGGCAGGGTTCTTATTTTAAAAAAAACTTACTCAGTTTACCTGATAATCTGCATCAAAAATAATTGCTTTACACTGTTTTCAAAAGTATTGTTACTTATTCCATTGTTCATACACCGAAATCCTAACCCCCAAGGTGACAGTATTAGGAGATCGGGTATTTGGGAGGTAATTAAGTCATGAGGGCAGAGCCCTCATTAATAGGATTAGTGCCTTTATAAAAGAGGTCTAAGAAAGTTCCCTTGGCCCTTCTGCCTTGTGAGGACACAAGAGGGAAGTCAGCCTTTTGCAACCCTGATCTTGGACTTCTAGCCTCCAGAACTGCAATAAATTTCTGCTCTTCATAAGCCAAGCTGATTTATGGTATTTTTGTTATTGTAGGTAGCACCCTTGATTTTGGTTGTTTATCTTTGTCCCCTCCAGACATATTCTTTATAGTCTTTAATACCTGTTAAATTCTAATGTTCTCATCTCTTGAGTCCAGGATACATACACATAGTCACAACCTAGCAAATAACAACATTTAGCAAATAACAAGTTAGGAGTAGAGCTATAAACCAAATGCACTGACATCTGTTCTTAAAAAAATTTTTTTTAAGGATTTTATTTATCCATTTGAGAGAGAGACAGAGAGAGCACAAACAGGGGGAGTGGCAGGCAGAGGGAGAAACAGGCTCCGACGTGGGGGCTCGATCGCAGGACCTGGAGGTCGTGACCTGAGCTGAAGACAGATGCTTACCCATCTGAGCCACCCAGGCGCCCCAGTGGCACCTGTTCTGAAAAGGAACACGTGTGTCTCTGTAACCAAACAGCCAGCTGGGAGAATCCGCTCTTCTGCAGACGCCCTCCCAGAAGAAAATCACTGAACTCCACAAAAACTATGCTGGGTACCCATCTCAAAACATCACATATTTTAAACAGAGGCTATTTGAACATTCGGGTGCCTGGATTCTGATTTCCCTGGCATAGTATAGGAGGTCTCCTTGCCCTGTGCATGAAATATCTATAAAAGAGCTGATAGGCAACACTATTCCAATCATGAGAGAAGGAAGTGACAACAAGGTGCATGCATCGCAAACTAAACCTTTCAAGCAGATA
>CM053611.1:10248322-10341997 GCA_028646535.1 Procyon lotor
AAATTGGGCCAGAAGGAGCCCGCAGTTGTCGGTTTGGGACTTCAGCTGCAGAGAAGGAGTGTTCTGTCTTTCTGACCCAATCCCTTGGAGAAATCAGTCATTTCCTGTTGGGTGCAGGAATCCTAACACGTGCACTTTGCCAGAGACAAGTGGGCCAGTTGCTGAAATGGTCCCCCATACAGATCAAAGTGCATCATCATTAAAACGGAAACAAGTTTAGTATACACCAAAACTGGGTTCCTGTAACAACAGATTTCCATCAGAGCTAGCAGTGGATTGGGCCTTCGTAAGGTAGAAAAGTCCCCACCACTGACTGTGCTCAAAAAGAAGCCAGATCAGGGCTGTCTGGGTCACTCAGTCTGACTCTTGATTTTAGCTCAAGTCATGATCACAGGGTCATGGGATCGAGCCCTACATGGGGCTTTCCACTCAGCAAAGAGTCGGCTTCAAATTCTCTCTCCCTCTCTCTCCCAGTTACTCTCTTTCTCTCTCAAATAAATAAATAAATAGAATCTTTAAAAAAATAAACAAAGCAAAAGAAGCCAGATCACTACCTCTTGGAAAGCAATTTATGTGACAAATGGGATGGAGGAGATGATCAGCTTTAAAGTTCTCAAAGTTTCTTGCAAGCTTGTTGCTTAATTATTCTAAGGCTGACTCTAAAGGGGTGTGATGACTCAACCTTAGTATCAACCTGAAAGACTCGAGAGAGACCAGTGAATTCTGTGGTCAGTCAAAAAAGCTCCAGGTGCCTTCAAACCAAAATGTTACAGGTCCAGAAAGAGAGTGCACTTCGACCATCCAGCCAGTCAGGGAACTTCCCAAAGGAGGGGATAGGGAAGGACAGAGTAGATAGAGGCTAACAGAGAAGGGGTCCGGCTGCCACACCTGAATCTGCATCCCCAAGGTTGGCCCAAGTGAGCTCCTGGAAGAGAACAGGTAGGCCCTCTTCTCCTTACCTGAATCCTCCCTAAAGTGAATCAAGGCAGAAATGGGCTGAGCCATGTTAGCGGGAGCACTGGCATGAGGCAGGGTCAAAACCAAGGACCTTCCTGTGCTAGGGTTATTGAATATGGAGTGCAGGATTAATGACCTCTGGTCCATGTGGCAAGGCCTCTTTAAGGTCACCCCAGGTGGGGTCTTATCTTGGAGGGCTGAGCCCTGAGTTGCTCTTCCTTGGAAACTCTTTCACTCTGGACATGTCCCAGGAAACTCCCTGCTTCTGAGAGCTCAGGAAACTCTAGAAAGTGTTCTACCCTGGAGAAGCCACATAGGAACTAGGTGGTCAAGAGGCAAGGAGGCAGGGGGCAGAATTTTTGGTCTTTCCAGTCTTGTCACAGAGACTCCTCCAGATTCCTATCCAACTCTATGTGCCAGTGCTAAAAAAATTAGATTTGGGACTGAAGTCTTGGGTTCATAAATCTTGTCATTCGCTCCTGGAGCCCAGGACAGTGCCTGAGCACTCAGTAAGTGTGAATGAGCATTTGATGAATGAGTGGAGGAACCTATATAGCCATAGTCTATTAGAGATTTAGTGGAGGGTGGTTATAGCCAAGGTAAGTGAATATGTTTTACAATGGTTGTAACTCCAGCTTCAAACATACATGGCTGACATTTGACATTTGGTACCTTACTGGTCAAGGATTCCCATATTACTACACAATGACATTAAACCTTCACCCAGATGGTCCCAAACCAAGGACAATAAACACTAAGTAATAAAGGGAGGATGAGTCATTTCCATCGGTTACTGAGGCCACACGGCCCTGCTCCCTTATTCCTCTGAGACCTAACTTCAGCTCCCATGGGCTTGTCCCAGATGTGTATGGGGTGGCTTCTAATCAGGCTCAGGGACACCCATCTCTGACTCTGTAGCAGCCCCTCTGGTGCAAGGACAACTGTCCCAACATCTGTTCTCAGAAAGCTTGCCCTCAAAAACTAGTAATGTAAATATACTGGATAGTGGAACATAATAATAATAATAATAATAATAATAATAATAATAAAGAAAACTTGGCCTCTGAAAGCATTTTTTGGATGCTATTAATTGACACTACTGTACATTTGTCATTAGCTTCCTCAAGATCACAAAACAACCACTATCTATATGGAACGCAAAGTTATTCGTGTTCCATCCAATGCTGGGAGCACTCTGGACCTTGCTGTCATCATGAGCGGGAGCTGGTGGCCGCCTCACAATGGCAGCAGGTCTGCGAGGGAGCAAGGACTCAGGTGGCCTTCCTGCTGAAGCTGCGGTGGGAAGGTGACTTTCCCGAGGGGTCTCAGCCATGACCTAGCACTGGAGCAGACCACACACCAAGGTCACCATGGCTTAAAACAGATTCCTGAAGGGACCAGTCAAAGGTCACTTATGCTCCGTTATTATGGCAAGATCCATTTAGAGCTGGCTGTTCTTCCATTTACTTTTCACATAGATGAGATGAGCCAATTTCTCATCAGCCTCTTGGGATTTTTCTCTGTTTTGATAAAAAAAAAAAACCTATCAGGTGCACCTGGGTGGCTCAGTTGTTTGACCACCCTACTCTTGATTTTGGCTCAAGTCATGGTCTCAGGGTCATGAGATGGAGCCCAGAGTCAGTCTCTGTGCTCAGTGGGGAGTCTGTTGAGATTCTCTCTCTCTTTCTCCCTCTACACCACCTTCTCGCCCCCACTCACATAAGTATGCTCTCTCTCCCTCTCTCTCTCTCAAAAAAAAAAGCATATTGTCTCTCAATTGAAAAAAATAAATCCTATTTTAAAACTTTCAAACTAAAACTGGTCCAGCTGAGTCCATGCACACATACATCTATACAGATAAACACAATACACACCTCAACCTAAAAATATAGTCGTCAAGTGATCAAACCTCCCCAAAGGCAAGACAGACTCCCAGGCCCCCCTAGCTTGAGGCAATGGAATAGGTCTCTTCATCCTCTCCTGTTGATGGTATTTGGGATGAGCTTTGGGAGCAGGCACCAGTTATCACTTGTCAGTGACAGCTGTGTGACAGTTGGGGAGAGGCCTGGGTTACCTCCTTGGGACTCTCCAGCTGCCTCTTTTTCGTTGACCTTTCATATTAGCTGTGACAGATAAGCTCTAGGAAAGAACGTCTCACAGCTAAAACTCAAGTCACTTACCACTCCCACAATCTCTGATCTGCTACCCAGTCCTGCCACCAACACCGCCCCCCCCCCCCCCCCCCCCCCCCCCCCCCCCCCCCCCCCCCCCCCCCCCCCCCCCCCCCGCCCCCGTGGCTCGAGGCTCTCAAACACACCTATTCCCTGCCCCCACCTCACGGCAGGCCAGAATCTCCACTTCCTATTTCTACTGCCTTCTTTTGACCAGACTGTAGGCTGGTTGCAGGGACTCTCACAGGAAAAGCACTCTCGAGAATTTTACAGTGACAAACGAGAATCCAGGCATTCCCCCCGTCCTAGGGGCCCTACTGATCTGGCCACTGGCTGGACTGGAATCATAGTGGTTCCTTGTTGGTAAGTAACTTTGGTTTTGGAAAGTGCAATTCAGCAAGACTTTCATTCTGCATATTGAATTAATTTTAGGGTCTCTGTGCAATGTCGGCTTTATCTGCATTTTTCTCCAGTATTTCCTGTTTAATTTGGGCACGCTAGCCACCACACAATCATTAACATACTAAAATGAACTGGAGTAAGACCTAAATTTTTTTTTTTAAATTAACAATGTATTATTTCTTTCAGAGGTACAGGTCTGTGATTTAGATCTTTAAAATAGTAAAATTTGGGGTCCCACTGGTACACGTATATTCTATTCTTTAAGAAGAGAAAGAGAGGAAAAAAAGAACATTAAGCCAAACATGGCCAATTCTACTTTGCTAGGGTGTAAGGATATGTTTTTAAGCTACATGGGTAAGAAACTCCCCAGTCACCACTTCCAGTAACTTTTGTAAGGAAGTGCTTTTATACTGAGCATTTGAAAGGTTTGATGTATTTATCTTAATCTACCTCCAAAGTATTAAATAAACAGGTGATTGCAATGCAATGACATCATGTGACTTCTCGTTGAAGCATATAAAGTGTTGGTGCTCAGTGAAGGAAGTGACTTAACACTGTCTGGGTGGCATGGTGGGGAGGTCAGGGGGGACCCTCTAAGTGTGGTTGGGTCACAACGGCTCAGAGCCAAAGAGGAAAGCAAGGAATTAATTTACCTTTCCTCAAACCCACAGCTTGAGTGAAGTTTAACAGACGCAGCCTGTACCAGTTACCGTGAATCTAGACAATTGAAATTTCAGCTCACTCTCATCAGACATCAATCTATAAAAGCCACTTTTACTTTTTTATCTTTTTATTTTATTTTTTTCATCATGATAAATGTACTTTTTTTAATCCCCATCTCCCATTCCCCCTCTCCCCCCCCCCTCTGGTGACCATCAGTTTGTTCTCTAGAGTTAAGAGTCTGTTTCTTGGTTTGTCTCTCTCTTTCTTTTCCTTTGCTCATTTGTTTCTTAAATCCCACATATGAGTGAAACCATACGGTATTTGTCTTTCTCTGACTGACTTGTTTCGCTTAGCATAATACTCCCTGGTTCATCCATGTCATTGCAAATGGTGAGATCTCATTCTTTTTTATGGCTGAGTGATATTCCATTGTGTATACAGACCACATCTCCTTTATCCATTTGTCCACCGATGGGCTCCAGGGCTGCTCCCATCCTTTGGCTAATGTAAATAATGCTGCTTTTCTCTAACAGCTACTTTCAGATGAACTTTTTCATTAGAATGGAGCCAGGTGACCATCTGACAATAGCAACTTGGACTGTGGTCTATACAACCAATGCCCGAATATTCTTAAGCGGCACAATAGAACCTCCACAATCAGCAGACAATAAAGTCCCTAAAAGCCACCCCCAGGAACTCGGATAGTCTCCACATTGCCCCAGGCCTTCTTTCTGTCTCATTATATGCTGTGGCTTTTAAAAGAATCTCCACTGTCTAAACCTTCCATTTCCTTCCTCCTTCAATTTAGCCAATGAGAGGACCTTTTCCTTGTCAGAGAAAGATGCCATCTAGAGACGGCCTTGAACTTCTCACTTCTATAAATGTACTCGTCCCTCTGCCCAGCCTTCCTCCATCTGCTCGTGGCCCTGCCTTCCTACTGGTCCTGCTCTTTTCTCTCTTCTCGGTCTCTCCTTAGAGGCAACTTCCCAATAGCTCATTTTCAAAATAAACTCCTGCTTTGAAACCGGTTTAGATTTGCAGGGAAGTTGCAGAAATAGCACAGAGAGTCCTGTATACCCTTCACTCCGCTTTTCCTGATGCTAACATCTTACATTACAGGGGCATGCTTGTCAAAATTAAGGTCCTAAAGACACTGGACTGTCACTATGAACTGAACTCCAGACTTGACTCGGATTTCACAAATCTCCCTTCATCTCCTTTTTCTGTCCCCAGTAGTATTTGAACATATCCAAGTCCATACAATATTAAAAACAAATAACAAAAGCTTCTGTCCCAAATCCATGACTCCCTTCGCTTATGGCCTGTTTTCCTTCTCCCTCATAGATTAACCGCTGTTCACACATCAGCCCACTGCCACTGCCAAAACAAAAGACTGGCCTTTCCCAGGTTGTGGATGACCTATGTGTTTCTAAATCCAAGAAATGCTCCTTTTTCCTTAGCTGCGTGACTTCTCTGCAGCCTCAACCACTTCCTCTGGTTTCTGCGCCATCTCCCTTTGCTGTTTGCAACCTCCCAGTTACAGGTTTCCCCTGCTACCCGGAAAGCAAAGCATTCTATGAAACCTTTGGTAAACTGCAATGTTATTTATTTATTTGACAGAGAGAGAGAGAGATCACAAGTAGGCAGAGACACAGGCTGGGGTTGGGGGAGGGGGGGAAGTAGGCTCCCCGCTGAGCAGAGAGCCCGATGCGCAGCTTGATCCCAGGACCCTGAGATCATGACCTTAGTAGAAGGCAGAGGCTCTAACCCACTGAGCCACCCAGGAGACCCAGGACACATTTTGTTAAAGGATGCACAAAATATCCTGAGATAAAGCCCAGATGCGCACAGACACTGGTCAAAGCTGTGGCGGGCTCGTGCGGAGTGGAGTTTCCGGGGAAGGAGCCTAGCCCTGCCCAGGGTGCACAGGGCCTCTGTAAGGGCTCGCCGCAAGACCAACACTGAAAGCTATTTTTGCTTTTCACCTTTCTTCGTAAAAGTGAAAGTCCTCTTTGGATTTCTTTCAGATACTGAAAATGGTACTAATCCAGTTCTTTCGTGAATTTTGATATGAACTTTGAAAAAGTGGGGGGTACCTGTATTTCTTTTTCTTCCTCCCTCCTTCCTTCCTCTTGTCCTGTCTCCCCTTCCCACTACCACTGCCCCTCCCTCCCCTTCTCTTTTCTCTTGTGAGGCTCCCCTTCTCCTGCCTTGCCCTTAGTGTGGGTTATCTCAGGTCTGATCCGTAATTTCTTTACTTCTCACCCAGCTCATTTTAGCTGCGAGAACTTCCCTAATTCTCCAATTAATAAATAGATCAGAGGCACCTGGGTGGCTCAGTCGTTAAGTGTCTGTCTTCAGCTCAGGTCATGATCCCAGGGTCCTGGGATCGAGCCCCACATCAGGCTCCTTACTCAGCAGGAAACCTGCTTCTCTTTCTCCCACTCCCCCTGCTTGTGTTCCCTCTCTCTCTGTCTCTCTCTGTCAAATAAATAAATAAAATCTTTAAAAAAAAAAAAAGATCAAATGACTCAAACCTACACCCACACCCCCAATCTCCCTTGAGGATCAGCACATCAGAGCAGAGCTCCACATGTCCTACCTGTTCCCCAAGTTCCCCAAGTTCTTCTGCCTGCTCCCTTCTAGGGCAGCCCCCTGCCCCTGGCCTGAGACTCTGCCACGCCCTGTCCCACACCGGGCTGGGAGTTTGGATTGTATCTGAGTTAGATACAGAAGCCACACAGAACAAAGCAGGCAGCTCACCAATTATTTCCTCCTTGTTTGAATGGATTTGACCAAAAGGAGACTCATCCCGGACCCAAGCACACAGGGTTGCACAGGTATTCACACTGTCCCCAAGCCCGGGCTGGGGTCACCGAGGGGCAAAGGTGGGTAACTTACTGTAGCATCTGATTCTGCCCTCAAAGCCATGGGTTGGCTAAGGGGTGACATCAGGGTTCTGTACTATGATGGAAGAAAAAGGTAGAAGTGTTTGTGCTGGTGATCGGCCCATCACACCCTCATGCAAGCTGGATCCTGACTTTAGAAAGTTTTCTTGCATCTGGAAAGATCTTCCCTGTCAAGAAGGCTGGCCAAGGCCCAGCCATCCTCCAGAACCTGACCCAAGCCTCTCTTCCCCAAGGCAGTCCTATTTACATCCTCAGGCTAGCGTGGGTCCCCTCTCCTCCGACTGAGCTCTCCTCCTGGCTCAGCATTGGGTCTCAGCCTTCCATCGGTGCAGGGAGTGTGTCCACGTTAACCGTTACCTCTCCAGCACCCACGGAATGTCTGAGGCTCCAGGGAGGTTCTAATGAATTTGGATTAAATGAATGAAGGGCCATATGGATGGGGACAGCCTGGCCAGCTGTGCCTGCCATGTGTGAGGACAATAGGTCCAAGGACCGGAAGCAATTATCTCCTCCCCCAAACCTGGAAGATGTTTGTCTGTTGGCCTCTCGGCCTCTCCCCCGTGTGTAAAGGCAGAATTATAAGAGGAATAGAGGGGCGTCTGGGTGGCTCAGTGGGTTAAAGCCTCTGCCTTTGGCTTGGGTCATGATCTCAGGGTCCTGGGATAGAGCCCCGCATCAGGCTATCAGCTCAGCAGGGAGCCTGCTTCCCCCTCTCTCTCTGCCTGCCTCTCTGTCTACTTATGATCTCTCTCTCTCTATCAAGTAAATAAATGGGTGGCTCAGTGGGTTAAGCCTCTGCCTTCGGCTCAGGTCATGATCTCAGGGTCCCGGGATCGAGCCCTGCACCTGGCTCTCTGCTCAGCAGGGAGCCTGCTTCCCCCTCTCTCCCTGCCTGCCTCTCTGCCTCCTTTTGATCTCTCTCTCTCTTTCTGTCAAATAAATAAAATCTTTAAAAAAAATATAAAAGAAGAAGAGGGATAGAAATAATGTATTTTTTAGTCTATATGAAGCATCTGCCCAATTTTTTTCTCTCTTGGGGTACAGGCAGACCTCTTTTTGCTTCACCTCACAGATACTGTGTTTTTAATAAATAGAAGGTCTGTGCCAACCCGTAGCAAGTTGGTCGATCAGAGTCATTTTTCCAACAGTCTTTGCTCACTTTGTGTCTCTGTGTCACATTTTGGTAATTTGCACCGTATTGCAAGCTTTTTCTTGTTCTTTTTTAATTTAATTTTATTTTTTCAGTGTTCCAAGATTCACTGATTATGCATCAAGCTTTTTCATTATTACTACGTCGTTACGGTGATCTAGTCTCAAGGATTAGGACTCACCGAAAGCTCAGATGATGGTTAGCATTTTTTAGCAATAAGGTTATTTTTTATCTTTTTAAAGATTTATTTATTTATTAGAGAGAGAGCTGGTGAGGGGAGGGGTAGAGGGACAGAATCTTTCAAGCAGACTCCCCGCTGAGCGGGGAGCCCAATCTGGGGCTCCGTCCCCCTCCCAAGAGACCATCACCTGGGCCCACAACAAGAATCAGTCGCTCAACCAACTGAGCCACCCAGACGCCCCTAAAGTCTTTTTAAATTAAGGAATGTACATTGCTTCTTCAGACACAGTGCTATCACACACCTAATAGACTACACTATAGCGTAAACATAACTTTTACAAGCACTGGGAGACAGAAAAATATTCAATTTGTTTTACTAGGGTGGTCTGGAACAAACCCCCAATATCTCTGGGGTGGGCCTGTGTATGCCAACCGAATGGTATTTCCAGCAATGTTCTGGAAGCCGGAGTCTCCCTGGCAGCCTGCCCGCGGCTCTACCAACCCCGGACTCTCCAGCAGCCTCTGGCTGCACTTCCCTCTCCATTCCAGCCCCTAGTCTTCTAGTTAAATACATCTCCTCACCCTCCCCACACCCCCCTTTCATCTAAGAAGACCTTCCAGGCATCCATGCGTGTTCATAAGGCAGGTTGTGGGGCTAGGGGTAAACCTGCAGCTAGGGAGAGCCTCCTTTTCTTTATGCAGGGACCAAAGGCACTGGGTGAGAAAAGGCTAGTGCGATGGAGCTCTGCTAATCTTCCTTGCCAGTGTAGATTCATGTCCTTGCCAGGCTGTCTGTTCTCTGGGCACGATGCAGTGTGACAACTCCTTTATCTGCCCTGCAGTGAAGAAGGCTGACTCGGAGCCTTCAGGGGGAGTTCTTCTCAGTAAAAGGAAGGTCTCCATTAAGACTCTGGCTGGCTGTCACACGTCATTGGGAATACACAAGCTGTCTTAGGAAAGAACGGTTACTAAGGGTGACCTTTGTTCCTAAGGATAAATGAATCAAAATCACGCTGCTTTCGTTTTTCTCCTGCCGGCCATGCTGTGTTGGACGCATTAGAGACTTAGGAGAGAAAGTGATGCTCTAAGGAAACCCCAGGGACAGACTGGCCAAAGCAGGCCGAGACAGTGTCACTGTATTTACGAGGGACAACCAAGTGGCTCTAAGAGGGTTGGCATCCCCACCCTCCTCTTGCTGCCAGTGCCGAGATGTCCGTTCTGCGTTTCTGCCTCTCAAATTCTTTCCAGCGAAATGTGCATTAGGTTCCTCCAATCGCATTGAAGTCTTCTCTATTTTCTTTTCTTTTTTTTTTTAAGATTTTATTTATTTATTTGGCAGAGAGATCACAAGCAGGCAGAGAGGCAGGCAGAGAGAGAGGGGGAAGCAGGCTCTCTGCTAAGCAGAGAGCCTGATGTGGGGCTTAATCCCAGGACCCCGAGATCATGACCTGAGCAGAGGCTTTAACCCACTGAGCCACCGAGGCACCCTGAAGTCTTCTCTATTTTCTTATGCACTGCCTTAAATTGTCCCTTAAAGACTTAGAGCAGTTCATCCTGGTCCTGCAAGACTGTCTTCAATGGGCTCATTTCCATCTGGATGCAGAAAGGTGGGCAGCGGCTCCCAAGGGCTCGGCCCCAGAGCCTAATCCTCTGGGAACCATCCCCCCTGCTGTCGATTTAGGTCACTGTGTTAGCTTCCTCAAGGGCATCTGCACTTAAATCTCTCCTAAAACTTCAGTCTTTTCTTAATAGAATCCATGGTGGGGATGAGCATGTAGATGGGGGAAGAAGACTGGCAAGGGAGCAAAGGGCTGCCTCCTATGAGGACGGGAGCAGCATGGCGGCTGCTTTGGTTTGCGTCCATCATCACCAGAAGCAGCCGGCGCGATCGCAACTCAGCTTCCAAATGTGTGGGGCCACATGGTTATTGACCAAGAAGTTGCGGCCCAGCTACCCACTGGCTGCAAAGTGCTGCTCGGCACAGACATCAGAGCGGAAGGCCCCAGCTGCCTTTCCTGGGTAATCATTAATGTTGTGCCTAGACATCCACCTTCACCATGGAAGGCAGGACCGGCCTTGCCAGACCACCCGCTGATGGCAGCCCAGTTTTATGCACCCCAGGAATAAGTAACATTCCATTCTCAAGCCTACTATAAATTTCTTTGTAATCTAGGGGGCAGAGAGGAAAGAGAATGGTGTGACACAGAAATGAAACTCTTAAACACACACGCGCGTGCACCCACACACACCCCTTTGTTTCTTTTAGCTTTAAGATTTATTTTTGTAACTTTTTTTTAAACCACCCCTTTGTTTCTTAAAGCAGCTGTTCTTACACCTGAAGGTAAAATGAAAAGGGTGAGTCGTGTGCATTTCAATGGAAGAAGCTATAAAGCTGACAGTGATTAAAACAGTTCTCATTTGAAACAGCCACTGGGCAGGAGTGGAGGGAGAAGTCTGGGGTGTCTTCTTACCATTTAAAAGTGATACAGGGCCCAGAGGCAGGCAAATAATAAGGTCAGCCCTGACAGTTACACAGCCATGGAAATACCTCTGAACGTGAAATCAGATGACTGGACTCCTGGCTTTTCACCTATTGGAGATATGACTGTGGGCTGGTTGCTTCTTCAACTTCTAATATTCTCAATTTTGAATGGGATTCTGATACATCACAGGGATGGGACACTTGCATGGATGAAATCAAATAATCTATGGACGTACTCAACACAGTACCCTGCACATTGTTGATATTCTTTAAGTGCCGGTTGACTCTATATCTACATCGTGTCAGGGCGCCCAGAAATGGCCATCCGTATCCCTGCAATCCTAGGCTACATATGATAGGAAATGTTCCATCCACCAAACCCCCACCCTGTTCCTTAGGCATGAATCTCTACTTGTCCTTGTCATATTTGCAGTTGAAAATACTCTCTCTCTCCCCTACTGCCAAACTCCCCTGCAATAATTCTCCTGAATAGTCTTCTTGACCATCTTTAACTTGTACATTTCCCACTCTGATCCCGAGTAGTACAGATCAAAAGACCTTTGGAGGCGTTGTGAAGTCTACCATCTGTGACTCTGTGCTGCTGGACCCATCAGGTTCGAGCATCTTGCTCTTGGGGCTTTCTATCCCTCCCCCTCCCTTCAAGTTATGCGTTCGCTCACTCGCTTGTCTTTAAAAAATTTTGACCTTTAAAAAACCTTAAGCACATTTTTCACTTTCACTTATTTCCTCTGAGTGCTCATTGGCTGCCCCAAACTCCGTCATCCTCACCTTGGACTTCCCCCACCTCGAGCATGAATCCGGGAGGCCCAAGGGCTTGATGTCTCTCCGGCCCAGCCCCTTTATGCTGCTGGGAGCCAGATATCACCCCCAGGGGCCAGCCCTCGGGCCCGTGGCTGTTCACAGCAGTGGTGTGGACGGACCAGCCTCCACCTCACGTCCTGCTGAAATGAAGAGCCTCTGGCTGTTTTGCGATGCTTTGCCATTTGTCACGCCTCAGGTTTCTCTACCCAGGATTTGATTTTCTCCCTTAGAGAATTTCATTTCCTTTCATTTAACCTAGAGCCTTGTTCTAAAGGAGATCATTTTCCTTTCCCTGGTGAAGACTGTAATGTCCGCTGGAGCCAAGAGTGCAGCTGGACCCATTGCTGACAGTCTGGTCAAGGCCATCTGGAAGTTTCCCTGAGAGTCCCTCTATTCTTTTCTTCTTATCTAGAAATTCCCATTTTCCCCTGCTTCTTCAGAAGGCAGTTTCATCGAAGGTTCTGAAAGAGGTTGCCCACGTTCTCCTCAGCTTTCCTTCCTTACATAACATCTACCTTCTAACCCTTTTCTATCCCTCCCCCTCCCTTCAAGTCATGCCTTTGCTCACTTTCCTGTCTTTAAAAAAAGTTTCGACCTTTAAAAAATCTTAAGCATATTTTTCACTTTCACTTATTTCCTCTGAGTGCTCATTGGCTGCCCCAAACTCTGTTATCCTCATCTTGGACTCCCTCCACCTCCAGGATGAATCCAGGAGGTCCCATTCACTTTCATGGGCTGAGCACAGGGCACCATCTGACATACCACAGGTGGCCAACCTCCTAGAATAAGCTCTTCGGTGAAGTTACATCTGGGGAAGAGCTGGATTGGTGACAGTCACCCACAAGATGCCCCCCTTGTGTCTCACAGCCTTGGGAGGAAGAGGCTTGAGGGTTCATCTCAATAGGGTTGAGATGAAGCAAGGACAGAGCATAAGGGTCACTCAGGAGCTCTAGCTTCTTCAGGAGTAGGGCGACATTGGAAAGGTTGACATTGGGCAGAGGGGACATCTCCCAGTGGAGCTGACCCATAAGCTCAGCTGAGAAGTCAAGACTGGGTTGAAGACCTAATGGTGTAGAAACCACAGTTCAAAAGAGGTCATCCAGAGAAGGTGTCTAGAGAAAGGAAGAGAGTCAGTGAAGGAGCAGAGGTAAAGAGTCAGAGAGGTGGGAAGAAAAGGAGAGAATGATGTCACCACCATTGGGCGGGGGCGGGAGTGTGTGTGTAGGGACACCCGTTCTGAAGGGGAGAGTATTGGCTTTGGAAATTGGAGGAAGTAGAGCCGAGAAGATGAAATCCAAATTGTGGAAAAATGCTCAAATAAAGCAATATACCAAAAGCTTCTTAAACCTGAATTCCCTGGCAGTGGAAACTGCCATGCGATATGGATCCTGGCCACCCCTCATCCTGGCCCGGCCATTGCTGCCTTCTTTGCTCCAGCTCTCAACTAACCTTGTCTCCTGCCTCCTGCCCTTGCTTCCGCTCTTCACTCCTCCTGGGATACTCTTTCACCAGGCCTCGCAGAGGTCTCTGGCTCACGTTTCACACGCAAACTCCTCAGATGCTCCTTCCCTGAGGACCCAACCCGGCATCACCACCAAGCCCCATGTCATTGACCACACGGCACTCTCCACCCCATAAAATGATCTTCAGACATGTGATGCTGTCTCAACCCTCAAACATTAACTCCATGAGAGATCATTTCACCTTGTTCGTGGTTGTTTCCCCAGGGCCCAGAAGAGGGGAGGGCCTATAGTAGCCCTTGCTAATTACTTGTTGAAGAAAAGAAGGAAGGAGAAAAGCTTTAAGAAGAAAAGAAAAAAAAAAAAAAAGAATATAGATGCAGCCTATTTGCTGAAGAACTCAAGCAAAGCAGCAGCCCAATAAAAGGCCTTAGGCCATTTGCTTAAATATACAAGGGAGAACGGTGTGCAGTTTTCGTGTCAATTATTTATATATAGAAATCCATAAAGGGCTTGATGCTGCCTCAGCTTCATATACGCTGGTGTTCTCAGCACCTTGGTGTATAAATATTTGAGTCATTGAGGAAGGCAGTTTTCTTTCCTCATAAACATTCTCTGTAATAGAATTTATCCCATTACATTGTACATGTTCTCAAAAAAGGTATTCATAAAATGTAAAGGAACATTGTCAGGGTGGCCTTTGTGTATATGATCATTAGTAACAAAGAAACGGAAACAGGGTGGGGGGATTTGACATCAGCCCTACAGTAAGACCTCACTCCTCTGCTGACATCACACACCTATTGGGCTCCAGTACCCGGAACTGCGTGCGGTTTTTCTTGTCTTCTCCTACATCCTCTCTCATACACTCCAGGCTCATTACCTCTTAGCAATCATGAAGCAAAATGCATGCTGGGATTTTAGTCCTGCAGAAGATGAATTTCCTTAAGGAGTCCCCCCAGAACTATTTTCCTAGACACAATTCTGTAAGAAATTGGAAGGTAGGGAGCCTATGAACTATTTTTGGTAGTAGGACTACTTTGCACAAATCAAAATAAAAGTTCCCCCTAATTATAGTTTTACTCCAAACAAACAAACAAAAAACACTAAGATCTCATATAACCATAAAAAATCCCTAACTTCAACAAGAGTGATTTCTGTCCCCACTTTCCATTTGTTGTTTAAGCACACTCCATTTTACATGTGGCTATTCTAAGGAAACAGTGAGTAATGAAGAAATTAGGAACATGGCGGATCACAGGAAGAGCCTTGAGCACATGTTTTGTGTTTGTGTGTGTGTGCTTGTGCACATTTGTTGGCACTTCCCTGCTGTGGCAATGTGTATCGGTGCATCGATGTGTATCAGAATTTTGGAAGAATGGCTCGTTACTTGCTTTTCAGTATTTCAAAGTTGTTGGGGGGATGGTAATGACGCTGCTGCCTGATTAATGGGATAGTCACTCACTCCTCCCCCTTTTCACCAAATAGGCTCTCTGCAGCTGATGGTGTGCCCTGCCTCTCCACCTCTCATCTGCTCTCAGAAGTCTATGGCAAAGCATTCTGGGGGCCCCCTTTCAAGAGCCCATGTGATGCAAATGGAAAGAGTCTCCCTGAGCTTGTAGGGTCCTGGGATCTCCTCAACCCCCTTAGCTCTTTGACCTTGGGCAAATGACTGAACCTTTTCAAGAACTTGCTATCATTATCTCTCAAGTAGAAAGCACCCTTCAGTCCCCTGAAAGAAGGTCAAGAAAGGTCAGCTAATGACTGCACCCCTCTATCTCCAGGATCCTTGGCTGTGGGAGTACAGCAGGTCACACCACAAGACACTTAGAAAGCCAGTCTCTTAGGTGGGGAGACCTACAGAGACAAGCTCCAACTACTCATTCCCCTTTGACCCTCTGGACCCACTTAGCAGGCAGTGCACTTGTTCCAGAGACCCGAGCACATTTTCTCCCACTCCACCTAGGAACTTTGCTGGCAATAATATAGTAAGCAGCCCCTTCCTGACCTCAGTTTCATACGGATACTTCAGGTACAACTACATACTTGGCAATATGGTGGCAACTCTGCAAAAAAAACCCAAAGTGATGTGAAATCTGTTCCTAAACATACACTCTCAGCAAGAGACTCATCACTGTGTATTGGAGGGAAAAAATAAGAGCTATGGACTTTGAAGGCTGGGGTCCAATGCTGGCCCATTTCTATCAGTTGGCTAGCCGTGGGTAAGTTATGTCACCTTTCCGATTCTTTTTTCTTTCATCTGCGAAACAAGATTACTGAAATTTTGAGCTTCTGAGAACTCTTTGAAAGATGAAACGATACATAAGATAATGTAGGAATGGGGATGTTACTGCTGCTCACTCATGTTTTCTCATTTCCTCCTAGGTCACTGGATGGTACCTGCCTGCTTCCATGAGGTCAGACGTAGTCACATGACTTGCATTGGCCAATGAAATCTGAATAAAAAAATCCATGTGGCACTTCTAGGTGGAAACATTTAAGAGCCAATGAACGAGTTCTCATGTTCTCTCTTTGCCTGCCATGACGACTCCAGTAGGACTCGGGCAGCACACATAGATATGGGAGTGCCCCAGGCAAAAGCAGCCCTGACCAACTGTCTAGAGGCCCATCTCACCCTACAGCTGACTTTGCAAGCACGAGGCATGAACCTTTGCTGTGTTAAACCAAGAATATTTTGGAGACTGTTATAGGTACAACAAAACTTAACCCTATCCTGACAAATAACCTATAAGAAAAATTTCGCTAAATACAACACACTCAAAAGAACTAAATTGGGTTATTGCAGGTAACTATTAAGATGATGTCAGGAACACAAACAGTATTATTACAATGCATCATAGTCATAATAGGATAGCACCACAGTATAGTAGCCTGATAACATATCGGGACTACAGCTAAGGTAAGTTATTCTCATAATCTCTTTGCCACCATCAAAAGTCTATAAAGCACCCAGCATGTTTCTGATATTATTCCAAGTAATATACATGCAATAGTTTTTGTTGTTAAATTCCTTAAATACCAGGTACATTTTTATTTGGCATACCTTTGAAAACATAATGATGGTTCATCATCAAACCAAAGACTCATACTAAAAACTCTTACTTTGTAGAACACTCTAGGTTACTGTTGAGTGGAGAAGAGATACAGAAACATTGTCCTTCCAGAACTACCCGGAAATGAACTTGTATGTTCTAGCACAGGAATTCTAAACTTTATTTGAGCAAATTGGTCTGCCAACTTTGGATAATCTGAAGATACTCAGCCGATTTTGTATGGAGCTATTTCTCCTTCACTAAATGTAAAGGAGGCACGATTCACTATGTCCCCAAACCCCAGGACTAGAAAGTTTCTGGAACTTTTTTCCCCAATATCCATCAAATCATCCACACCTGATAGAAACTAAGTTCACCATGTGTGAAGGTTTTAAGGAACACCAACACTTAAAATGACTCCATTTTATAAATGAACAAAAACAGCAACAAACTAAAGGGCTGGGAGAGTGAGCTTCCTCATCTTCATTCCTCATTTCTGGCATTTGGGTGGGCTGACGATGAAAATCACTTTCCAGTAAGAAACCGAGGGTCGTCATTTTCCTATGCCCATGTGTTCTTTCAAAGCCGTGTAGAAACGGGCTCTGATCACAACTGCTCCATATCACTTTAAGATCCCTCTGGTCACTAAGACTCCCCACCCCTGCCCCCCAAGGCCTTCTCTCCGGCACGACTTCAGTCTTTTCCTCAACTGTTCTGCCAACATCCTCCTTCCACAACATCCTCTCCTCTACGGGCCACTTGCGCCTCAGGATGAAGCTGAGTTCAAAGACCCTTTTGTCAAATCAGTGCGGCAGTTCCGCAGCTCTACCCAGACCCCAGCTCTGCTGAGGGATTCTTTCCTCCTGTCTTAACTCCACGGCACTTCAACAGCGGGTCACGGGTTATCCTCGGCAAAATTAAATTGTACGTGAGCTTTTCTGCAGTATCGTTGGGCTGCGTGTAAGGGGCAGCCTTGTCTGGTGTGTCATACGACCTCTTAAGGAATGCGGCACGCTGGTTCGGGAGCACAGCGTGGCACCCGCGTCCTCCTCCCGACGCTCATGCATAAATTCATCATATACAGAGAGTACATCAGACACAGGAAGCATCAGCAGACCCAGCCCAGGATGGCAAGGTGCTCTGAGTTGTGTTTCCAGCAATGGAGACATGTTCACATCAACCCATCCTGACTACTCACTCCACGGGATTAGAGGCTTACATGTGATACTTAGCAGCAGGTCAAAATAGAAGTCTCTCAGGGCCATGGGCCAGAGGACTGTAGACCAGTACTCAGAGAGCTGAGATAGGCGGGGCCCATAGTACCATACTTCACGCTAGACTTAGCACAGAAGCTCTTTATGGTCAGCTGAAATTTACCCTTAAATATTAACTGCATATATAAACCCTATGAAATCATTTTAATATTAATATGAGATAAATATGATATCCTATTATATATAGTATTACTATTATAACCATATTACCCTTATGGTTGACTCCATTAGCTTGATTCACACCTAAATACGCTAGCTCTTTAACATTTCCTTTCTTAGTTGATTATAGCACAATTAGAGAAACAAAGTTCCATCACAGATTCAATCCTAAGTCATACATTAAATTTTGGAGCTAGAGGTTTAATCTCCGACGTAAGTTAGTTCTGCAACACTTACATACGGTTTCTCATGTTTGTGTTCTTGGGCACAGGCTTTGTTTCCTGCTTTGTATCAATATACCTTAATTTCTGAAGGACAATGTCAAAGCTTTGTCAAACTTGAAACCAGTTGAAATGAAGACTGTCTTATGGAATCATTTTTAAAGTTCTTTATACTAGCCAACAAGATAGCAGAATGGTTAAGACATCAGACTCCCTGGGTGCAAACCCTTCTGCACTATGGTGAGATTTTGAGCAAGTTACCTAAATTTTCTCAGCTAGATATATATAATTATCTTACAGGGTTGTAGCAAATATTAACTGAAGGAAAATAATCCTATAAAGCTTTTATATCTGACACAAAGCAAGCATTCAATAAATATTAGTGCTCGTTATCGTGGTTAAAAAAATATTAGAGTAAGATGGGTCAAAATCAATGGGACAAATATTTCTTCAAGGAAAATAATTGTTACCACTCACAATAGTTATAATAATAAAACTTATTTTACTTAATAATTTTAAGTAAAAAAATTTAATTCACTTAATTTATTTTACTTTATTTTATTTTTATAATTTATATTATATTAATGTATTAATATATTTATATTATATTAATGTAATTACATTATGTTAATACATATAATAAATTTATATAGTTATAATTTATTTTACTTAATCCCCTACAGAAATTTCGTGATATGTGCATTACTGATTCATTTTGCAGAGGACTGGTTGATGGTTAGAGAAGCTTTGTGATGTACCCTTACCCACACCAACCAGACACGATACGGTTGGAATTTAAACCACGTCTTTCTCAATAGCACAGAGGACATTAGGGGAAGGAAAGGAAAACTGAAAGGGGTGGAAATCAGAGGGGGAGATGAACCATGAGAGACTCTGGACTCTGGGAAACAATCAGGGGTTTGGGGGGGGAGATGGAGTAGCTGGGTGATGGGTATTAAGAAGGGCATGTGTTGCGATGACCACTGGGTATTATACACAATGAATCAGGGAACACTACATCAAACACTAATGATGAACTGTATGGTGACTACCATAGCACAATAAACCATGTCCTTCTCTAACCGAAGCCTGTGCACTCACTCCTCCCTGGCTCGTAGACATAAGGCCCATTGTCAAGCACTTGTGGGTGTCACCCAGATGAATGCGATACCCCTCCTGCCTTCAAGGAGCTTCCACTTTAGCAGGTGACAGCCCTCATAATTTTATGAGACAGACTGACATGAGTCCCACTTATGACTGACATATTATAAGACTGACATACTAGAACTTTGTAAAGGAAGTTCTTAGGTAAACAGTTTTTTATAAACCGACATGAATATCCAGTGATCACCTATAGCAATATCAAAAATTCTGTAATATAGGCAATAATTCTTCACTGTGTGGGACTGTGCCTACAGCACATCCCTGGTTCCTGGCCAATAAATGCATGAAATCTCACAAACATCCAACACAGTCCCTGGAAGCAGTAGTGTCCAAACGGAGAACTACTACATTTTTGGATTGTGAAATCAATACAGTTGGTGCCAACCAGGAAGGAAGGAAGGAAGGAAAGGAGGGAAGGAAGGGGGAGAGAAGAAAGAAAGAAAGAGAGAGAGAGAAAAAGGGAGAAAAAAAAGGGCTAGAATAAATTAAAGTAAAAATATCAAAAAATATAATACTTAGTAAATGTATTACTTTATGAAATTTTGTTTTATTTGGTGTGTTATTTTTCTACATGTTTTACATACATTTGCACACAACAAACTTACACATTCACATACAATCAAAAAAGTTAGACTCCGGTACTCTGAGCTTTCTCATGGCTTGGTTAGTAGACCATGTGATTCTTTCCATTCGAAGGTTCTGAACAGCATCAGAAGAACAGAAGTAGAGGGCAGGGCATGGAACAAGGGTGAAATGGATCAAAAGGTACAAACTTTCAGTTATAAAATAAATAAGTCATAAGAATATAATGTACAACATGGTGACTATAGTTAATGATACTGTATTGCATATTTGAAAGTTGCTAAGGGAGGAAATCTTAAAAGGTCTCATCACAAGAAAAAAAATGTTTGTAACTATACATGGTGATGGATGTTAACTAGAGTTATCGTGCTGATCATTTCACAGTATATACAAATATTGAATTATTATGCTGTATACCTAAAGCTAATATAATTTTATATGTCAATTATATCTCAATTAAAAAAAGAAGTCATTCAACAGGGGATTTAGGGGCAGTGCTCATTTTATATATTTAGACTGTTCCAATAGGGAACAAAGCTGCCAATGTTACGGTCAGTTATGGCATTATAGAGTTAAGGTTTGGATATGGAGTACTTATTCTTTCTCCCTTGACTTGTATTTCTTCTCCATTAGTCCAAAAAGAAATTCAAAGATTCAAATTAGCCAAAAAAAAGATACCCCAACTTCATCAGCAATCAGGGAAATGCAAAATAAAGCCACAATGAAGTTACTTCCCACTCCCCAAATTGGCAGATATTAAATTTTTTTACAATATCAAGTACTGGCAATGAAATGGAGCAACAAGAATTCTCATATAAAATTGGAAATCAGGATAAACATTTCGAGACATCAATTTGGCATTATCTAGTAAAGGTAGCGTGCATATCCCTAGGTTTATACCTTAGAGAAACTCTTGCACAAGCACACACAACATAAACAAGACACCATGAGCAACACGGCTCCAGGGGAGTTGGTTATAAAGTAAATTTTAAGAACTCTGGAAACAACTCAAAGCCCAGAAAAAAGAGAATGGATAAATAAGTCACAGAATGATTCCATAATGGAATAACGTACAGCAGTGAAAATAACTCAGGAAGAACTATATTTATCAATATGGTTTAGCCCATGGATATAATGTTGAGTGGATCAAAAGAAAGTTGCATTCAACTTAAAAAGAAAGAAAACTCTCACACAGGCTACAACGTGGATGAATCTCAATGATAGCATGCTAAATGCAATAAGACAGTCACAAAAGAACAAATACCATATGATTTCACTTATATAAGCCATCTAAAGTAGACCAATTCATAGATGCAGAAAATAGAACGATGGTTTCTAGAAGCTGGAAGGAGGAGAAAATGGGAAATTGTTCAATGTGTACAGAATTTCAGTTTTGCAAGATGAAAAAGTTTTGAAGATTGGTTGCACAATAATATGAACAGAATGTACTTAAGAATACTGATCTGCTCACTTGCAAATGGTTAAGATATTAAATTTTACATTATATGTATTTCACCACAATTAAACTTTTTGTAAGTTTCAGAAGAATGAAAAGGATATCGATTTTTACGAATCTCAAATACCTGAAAAGTTACCGTATTAATTATTAGAGATACAAACATTCATGGTAAAGCTATAATAAAAAGTAAAGAGCGCATGGGGTCTTCAACGATGACTGCTGTGTTCAAACCCCTGAACTGGGTGTTGGATACAGTTTTATGGTTGTACATGTATCATACATACATCTTATAAATATATATAAGCTTTTTTTTCAAGCCAAAACACTGTGGTCTGAATGTCAGAATTGAGATCAGTATGATGGAGTATATGAAACCAAGTTCCAGGTTAGAAAGTCATTCTGTTTTCAATAAAGCACCCAATCTCCTGGTTAGAGTCAGAATTTATGTGCAGCCTGTTCAATAAAATATGAGGAGCCACTGTTTTCTTATACTCGCTTAGCAACAGCTAAGCACTGGCACTGAAAAAAACCCAGTCATATCACAGATGCTCTGGCAGTTTCTTTCCAAACTATTACTATTAGCCTAACCCAAAATAGAATCCTATTTGTAAAAGAAGGGGACTCGAGGATCCAAGAGAGAACTTTTTTAAAAAACAATTTAAAGATTGTTTACTATTCAATAAAATATAACATCATGTCAGATTTTTCTTAGGAAATTAGATTTTTGTAATACTCTATAGAAATTCAAAGAGTTGGTATATTTAGAAAAGAATAACCTTTTGGTTACATATAGAACAGTGATTTGGCCTCATGTCAAATAAAACTAAAAATCATTGCCCTACTACTAATCAGAGTTTGGGGAAGGTTGAAGACAATGGCCTGGCTCCACACTGCCAGTTAGCATTCATTCCTCTTGGTTCCAGGGGCCTGAATGGAAATCTCTTCAACACAGAAAGGACTGAGATCCACCCATGTACCCTGTCCCCATAGATGGTCAAATCCGCAAGGATTCGCAATTTCCAGCCTCAGCCCTGGCCGCCATGAAAATCTCATCCACAGAAGCCTAAGTCCGCTGTTCCTCCTACCAAGGTGGTCACTGACTGAGCCTGGGGATGGGTCAGAGGGCAGCCAAGAGCAGAAAGATAGGGCAGCAAGATATACAAGGGGAAAACCAAATCAAGAAGCGACCCTGAGAAAACTGTAGGCATGTCAGACAACTTGAGCCACTGGTGCAAATAAAGAAGCAGAATGATTTTATTTTCACTTATAAGGAAAATGAGAATGAAGGAAGTTGATGGAGACCCCCAGATCACATGCCTGACCTGATGAGCTGACAAGGTCATTTTAAACCTCTAATAAAGAGTGGAATTATTTATATCATAACTTTATTTCTAGCAGTGAGGTCTTAAAATCAATCCGTTGATGTACAAATTTTAACTACATGGACATCTAGGAAGGTTCATATACTTACCTTCTAAAAATTCACTCATTTCCCAAAAATGTAGGAATGTCTCTAAAATATCACACTGACCACAACTGCTTCTATCAAAATGGAGAGAGGCCAGCCAACAACTTAAAGCAGCAAAATTCTTAGGTGTCTGCTTTGAATTGAGTTTCTAATCTCTGTAACTTATAAATCACCACCCACCCTCAGTCAAAGCTTCAATGTACAAAGTCTGTTCTCATTTGATTCAACTTTGCAAAAACAAAACGAAACAAAACAAAACAAAAACCCAGGTCTCAGGTAACCTTAAAAATTTGAAAATATTAACAGATAAGGAAAACATCTCAAGTCCAAAGATGTTTTTGCAGAGAATTCAAGTTTTGTCCAGGTTCAGCTGCTCAAGACTTGCCCCAATCTTTGTGATTCTACTCCCAAAATAATCTACTGCAGCAGTAAAATATGAGTTTGTTTTAAAGTTATTCTTCCCAAGTCCTCATCATCAAACATTACCCAACTGTATAATAGGCCAAAGATATCAAGAGGCCGATATGATGTCAGATATGACGTCAGATATGATTTACAAAGAATAAACAGCACTGTGGAGGTCACCAGCAGGATCACCGTTCACAGCCTGAAGCTAAGACATTATAGTCAGGTAATGACTTCCTTGGGGTGAGATGAGGGTAGAGGAAGGGGAAGGAAGGAATAGAGGTATAAAGCAAGAACTTACAGTATATGGGGTATAAGTGCTGATGAAAGTGTGACAAGTTTACTCAGAAGTGTTTCTTCACTTGTTGACATAACATCTAAAGTTGCATCTAATGTACACTGGATGGTTTGGATGATGATTATACCATTAACAAAAACAAAGAGTGAATTGGAAGATGGACACAAATGATCCTGTAAATTGAATAAAGAAATATAGAGCCATTTGCCTTTGATTATTCTTCTACTTTTCGAAGAGATTTCAATGTCATGTTATGTTTTCTATACCATTCATCAGTCAGGAGGAATAGGGATTCTATTTCTTTTACCGCGAGGTCATGGTTTGTTGATGATGGCATTACTTATTTTAAGTTGTAGGTTTATTTTCTTTTTTCCAGTTCTATCAAAATTCTTAACTGAGGCATCTTTTCTTTTACTTATAACACTGAACAAATGAATAAAATTAAAAACTAAGCCATCATTATTAAAAGACATTTAACACAATAAATGAGGTACACTGTGCAAATTGTCCATGAGATTTCTCCTCCCTGGAGGAAATGAAAACTGATGCTTAATGCATGTCATTAATAACCCTTAATTCAAAGGCTGATTTCTGTTACTGAGAGGCTAACATTCGTCAGCAGACTCCTAGTCCCGAGGCCAGCAGACACCGAACATATTATGAAAGATGACTCACTCGGCTATACCAGATGTACCACAAAGCTCAACAAGGTTTCTGAAGCATGCCATTGGGGACTAGAAACAGTCTTCCAGCTTACTGAATGATAATTTTATTTCCATTAGTTAGAAGAAACCAGACAAAAGGAAAATCTCATAAAAGGTACTGTTTGCTTAAATGTTACCCATTTTCTCATAAAAGAAACCTCTATATATTACTACCTGACAAGCAATATTTAAAAGGTAATTTTCAAGTTGAACAGACATTAAAACATTTAGTGACTGTATTTTCTTTATATTTTGATTAATGGTTTGTGTAAATGAATGGCATTTACTTTCCAAACATCAAATTATATATATATCAAATTACCTTCCCAAACACATATGTATACATGGTTTTTCATTTTTTGAATCAAACAAATAAGAATTCAGAGGAAATAAATTTTTAAATTAAGAAGTATAAAAACAAACAGTTCTGAGAATAGAAAAACAATAGAAAAGTAATACATAAGAGAAAAATAACACCTGGAGGTAAGGGGAAAACAGATAAAAGAGCATATAGAAAGAATTTAGGGACCTCAACTTCTAACCTCAACAGGACCAGGTCTTCTTCCATAAACAACTAACCAAAATACACAAGGCAATAATATCTAGGCAATGGACAATAGGAAGCACAAGAATGCAATCCCTGAAAGAAGAGAAACCCATGAAGTGAGCCCCATAATTACCCTGAGACTGTGCTTGAGAACAATTTCCTGAGTTATACGAGGGGCTGAAGCCCAAGCAAAGCATAGCAGGTCTGCTAATTTGAGAAGACAAAGATCAGAGTGTGAGATTGTTGAAAGTGCTGAAATTAGAATGTCTGGGTCCTGGAGGGCAGAGTACTGCCAGGATGTGGGGGAAATAGACTCAGAATTCCAAATATATGTTTCCCACAAGTCTTTTGCTGAGGTTTGGGCTGTGCATGCACAGAGCAATACTCAAGGCTTATCAGATGCCAGCTGCTCCCAAGCTGAGAGCCAAACCAGATGGTGAAATCAAGCAGTGTTGGGAAATTTTGGTATTCTGGCTCAATTAGGTGAGAAAGTCCTTGGTGACATTCTGACATACAATACTGACATGCTGAAACACTAGAAAGGCTATGTCTTAGGAGAAAGTACCAAAACTTTAAATGAGGCTTCTACTATGCCTGTCTTCACAAACTAAAACTACAACTCACCAAGATCAAAAGGGGAGACAGAGTTCAGAGATTTGTCAGTCAGAAGAGCTTAAGAAAGATCCAATCTGACAAAGTTTAAGAGAGTTTAATACAAGTCCAAAATGATTATTCAGAAATTAAATTTTGTACAAGACCAAAAATCTATAAATTTTAGAGAAAGAAACAGAATCCAATTTCTACAGCATATCATTTACAATTTTTAGTATCAGAATTTATTGAAGAAAGAGGAAAATGGTTCCCATTGTCAAGAGAAAAAATAAGCAATACAAACAGACCCTCAGGCCACCAATATGTTGACATTAGCAGATAAAGACTTTATAGTCACTTTTTAAAAATACATTCAAGAAAAAAAGATGATTATAATAAGTCAACTGAGGAGGAATATCAGAAGAGAAATGGAAATTATATGTTAAGTGCAGCTGTAGAATAGAAAATTCACTAGATGAAACATTCACAGCACTGGAGTTGGAAGAATAAATGGGTTAGTGAACTTGAAGAGAGACCAGTAGAAATGATCCAAATGGAGGAACAGAGCATGAAAAGATTTAAGTAAAAAAATGAACAAGGATGCCTATGTGGCTCAGTCGGTTAAGCCACTGCCTTCAGCTCAGGTCATGATCCCAGGGTCCTGGGATCGAGTCTTGCATCAGGCTCTTGCTTCACTCTCTGCCCCTCTTGCTACTCAGTCTGCTTGTGCTCTCTCGCTCTCTCTCTCTGACAAATAAATAAAATCTTTAAAAAAAATTTTAAAAAAATAGAGTTTCAAGATCCTATGGAACAATACAGTCTAATATATGTCATCGAAATCACAGAAGAAGAGAATGATAAAAAGTCAAATAAATATTTAATAATTGTTGAATTCTGTAGCTTTGAATCATACAAGAATATGGACATTACTATGTGATTCTAAGTATATATACAAGATAAACAAACAAAAAACAACTGTATTTCCGAACAAAACAAAGGGGTCAAAACACTTTTGACTTCATCTGAGGTGGACAAATGTTTCTTAGATAGGAAAAAATAAAATAAAATGCTAGCCATAAAAGAAAACTTGATATAGAATACTTCCTTAAAATTAAATGCTTCTGCTCCTCAAATGGCATTTTTTTTAAAAATTAAAATGCAAACTGCAATCTGGGAGGAAATATCAACAAAACACATTGGCAAGATAATTTTTATCTAGAATATATAAAGAACTCTTACAAATATGTAATATGAAGACAACCTGATAAATGGAGAAAAGATGGGAAGAGACACTGCACAAAAGAAGGTTCGTAAATGGATAATAACCTAAGAAAGGTACCCATCATTGTTAGTCACCAGGAAATGCAAGATGAAACCACAATGAAATACCAATATGTACTCATCAGAATGTCTATAATCAAAAAACCAACAATACCAAGTGTTGACAAGGATGCAGAGCAACTCAACTCTCATACATTAGAAGCAGGTGTGGAAAATGGTACCATAACTTTAGAAACAATTTGGTAATTTCTTTAAAGTTTTATGTGCACTTACTGTATGACCAGGAGTATCACCCAAGGGAAGTAAAAACATGTCAAAACCATAGCTTGCACTAAAGATTCAGAGTGGCTTTAATCATAATAGCTCCAAACTGTCAACTACTCATGTGTCCAGAAAAGGTGAACTGTTGTATTTTCATAAGACAGAATATAGTAGTCCCCCTCCTAATCTGCAGGAAATACATCCCAAGACCCCCCAGTGGATGTCTGAAGCTATGGATAGTACAAACCTTATATGTATACTATGTTTTTCTTATACCTACATACTTATTATAAAGTTTAATTTATAAATTAGGGACAATAAAAGTTTATCAACAATAACTAATAATAAAACAACAATTATAATGATATACTATAATAAAAGGTGAATGTGGACTCCCTCTCTCTCTCTCTCTCTCTCTCTCTTAAAATATCTTACTGAACTATACTCACCTTTCTTGTCATGATAGGAGATAAAATGCCCATGTGATGAGATGAAGTGAATAACACAGGCATCACGATTCAGCAGGAGGCTACTATTGACCTTCTGATGATAAGTCAGACAGAGGATCTTCTGCTTCCCGACCGTGGTTGACTGTGAGTAACTGAAACCCCAGACCGAAGACTACAGCTTGTGGGGACAACTCTACTACTGCCTTCGTCTTTTCAGACTCTGCTAACAGAATTATTATACACTAAGTGGCTTAGAAGTAACAGAAATTTCTTTCTTATAGTTCTGGAGGCTGGAAAGCCCAAGGTCACAGCACTGGGCAAATTCTGTGTTTGGTGAGAAACTTGTTTCCTGGTTTCACAGACCATTGTCTTTTTGTCGCAACCGCACATTGTAGGAAGGGGGTGACAAGTGCTTAGGGCCTCTTTATAAAGGGCACTAATCCCACTCACGGGGACTCCAGCCTCATGACCTGATCACCTTCCAAAGGCCCCCACCTCTTAATAGCATCACATTGGGGATTAGGTTTCAACCTGTGAGTTTGGGGGATGGGGTGGGTACAAACATTCAATCTATAGCAACTAATCTGAATAAAAAAGAACAAACTAAGCTAGTGATACATGCCACAAAATTGATGGAGCTCAAAAGAGCGATACTGACTAAAAGAAGCCCCACACGGTTGAGTATGTAGATTACTGTGTGACTCCAAGTATAGGACTCTCCAAAACAGAGAAAACTAATCCCCAGTGCTAGAAGTCAGATCAGTAATTGCTAGGGATGAGGAGAGGCAGCTAACTGACTGAAACTCTGCAAGAAAGAACTTCCTCGGTGACAGAAACATTCTATATCTTGATTTGGGTGCTGGTTACATGGGCCTATATAGTTGGCAACATTCATTAAATTACACATTTAAAAATATTCTCATTCTCATCTGACTCTGCATATTACCTGGCTTTCTATACTCAAATTGTAAGAAAAAGCCTAGCTGAAAATTAAATGTGAAACAATATACTTAAATTTCAAAATCCAGACAGGTAATTTATTTTATTTTATTTTATTTTATCTTTTAAGAGAGAAAGAGTGAGAGAGCAAGCAGGTGTGTACATACCACATCTGGAACTTCATGGAAGCCAGACCAGGTAGATCTTTTTTTTAACAGAAACCAAGAAATGTGATATAAAAAAGATAACCAAAAATGAGTGCTCTTATATCCTCATCATAAGCAGTATACGGAAATTTCAGGACTGCCTTGTATTCACAGATACAATTTTGTTTTTCTTGGGTAGCTGTAGATATTGACCCCTCAGGACAGAGATGCGAAAGCCTTATATTCTTGAAACACAGATTCTAATTTATCCTAATGGCTGCCTTTAGCTGTGTTTCTTTCTTTCTTTCTTCACTTTATTTTTTTGAAACTCTGTTGTAAGAACATCAGTAATGGAAAAATTCGAAGGGAATGTGAATTAGAGACTAAAACAAACACCACCACCCCCAGCAGTTACACAAAGAATTTTCTGCATCCACATCCTGTCTTAAATAGAAACACTTACATAATGCTTTATACTTTTAAGAAATACCCTGACATACTTTATTGGATGTGATCATCAATGGGTGAGATATCATTATCCTTCTGTCTCTTATAATTGGGGAAACTGAGGTTCGGTGGGGTTAAATGATGTCCCCAACATAAGAAAGCTAGAAACTGGCAATACCAAACTAAAATCTAGGACTCCTGAGTTTGAATCTGTTTCTCTATCAAATATAGCCAGAAATATCTTAATGGCAAAGATTAAGTTAAGAGGGACCTAAAATCCCTTCCACTCACAAGATGAAGCATTGGAACATGTTCTCTACTGGTCCAGCAACTGAGGAACTTGAATCCAAAATTCAAAGTGGTTAACATTCCGGCTATACTTTCCTTTCTCTTAGCTCCTAGTCTTAATAACTACTAATTTGTTAACAGATCACCTTTTTAGGGGAAAAGATACTTTTAAACTATAATAAAAATACAGACCACCCCAACTCAGAGAAGTGAAATTGGTAAGAGAAGACATATCTTTTTGGATAATGAACACATGTAACATGAATTTGAATCTGAATTTTGAGTCTCCCCTGATCTTTCGGCTGACCTTGATTTAAGTCAGTTATTTGGCTTCCGAGGTGGAGAACTTCAGTCTCAGGGAACACACGCAACTTCTCACTGCTGCACCCTAGCGGGCATGTTAAAAATGAAATAAATTGACTAAAGGCTGGCAGGTTCCTTGGTCTGACCTCCTGATCTGACTCTACTGGACTGATAGGGCTTCTCCTACAACAACTTCTCCCAAGCACGCTTAACAGAGAGCTTTTGTCTTTCGGGTAGGTCTTTGAATAAACAGCAATGACTGGTCGACTCAGGCACCCGCGTAAGCTGGTGACGTGGTTCTGAATGAAATATAAGACACTCGAGTTTCAAAGAAATGTGTTTTAGAGAAATACTGTTTTCTGATCCAAATACAAAGACACCTATGTTGACATCCACTAAGTTAGCAATAAAAACTATAAAAGCGGTACTTGGTGCTCCCAGCTGCTGGAAATCAGGGAAACTCACTACAGTGTCACTGAAGTGTTAGCTTTTCTTCTCTTTTTTGGCTCTTTGTAAGATCAAGGCAGACGATAAACGGGAGCCAACATCACAATAAGGATTTCTCTACTAACAGGTGCAAATGCCGCAGCCATCCTTGGCATAGGAGGCTTCACCGATGCTATCATATGCAGAATGGAATCAGGACAAGTCATTACATTCCAAACGCAATGCTTCGCATGTGTGAAGTGACCATAGGAAATAGCTATTTTGTCTGAGCCCCTCTGGTTACACAAATAATCCACTAAACACGGGTACAGCAATTGCTAATATTTCAGTGATGTGAAAGACAGCTCGACTCAGAGCTAATTGTGCAAATGGGTTATATAACACACAGCTTCCAGCAGGGATACAGCAGAGAGATATTTGGAGACAGAAGCCGGGATGAGAAGTTTATTTCCTCCTCTCTCCCATCGCTCCATTTTCAATTATATTCAGTCACTAACTGTCCGCCATCCCTGGTTCAGCTGTGTGCGTTTGTGTTCTATTCAGTGTAACAAATATTTATCAAGTACTTCCTAAGGGCCAAACACAGGACGACATGCTGAAGATACAAAGATGAAAAAAAAAGGCACTTTTCCTGAACTTACGAGGTCAAGTCTATAAAGAAGGTGGTGAGAGAAGCATTTGTCATTCTAATTTGCTCCCCATATTGCTTCTGCCTAACCTCCTCCTTGGTGAGGTCCCTCATCTTCAAGCCTACTTTCCATCCTTATCCTCTTCTAGAAACTTCAGCTTAGGTGCTTAAAACAGTACACTGTGAAGTATAAAGCTCAGAAAACCACCCAGTTCCTTTGACTGGAGGAAGCAAAAATACTTCCTTCCACAAAATAGCAATTTAAGCAACCAGGAAAGAAGAGCGTGGCGTGATAAGACAGAGAGGAGAGAGGGAAAGGCGGCAGGGGTGACCCACCCCAAAGAGTTCTGTTCTAAGTTAAACTTCCAGGCAATGAGTTGAAGACGGAGTGCTAGGGTCAATGAGTAACCGTGGAGACCTGAAATTATTAGCATCCTGGGGAAACCAGCAGGTGCGAGACCCTTTACTACTCCAAAGAACAGGATATAAAATATACGAGTTACTTGGAACACACCTGAAGCCTGCAGTGAAGGGCAAATCTGCTGGAATAATTCCTCTACTTCTACCACGTATCGGTGCCTGCGATAGGTAATTAAAGAGACAACTGGAAAAGCAAAAGATTATGTATTATAGTGGCTGAATTTTATTTTTCCCCAGGTAACTGTCTGGCCACCGGTGAGAAAGAAGCTTCCTTACCTTGGAAAATAATTTTGCTTCTGAGACTATAGAACGGGCGATGCATTACCAGGCTAAACTGGTTTAAAAGATACCTAGTGAATGAAAGCTATGGCATGCCCACTTGCTGCTCTGAGAAGCGACAAGTCAACAGTCACTAGGCTGATAGCATTTCCCCCTTTCCTGTTGTCAGCGTGTTTCTAATGGTCAGGCATCTCTGATCACTCGCAGAGACACTTTCAGGATTCAGAATAATCAAAAATGGGTAAGAAAAGTACATCAATATTTTTTTTTTTGTATCCAGTGACCAATGCTTGGGTAAAATATTTTTTTAATTTTTTAAGCTAGAGGCAAAAACATCTCACCTGCCTCCCACCTTTTATTCTGCACAATTTAAAATGTAAAAGTTAGAATCCGAAATATTAACTAGCCACATGCTCTTCCTTTCGGTTATTTGCCTGAGGTCAAGAATGAGTTAGGACAATGACTGGACAATGACAATAGCATTGGAATAGCAAAGGGTCTGGCACCTGCTGGTTTCCCCAGGAGGCTAATAATTCCAGGTCTCCACGGTTACGCATTGACCCTAGTGCTCCGTCTTCAACTCATTGCCTGGAAGTTTAACTAAGAACAGACCGTGTCTCCCAATTGGGCTCAGTTCAAGATTCTGTGATTTTAATAAAGCATAGCATTATTTGATTGGCTCTTGAAGTGACCATAATAATTCAAGGAATACATCTGTCCTTGCCTTTGATGCTTTGATCTTTTTTTTTTTAAAGGAACCTGAGCTAAAGCAACTATGACTATCATGCAAAACACTATAGGTAAAAACATCATATGGCTTATCAGAGAAATCCATTCTGAAAGAGGAAACTCTCCCACCAAGACTCTGTCTCAACATCTCTGCCCAAACTTTTTAAAATTATTTTCTAATTAACTTATTGTGGCATTCATCGCAGTTTCTTATTCTTCAGCCCTCTGTAGTTAAGAATCACACAGATGTCTTCCAATCTATACGATGCCTCACGAAGATGAATTTACAAACACGCTTAGCACCAAAATGAAGTGGGAGGAGTCCCAGTACTTAATACTTAGCACGAGAAATATTTCTGGGAGTAAGCCTCCAAAAGGCCATTTGCTGCTCCAGACTGATCTTATTTGAAGACAAAAGCATGGTCAATATGTCTAGACTGGAGAATAATCGTGAGTACTTTTAACTTCATTCTCGAACATAGTGCCACTGGTATGGATGGACCGAGAGAGTGAGTGTGGGAGAAGACGGCGGGCACAAAACTCCCAAATTGAGACACAGAAGCAAACACTGAGTCATCTCATCCTAACCAGGAATCCAGTAAACCTCAAAACTGTGGAGAAAGGGAGGGGTGTGTGGGGGGAGGGGCTGTATGTGCTTTGACTGTTTTAAAATGTATTCAAAGTTTTCATCTAACATTGATGGTGGTGAAAGTTACAATACTTTTGAGACTATGAGGAGGCATTTCATTTTTCAGAACTGGAAACCATATTTTATCCTAAAGGAGGAGGTAAAGAGCGCAAATTCAAGTTTCCCTCATACTTGTTGGGGCATTATATCTTGGTGAGTGGATGGGGGGCGGGGTTCAACAGCAGACAGAACATAAGCCAGGACCAGTCAAAACGGAACTGGTGGAAAGTGACCTGGCCACAGGGCTATGTCACGCGAGGGCAGCTGTACATGGGCCCACCATGCTGGGTCCTCATGCTACAAGAAGCTGGCACTCTTCACCTCATCAGGGAAGCAGGGCATGGAACAAGCAGCCCAAGCCAGCCCCTCCAGTCCCTGGAGTGACAGGTCATCAGATTATGTTGCCGGACAGCTAAATCCCGTTCGCACATAGAAATCCCAAAGGGAAATGGACAAACTCTTCCCAAAGTCAAGCATTTTATAGCTCTGGCATCCATCTTATATAACGCCATTTCATCAATTACATTTTTGAAAAGTGTTTCTTAACCATAGTAAATCCCTTTTCAGCAATTTAGCAAAATTAAAGTGATTTACAAAATAGACGGAGGGATACATTATGTTGTTTGTCATCATTTTCCCAAACCACTGGGGTTACAAAGAAGCGTAAATATTTAAAAAATGCTCAGGATAGTTTAATTCTGTCTTTGGCAATTTATTACTTTACAAGAGACAGATTACTGAGATGTAGTCTAGCACTCACTAATTGTTTTTAGATTATATACTAATATATTCATTTCATAATTGTAAGTGAAAGAATGCATACTAATGTGCAAAGCTGTGGTCCTTTTGCATAACTTAACAAATTTGAATAGTTGAAAACTTAATTAAGTAGATTCAAAGTGAAATCAGCCTCAGTGATGAATGTGCTTACCTTTCATCAAAATAGACAGTGGTTTTGCGGCATAAATGAACTACTAAACCCACGTCTTCAGCAATTTCCTGACCCTGTCCAGACCTCCAATCCATTAATTCTACCTCCTTTTCATTACGCTTC
Organism: Procyon lotor; assembly: GCA_028646535.1. Classification (NCBI taxonomy): domain Eukaryota; kingdom Metazoa; phylum Chordata; class Mammalia; order Carnivora; family Procyonidae; genus Procyon; species Procyon lotor. The sequence goes on from CM053611.1 coordinate 10,281,803, forward strand.
TTCTCCATTGTGTCCTCACTTTACTCCAACTAGCCTAATGTGGAGGGTTCGTCATTATAATGGCACCACTGCAAAGCACTCACCTCCGTGACCCACTCTCCCTTCTTTTTATTCACCTGGCCAAGAGTCCACCCTACTTGAGTCCAGGGTCCCAGGTCGTCTGCATCAGGCAAGCAGCTGAGCATTGCAGGAAAACACACAACTGTCACGTTGCTGGTCTTACCCCAACCCATGATCCCTGAACTGCCCATCAAGTCATTTCCCTTGTCCACTGACTCATTTTCCCTATGCATAGTTCATGCTTCCCTCTCTCCTGAAGTCTCTTCTCCTTCCCTCTCGTTCCCTCTCTCATCGGAAGAAGTTGCTTCTATTTTTCGGAGAAAATGGAAGCACTCAGAAGACAACGTCATTCACACCTGTCATGAGAAGCGTCCACCTATCTGCAAATGGTCCACGAACTCAGACCTTCCCTGTTACTACGGAGCAATCAGCCATGCTCCCATCCAGAGGAAACCCATGAAACACACATCCCCCTCTTCGCTACCCAGTGGGATTGTTCCACTAATTCCTCCTTCTTCCTCCTACACCATCATTTCCCTTCTCTACTGGCTAATTTTCAAGAGCCTACGAATGTCCTATTTGTATGTACTATTACTTTTCCCATCTTAATACAATAAAACTCTTACTCTCCTCTCTCTCCAGTTAACTCCCCACTTCGCTGCTCCCTTTTATAGATAAACTTGTCATAACGGCTGTCTATAAGGACTCACTCCAATTTCTCTCCTCTATTCTTTCTTGAACCCATTCCAATCAAGCTACCACCCCTTCTGAGCCATTGATAAAGCCCCTGTGAAAGCCATAGTGGGCTCATATTGCCAAATCTAATGGTCAGGTCTCGGTCTTCACTAATTTAACCGCTATCCACAGCATTTGATAAAGTTGGTCACTCCCTCCACCTCAATACTCTGTTCACTCAGCTTCCAGAACCCCTCACTTGCCCAATTTTCCTCCTGCCTCACAGCAGCTCCTTCTCTTTGCTGGTTCTTCCTTATCTCCTTGGCCTCTAAATGTTGGCATGTCCTGGACTTTGTCCTAGCCTTCTCTAACCACACTTATTCCCTAACGCACTCTACATATACTAACATCTAGAGAGGTTTTACAATGTCTGGGACCCAACACAGACCAATCAGAGAAGAATTTCTAAGGGTGGAGGTGGGCACCGATTGAAAATCACTACCTCTCATCCAGTTTCGTAGCCTTGAATGCCACCTAAGCACTGATACTCTGGAATATATGTCTTCACAGAACTTTCCCCAGAACTCCACACTTGAATATCCAACTGCCCACATGACTTCTGTACTTGGATGTCTCATTAAAGTATATCAAACTTTACAGAGCTAATGGAGAATGCCCAATCCTACCCTCTCCGAACTTGCTTTTGTGGTCTTTTCCATGCCAGTGAAGGACAAGTCCGTCTGACAGCTGGTCCAGCCAAAACTCTTGGAGTCACCCCTGATCATTTTTCTCTCATACCCTGCATGCTCTCTGGAAGGAAATTCTGTCACTTCCTCCTCTAAAATAGATGGAGAACCTGTCACTTCCCATCACCTCTCTTACTATCACCCTACTTTCCCCCAGACATGCACGTGGCTCGCTCCCTACTTCCGTCAGTCCATTGCCCATGTATCATCTACTCAGGGAGACCATCCCTGACCACACTGTTTTAAAAGACACCTTCTCCCACACTGCGTGCCCTATTCTTGCTCTCTGCTTCATTTTCTTCGATTGCATTTATCACAATGTAACACACCACATCTTTTACTTCTTTACTAATTATGTCACTCCCTTCACACACAGACTCAAGAGGGCCCAGCATCTGAAACAGAACCTAGAACATGAACATAAATATTTGTTGAATGAACGGCTGAATCTTCTTTTATATCCTAGCAAACAAACCCCGCTGGAAATAACAGTGTGATCATTTTAAGCAAGAAGGAAGCGCTGACCCAAACTGCGGTCGGAACACCACTTTCTGATTCTAGCCAGTAGTTTGGAGATACTGAAAAAGCATTCTGGCACACAACGACGCCTCCTCCAAAGAAACGTCATATGTGAAGAGTATGTTATTTCAATATAAATCATGTCGGAGTTGTTTCTGGCTGTGATCTGACTCAATGTCTCACGCTGCTCAGAGCCAAGCTGTCTCATAAGTCAGTCTTCCGTGTTTCAGAGCCTTCCTGCCAGGAAAAAAGTGGAGGGCGTCTGTGGCTCTTTAATGTGACAATACGCATCTGTGTTACGGTAACTCTCCTGCACTTGCTGTAGATGCGGCTGAACCGTGTGGCCTGGGCAATCTGGTTCCCGCAGTGCCTCTGCGGGAGCTTGACAAGAAACACTGGAAAACCTGTGCCTTTGTGTGGCTGCAAATCAAGATTTTTCTGTCTCCGTGAACCCCTCTATCAGGAACACTGGCATCCCAATATGAATCTTTTATGTACCCGTGTTTATTCAGTATGTAACAAAACAGATGAGAGCCAAGTCAGAAGAGAGATTTTTAAAGTCTGTTTTATATTCTCATGTCAATTTATATCTAATGGTAAAGCCTTTGATGGTGAACATTTATTCAGAAGCTATCGAAGAGAATTAGGTTCCTAATTTTTAAAGACAACTGTACATATGTGACAAGGAAAAAGATAACAAGACTCATGGAAACCCGTGCATGTACTTATAGGGACACTGTAATTACTTTAGGGAAAACTATTAACTTCTCAAGACACCCAGGCGTGCACACTGTTGATACAAACATGTCAATTATGGAGCTGTCTCCTTCACCCAGGATTCAGTATCTCTGGCTACAGAAAGAGTTTTGTTCATGGATGGAAAGCGTTAGACTGAAGGTCAAGCGGAACTGTGCTAGAAATGTTAAAAATGATAAACAGAATTTCACACATCAGGACACATAAAAAACAAATTCTGCCCCGCAGACAGAGAAGCCTATATGAAATTAAAGTGAGGAATCAATCACCAGTACCACGGCTGGGACTTATTAAGTTCCTTGGTCTAATGCCGGCTTGGGAGAAGACAGCCACTGGGCTCTCTACCTCCCGTGTGACCTCATCTCACAGAAGTCTTAGAAACTTCAGTACCAATTAAACAGGAAAATTAGACAATCCATCTGTTAGCCAAAGAAAGTGCAGCTAGTGACACGTAAGAACCTGACTGATGAAAGGGACCCTAGAGAGGATCCTGTCACCAGCTCCCCTTCCACAGTTGTGAAAATGGAGAACTTATACAAGTTAAAAAGAAGGCCTCAGGATCAAATCACTCAGTGGCACAGTGAATCTAATTTCCAGAGGAAGAGACACATAAACCAGTGTCTCTATTGCTCTGTGCTGCCTCTCACCCTAAACCCAACTCTTCATAACTCACCCCTTATTGTTGTCATCAAATATAGTTGTAGAATTTCATGGTGGTCTCAGCCCTGAGCACATATTGCTTTAAATCCAACCATTTCTTTTTTATGGGAAGGAAGGTAAAAGTTTCAGTCAAGGAAAAGAGCACTGAATTATAGATTCCAGTTAACTGCTGCAAGATGGCTTTCCAAGGCAGTGGAATTTAGGAAAGGGGAGGCCAAATGACATGGGACATGGGCCAGAATTGTAACAGATGTGTGCATGCCTCACGTCTGTGGAGCTTCGTCCAACAATGTTGACCCCAACGCATGTTCATAAAGCACACTCCATGTCCACTGCTGTGCCTTAAAAACCAGAGGAGTGTTTTCATGGGGAAAACTCAAATTTAAACAGTGGTTAAAATGGAGACAAAACACTCTTTTTTTTTTTAATTTCATTTATTTATTTGACAGAGAGAGATTGGGATCACAAGCAGGCAGAGAGGCAGGCAGAGAGAGAGAGAGGGAGAAGCAGACTCCCCGCTGAGCAGAGAGCCTGATGCGGGGCTCGATCCCAGGACTCTGAGATCATGACCTGAGCTGAAGGCAGAGGCTTTAACCCACTGAGCCCCCCAGGCACCCCTGAGACTAAACACTCTTTTTCCTGTTATTCTGGAACTCCTCCAGTGAAGGCTTTGAAGGATTATATTCTGTACCTAAATAATAATGGCTCCTTTATAATACCTTCTAAAGCCATGATATCTCTTCTGCTATTGGCTACTTTACTCCTATCAGACTCCTGGTCCCTTACTTCTACAAAGAAGGATCTGAGGACATTGTTCCCTTTCCCTTCTGGTTGTTTATTTGTAGTAGTGAAGAGTGGAGACACCAAAGACAAAATCAGGATGCTTTAATGAAGACCAGTAGTTTTTGGTTCTAGCTGCAGGTTCGAAACCTAGAGAATTTTTGAAAATATGATGTTGGACTCCATCCCCAGATTTAATTGGACTGGAGTGGGGCCCAGTATCAGGTGTTTTCCAAATGATGATGTATATATAATTACAGTACTGCTCTAGATAAAGGAGATATGAACAAGGATTATGGAATCATGAAGGGTATGAACTGAACCATAAAATAACACAATTTTAGAGCTGGAAGGGACATTAGAAGCTTAAGGACCACCCTTTCTTTTAATGATGAGGAAACTGAAGTCAAGAGATACTAACTGAATACTTCAAGATCTCATGGGCGCCTGGGTGGCTCAGTCTGTTAAGTGTCCCCTTTGGTCTCAGCTCAGGTCGTGATGTCAGGGTCATGAGTCCGACTGAGCTCCTCATCAGACTCTCTGCTCGGCATGGAGCCTACTTAAAATCTGTCTCTCCATCTCCTCTGCCCCTACCCCTCACGCATGCCAACACACACCTCTTTAAAAAAAAAAAAACAACCAAGATCTCAAAACTAGTGGCACATCCAGAACTCTGGTCACATGACCTCACGAAATGACTAAACATTGAAGAGACCTTCCTTGACGGATAGGAGAGAACATTTAGAATATAAATAAAAGGAAGTTAATACAGCTTTACTCAGAAAATACAAAACACAGCAATCAAGAGGCAAACGTCATAACACCATTCAAGGATATATTATTAGATAAATCCATCAGGGCTCACAGCAGACTTACAGGAGAAGCTGAGGGCTTGACGTATGATAGCAAACTATGAGTGGTGAAAGTCAAGGTAAAAACCAAACATGATTTGGTTACCATCGAACAGAATACAGGTTTGGATGAATTACAAAAATGATTCCATAAATTTTGCATATTTTCTCAACATGTAAGTAAAGGTCATATTGGATATGTTCTTACCATGTGCCATGTTCTTACCATGCTTGGCATACAGTTAGTGCTCAATTAAGGATAGGTGCTGCTTCACTTCACTGCTACCCCTGTATAAAATCCAACCAAATTGGACGGTGCTAGTTCATATCATTGGAATGCATTACTATCATACTGGGTATGTACTCAGATTTTCTTGCCTTACAGTGGCATAAGACTGAAAATTTGTAATCTCCATTGACCTCAGGCAAAGACTATGTTAACTTTCAATTCAATTTTGAGCAATGAGGGAGAGAGAGAAAGAGAAAGATTGGTCGGAGGACCAAAAGAAGATAACCATGGGGCTCTCCCTTTTTCCCCTGCAACCTCCTAGATTGAACTTGCACAGGAAGAGATTAGTAACTGCAGAAGAGGTGATGACATCTTGGATTGCTGCTAGCATGCTCAAACACTGCTTAAGCCCAATCACCTTATGAAAATGCACTGCCCATCTTCAAATTGGGAGTATAATACCCAACTCGTAAGCTAGAATGCACCATGCTCAATGATATATCCTAGTACATCATCTAGCATCTTCACAGAACTATTCCACACAAATCCATTTTTCAGATAAATTATATTCCTTTGAGTCATCTTCATCTTTCAGTAAAATATTTTTATTGAATTATGTATAAAGAACATTAATCATGACCCCTGTTTTTCTTAGTCTAAGCTAAACCTAATTTGATTTTATACTTGAGAAGAGTATGACTAGCAATTATTTTATTTAAAAGATGTGGTGCTCAGGAAGGACGTTAAGGTATGGAAAGTTATTTATTTGTCCTTGCGTTTAATAGCCCCAGATTATTGTCCTTATACTGTGTTGTTCTGAGCCCGATTTCTGCTGGCAGAATATCCTGCTTTTAATTTGGTTCTTTTTCTTTTACATGATTTCTAGCCTGAAAGAGGCTCTACTCTCTGGTTTGATGAAATGCATGAGCTTTGCAACAGACTTGTCACTTTTGTTACTTCACTTCAGACTATTTGTTTGCTTCTTCCGGGTTTGCTTCATCCTGCAAAGGCTGCAAATCTGATCTTGAATACTGAACATCATCAACAAACTCAAGGAAGGACAACTGAAAATACACCTCCATTTCTATTCTAAAAATTAATTGTGAGTAAATGTGTAAAGAGCCTCCACTGAGTACAGTCCTTAGAAATTAAACTTTTGGGGCACCTGGGTGGCTCAGTCGTTAAGGGTCTGCCTTCGGCTCAGGTCATGATCCCAGGGTTGTGGGATCGAGCCCTGTGGAGCCCGCTTCTCCCTCTCCCACTGGGTTCCCTCTCTTGTTCTCTCTCTTTATCAATTAAATAAATAAAATCTTAAAAAAAGAAAAAGAAATTAAACTTTCACTTTAGTTGTCTGGCTTTTTTCTGCAATGCTGTATTTTCCCAAACCTTGCATTGAGAACCCTGGAAGCAAGGTTAGTGAGCACATAAAAGTGCTTAGGCTACTGATCAAGGCAAAGCAGCTTTGCAAATAGAAAAGCCAGGAAAAAAAATAATTAACTCGCTAATTGTGTCCCTTAACGTGAACACTAGCTGATGGAGGTATTTCAGCAGTGGCAAATGAAGCTCTCTGCAGTCTTAGCAAGGCTGGCACAACACCGTCTTGGGGGGATGATCCCCGTGAGGCTGACGGTACCGTCGGCCCCTGCAGCTTTCGCTCTCCAGAAGCTGAAAGCAAACTTTTTCTCCTATAAGTTGAAAGTGAGGCTTAGTGATAATGTTGAAATGCCTTTCACTTTCTATCTACTTCTGCTAAGTATTTCTCCCAGACAAAATCTAGTGGTCCTTTCCAAGTTCATTCTAAGAATGCTCTTCTCCCGTCATCTGTTCCTGGGAAGTCCCTGCCTTCTGGAAGGTATGGATGCTCACTTTCCTATGTTCCTCTTGTATTTCCTAGGCCGAAGCGACCCCGGTTCAAATCCAGCTCCTTCACTGCCTGTCAGGATTTCCAGCCACACGACCCTACTCACGTTATTTAATTTTACTGATCCCTGGCTTCTTCAAACAGAGCACTGGGAAAATAAGAGTGACGTCACGGCACAGTGGTGTGAAAGGAGCTGCAGAAGCGCCATGAATTTGCAGTGGTATTGATGTGGTAGAGAAGAGTGGTCAAGAGTCTTGATTTTGGAGCCAGACTGAGTGTTAACTCTTGGCCAACGGCTACCTGTTGGGTGAGTTAGTTAATTTCCCCAAGCCTCAGCATTCTTGTCTATAAAATGTAGCTATCAATGCCTGCCTCACGGAGTTATGCAAATTAATGAATTAATGTATGGGAAAACTCAGTCCCCCATCTGGCACAGAAGAAGCAATAAATAAGCCCTGGCCCAACTCGGGCTGAGTGCTCACCACCCTGGCTGTTAGCACCCCTCCTTGGTGTTGTCCAGTCCCTTTCCTGGTGTTTCTCTAAGTTCGGGTGTTTCGTGGGAGCAAGTGGGCTAGGGAAGGAGTGGGGTGGGGTAGGAAGGTGAGTCATCGCGGCTCAATGCATATCACAGAACTTCACGATGACACCTTGAGGCAAAGAAAATCTAGAATGTGAAAATACAGAATGCGAAACTGAAATCACTCTCAAATGCAAGGAAGTCCGCGTCTGTGATGAGGCGGCCAGCAGTTCAAACTCAGAATCAGAGCAGCAGAAACATTCCAGAGATCCATCTGCCTCCAGATTCATTCCCCCCTCCGGACCCAGTTAGCATCTTGTCCCTCAGCCTCCTGACTGCACATGCGTGAAAGTCCTCACCTATTACTGCTAGAGGGTAGTTAACTGGGAGGAACACAGGGAAGATCCAGCCCAGCAGTTCACACATGGCGTGGACCACATTTAAGAGACACGGCCTTCTTCATGTCGTGCCCGGATGTCGACAAATGCTGCAAAAACATGCACGAGAAATATGTGTACAGAAGCAAGGTAGATGGCCAGAAACTTTCAGGGTGTGGTGTCCATGAAAACATTTTATGTAAATAACGAATGGTTATTTGGAAGTTTCCGGTGGTGGGGACATTTGTCTTACCAGTCTGGCGGCCACAACTCACCCTCTTCTCTCTCTCAAGAAGCCACTTCAGAAGCCATGCTGGTGAGAACAACATCGCAGGGCCAAGTAAACTTATCTGTGCTACAATCATAAATTATCTGCCGACATCAGGACTTTCTTTTCTTTTTTTTTTAAGATACTATTTATTCATTTGACACAGAGAGGAGAGAGATCACAAGCAGGCAGAGAGGCAGGCAGAGAGAGTGGAGGAAGCAGGCTCCCCGCTGAGCAGAGAGCCCGATGCGGGGCTCGATCCCAGGACCCTGGGATCATGACCTGAGCCGAAGGCAGAGGCTTTAACCCACGGAGCCACCCAGGCGCCCCAGGACTTTATTTCTAGTAGCAATAAATGACTTACCTCAGAATCGACTGAGAAATGCCAATGTGGTTTAGAGCACCCATTTAGTCGGATACTTCCCTTCTGCAGTCGATAAAAGGGAGGCTCAGAAAGCATAAATAAGTTGCCGGAGGTCACACTGCTAGCCAACCGTGAAGCCGCCACACCCACTCGAAACCAAGGCTGAGGATTCGAGTCCAGTGCTCTTCTGACATGACGCACACTGCATTTCCCTCAGCACACACCCAATGTGTTATTCAAGTGAATAACCACTTAGGAGTGCTGGATGGGACTCACTTTTCCTCCCTGACATATACTTCGCTCCCACTAGGAAGAATGGTCGTCTCTCCAGTTAGCCCCTGAACCACGTTTTTACAGAGCTCTAGGACTATTTCAAAATACGTGCTACTCCTGCTAAAACGTCCATTCACGTTCATACATTAAGCTGCAAATGTACGTACCCGGGACTGAAAATATATTTACAAAACATTGAGGCCGAACGTTGCTTAGACAAAATTGGTGTTTTTACGGAATTATTTATTATAGCAGAGAGTCTTTAATTCCAATGACAAGATGGCCTGCGGCGATGTTTAATATTCATTCACTTTTATTCAGGCAGAAAATTGACATCAGAATAGGTCTATTTTTATAAAAGGCATTCTAGCTTTTCCAAAGGAAAGACACTTTTTTAAATGTTATTCAAAAATATGCGCTCAAAGTGTGGCCCCCAGCGTGTGATACCAAGTGCTAACTTTTTTATTAGCTACCACATCTCATAAAGCGCCTTTGCAAACATCCAGACCATGCAGCAGGTCTAGCTGCTGGGATAGACAGCTCAGGCCCCGCCATGTGTCCTAGACAGAGGTCACGAGAGAAATGAAGGATATTCCCTCAGAGTGAATTGACAGCCAGTTATTTGCTCAACATCGAGGCTACAGATGTTGGAAAATGTCAACGTACAGAAAGAACCACTGCAGCCTGACTCAGGCAGACCTCCAGGAGAGCCACGGTTTGGTAACAGATGGACAATTTTTTTTTATATATCCATACAAAGAGAATACAGACAAGGAGAGAGATTTAGGCAAATACTCTTGCCCACTCCTCCCAGAGCCCCAGGCATAATGTAAGCAGTGGGTAGAGTGTCAGCGGTGCACTTGGGTCAGGGCAATGTTTGCCGAGGTATCGCTCAGGCTATTTTCTGGTCTGTCTTGGAATCCTTCATGCCAAGACTGGATTTAGCTGAGCAGCTGTCTATCTGGGCTGCTTTCTCGGTGATGAAGAAAACGAGGTGGTCCAGAGTTATTCTACGGGTTGAGAACAGGTAAAAATTTGAACACAAAAACAAACAGGCCTGAGGCCGAGGGGAATGAGGGAACACAAGGAAGTGCAAACCAAGATGGCACCAAGGACAGGAGCTCCGGAGTGCCAGGCTTCCCCCCCCCCCCCCACCGTTGCCTCTGCTGTGGCACGATGGCTTAGGACCCAGCACACAGCACATAAAGCTCTGGAAACAATGTGGCCAGGCCAGGAGGCTCAGGTGAACTGGGAAGGTGAGGGAGAGCAGCATCCGAGTACCTCTCATGGCACCTTCCCTTCTAAGCCTGGGTAGGGTGCACAGGAGGGTGGGTTCCCCCTCCCACTGGAGGAAGACATGCCTGCGGCAAGGGTGTGGCTGCACAGAGGAAATCGGGAGCCTCCCCCGCACCCTTCACCCCTGCCCTTGACGTCCCATGACATCTTGTCTTTGGGATTTCTTACTCTTTGGAATACTAAAGAGCAGATACGCTGCTAGGAAATGTTAGGTCCTTATCTAGCAAAGAGAGAAAGTTGCGAAAATATAAAATTTTATTTTATTTATTTTTTAAAAGATTTTATTTATTTATTTGACACAGAGAGAGATCACAAATAGGCAGAGAGGCAGGTAGAGAGAGGAGAAAGCAGGATCCCTGCTGAGCAGAGAGCCTGATGTGGGGCTCTGTCCCAGGAGGCTGAGATCATGACCTGAGCCAAAGGCAGGGGCTTTAAATGCACTGAGCTACCCAGGTGCCCTATAAAATTTTATTTCGCTAAATTTAACCTATTTTTATTTTAGTGCTTTTAAATCAATGAAATAGAATCATCCAGATCCAATGAGGGAGTCCTCCTCGAGGCCTGATCAACTTGAAGCAACTATTATGATATTAGTTCAACAAATAAAAAACTTTTATTGAGATAGGAAGATCTAATATCATGAAGACAGGAAAGTTTCTCCCTGAAATAACGTGTAATGCAATTACAAGTCGAATCCTAGAGGGTTGTGTGTTTGGTTTAGTAGAATAGGAGTTATTTTATTTATTTTATTTTTGGAACTGCGTGAAGTAATTTGATGTTTGCATGGAGGAATAAACCTCTAATAGTATTATGAAATTAAAAGAAATAGGAATAAAGCATAATGTGTTTGAGGCTGAAGAAATTGTTGATTTGCCTTACCAGCTATAAAACTTATTTTAAAGTTTCTTTGATCAAACCAACATAGAAGTGACAGATAAATCAATAGAGAGTCCAGAAAAAGATCTGAGTATCCTTGGAAAATTGACATGGGACAAAAACGGTATTTTAATTTAGAGGAGAAAGGATGGCTTACTTAATGCTCTCTCCTCTAAGTTAAAATATAATTAATTTTTTTTCAGAGAACTTCAATTTTTTGATAAATTTGGCCAGCATAAATGACTAACCATTTTGAGGAAAACAAATTTAGTCCTCATGCTACATCAAATATAAATAAATTCTAGATGAATTAAAGACTTAAATGTTTAAAAATTAAAAAAGAAGATGAAACTTAAGAGTTCTTCAGCAAAATGTGGATCTCTAAAGATATAATCCATAAGGCAATTTTGATTATAAAAATAAATTTTAAAAAATATTTGGGATGTTAAATGATTCCACAATGTCAAAAGACAAATGACAGACTGTAAAAATTATTTGCAAACCACATTAGAGATTGAGAGTTCAGTTCTATAATATATAAATTGATTTTTAAAAGGGCATAGAAATCAATGCAAAAATGGGAAAGGAATACAGAGCAATTCTCAAAATACAATTCACAAAAGACAATCTAAATGGTTAATAAACAAAAAAATGCCCGACTTCACTGATAGTCTGGAAAATACAAATTAAAGGTACTGTAAGATGCTGTATCCCATCCATTAGATTGGCAGTAATTACAAAGAACACTAATCCCCTGTGCCAGCCAGGATAGAGGAAAAATTTCTCTTATATATGGCTGGTGGCAACATGGATACTATAGTTCGAAAAGGTAATCCAGTGATATCTAGCAAAGTAATTGCAATGTGTAGCATTATTTGTAGTGACCTCCCTCTCTGAAAATAGAGGAAAGTACTCAGTAAAAATAACTGGAATATTCATCAATCGACAAAAGGCTAAATAAATTATGGTGCATATTGTTAAAATATGTAAAACATGAAATGTTGTGTAGTTATTAAGAAGAATAAGTGAGATCTGGAGCTACTGACATGGAAGGATATCAATTGTTTGTGGGAAAGATCCAGTTATAAAGAAATGTGTTGTAAAGTACCATATCTGCTCTGATCTCTCTGATACGAGGAATTTGAGAGGCAGGGCGGGGGGGGGGGTCATCGGGGTAGGGAGGGAAAAGATGAAACAAGATGGGATCGGGAGGGAGACAAACCATAAGAGACTCTTAATCTCAGGAAACAAACTGCAGGTTGCTGGAGGGTGGGGTGGGGAGAGAGTTGCTGGGTGATGGACATTGGGGAGGGTATGTGCTATGGGGAGTGCTGTGAAATGTGTAAGCCTGATGATTCACAGACCTGTCCCCTGAAGCGAATAATACATATGTTAATTTGAAAAAAGAAAAGAAAAACAAAAAGAAAGAAATGCATTGTGATAGTTAATTTTCTGAGTCAGTCTGACTACGCTATGGTGCCCGGATATGTGGTCAAACACCAGTCTAGACATTGCCATGAAGATCTTTTTTAGATGTGACTAACATTTAAATAAGCAGACTTACTTGAGTGTGATCTGTTTTGTATGAGTCTGGCGCCTTATCTATAAAATGGGATTAATAGTAATAAAACCTCCTTCTCAAGCCTTCTTGAGTATCCAGCGAGATCATATATGAAAGGCACTCAGTATGCTGTATGCTGGCACAAAGTGGTTAACCCTTCTCACTCCTGTAGCTTTTGTTATTGTTATTAGAGACGCTGTAAGATTACTGGGGGACCACTGAAAGAGTCCATCAAAATTTGCAAAAGAGTTCAATGTTTGGTAGAGTAGTTCAATACAACCAGAGCAACATAAGGAAAGGGATGTGTGTGTGTGTGTGTGTGTGTCACACGTGTGTGCACACAGCTGACACACTTAGAGGGAAGAGGTGGTGGCAGAGGGAAGGAGTGGAAGGGAGGACTTAAGAGACAAAATCTGCAAGATTAATTCAGTATTAAAGACGCCACCAAGGTTCCTGGAGTAGATAGCATTGTTACCAAAGGAAGAGAAGCAGGTTTGGGAAAAGGGTATTAGATAAAAAGTTTGGGGAGCACCTGCACGGCTCAATGGGTTAAGCGACCAACTCTTGATTTTGGCTCAGGTCATGATCTCAGGATTGTGAAATTGAGCCCTATTTCAGGCTCCATGCTGAGCATGGAATCTGCTGAAAATTCTCTCCCTCTCCTTCTCCCTCTGACCCTCCCCACACCACCCCCCCGCCCTTACTCTCTCACTCTCTAAAATAAATAAGAAAAATCTTTAAGAAAAGAAAAAAGAAAAAAAAGTTTGGTTTGGGACACAATGATAACTAACATTTATTGAATGTTTATCTCTTATGACCTCGGCAACACTCTACACAGTTGTTAAGATTACTTTCCCCATTTCACAGATGACAAAACTGAGGAACAGAGACATTAACCAAGTTGCTCAGGGTCACAGAACTAACAATCACTGGACACAGGTTATAAATAGATGAGAGTTTCAAAATGGAGACCATGGTCAAAGGCATTAAGGTTGGCCAGAAGTCTGGAAGAATAGATATTGAAAAAAGACACCAGATTTGGCAATTGAGAGGCAACCTTATCCTTATTGGGCTCTGAGTTGGATAGTTTGTAGAGCAGAGCATACATAAAAGGAAATGGTTAATAGTGACTAATTTTTTCAAGGAATGAAACAGCCAAGAACAGGAAACAGAGAGGAAGGCAGTTATAATATCTTCCCCCTGCTGGAAACCCTCCAAAGGCTCCTTAGCTCCCTCAGAACAAAATAAAATCCTTACATTAGCCTACAGGGTCCTATGTGATCTGGCTCCCACCTTTCTCCTTGGTTCCATCACCTGCCACTCTCCCCCTGACCAACTGTGCTCTCACGTTACTGGTCTCCTCATTGTTCTTGTCACAGGGACACAGGGACACAGGCCACTCTCTCCTTGGCCTGAACCACTATTCCCCAGAAAGCTTGTTATGTCTCCTTGTCAGAAACCTTCCCTGATCGACTTAATTCAAAACAGCATGCCTTCTATCCCATCATTTTCCATTTTTTTAAAAATTATTTATTTATTTAAGAGAGAGAGTATGCAGAGGGGCAAAGGGAGAGAGGCTGTCACAAGCAGACTCCGTGCTGAGCTCAGACCCCAACACCAGGCATGATCTCACGACCCTGAGATCACGACCTGAGCTGAAGCCAAGAGTCTGTTGCTTAACTGACTGGGCGAGCTAGGAGCCCCTCCATTGTTCTTTCTGTTTTGTTCTTCTCATAGTACTCATCACCATCACCATATTATTTGTTTAGCATTTGCCTTCCAACACCAAATATGAGCTCCATGAGAAGAGGGACTTTGTTCCTGACAGAATCTTCAGCAACTGAAAACAGCTGTTGATACATGATAGAAGCTCAATAAAGATTTGGTAAGGGAATTAAATTAATCTGAGACACTATGTACTTTTCAGGAAGCTCGTAATTTAATTATGTGTATGTAACGTGCACACACGCAAAACACTGAAGTACCACAAGTTAACGTAGGGCAAAAATCGAGCACACAAGTCTCACAGAAAAGACAGTAGGTTGAGATCAACCAGAAAACATTTTGTACAAGTCAAGGGGCTCAAGTCAGATTTGGGGGGAAGAGGACAGGAAGTTGCATGTGCGAGAAGGGAAGTGTAAGTGAGGAATGAGTAATGTTTTATCTGAAGACAGGAGGTGAAGGAAGATTAAAAGAGAAAGTCATGTGGAGATAACCAATTTTCTCTGGAGGGCTCAAAATAGATTATTAATGATTTTTCTCTTTCTCTCTTACACACACACGACACTGAAGAAATTCCTCTAGCAAAACTGGGATTTGCCCTTTAGTTTTATTTATATATGCCTTCCCCCAAGAAGTTTCCAGAAATTTTATGGCGGATCATTCAGCACTGATATGATTTAAAAAACACTTATGACGTTTTCCATCACTTGTACTTAGGAGGCATGGGAAGCCCATCTAAGTGACACTTGTGTCACCTAATGCCTTAGTTCTTGGCTCAGCCCCTGCTTCGGATTTCTAATTTCCCCTCATAGAATGAGCTCACTTCCCTGTGGCTGCAGGCCTGGGGCCCTCCTTTCCATGCTATGTCCCCATCATCTCACAGCCAGCAACAGCAGGTTCTCTCCTATTTAAGATTGATTTATCTTAAAGAGAGAAGGAGAGGAAAGGGCAGAGGGAGAGAATCTTCAAGCAGACTCCCCACTGAGCAGAGAGCCAGACTCGGGGGTCAATCGCAGGACCCATGAGATCAGGACCTAAACCAAGAGTCAGACGCTTAGCCGACTGAACCACCCAGGCGCCCCACTCTCTTTCCTGATACTTCAAATCTCCCTTCTGCCATGTCTCTCTGACTCCTGCCAGAGCAAGTCCTCTTCTTTTAAAGATCAATGCAATTAATTTGGGCCCACTCAGATAATCCAGGGGAATCTCCCTATTTCAAAGCCTGCAGCCTTACTTACATCTGCAAAAGCTGCATTGTCATGTAATAGGACATATTTACAGTTTCCAGGGACTCGAGCACGGACATTTTTGGAATCGATTCTGCCTACCTCACTGCTCTAGCCCATAAAATGATGGCCCAGCCCCTCTCCTACCCCGTGTCTGTGTGTGTCATCCTTCAGTCCAAGTGAACTTAAAATCTGGCAAAGTGTGCTTTCCTTCGTGCAGGTTTCATGCCTATGCTATCAGACAAGGTCCACTCCATGGTCCATCTATTACGGTATGTGACAGAATACCGCATACCTACGTAACAACTATTTACTTCTTATCATCTGGATGCTGGGAAGTCCAAGATCAAGGCCCTCGCAGATTTGGTGCCTGCTTCCTGCACAGATGGCTGTCTATTCCCTGTGTCCTTACTTGGCAGAAGCAGTAAGAGAGGGAGCTGGGATCCTGGGAGGGAGCTCTCTGGTAACACTAATCCCATTCAGGAGGGATCACTCCCAAAGTCCCCACCTCCAGATGCCATCACAGTGCAGATTAGGTTTCAACACGTGAATTTCAGGGGGACACCAACATTCTCTCTATGATTCCTACCAAGAACTTTGAAGCACCAGATTCCTTGTATAACACAAGAATAGTAAACACTTCCCTGGGGCGGGTGGGGAGGAAGAGATACTGCAGAACATTAAAAAAAAAAAATTAATGTTTCTTAACCTTTATTTTGCCTGTAGCAAGTTGAAAACAAACCATAAAGATAGTTATAGTCTGCATGATTAGTGCTATTTTATTATTTTAATTACTATAGCCATAATGTATTTGAGTAGTTTTAAAAAAATGGATGCTTAAATTGTTTGTAAGTAAAGGAACATCCGCAGTACTTAGAATAAGAATTCTCAACCCCCAAACTCTACTTGTTTAATCTATTTATTTTAAACATGGTTAGCCCTACATATAGACATTCCATTACTATATGTAATATTAATGTCATTAAATGATATACTACTTACAGGTGCCCAGGGAATCCTGCCAGCTTTGATGAGGGTAATATCATGGAAACCACTCTTAAAAAAGGACCAGAGTGAAATGGAATAGTTTCCAGGTAGGTTGGAAAAATTATCACCTAGGAAACCAGAGGTATAAACTTTTAAAGGTTTCACCTTTAGGGTCAGTTAGAGTTGGCTGTTAAGATCAAAACATGCACTTACCTTGGCTGCATCCAGAACAAAGTCAGGCAGCAGAAGACAAAAGTGAGCAGGACCCTGGGCTGGGCCAGGAGACTAGCCTGTGCTGCTCCCTAGGTCTGAAAAGACCGTGGAAGTCGGCACAGGGGAGAGGGAGAGTCGCTTGCATGTCTCGGTCCTCCAGCTCACCCTCAGCCCTCTTATCCTTAGAGGAATGACACTCAGCGCAGTAGCTGCAAATGCCATTAGGCAAATGAGCACACGGCAGTGAGCGGACCTGCCTCGGGAAGTCTACGTGCTACTCCAAGTCAGAAGCCAAAGTCTGACACGTCTGTGACCCTGAGTAATTGTTTTCATACTGGCTGCCAAAAAAAGAAAAAAAAAAATCAGGGTAAAATCATTTTAGACACTTCAGTCTAACCACAGTGATGCTTTTATGAGGCTAATAAACCCATCTCTAAAATATTGTAAATAGGTGTATTTGGAAATGCTGCTGTAAGCATATAACCTTTTCTAAAGTACACACTGTACTTGTTTTTTGGATTGAAAGCTTCGCAACGCGCCATGGCCAAAAGTAATAAAGTTCAGATTTAAATGTGAAATATTAAACAGCTGCTTATATGTGGAAGAACCCATGAAGCACTAAGCCCCAGCCTGACTGTTGTAGGCAGTGGCTATCCCTTGGGTAAGGGAGCAAAGAATGCCCCAGGGGGCATGGTTAGTGGAAGGTTGTTGCCATTATTTTTTCAGATATCACTCTGAATATATTTTTATTTCACCTCAGGTTAGAAAACCAACCAACCAACCAACAGTGACAATTCTATCCAAAGTTACTCCTGTCATTACACATGGAGGCGAGCTTAGTGCCTATTTTTGGAAGCTCTAGGTCACAGCAGCTCTCAGTCAAGGTCAATGACAAAGGGCAAAGATCTCCTAGGAGCACTAAACACTTGGGCTGGAATGGATCTTAAAGATCCTCTAATCCAGACGATCCTAGTCCATAGGCTTCCAGCTGCTATCATAAGAAAGGAACTATAAATCTATAAATGCAACCAGTCTCATATATATAAGACATGAGCACGTGCGTGCGCACGCGCACACACACACACACACACACACACACACAAATATATCCACACGTACCTACTACATTTTCAGTTACAAGACACTGAAATCATTTGTGTTCTCTTCTCCTTTCCAAGATGGTAGTCAGGCTCTTTGTACAATACTGGCTTAGAATAGGTTTGAATTTCTTCCAGGTTTTTTATTTCTGGAAACCCTAAGCTCCCTGAATGAATTAAGTTACAAGCAGGGGAGAGAGGCAGGAGCTTTAACTCAAAGGAAGGTTTGATAAAGATATATGGACGCCTTTTGAGATAGGACAGTAGACTGGGAGAGCAACAGAATCAATGTGGTAGGGAAATTTTCTAGTTTTCTGATATGACTGGTGTCTGGGAAGGCATGCCAACCGACAACCAGGACTTTAGGTTGGGCAAGGTTTACCATTCCCAAGAACCAGCAAATGATACAATTGTAAGAGGACTGAGTGGTTCTGGACACTGAGCGCTTCAGTGGTAATGAGTATGGTAGAAGATTGGAGGGATCCAATCCTCCTAGGATTGGAGGGGGGGCCCCAACAATGACTGAAATTAGATAAATTACTATTCTTGCAAAATCATTTTTGTGACATTCAGAGCCAGATTTAAGTTGCTTTTAAAAGGTGACATTTTGTATGTACCAGAATTTTTGGAATAATACTGGTATCTGCTATAAATGCATATATACAATTTCTCTGACAATGTATATAGATAATATGGTGGTAAATGAAGTGAAATTTAATCTAAAGAAGTGCTACGTTTGTCATCTTTCAGGTATCATGAATATTTCTTTTTAGATGTTTTATTTAAATTCAATTTAATCAACATATACTGTATTATTCGTTTCAGAGGTAGAATTTAGTGATTCATCAGCTGTGTATAACACCCAGTGCTCTTTACTTCAACTGTCCTCCTTAATTCCCATCGCTCAGTTACCCTACCTTCCCACCTCCCCCCAAAACAACCCTCAGTTTGTTTCCTATAGCTGAGTCTCTTATGATTTGTTTTCCTCTCTGTTTTTGTCTTAATTTATTTTTCCTTCCCCTCCCTTATGTTCATCTATTTTGTTTCTTAAATTCCACATGAGTGAAATCATATGGTATCTGTCTTTCTCTGACTTATTTCGCTTAGCATAATACCCTCCAGTTATTGCAAATGGCAAGATTTCATTCTTTTTGATGGCTGAGTAATATTCCTATGTATATATATCCCAACCTCTTCTTTTTTTTTTTTAATTTTATTTATTTATTTGACAGAGAGAGAGAGATCACAAGTAGGCAGAGAGGCAAGCAGAAAGAGAGGATGAAGCAAGCTGCCTGCTGTGCAGAGAGCCCGGCGTGGGGCTCAATCCCAGGACCCTGAGATCATAACCTGAGCCAAAAGCAGAGGCTTTAACCCACTGAGCCACCCAGGTGTCCCTCCCAACTTCTTTTTTATCCATTCATCAGTCAATGGCCATCTGGGCTCTTTCCACAGTTTGGCTATTATGGACATTGCTGCTATAAACATTGGGGTGCATGTCCCTCTTCGAATCACTATGTTTGTATCCTTTGGATAAATACCTAGTAGTGCAATTGCTGGGTCATAGGGTAGCTCTATGTTTAACTTTTTGAGGAACCTCCATGCTGTTTTCCAGAACGGCTGCCGTATCTTGAATTTTTCAATCAGTGGTTACTAAAATGACACCGGCCATCATGCTGGTTTCCTCACGAGGACATAAAAACGATGATGTGGAAAAACAGATTCTCATGATGAACTGAAAATCACTGCTCTTCTCCATCCCTCTCATTTTTCAGGAGAGGAAACAGACTTGGCAAGATTAACTTACTTTCCCTGAACAGCCTGGGAACCTGCTGTCTGAGCGGTCAAAGAGCCCAGTTTGTCGCACCACATTATAGGTGGGGCCAGGGTAAGAAGGGGATCTGGCTCTCGAGGCCCTCTGTGAGTGGGCAGAGAGATCTTTCTCTGATGGTTCTTCCTGCTGTATCCAACACAGAGCTACCGGCAGCATTTCCTTATCTGATTGTCTTGTCCTGTCTCATCTCTGCTGCCTCCTGCTTGAAGTCCTTGGAACCACTGCCTTTTTCCAACAGGATTAAAGTTTAAAATGTTTTGGACAGAGACTTAATAAAATTTTTATTTTCCCTGAACTTTTACATCAGAAGAATTTTTACCATATGCACAGCTTTCTCTCAATCAATCATGAAATTGCTTTTCTCTTTCAGTGAATTACAACTGATTCTTTGTAAAGTCTTTCTATTTGGATATAATTGACATATAACATTACATTAGTTTCAAGAGTACACCATGATGATTTGGTATTTGTTTATACTGCAAAATGATCACCACAATAAGTCTAGTTAACATCCATTGCCTCGCATAATTACATTTTTTTTTCCTGTGACGAGAACTTTTATGATCTACTCTCTTAGAAACTTTCAAATATACAGATAGAGTATTATTGACTATAGTCATA
The DNA here is from genome assembly GCA_028646535.1 of Procyon lotor. Lineage (NCBI taxonomy): Eukaryota > Metazoa > Chordata > Mammalia > Carnivora > Procyonidae > Procyon > Procyon lotor. The sequence goes on from CM053611.1 coordinate 10,302,169, forward strand.
CCTTACATACCTTCCCTGTACCTTACATCTCCATGACCTTTTTTTTAAGATTCCACATATAACTGAGATTATATGGTACTTGTCTTTCTCTGCCTGACTTATTTCACTTAGCATAATGCCCTTAATCCATGTTGTCACAAATGGCAAGATTTCCTTCTTTTTATGCCTGAATACTATCCCATTGTGTATATATACCACATTTTCTTTATTCATTCATCCATCAATGTGAAGTTCTTGAGGAAAGACCTCCTTCCCCAAAGGAGAAGGTGTGGTGCTCCATAACATACTGGGTATATTTAGAGGCATATAGATGACTAACTAGCTGTGCATCAGAGACATGTGAGCCATTTATAAAATTCAGATTCCTGGGTCCTGGTACTAGAGCTTCTGATTCAACATCTTTTACTTGAATCCCTCACTCCTCAGACGATTCTGATATAGACATAAGCTCGGGGACCTCTACTCCAAGGCACACAGGTGTGAATAAATCTACAAAGCAGTTTTGACTGCAAATAAAGATTGCCATTATTAATGAGAGAACTTTGCTTCCAGCAACTGCCTTCTTTAGTTGATCATTTGAGTCCCACTCCTTTCTATCTCTGGCCTCCCGAATTCAGTCCTATCATTGTTCCTCTAATAAATAAAGTGAGCTGATCAACTCTGTTGGACAATATGTTCAGTAGAAGTGAAGAGGAAACCCTCATAGCCTGAAGAATAAAATCGACAGGTCCCTGAAGTCCTTCATAAGTTAATAAAGCAATGGGACTTTATCCATCTGAGATCATAATTTATTAATTGAAAACAATACAAAATCTTATGTGAATTTCATTCAACAAACACTGACCGAAAGCTTATTACACTGGATGTATGCTGCAAGGTGTGTTAATCTTTGGCCCTCCTTCATGAAGACTGCAGTTTAGTAGTAAAGAGAAGGCTCCTATCCTTATTTACACTTCTGCATTGGTTCTCTTCTACGTTGTCAGCTGGCGTCCTTCGCGATTCATATTAAAATAGTGTCTGGAGAAAATAAAAGAACTAAGACCATAATTACTTTTTTCTTTGTTATTCTAGGAAACTTAAAGAAATGAAAGTGAGGAGCTGCTAGCACTTCAAACAAAATTACCTTGGCCTCTAATGGCCACCCCAGATCTTTCCCAGGCTTAATTCGGTCAGGAGGACATTAACCATCGAGCCAACTCTTCTCTTTCCTCCAAAGGCTGCTGAATGATCCTGTACGCTAGAACAATGAGGCACCTGTGGGTTGTTCTTTTTAATTAAAAACTCTTTAATGGAATGGACTTTCAGGCATTTACTTTGGGTAAATGCTAGAATTTGGTCCACCTCATTTTCCGAAGTCCAATTTGTAAATTGTGTTTAAAAATAGCTTCCAGGTTTAAGCACATAATAAAAAAATCACAGTAGTCCCTGAAGGTTGGATATATGGATGAGAAAGCAAGCAAGATTGCAATGTGTCTATTGTATGCATGGATGTTTCTAAGTGCCTAGAAATTAGAAGACTCTTAAGAAAAGAGAGAAAGGTCAACTGAGAAGAGACCATCACACTGGAAGACCTTAGGCCATCACCGCAGAGGGTGAATTTGAAGAGAAAGGCTTCTGACTAATCTAGGGAATGAGAGGGGAGTTTGCAGAGCTGGAGGGATAAGAAAAGCCAGCAAGAGCAATTCCTAAGCATTAGTGAGGTGTGAGGCTCAGCTGTATTTAGGAGAATGTTACCTTGATTCCGAATATCCCTTAGGAGGGACTGATGGAGTAACATGTTATTAACCAAGTGCCACTCTAGGTGATTTTATTTATTTATTTGACAGAGGGAAAGACCACAAATAGGCAGAGAGGCAGGCGGGGGGAGGGTGGGGGGTAGCGGGGGGGGCGGGGGGGAGCAGGCTCCCTGCCGAGCAGAGAGCCTGATGTGGAACCTGATCCCAGGACGCTGCGATCATGACCTGAGCCGAAGGCAGAGGCTCTAACCCACTGAGCCCCCCAGGGGCCCCAAGCTGATTTTAGAACAAATGCCTCACTTCCCCTTATTTCAACACAGACCCAGAGTGCTTGTCCTGAGAAGAGGGTGAGCAAAGAACTTTTCACAAGAACTAGCTGCTACTGAAGTTCCCTAAACATCAGAATTTGGATGGATGCCGACTGCATGTGTAAATGAGAACTGGTTCCCAGAAAATACAACTCAGTGACAGCCTCCTGCTCATTTCCAAGCGTAATTTCTATTTCTTTATTTACAATTTACATGCTTTAAGGCTTCCATTGGAAAAATGCTATAAATTAGAGCAAAAAATCAATTCCTTTATTCATTTGTTCTACCAATACTTACAGCTAACTATTTGAGGAATTATATCAACAATAACATTAGGCTTTATGTTGTCTTTTAGTGTCTTTTAATGAACAGACACATTCGAGTCCCTTCTCTGTGCTAGGACTGTACCAGGTTCTGGGGATACAATAAATAGATACAATTTCTCCCCTACTCAAGTTAACAATTGGAAAGGGAGGAATACATTAGGTTAATAACTAAAAGGAATGTATAGGGCATCTGAGTGGCTCAGTTAGTTAGGCAACTGCCTTTGGCTCAGGTCATGATCTCAGGGTCCTGGGATGGAGTCCCACATTGGGCTCCTGGCTCAGCGGGGAGCCTACTTCTCTCTCTCCCACTCCCCCTGCTTGTGTTCTCTCTCTTTGTCTCTGTCAAATAAATACATCATAAAATCTTTTTTAAAAATTAAAAATAAAAAAAATAAAAGGAATGTATAATTACAAACTATGACATGTATCATATTAGTTGGGCTGGGCTAAATGATGCTCTGGCCACAATCTCCACATCTCATTGCTTGCAACAACAAAGGTACTTTCCTTGCTCACAAAAAATCCGTTATGGAACCATTCAATTTTCCAGGCAGGCCAGGAACCATTCAGTTTTCCAGCAAGTGTCCCCTAAATGGCAACTCACTATACAGATGGGAGATAAAAGCAAGAAAAAATGGACGTGTATTAGGTATGTAGGGTGAGAAACAGGGTGGTGTCAAGGATGACCCCCTGAGACTTGTCAAGCTACATGGCTGATGTTGTCATCTACTAAAATATGAAAAGCTACAAGACACCCATGATTGGGGGACAGATAGTGCATGTGTTTCATGCATGTTACAAACGATGCCAAGTTCAGTTTTGGACATGTTGATTTTGGGTTTTCTTGAGACATTCCAATAGAGATGCTGGGTGGGCATTTGGAGTTCTGAGGTAATACCTACCTAGAGAGATAAATTTGAAAGTCATGAGGAAATATGAGAAAACTAAAGGCAGAATCATGGATTAGGATGTCTATGGAGATGGTATGTAGCAAGCTCAGAAGAGGGTCTGGAACCGAGCCTTGAGGCACTCCAACATTAATTAGCTTAGGATATTGAGAAGGAGAGGACCAAAGAGAGAGAGAAAACCAGAAGAATGTGCTATTTTGAAATTCATAAGATAAACTCTTTCAAAGAAGAGCTGTCAACATAATTAAATACTGCTAAAATATCAAGTAAAATGAGAATGAGGCCTGTATTTCCAATATGACAATAGTCATTAGTAACTTAGCAAGGGATATTTTAGTGGTATAATGGAAACAGAAACTGTATCTTTAATAATCTGAAAAAGAGTGAGAGATCACCAGTTAAAGATGGTGGGTTGAAACAGACTTTTATCCCATTCTCTTCGAAAAACTCACTAAAGCAGAAGTAAAAGAAGTATTAAAAAGGAGTAAAATACAAAGAGAAAAGGAGAGAAGATAGAAACCATTGGATACTCTAAAAATCTGGACCTTAACCTGGTAGGAAAAGCAAAATAGCAACAGAAATTACATCTCAGATCGTGCCAGAAGTTTCAAGAAATCATGACACTGGGTTCTTCTGGAAGTGAGGATGAAAGCATTGCTAAACATAGAAGAATTGGTGGAAAGTAATTTAAAAGCTATTAAGTCTTCATTACCCTTTTCATACCAGGTAGCTATACAGCTGTCCCTTCCCCGTGCCAACACTCAAGGACATATTTATTCTCTGCAGAGTAAAACAAGATCTTTGGACTGGTGGACTCCAATCAAAACTGGAACTAGAGTACCATGTTGAATAGAAGACTTAAGTCAAAATTTATGGAAAGCCCTCTTCCTTGGTTTATATATTGCTGCTAGGCTTACATGATTAGGAAGAGATTAGCTGAGCTTCTTTGGGAAATCTGCCCAGCTCATGAAACAAAAAAAAGGCCACAGAAACTGACATGGGTTTTCCAGAAGGAAAAAGGTCAACTGTTATCCTACACTGAAGAACACAGTAGACAAGAACCTGGTAAGTTCATCCCTATCTTGGGATCTTTGCAGTTGTTTCTTCTAGACATGGCGTTCCCTCTAGTCTCATATTGCAGCCTCCTTCCCAATACTCAGGTTTCTGCACAACCTTATGAAAAAATTACACTTATAAGAATTGTTAAACAGTTCTTTATTTATCACAAAGAACTAATACTAACAAAAGTCATGTACATTGTGCTTATCATAGCTTAATTCTACACCCATACACTTACTTAATCTCCCTATCAACTTTATGTACATAGACCATTATTATTTCCACATTGTACATGAGTACACAGAAATACATACAGGTTAAATAAAACTGCCCAAGGACCTGTAGCTAGTAATTAGGGGATGCGAAAGTTGAATCAGGGAGTCTGGTTCCAGACAGCATGCTCTTGACCACTATGCTCTTCTTCTTAAAATGAAATATAGCTAAAATGTGACTATCAATACAGTTATATGAAGAAAGTCAACTATTATCAGCTCTCCTGAATTCTTTCTATCTAGGAAACTTAAATATTTCATATTGTCTTAATGATTATGTCCATTTCCATGAATTTCCTTACAGATTGAAGATGGTCTGCAAATACTTAAGAATTGGAGCTAAAGGATTATAACGTACAATAAATGTACCTTCATCAACTAAAAAAAAAATCTAAAATGTAATAAGAGGATTAAGAGTACACTTAGCATGATGAACATTGGGTAATATATAAAGTTATTGCATCACTATACTGTACACCTGAAACTAATATAACACTGTATGGTAACTACACGGGAATTAAAATATAAATGTACTAACAGGTGAAAAACTTTCATCCATAAAAGTTCAATCATGTTTTAGTTTTTTGTTATATGACACAATGGAAGCAATTGTAAAAGGATCACTGATTCTTCATTCTATGTTTCTTTGACCCTATTTTTCTTTCCCTTATTAAATTTACTTTTAAAACCAAATCCTATAATTTCTAAGAAAAACAGACTTCCACGTTGAGATGAAGAATACTTGATAGTTTCCCATTCACCCTTTTCTACCTTCTCACTGAAATGCAACAGCACTGGAAGAGAAACATCATTACAAGAGCACTGGAGGCAAGGAATACTGGTCAATAATATATCAGATATGTTGAGCAACCACTGACAGAATCCAAGGAAAGGACATTAGGTGATTTCCACCACTCTCCATTGAGCAAGTCTGCCTCAGGTTTGGAACATTCTCTGGACAAAATGAGGGAAGCTATCAACTAAATGCAAAAACTGTGGTGTGCAGCAGCCAGCAGCTCTTTCCCCACCCGTTTCTATCAATTAAAAGTACAGTTTTTCACACTTGTTTGGACACATGCATTTTCAATAAAACTATTTGACTGGAATGGAAAGGACAGATTTGTGGAGCATAAATTCTGGGATACAAAAATCTATTGTATGAGGAGAAGAAGTTTGTAGGAGCCATGCAAACTGGGCGGTGATGGTTTTCTCACACTATTTCTGGGAAGGGATGATCATCAGAGAATCTAAGAATAAATTCCTCTTCACATTAATAGACAATGGGAGAGCAGAAGATCCCTTGGCAGCGCACCTCGGTCATACTGCATATAAATGACCACCAAACTCAGGAGATTAGGATAGGATCTGTGTAAAATAATCCAGGCTATTCTTATGGGAGAGAGAAATTCTAAGCCTGACCAAGCGAACAGTGTGGGATACCAAAAAGAACTCATTCACCCCGTCTTGACAAAATCAGACCTAAAGAGTGACCTTCTCATTAAAGATGAGCAAACAGGAAAAGAATAAAACCAAAATAAAAAATTCCACATCTCGAAATAAGAGAAATGTCATATTTAAGATGAAGAGGAACAACATGCTTCAGAAAAAGGTCAACTCTAAGACTCACAAGATTTCCAGCAATATATTGCTTTGTGTTGCCAAAATTTAAAGAGGCTGTAAAACAAGAAAAGAGAGGAGTAAGACATTAAGAAATTAGTAAGAAGCTCTTTAAGACATAAGAAGAGAAGAAAGGCAGACTAGATAAAATGATGTTATAAGAATGTTATAAGAGATGTTATAAGATGTTATAAGAATACTAGCAATATATCGGCAGAATTAAAAATCTGCATGCGACATTATAAAAAAAAGAATTTAAAAAAAATCAAGGTAAAGTGAAAAAAAAAATGGAAATTATCTTCCAGAATACAGAGGAAAAGGATGGAGATGAACACTGATAAAGAGTTTAACAAATGTGAAATAGAAAAAAATCCCTTATGTATGTACAATTGGTAGTCCTAAAGATGCAATAATCAAATAACAGTTTATTGAAACAATAATCAAACTCATAACAGAATAGAACATTTATGAATGTAAGAAAGTCCTGAGTCACCAATACACCAAATAGTTACTTAATGAGAAAATGTTCTCTTATCAAATCTGTACAAAACCCACACATCTGAAATAGAATGAAACAAAACAAAACAAAAAAAACAAGAAAATGAATTGTCAATAAACATATAAATCTATTCTCTTTCTACCAAAAAAAAGAAAATAATATCTTACAGGTATTATTTTTCATTTGGTTAGTTGATTAAAAAAATTCAAACTCACTTTTCTCAACTCTGGGAAATTTACAGTGAATTATGTATTCTCATACATCAATGATGAAAAATCATTACAAACTCACTGAGAGGCAATATGATATATTTTGAAAGTCTTAAACCTCTCGATCCTGTAACTACACTTCTAGGAATTTAGTTTAAGTCATCAAAGAAATACACAACGATATATGTACAATGAATGATACTGATCATAGTCTCATTTAATGGTAAAAAGGGAAATAATCTCTGTATGTTCAACCATCATTGAACAAGTTATAATGTGTCTCAGTTGCCAACATGGAGAACATGGGCATCCAGATCCATCACGTTTGGTGTTTGCTACGCAGGTGCAGCAGAAAGACAACAGAATAAGAGGGGACGGCTGCCAGTAGAGCTTGGCTGACGGATGGTTCATGGAGTCTAAGCTGGGTAAGAAGCAAGTCATGGACTACCTTGGGAGTACTTGGCTTGAGCAGAGTGGAAGAGTAGTCTCAGGATGATTAAATTGGATGAACCATTTCTACTGGTCTTGAAGTTGGTTAGCCAGGAGGAAGGCGGGACACTGGGTGCAAAGAAGGTCTGTGAACTAAGTGAATGTTCTTTTGTGAATGAGGGGGGTTTATTAGTCTGCTGGAGTTGCCCTAACAAAGTACCCTACACTGGGTAGCTTAAAGAACACAATTTTGCTTTCTCATAATTCAGGAGGCTAGGAGTCCAAGATCAAGGTGTTGACAGGACAGGCTTCTTCTGGGACCTCTGTCCTTGATTTGCAGACGGCTATCACCTCCCTGGATCTTCACATGGTCTTCCCTTTGCATATCTGTGTCCTATCTTCTTTTTCTTGGAAAAACACCAGCCATACTGGATTAGGGCCCCCCAGAATGAATTCATTTAACCTTCATTTCCTCTTTAAAGACCCTATGCCCAAATACGGTCAAATTCTGAAATGCTGGGGGTTAGGACTTCATTTGGAGAGGGGAACATAATTCAGCTCATAACAGGCAGTGACCAGAAGATTGATAAGCGACAAAAACTAGGAGGTCCAGAGGGGGCAGTATCAAATGAGATGAGCACAAATGAAGGAGAAATGACTTCTGGTGGCACTGTGGTGCAGTGAGACACCAACTTCACCAACTATACGTGGAGTGGGGAAGAAAAAGCACCTCCACCACTTGAGAAATGACCACAAAAATCACATCCTCAATGGTGAAGCAGGTAAGGTCAAAAGACAAAAGAATATTTAGTAAAGAAGTTAAAGATTTCGCAGAAAGAAATTTCAGTCAAAATAGTCTAGTAGGTTCATACTTTCTCACGCTCCCACTTCTCTACACACATGCCAATGGGATCAAATAGAAAAAGAGCAAACAAAGACAACACAGGCAGGCTTTTAAAGAAATAAATATCACTCTGGACCAGGAACAGAGCAGAAACATCAATAGCTAAAGCCCAGCCCTGCTGAGTGTTAATGCAGATGCTAGCAGGCGGCGGGGTGTTCATTGTCTCTGGGAATAAAAATGCTCCAAGGATTGGGCCCGGTCTCCCTCCTCTCCTTAGAAAAGTTTTTTAAAAATATCACTTGACTTTTATGAAGTTTACCAATGAGCTCCCTTTAACTAAATCCAGCAGTCGGTTCTCAAGACTTCCCAGTCTTTCCTATTATGAACATTCGATCTGTTTGTTCACTCTCTCTTCTTCCATATTTAATCCTCCTTGCAATTCTTTCACTCTCCTCTTGAAATGCTTTCTTTACTTGACTTCCCAAAGACCACCCTTTCCTACTTGTTGTATGCCACTGGCCTCCCCTTCTCATCTTCTTTATTGGTTCCTCTGTGTCTCCCCACCCCTACATTTAGGCATAACCCAGAGCTTGACCTTCAGCTCTAGTTATTTTCATCTCTGATTTTGTTCTCCCCCTCCATGGCTTCACCCGTCTCATGGCCTAATTACCACATGTTTGAACTCCAGGGCACACATTCAGCCTCACAAGTCATATCTCCACTTGGATATCTTGTAGGCATTCTATATGAATTATTTCCAAAATGGAGCTCATGCTCTCTGCCCCTTCCTGCCACATGTGGCCCAACCCCACATGGCCCAAATCCTGTTCTTCCCAAGGTTTTTATAGTAAACAGCAACCCAATCATTCCAATAGCTTAGAACACAATTATTAGAGTTACCCTGGATTCCTCTTTACCTTCTTCTACATCTGTTTCATTTAGTTTGGTCTTCAACTTCCTTCTCATTTTTCCTTCATTGCTTCCATCCTGATTGCTCACTCCACTCCAGCCACACTGACCCTTTTGCTGTGCCCCAAGCAGACAAGAGTGCTCCCACCTCAGGGCCTTCTTACTCGCTTCCTCTGCCTAGAATTCTCCCCTTCTTGGTTCTTTGCTCAAATATCACTTTCCCCATCAGGTATTCCCTAAGCATTTTATCTAAGGTAACCAGATGAGGACCATCTATCAGACCTAGAGAGTTATCAGTCCAAACTCCAGTAGGAAAGCGAAGGACCCAAAGGGAATTGTCTTCAAGTGTAACAAACTGGGCTATTAGTAAGTTGGATGGTGCTAGAAATCAGGTGAAGGCAGCCAAATGTTTTTACGTCAACAAGAAATGCTGCAGTTTGCAATGTAAATGACATTCACATTGATAATGTGTAAGTCACACTCCCTGGCTGACTGTTTATTGAAGGTGGTGAAGAGCAGAAAGTTAGCAGAGGCCCTCACAGAACACTCCTGGCCAAATTTACTGAGAATTCACTAAATTCTGGGCTCTTGCTAAACACTAAATATATTCTTTCATTTTACCCTCATAACAGCCTTATAAAATAAGTATTCCCATTTCACAGATACATTGAGGAGTCTAGATAAAGTGCCTGGGTGCATTAGGAAAAAGAGATTTAAGTATGTTATTTAGAGTTATAAAGTCAATTAATAAGTGGATCATTAATATGAATAAAATAATTTTAAGAGATGGAAGCAACAGCACAAATATGCTAAATTCGTAATTTTTCATTGCGGGGAATCAATATCTACTGTTTAAAGTTGATAAATCAAAAAGTGGAAGTAGCGTCACATTACCTAGGATCACTATAGATTTAATCACAAGAAGAACTAAAAATAGAAATGGGAGGAGATGGAAGATAAGGTTGGGGGAGGGATATTTACTTTCTGTATTCTTGTTTCTGTACTAGTCAAATTGTACCACCAGTGCGCACATGACATAATAAAAATCCTTCAAGTGTACAAGTGGGGTATAACACAGCAGCTGTGGGGACAGTAGAAGCATGGAGAAAACAAGAGGGTCCCTGGCAGCCAGAAGAGAAGATGCCGATTACCCAGGAATCAGCCCAGAAGCAAGTTTGAGAAACGGGGGAGTCAACCTAGCTCGGGGCTCCCGAGAGTGGTGTCTCCCGTTCTTTCCCTACTAGAGCCCCGTGCCACACTCAGTACCTGTGGGCACTGGAGGACACTGGCTGGACATGAGGAAGTTTTGACGTGGAATCTGCAGTTTTCATGTCTGGTACTTTCTCTGGTCATTAAACATACAGGCATACATATGAATCGCATATACGTCTATGTGGATATGTGTGCACATACACTTTACATTCCATGTGCCTGTACGGGGGACTGCAGGCTGCCCATCTGAAGACTCGCACTAGGGACAGAGACAGGGATAGAGACAGGAGTTCAGGCAGACTGAAGGCTCCCAAAAGCAAAACCCTAGACCCTGTATCACAGGAAACAGGAAAGCACACAAACTTCTACCACTGAATTCTTCGCAGACAGCCTTGGACAAGGTCATCTTTCTATCAAGGCTGCATCATTTTGATTACATGCAATTTGAAACAGCCCTCTAATGATCATATGGGACGACCATCTTCGGCTCAATCGTTAATGAAGCATTTGCTCCCCAGCACAGAGCTCCGTAGGTGGAACGTTTTACCCCAAAACAAATTTGAGCGCAGACAGCTCTTCCTTTTAAGGGAGCAAAGAGAACTGCTTTCCGTGAAGACCCATGAACTGATAATTTACCTTGAGAATAAAGAAGAAGGAAGATTTTACAGAAGATTGCAACTATTGAGTCATTCTGTCATTAAATCAATTACTGCATCTGATTAGTTTTCCAGTAACACTTGGAGTAGAGAAAATGTTGGCAAAATAGTGAGTATCTGGCAGCCCGGAGATTTAAACATTAGCAGCCGTTCAGAAACAAATGGAGGCAACTTAGTACAATGGAGAAGAATCTTTTGATCTAATTACTTCCGCTAGTAAACCCAACCATTTTTCTTCCTACTGATTTATTTAGTTTCGCAGCATGAGCTCAATTAATTTCTTTTTACTAGGAGGTTGTGTAAATTCCTATCTTCCCTAAAAATGTTTTAAAACGTCTAACAACTATGTGATGCTTTGTTAACCCTTTGGTACCCGAAATCACCACAGGTACAAATAAATTACAAATACAATACTTAGTATCTAGAAGGCACTCAAGGGAGTGTTATTTAAAGGATAGGATATAATTTAATCATATCAAATTACTATAAAGATCAGGAATAGTTTAGAAAGGGAAAACATGCTAGGACAATCCAATGAATAAACATAAAGCAGATTAGATGTCAAACCATGCAAAAAATTGTAAATGTGTAAACAATTCAACTTTTGAATAAAAAGGAGCAAAGAGATCATAACTGAAAACTACTGAAACTGCAGAATCACTGCAAAGACATTTTGTTCCTGCAGTTCTTCCCTTTTGTGTATTTCAACTACGAGCCCTCATCAAAGCATTCTCTGTGCTCCTCCTGTCCAGACGATACCTTCAAACAGAATCCACGGAGCCAATAGTTCACCCTTCCCTTCAGGTACTTCGGATAATCAAATGGCTAAGTGTAGATTGATTCAAGCCCCGTACAAGTATCTGGGTATCACGGGCAAAAGAAGATGATCAAGGAACCTACTTAGCAAATCCCAAAACTTGTTTTCAAAACTCTGTCGAATTCACCCTAACCTTCTAAGTTTTGTTTTACAGAAGCAGAAACATCTTATTGCCACTATGTCTGAAAATATTTCTTGGAACGGAGTAATTGCATATGCAGCCTTAGCTGAAGTTCCCGCCAACCTGAACAGCTTTACATTTTCGTACCCCTTTATCTGGCATTCTTAAAGCAAAAGAGGACTCAGGAGGAAGGATTTCATATAGCAATAAGAACTGTAGAGGAATAGAAAAAAGGGGGCGGTATTTTTCTTATTTATTTGGGGCATTTTATTTATTTTCAATCTGTTTTACCTTAACTATTGACCAAATCCTCTACAGACATTGTGAGATACATGTGTAAAATAAGAAAGCAGAGAAAATTACCAATTTAATAAAAAGCCCCCTTCCAAAAATGGCCCAGCATGGTTGTTACACACTCGGTTTCCAATGCCACACACTGGGGTCAAATCCCAACTCTACCAGTTACAAGCTACGCACTCTGTAAAGCAGCTAGAATAATACGGCATATCTCAGAAGGTTGAGATATGCCATATCTCAAGTAAGATAAGAGATAAGTAGTAATGAGAAGTAAATATAAAACTCCGAGCATTTACTATTGTTACTCAAAAATTTCAGTTTTCGGAACTTGGTTTACTCTTTGCTTTAGACAACAAGTTATAAGCGGTGGTTAAAATTCCAGGTTAGGATACCAAAGCCTATTTCCCTTGTAATGTTTATAGCTTGGCATGAGAGTATTATAAAAACAACCTACCATTTCTTAGGATTACCAGCTGTTACCTCTGAGAGACGATCTGCCAGACCAGACTCCACCTCCTTCTAGAGCCCATGGATGCTTCGACATGAGAAGTCCCTACCCACCTGCCAAGGCTGCAGCAGGGAGAGGTGACCTTGACTACCCAAGCCAGAACTCTGCCTTCCGCGCAGGGTATGGCTTTAGAACACTGAATCAAGAAGGCCTCTGGGGCCTTGGGAGACTTCCAGAGTTTGCCACCACTCTGCTGAACCAAATACAAGCTCAGAGCCAGACCCAGGATCACCTTGTACCTTGAGCAGTTTGCCACCCTCTTTGTGCTCGATACTCAGAATATTGTAGGAAATCAATAAAAGTTAATTAACTTAAATTTACAAAAGGCCCCTCACACTTGGCCTCCAATCTCCTCAATGTGCCCTATTCTTTCTTGTCTCCATGACTTGACTTGGAGTCTTCCTTTGCCTGAAATGCTCTCTCTCCTGTTCCCTCCATGTGAGCACAGCCATCCTTGAAGACCCAGTTCAAAGGCCACACCCTCCCAGCACCATCTCCTGGCTCCCCAGAAGTCAGTCTCTCCATAGTGGCACCTGCAGTGTCCTCACCCAGCTCTGTCCCACCACTGTGGTTTCGCAAGCACCATAACTTAGCACTTTCTGGCTTTTGTGTGCATGGGAATCATCCAGGCACCTTGTGAGCAGAGAAGATCCCTGGACTTCAACTTCAGAGACTCAGTAATAGTCTGGGTAGGGATCCAAGAGTGTCCTCTGTTAATAAGCTTCCTGCATGCTTCTTATAGAAGGGAAGCATGGTGCGGAAAGCAGAAAGAATCCAGGCAGAGACAGGATTGCACCTGCTGCCCGATCTCCACCACAGTGCTCCAAACATAGTGGCTGTTCAACAAGTGTTTGCTGTTAAGGGGTGGGGGTATTAAAAAGTGGGTATTCCTCTACCAAGTGTTTACTAAGTAGATCCTAATTATACAAAGTCCTACGAACACTGAAGTGGGTACCCATCAAAATCCAATATGGAGCACGAAGACAGGTGCATGAAATCAACAAAAATAAAGGTGTCTAAGACTTTAATATTGCCCTGCTGCAGCGTCAGTTAGAATTAGAATACGTAAGGTCCATGTGTAGGTCAGTATTTCTCAACTAGATCTGCAGAATCACCTGAGGACTTTAAACTACTGATACCTTGACCTCCAACCCTAGAGTTTCTACATATATCTGGGATTGAGCATGTGGACCATTTTTTTAAAGATTTTTATTTATTTTGCCAGAGAGGAGGAGAGAGAGGCAGAGAGGCAGGCAGAGGGAGAAGCAGGCTCCCCACTGAGCAAGGAACCTGATGCGGGGCTTGATCCCAGAACCCTGGGATCATGAGCAGAGCTGAAGGCAGATGCTTAATCGACTGAACCACCCAGGTGTCCTGGGACCAAGATTTTTAAAAGCTTCCCTTCCCCCAAGTGATTCTTCTGGATAGCCAGGGTTGAGTCACTGCTATAGGCTCATACAGCACTGTTTCTCTCCTACAATATTTAGTTTATTTACCTCACTTTCCCAAATCTGTTTACTAATTCCCACCCCTGTACCTCTCTCCAGATGCTAAGCTTCTTGAAGTGAGTTATCAAATCATTTTCACCATTTATTTCCGTACCGTGCCTACAATAGGAGTCTATACTTAAGAGGTATGATATATAAGGAGAAATACATATTTGGTCTTCATCCCCATTCCTGGCACAGAGCCTCCTCAAATCCTTGGAATTTCCTAAGTGGTGACAGTGATTAATCTGTTCTTTGTTATGCTAATGATGTGGCTTTTTGAAAGCTGCTAGGTAACCTAAGTATGGCAACTATTTATTTGCCTGGGACCCCACCATGTGATTAGAGGGTTGGAACTTTGAGTCCTACCCCCTGACCTCAGAAAGGGAAGAGGAGCCACAGGTGAATCAACTGCCAATGGCCAATGACTTAATCAATTGTGACTATGTGAAGAAGCTTCCATAAAAACCCAATAGGACAGGTTAGGAGAGCTTCCAGGTTGGTAAGCACATGGAGGTGCTGGGAGAGTGATGTACTCAGGGAAGGCCTGGAAGTTCCCCGCCCCTTCCCCATACCTTGCCCTATGCATCTCTTCAACTTGGCCATTCCTGACTTATACCCTTTTATGACAAACCAATAATCTATACTTTTCCTCTGAGTTCCGTGAACTGCTCTAGCAAATTAATGGAACCCAAGGAGTGGAGTCATTGGAACCTGGGATCTATAGCCAGTTGGCCAGAGGCACAGGTAACAGTCTGGATTTGCTACTGGCATTTGGCGTCTGAAGCACTGTGAGTGCCGCAGTAGTGTGAGAGTAAAAGAGAAACACAGGAGGATGACTGAGATCTTACTAAATAGGAGGGGATCAGTAAAATTCTGTGTAATTAATGAATGGATACCACTGTAGGAGACTTGAATTTCAACAATCAGGAGTGAGCTGGGCCAAGAAACATTTCAAAAATGAACTATATAGCACAAGTCAAGACACTGTATAGAAGTGTTTAAGAAATAGTAACGGAGAACAACTGGGCCCTTTGAGCATTTGACATGTCTAAGAAGAGCTTTAAAATGACAACAGACCCAACATAGAAGAACTGCAGCGACAAACCAAAGGGCATTCTCTTGGGCACCTGGGTGGCTCAGTGGGTTAAAGCCTCTGCCTTGGGTTCAGGTCGTGATCTCAGGGTCCTGGGATCGAGTCCCGCATAGGGATCTCTGCTAAGCAGGGAGCATGCTATCCCCTCTCTCTCTGCCTGCCTCTCTGCCTACTTGTGATCTCTCTCTCTCTCTCTCTGTCAAATAAATAAATAAAATCTTAAAAACACAAAAACAAAAACAAAGGGCACGCTTTATGTGCCTAGCACCCTGGGCCAGCAAATACTTAAACTGGAGCACAGCCTACCTGAAGATCAGCACCATGGACAAGGGCATCTCAAAGGAGTCCTAAAGGATGCACCAAAGGAATCATAAGGAGACTATGACCCTGCTCCCAAATCACCAATGAAACCAATTCTCTTTTATTCCAGAAAACATGTAACATAGATTTGTGCTGCTCTTCAGAAGAACGAGTAACATTAAGCTCTTCATGGTAAGATCTTTCAATGAGGAGCACTTGCTATTGAAATGACAAATCTAAAGTAAATAATACAATTCTATTGTTTCTGGCCCTGTTATGAGATTTCCAATTTCTAATCTTTTTAAAATTCACTTTTTTATTGATTTAGCAAGTGATCATATCAAACACTGAAACTTCTTTTAGTAGACTGTGAGAGTGTAACAACAACAAAAAAATTCAAATACAGTAAAACAATATAAAAGGTTATTAAATCTAAACAGACCAACTTTTTCATCACAAAACTGGGGTTTCAGTTCACATTGGGTGACAAAGATGAAGTTAACATACTAGTGTACTAGCCACCCCAAAGGGCAAGATGGTAACTAATAATATTTGAGCCCTACCTGAGTATCAGCAACAGTACTAGTGATTTCTCATTAATGTCATTTAACCCACATCAATGCCACTTGCCCAGGTTGAAAGTGATATCCTCATTTTCCACATAAAGATACTGAGTATCAGAGAAGATAAGCAATTTGTCTCAGGTCACATAACTGTTAAGGACCCAAGCCAGAACTTGGTCCCTCCGCCTGACTTCCACGTTTGCTTTATTTTACCACCTTGCCATGCTACTAGACCTGGGCAAAGGATGCCATGATAATCTATGGCAAATTGGATATTTCCTTTATCTGCTACTTCCTAAATGCATTACAAATCAGAATAATACATAGATTATTCAGAACTAAACTGCAGTCATGAGAATCAATTTTACTTAAACCAATATTGAAACCATCTCATAATCAAATAACCAGTCTTGCTGAGTGTAATAACTGTAAGGCAAGAGCTTTATATGTTGTTTAATAACCAAAAGCAACCTGAGAAACAGCCTCATTAAAGCCAGAGTTAATTTTTCTGTTGGTCACCTGCTCTTTTATTTATCATTATTTGTACATGCATTCATCAATATAGATTAATTAGCAGGCAAACATGAATATGGCTTCTAAGAACTTAAATCATTTAAAGTGCATCCTAATGATAACAGAAAGCTGAGATTTTAATGTGAAAAAGCTGAAATACTAGAAAACATATTTTAATATCTAAGAGATAATAAGTTTTCATTTTTCTCCTTCCAAAAAGCGTAAGATTACATTATAAATTGTGTTACACGATGATATATTGAGAGGAGAGAGGAAATTTGTTTAAAGAAAAAAACAGCCATTTTCTAATACCACTAACAGAGCTTACAGACTTAATGTTAGAGACAAACAACAGATGAATTCAGGAATTAGAAACTTGATTCAGGGAACTCAGTCAATCATTAACGAATGTCATGCATTCTGCAGAATTCTGAGACCAAATGCACGTGGAGCAGATGTCCTGATACCATGTTAAAAGATACAAAAAATGGTAAAAAGCTAATATACCTTCCAGGTGGAACCCTATTAAGGGAGGATTACTATATAATACCTGGTCCAAATTAGGACACTTCTGAGTGTGAAGAGAGGCAACTAAGCAAATATGCCCGGGCAACCAGTGTAACCTGGAACTGTCCTGGGACAGTCACCCTAACAGATGACAAGTGCCCTAAATGCCCAAAAGACCTTCAACTGACCTTCACTTTACAGCCTATTGAACTTTATTTACATGCACCCAAACATTTCTTCTCTCCTTTAAATATTTCTATGTATCTTTCTCTTTTTTCAGTTTTATTGAGGTATAATTGATAAACGCAAATTATATATTTTTAAGGTGTACAATAGGATGGTTCGATGTATGTATACACTTGTGAAGTTATTACCACAATCCAGTTGATCAGCACATCCATCATCTCAGAGTTACTTTTTTTTTTTTTTGGTGTGGTGAGAACAGTTAAGACGTACTCTCTTAGCAACTTCAATCTGTAATACAGTATTATTAACACTACTCATCATGCTGTACATTAGAGCTCCAGAACTTTCTTATCCAATAACTAAAATTTGTATCCTTTGACCAACCTCTTCCCATTTCTCCCACCCCATGCCCCCTCTGGTAACCACTGCTCCATTCTTTAGTTCTATGAACTTGACTCTTTCAGATTTTACACATAAATGAGATCATGTAGTATTTGTCTCAATGTGGCTTATCTCCATTAGCATTGTGTACTTCCAGTTCATTCGTGTTATCACAAATGGCAGGATTTCCTTCCTTCCGATGGCTGAGCAATATTCCATTGTATATATAGACCACATCATCTTTCTTCATTCATCTGTCAACAGATACGTAGCTTATTTTCCATGTCTTGGCTATTTATAATAATGCTACAGTGGACGAAGGAGTGAAGACAGCTCCTTGACATCTTGATTTTATTTCCTTTGGATAATTATGTATATGGTCCTTCCTTTTCATCTTCCCTTCACCTTTACTTCTAGTTCCATCCCTTCCTTTCCCTTTATCTCCTCTCTTTCCATGGCTCTGCCCTGAAGCATCCATGAAGCTCTCCCCTTCTTCCCTCCTCTCCCTTTTATTTACTTATGTATTTTTATTTATTTTTAAATATTTTGTTTTCTAAAAGTAAGCTCTGCACCCAACATGGGACTCGAATTCATGACACTGAGATCAAGAATTACATGCTCTAGGGGAACTTGGGTGGCCCAGTAGGTTAAGTGTCCGATTCTTGATTTCAGCTCAGGTGGTGAATTCAGGGTTGTGAATTCAAGCTGCTAGTTGGGCTCCACATTGGATGTGGAGTCTACTTTAAAAAAAAAAAAAGAGTCCCACATTCTACTGGCTGAGCCTGTCAGCACCCCATCCCTTTTCTCCCTTTTAAAACAAATTCTTTCTTCTGGATACTGTGTTGCCTCCATCCTGCCAAGCCCATCCCAGTTTGCCATTACCCAGGACTGATATAAAGTTTAAAAATTTTCACTTGTATTGAATAGTTTTGTGTTCTTTGTTTTTAACTCAAAAGCAGGTGAGTTGGATGTTTCATATTCCTTTTTCTACAGAAAAAGGCATTTCGGTAGGTAGAATGACCCCCAAAGAAAACTATACCCAAATCTCTGGATCCTAAGAATATGCTAAATTACATGGCAAAAGGGACTTTGCAGGCATGATTAATGTTTTAGATTTGAAAAGAAGATTATGTTGGATTATCTGGGTAAGCCCAACTCACTTACATGAGCCAATATAAATGAAGAAATTTCTACAGCTAGAAACAGAAGAGACACAGCAAAAGAGAGAGTCAATGACATTCTAAGCTTGAGAAGGAGTCAAAGCTCTTGCTGGAGAGGGTCATGTGATGGGGAGGCCATGAGCAAGGATCAGAGAAAGCCGCTAGGAGCTAAGGTTGGACCCCAGTTGATAGCAAGCAAGGACATAAGACCCCCATCTTACAACCACAAGAAACTGGATTCTACCAACAACCAGAATGTGCTTTAAAGCAGAAAGGAACACAGCCCTGCCAACATCTTGATTTTGGCTTTGGGAGACTCTAAGTGGAGGATCCCGGTGAGAGACAGGCTGTATCAGGACTTCCAAGAACTGTGAGATGATAGATGGGTGTTTTAAGCCACTAAACTTGTGGCAGTGTGTTACAACAGCAATCAAAAACTAATACAGGGGCGCCTGGGTGGCTCAGTCGTTAAGCATCTGCCTTCGGCCCAGGTCAGATCCCAGGGGCCTGGGATCGAGCCCCGCATCGGGCTCTCTGCTCTGCAGGAAGCCTACTTCTCCCGCTACCATTCCCTCTGCTTGTGTTCCCTCTCTCGCTGTGTTTCTCTGTCAAATAAATAAAAAATCCTTAAAAAAAAAAAACTAATACAGTATATATACATTATATTTACCCTGTTCAATTTGGGAAAGACTGGTTCATGGTTAGTAGTGGCTCCCATAACTAAAAGAATTGCCTATCTCATCTTTATTTTAGGCTATTTGGACATATGGTGCACGTGCTAATTGATTTTACAATCAGTGTCATGTTTTCAGATCAAAGGATAAACTTAGTAATCTAAAGGGACTCATTCTCAAAACATATCATTACTGTCAACACTTAGTTGGTTATCATTCTCACAAAATTTTCTGGGAAAAAAACTTCCTCAATTGGCTTTTTCGAAATACCTCTTCAAACTTATAAGAGGTGTAAGCAAAACATTTTGCTTCTTCAAGCATTCAAGGGATATACTATCCTCTACCACACTACCAAATTGCAAGAATGATTAACCTAAATTTATGAATAGAACAACAGGTTGTTAGATCCATGATGCAGAAACAACTAGTTTATTCTACCTATTGACTCAATTTTTCAGCTACATTGACCTTAAGAAAATTCTTAAGGTCATATAATGCCATATAATATCAAACAACATCAAAAGCAATAATAAAAACAAATAAAAAACTTTGCCAATTTTCTCCAGTTAAAAAATCTTGTTTTCTTTTCATCTGCTCCAAATTTCTATAATAGATATATGGCAAGATAGTCTATTAAAATATGAATTTATATTCTCGTTCCTGCTACTGCAAAAGGACCTAGGAGAAGTAAGGCAAATTTTGTACCCTCCCCCATCTTCTAAATAGAACAAACTCTTGAGTTCTGAGTTCAGGGCTTCAGAAATTTTGAGATTAGGAGATGAACAACATAAACTGCTAGAACCCCTACTCAGGCCTTGGAGTCTGGTACTAGGCAAAAGGATGGATGTGGCTTTGAGTTCAGATGGTGAAAATGACATCAAAACTAAAAGAAGAAAAGTAGTAGGTGCAAGGAGCTGTCCCCAATTCCTGTTTACTGTCCAGGATGTCTGATAATAAGGTCTGGGATGCTGGAGTCTGAGCATAGGAGCTATGGCCTTGGTTGACGTGGAGAATGATGCCCACATTTGGTACTGCAAAAGAAGGGCCTCCTGCCTTGAAATTGACCACAAGGGCTTAGACAGCATGTATCTCAGCAGCAATCAAAACTGCCTAAAGAGTTGGAGGCCCTCCTCAATTTTTTTAAACTGCACAAGACCATTGGTCTCTCGGGCCATTCTCAGGTGCTGAGGCCTCCAACAATGACTGGTATTGGGTCTCCGGCTATCCTAGCCAACAGATGCTAAAACAAAGATTTAATCAGAAATAGAAACACAAAGCAATATGGTGTTTTTGTATATGATTATTGCAGAGAAATTCATGCCAGCTATGTGGTTATGCATGGATGTGTAGATGAGAGTGAGTAAATGAAAAGAATCCAAGAAATTAGCTATTAAAAAAAAGGGAAGTGGAGAGCCCTGCTTTCTTCTTCTTCTCAAGGTTTTCTCTGTTGTTTGTGTTTGCTGCTATGCATGGATATTTACTAGACACAATCAAGCAAGACTGCAGAGAAACTTGGAAGAAGACCAAGGAAGAAAAACTTCTTCCATGGCTCTGATAGAAAGCACAAAGCAATACTAACCTTGACTTGTAGTGTGCAGGCAACCCTTTCCATTTGGCCAATCCAGTTTGTGGGAGACAATTTGAGATATGCTATGGGAATACATGGCTATGTGCTTTATTCCTGTGACAATGTCCAAAGCAGTGTTTAGAAACTGTCATGACTCTATTGGGCAGGTTTGTGCTACAAACAGAAGAGGCTGGAGCTGAAACTAAACACCATGATTTTTTTCCACTTCCAATGTCAATGGTAATTTTGGTGAATACACTGGGTGTATTGCTATAAATCAGCTGACTACTTATTCTCTTCATTAAATATCACACACACACACACACACACACACACACACACACACACACACACACACCCTCAAGAAAATTAAGCCCACGAAGATACTTTATTAGTAGAAAGTCACAGTTGACTTAACTTTGAAAAGTGAGGGAATGTAGAAGTTCCTTCTATAACTTTATCTCATCCCCACCACATAACCACACAGTGAAGCATGAAACCTAAATATGCAAATGGAATATCTTTTGTGCAAAAGGGACACATTCTTGCAGTGATGATTTTGCCATCCCTTGCTCTGTTTCTTCAAAATGACTTCCACCAGAGTCATACTTTCATTCATCTCTCTTCTACATGAGCCTTTTCCATACTCGAAACAAACACTGGGCTTAAGGGGAGTATTTCATACCAACAAGAGAGTCAGGGCAGAAAAAGAACAGCAGGGAAATTCTCAGGTGGTACTCCTCCCAGACCCATCCCACACCCCTCTGTAGCCAACCTGGCCACCATCTGCCCACACTGCTTGGTCATTTTTATTCAGCCTCTTTGCAAATACCATTCAGCCCCTTTAAAACAACTTGACCACTTCTCTAACAACTCACATTTGTCACCTCCCTAGAACTCTGGATCAAAAAACTCACCTTCTCCAGAAAGCCTTTTTTTATGATTTAACTGTTCCATGAATTCTTCCAACAACACGTTAAGAACAGAATCTTCTGCCCTTGTTGACATGTAGCATTATAAGCAAGATAAAGTACAACAATATTAATGAGAGAGAGGCTGAATGACTGTTGTCATTGCAAACAGATCAATTCTACATGAGTATAACGGAGTAGAACTGTATCTTCTGGCACAAATGAAATTTTTGGAGTTTAACAAGAGCTCTATAAACCACAAAGCCAGTAGATTTCTGTCAATTAAATATGTGGAATTCTGTTAGAGAAGGAACGTGGATGAGATGAGGCAGCCCTGAGATGAGATGACATGAAATAGCATTAAACAAGGAGCCAGGAGACACAGGTTGTTCAAAATCCTGTGGCTTGATGTTTGCCCAGTTTTTCTACACAATTAGAAAGTAAGTACCTTGAAAATAAGCTTGTGGCTCTCCTTTCCCAACCAACACACACATATCTCATATAATGCAAAGCTGGTCGATCATCTGCATAGACCAAGAATCACTAAGGTCTTTGTTACCACATATTTGCATATGTAGCAAGGACCAATCTGTTTTAGTGGTTTTAAAAGGAAACAAGCAAGGGGTGCCTGGGTGGCTCAGTCGGTTTAGTGCCCAACTCTTGATCGTGGCTGAGGTCTTGATTTCATGGTTGGGAGTATGAGCTCCGAGTTAGGTTCCACCCTGGGCATGGAGCCTACTTAAAAGAACATAGGCAATTTTATAAATTTATAGCTCTTACAAAGCTTGGAAGAATTATAGAAAATACTTAGCCAATAATTTTTATTTTACAGAAGGAGAAACTCAAGTCAGGATGGTTGATTCAAGAGCATCGTGCGAATAAGTGATTCAGATGGCACAGAATTCAGGCTCCTGAACCCTAGCCCAGCATTCCTCTCAAGCACATAAGGGAAAATCAGGTTCAAACGCTCAATATTATGTCATAAAAACTTTCAAGCCTCCTGGGCAAACTGACACTTAAATGACATCATGTTTTTTGTGTGTCTGTTGGCAAAGCCTTTTGCTTGATGACTTTTTGATATGGGCTAAATATCTTTGCATAATACTTTAAGATGTGTATTGTTTAAGATTATCGTTGGCTGAACATATCCAGAGATCCACAGAAATAATTAAAAATGACATTCATTTCCTTTCCCCTAAAGAAGTCCAGCAGCAAGGGACCCAAGACTGGTCTGAGCCATGTCCCTTCTGTTCCAGGTCTCTGTCATATTTTACTTGAGCTCCAGTTGTTCCTGGAGCTTCATCCATGTCCTCTGAATTCAGCCAGCAAGGAGGAGAAAGGGCAGAGAGATGAAACACCTCTCTCTTTAAGATCTCTTGGAGTTCATGAACTACAGTTCTGTTTACATCATCTTAACTATAACCTAGTCAGGTGGCCCCATCTGGCTGCAAAGGACGCTGGACCGTGTAGTCTTTTATCATGGTGGCCACATGCCCCACTAATATCAGGGTTCTGTTACTAGGCAGGAAGGAAAGAATAACTAGAAGGAGCTATCAGCATCCTTTTTCACAGAATTTCTACCAGCAGTCCCCTTCTTGATAAATTCAAAGAATGCCTTCGTATTATGCAAATAATCCAGGAACTAAAATAGAATGTTATGATTTATAGGGATAAAGTAGTATGAACTAGCATAACAATCATTTGAAACACATTTAGTACATAAGGAATATTTTATTAGAATGTAATTACTATAAGCTCACAACTTTGCCTTAAGGATACTAACAGCAGCAAAATCATCCTAAGGTTACTAGAAAACTGTTCATAGGGCAAGAATTAGTCATCAGGTCATGACATTTGTCAAGAGAGCTTACAAGAGTGGTCAGTTTCTTTAAGAGTCTGGCCAACCCCTTCTACCCATTGTCTGCCTCCCTTCAACCTTGCCAAAGGCCAAATCATTTCCAAGGCAACCAAGGCTCTTCATTCTCCCCAGCTGATTCTGGTCGCCTATGTCCAGATCAGACAGGTACTTCAAAGCGAGAATTCAGAGACTGAGGTTTGGTTTCTGCCTCTGTCACAGAACGCCCTGTGTCTTGGGGTCCATATCCAAACTACAGAGATTAAGACTGTGGATTCTTTCCTATTCCTCATGCTGGGGATACTACCAAGATGGGTCTGGAAACCATGTTACTCAAAATTTAGGTTCTAAATATATGCAAAATGTTTTCCACATTGGACCTAACCAGTCCCTTTAAGCCCTTCCCAGATAGCTGTTCAGCATAAGAGCCTGACTCCCCCTACTTCATATGGAAAACCCACAATATTATCAGCCAAAAAAACTGCTGAAATACTATCTTGAAATGAGCCTAGTATTATTTCAACATTGTAACCAAAATCAATTAAGTATTCTTTTTCCTAACAACCTGGTTCCTTTTCTCTCTTGCTCCCATCTCCAATTTCCCCTTGTCAATAGTGAAGAAATTCTAAATATCCTTTGATCTGCTTTATAATCAATTCTGTAAGTGACTATGATCTTTTGGATTTCTGAACGTTCCTTTTAGACCCGAACTGACTTTATAGCCTTCAAGTTACCTAACCTCTCTGGATCTCTATCTCATTTGAAAAAACTGAGTGCTTTATAAAAGACAGTCCCCAAAGCATATCCCAGATCAAACAGATCCCATGATTCTACCCTAAGATTCCCAAATAGCAAGGTCACAGAATGCAAGGGAAGCTTTAAACTTCTCTTGCAATGTTTCAATAAGAACTATAGCCGTTTAAAAATAATTTGACAATTCTTCTGGATGAATTCTTCTGAAGAAGAAATCGTTTGTATACATCATCCTGTCTTATCATACTTTCACAGCTGCTGATGAGCGGCAATTCTCAAAGCCATTTTGGGAGAGTTGGTGAAATGAAAGTGATATAGGTTCCCAGGTAAGTACCAATTAAAATTATTTCAAATCATTTAAAATTGAGAGTTATATAATAGTCTCAGAGTACTGCTTTTGGAAGAACAAGTACTTCGTCTTTTTGCAAGGGGAAAAGAATCATCTTGCTTCCCAACTATGCAAGATAATCTGATGTCAAGCACTTATGCAATACTTACTCTGCAGCATTCGTTATTTCAAGTTCATAGATCGGGGCAGCAAGTATAGTATGGCCTGAAAAGAGCACAGTCATGTTTTCTTTCCATTTCCCTTTCCTTGCTTTTGCTTCCTTTCCGGAAACTGTGAGTGCCCCCACTCAGATGCAGAAAGAACAGTGCCCAACTGGATGATTTCCAGGGCTCCCTCTTGAGTAGGGCCTCTCCAATTAATGACAAGTGATACAAAAGCTTTAACCACTAATCACTTGTCCATTTGTCTTTCAAATTGCAATGGTAAACTGTAGTTTTTCCAGAGCTCTCTAAAATGGTTTAGATTTCTCAACTCCTACCCCCCTTCGGTTCCTCCAAATAGAGTGGACCAAAAAAAGAATTGTATTTTAAACAGAATACCATCCAAAAATGAGTGTGGGAAAGTACTCTTCCTAAGGATCAAAGTAATATTCAAAAACAAAAAAATTGCAACTTAGTGTTTGCTTTTGTGCTTTCAAAACCTCACTCCATACCTTGCATACAGTACTTTCATAGCAGAAGGTAAAGAATGCTGGCTACTGGGAAATCACTTTCTTAAATTTTTACTTAAAGGAAGCAGCAGCTTAACTTAAATCTGGGACCCCACGGGAAAAGGGAGTTCCCCAAAGACTTCATTAACCTTTAGTAATTCCAGTGTAAATTAACCTCCAGGAAGGATCACACCCTCCCTATAATCAGTTCTTCAAAGGAAGAGGCTGCTCAGTCAACTGACCCTGAGCGTGAAGACTGGGAGCTTAAACTTTGCGCTGCTTATGCAGCAAAAACCTTTGCAAAACACTGAAATGATCAATTCCAAGGAAGCCTTCATAATTGAAATTTCTCATTTCAGATTTTTAAATTTACCTTAGGACAGTAACATTTAAAATGCACTCAAACTCATTATAAATAAACTATATTAATGTAAGTTTACATTTTCTTGCATTGTGAAGATAAATAATACAATCTTTTAGGAATATTTTAAATTTTAATTCTTACTGTCCATTATTTTTATATAAAGTAATAGGACTTCAGTTTTAAACAATGTAATCCTGACAAAGTAACTTAACTCTTTTCTCATATATAAATGTGAGAGATTGGGACCATAAAACCCCTAACAATCCCTTTAGTTGTAAGATCTTATGACTTAAAAAACAACCAAACAAACAAAAACCCTTTGCCTCAATTCTAACCCCTTCAAATTTCTGTTGTGCTTATATCATCTACTTTATAATAATCATGTTTTAAATTTATAAAACTACTTCTCACAAGGCACTTTCAAATCCATTATCTCTCTACTCATTGGAAAGATGTGGTTCATATACTCACTCCGTGTTTTTCACTGACAACTGTTAAGCCTAGGGAATTTATCAGAGCCATAAAAATCCTGACCTGGAAAGGTCACTTAATTTATACCTTTTTGCAGTCCTCAGGAAAGCCAAGGATCAGAACAACACTGGATTTTTCACACTTCATCCTGTGCCTCTTGATTAAATCAGACTCTAAGTGATTTTTCTTTTTTTTTTTTTTTTTTTTTGGTGTTATCTGTTAAATGATTTAAAATAGCAGAACTAAAGCACAATGCATACCCCTGCAGGAACAGAAACATGATAGGCTACAAATAATGGTTTATTTCAGAATAAAATTTCACTGAGGAACCTAAGTGAATAATAGCCTAGGGAAGTTTCAAACACGAGATGGCTCAGATTTGGAATGGAGGATATGAGTGGCCTCTAATATGGAAATCGGAAGGGTCTTTCCATGCATACTCTTTTTAGATTTTCCATAACTTCTTCATTTACTCATTCAATAAGTGTACTGTTATCAGCTACCTCCAATGCTCGCTGTCCTTTTGGGGATACAGAGATGAAGACCACTCAAAAAGAGCGAATATTTATTGAGAACATAGAATGTGCTTAGCTACTAAGACCAACATAAGGTCGCACAGCCAGAAAATGGTTGTGCCTGGTTCTAAAATGGATTTGTCTGCCCAGAGGCTACATTATTAAGGGCATCTGCCTTGAGAGGAAGCACCCAGATCTAGTGAGCAGGATGACGCACTCATTCTTGCCATAACCAGACACTTGCCTTTAAATTGTTCATTCTGTTCATTATCCCTGTCCCATCCTCCACCTCTCTCTCCAAAATAAAATACCAGCTTGCAAGTCATTTCTAGAAAAGCTTTTTTGAAGCTCCTTGAAAAAAGTGCTTGGTAATGACCTGGTAATTGTTTTATGCCTTTTTAAATAAAGTGTGAAGTCACCAAAAAGTCACAGAAATACTGTAAAAGCTTTGGCAGAATTTATGGCTTCCCGGGGGGACCGCCTCATACTGGAATTGGCAGCTGCATTCTCAGCTTTAAATAAATGAAGGGACTGCAAAGAGGAGACGTGTTCTATAGTCACTCCTTAATTTTTAAAAATAACATTCACACTGACGATACAATGAAGCAGGCACTGACTAGGAGAGAGTAAATTGATACAACTTTCTGGAAAGCAATTTGCATTCAGTCTAAAAAGATGTTCATGCCCTTTGCCTCAGTAACTCCATCTCTTTGATTAGAATCTATTCTAGGGAAATAATTTGGTATTTGCACCAAGGTATATTCAAATGCATGTTCCCTAACTCTTAATAGGAATACCACAACATTGGAAGTAGTTTATAAATGTGTAAGAATGTGGAAATGATTAAATACATTATAATGTATAATTTGTACAGCAGGATTTACAGCCATTTATGAGCTCTTTCCAAATATTTTTAATAATATGGGAAAATATTCACTTCAAAATTTTAAGTGAGAAAATATACAAAACATATAAACCATTGTATGCATGAAGACCTTTTCCAAAGGTCTTCCAAAGGTTTTTTCCAAAGGTTTTTTTTTTTTAAGATTTTATTTATTTGACAGAGAGAAACACAGCGAGAGAGGGAACACAAGCAGAGGGAATGGTAGTGGGAGAAGCAGGCTTCCTGCCGAGCAGGGAGCCCGATGCAGGGCTCAATCCCAGGGTCGGGGCTCGAGCCCAGGGTCAGGGCTCGAGCCCAGGGTCCTGGGATCGTGCCCTGAGCCGAAGGCAGACGCTTAACTACTGAGCCACCGAGCCATGATCTTAGGGTTTTGAGATGGAGCATTGGGTTCAGCACAGACTCTGCAGGAGATTTTTTTCTCCTTTACCTCTGTTCCTCCCCTCAGGTGCTGATGTGTGCACTCTCTCTCTCTCTCTCTCTCAAAATAAATAAATAAAATCTTTTTTTAAAAAAGTAACCCAAAGTAATAAAAGTTATTTTTTAAAAATCAAAGGAGAATGAACTTAGATTAGGCAATATTTTTCAGCTATAACACCAAAAGCACCAGCAACAAATGGAAAAAATAAACATCAGCAATATTTTGTGCTTCAAAGGATACCATCAAGAAAGTGCAAAGACATCCCACAGGATAGGGAGGACATTTTTGCAAATTATGTCTCATAAGGGAATTGTATCTAGAATATATAAATAACTACTGAAGCTCATTGATAAAAAGACAACCCAATTTTTCAAAAAGCCAAAGAAACTAAGTTGGCCAAAGATATACAAATGTATGATAGGCACAGGAAAATATAAGCACAAGATTAACCATCAAGGAAATATAAACCCAAACCACAATGGGATACCACTTCACATCCACTAGGATGCTATAATCAAAAAGTCAAATATTAGCAAATACTGGGGAGGGTGTAAAGAAATTGGAAGCCTCATAACACTGCTGATGGGAATGTAAAGTGGTAAAGCTACTTTAGAAAACAATCTGGCAATTCTTCAAATGCTCTAACAGTAAATTACCATCTGGCCCAGCAATTACACTCCTAGGTAGAAATAAAAACATAAGTCCACACAAGAACTTGTACATGAAAGTTCCTAACAGCATTATTCATAATAGCCCAAAGTGGAAACAACCCCTTTATTTATCAACTGATGAATGGGTAAATAAAGCATGATATAGCCATGTAATGAACTATTACTTTACAGTAAAAAGAAATGAAATGATCCATGCTACAAAATGGGTAAATCTCAATAACATCATGCTAAGTGAAAGAAGTCGGTCGTAACTATAGATTGCAAGAGTCAACCTATACAAAATATCCAGACTAAGCAAATCTAGAGAGATGGGAAATAGGTTGGTGGTTAACTGAGCCTAGGGTAGAAGGTAGATGGAGGGAAGCAGTGTTGGGGGAGTGAGAGCAAATGGGTATGGGGTTTCTTTTGGGGGTAATGTAAAAGTTCTAGAGTGACGATGGTGATGGTTGTGCAATTCTGTAAATATATTAAGAATCACTGAGTTGGGCACTCTACTTTTTTGGTTGTTTTTGGTTTTTCTTAATTGCAACTTTTTATTTTTTAGTTGTTTTTAATATTAAATTTTTTTAAATTCAAGTATAATTAACATACAATGCTGTATTAGTTTCATGTACAACACAGTACCTTGTTCAATATAATGACTCAACAATTCCTTCTGTATATTTCTCTGAACTTTAAATGAGTGAATCATATGATACATGAACTCTATCTCCATAAAGCTGATTTAAAAAAACCAAGGGAGCAAGACTAATTATTCTCATTGTTTCATCCATCAGTCCTACAACAAGCTTTTACTATGGCCTGTGCTAAACGCAATGAAAGATTCACAAATAAAGTCAACGCTTTGTTTCCAAGTTTATGTGAATTAACTCTAATCCACGCTAGAAGTAATAGCGCTACCATATATATATATATATAGTATATAATATATAACATATATTATATATATACAATTATAGAGTACAGTATATATACAGTATATATATAATTATACATATTTTACATATGTTCTGTCACAACATTACAAAGAACAAAGAATGGGGATTATCATTTCTCACTCCACTGTCTTTTTCTAAGCGTTCATACATAATTTTGTCACTTACAGATTTCTACTGAATCACAACTGTATTTTTTTTTTAAAGATTTTATTTATTTATTTGACAGAGAGGAGAGAGATCACAAGTAGGCAGACAGGCAGACAGAGAGAGAGGGAAGCAGGCTCCCAGCTGAGCAGAGAGCCCGACGTGGGCCTCTATCCCAGGACCCTGAGATCATGACCTGAGCTGAAGGCAGAGGCTTTAACCCACTGAGCCACCCAGGTGCCCCACAACTGTATTTCCAACTGTCTTCTGTAAATATCCACTTGGGTGTCCACCTAACAACTCAAACAGAAGTTTTAAACAATATTTTAATTCTCCATTCCTGCCCCCTTCTTGCTCTACCAAATGCACACTTCTTCCAGTTTCTACCTCTCAGGTAGAACATGGCAAGGCATCTTCCCAGAAATCAGGTCTAGAAATTTCAGAATCACCTGAGTCTGCCCACTGTCTCAGCTCCCAACCCAGGCCATCACTGAGGTCTTATAATCCTTATAATCCTCTGAAATGTCGCTGCAGGTAAGGCCCCACTTTCTCACACCACCTGGTTCATGCCTTCCCTGTCTTCACCTAGGACAGGACAACCATTTCCTAAATCATGCCTCTCATTCCGGCCACTCCCTTCAATTATTGTCCCCAGGTTATAGTAACTGTAAATTTCCTTCCTTTTAAGCTTTGTTTTTTAAAGGCAAAGATACACTTAAATGCAGAAAATCAGGAGCACCTGGGTGGCTCAGCGGGTTAAGCCTCTGCCCTCAGCTCAGGTCATGATCTCAGGGTCCTGGGATCGAGCCCCGCATCGGCCTTTCTGCTCAGCAGAGAGCCTGCTTCTCCCTCTCTCCCTGCCTACTTGTGATCTCTCTCTCTCTCTGTGTCAAATAAATAAATAAAATCTTTAAAAAAAAAATGCAGAAAATCATATAAGAACCCAAGAACTAACATGTCTCAACACAGTGTAACTTTTGCTGTAAATATACTTTTTTTCCTAACAAGAAATGGAGATTTCAGCCAAAACTGCATTTACTTTTGTTCCCTTCCCAGTCTCACTCCCTTCCCTCCTGCCCCAAAGATGTTTTTATGATTGCAGGTGCATAATTCCAGCACCTACTTTCAATAAACACACAAATACATATGTGCAATATATACTGCTTTGTATGTTTTAGATTTGCTAACTTTTTCATTGAGGTATAACATAAACACAATAAATGATACATATCTTTAGGGTATGTCTTGATGAATTTACCAAATGAACATGCTTGTATCACCATCTCTCAGATCAAGAACCTTAGAAGCCTCCCCTGCACCTGCCCCTGGCCTTGGTCATTACTTTCCATCACCACTATTCTGACCTCTATCACCGTAGACTCTATTTTGCCTGTTTTTGAATGCTACCTGGGTGGAAATAAATGAATAAAGTGTATTTGTTCTCTTCTGTTTTTGACTTCTTTCATTCAACACATCTGGGAGTTTTATAGAGGTTACTAAGTATAGTAGATAGTAGCTATTTTTCATCGCTGTATAGCGTCCCATTGTATGTGTATATACTCCATGGTGGACGTTTGGGTTGTTTCCAGTTTGAACTGTAAGTAATAATTTTGCCATGAATATTCTTATACACGTCTTTTGGAACATATATGTAATAATTCTGGTGAGCATACACCTAGAATGGAACTGATGTGTCATTAAGTCTATGCATGTGCAGGGTTAGCAGATAACCTCCAGTTTCCACCTTTACAGTCCCAACGATATTAAATGACAGTTCTAGTTGCTCTTCATCATAACCAATAATTGGCATTGCCCTCCACTTTTAAAAGCCATTATGTGCTATGGTGAGTGCTATGAAATGTGTAAGCCTGACGATTCACAGACATGTACCCTGGGGCAAATAATACATTATATGTTAATTAAAAAAAAGTGCCATTATGGTGGGTCTATCTCATAGTTTTAATTTTACCTCCCTGACAAATTATATTAAACACTTTTTTATATACTTATTGGCCATGTTGATCTTCTTTGGTAAAGTGCCTGTTCTAGTCTTTCACTCAGTATTTATTGGGTTGCTTCCCTTTCCATACTGATTTGTCAGTGGTCTTGATACATTTAGATATTAGACATTTTAAGAAAGAAATACATGAATTATAAACATTGCACATTTTTCATTCTCTTAATCATAAGGGTAAACAGGAATTCTTAATTTTAATGGTCTAATCCATCTTTCCTTAGGCTTTTTTTCTATATCCTGTTCAAAAACTTTTCATCTACATCGTCAAGCTGTTTTCTTCAAGAAATTCTATTGTTGTACTATGTAGATATATGATTGACTTAAAATTCATTTTGGCATAGGGTATGAATAGAGATCAATGTCTGTTTTTCCATAAAGACAGGTGCATATTTACTGCACTACGCTGAAACAGCACCTTCATTGTAGATCAAGTGACTGATACATGGAATCTGTTCCCAACTCTCTTTTCTGTACATTAGTCTATTTATCTATGTTTGTGCCAACATCAAGCTCTTTCATTAACTATAACTTTAGAAAAAGTCTTGCTAGCTAGCATTATTCTCCAAATTTGTTCTTCAAAACTGCCTTATAGGGGCACCTGGGTGGCTCAGTCGTTAAGCGGCTGCCTTCGGCTCAGGTCATGATCCCGGAGTCCTGGGATCGAGCCCCGCATCAGGTTCCCTGCTCTGTGGGAAACCTGCTTCTCCCACTACCATTCCCTCTGCTTGTATTCCCTCTCTCGCTGTGTTTCTCTCTGTCAAATAAATAAAAAATCTTTAAAAAAAAAAAAAACAACTGTCTTATATATCCTTTTCTATTTGCATTTTTATATAACTTTTGAAGTCAGTTAATTCCATTTCCATAAAAATACTTTCTAAGATTATTATTTGGCATTTCACTGAATCTGTAGATCAGTTTAAGAACTTCTAGCTTCTGTAGTATGTTTTCTTTTTTTTTTTTCTTTTCTTTTAAAAAGATTTTATTTATTTGACAGAGAGAAAGAGATCAAAATTAGCAGAGAGGCAGGAGGGAGAGGGGGAAAAAGGCTCCCTGCTGAGCAGAAAGCTCGATGCAGGGCTTGATCCTAGGACCCTGAGATCATGACATGAGCCAAAGGCAGAGGCTTAACCCACTGAGCCACCAGGAACCCCCAATGTTGAGTTTTCAAATCCATGAACTTGAAATAGCTTTTCATTTATCTAGTTTTTAACTTTTCTAAATAATGTTTAATGCTTTTCTAAGTGAATGTAGAGCATACCTTTATTAGACTTATTCCTTGGTATTTGGTTTTTTGAGACAATACTATTGTAAACTGTTTTTTTTTTTACCTTTTCATATTTTTTATTGTAATAAAATATACATAATACAAAATTTACCATTTTAAGTCTATGACTCTGTGGTGTTAATTACATTCAAAATGTTGTGCAAATATCTCCACATAGAGAGCTTTTGGTTCTTTAGATCAGACATGTAAAATATAACAATGATATTATTATGATATAATGGGTCTGCATTTTCCAGAAGAAACTGTGAAGTGAAAGGTGAGGGAAGAAGATGACTTTGAAATCAGGATTCATCATTAGCAACTAAATGTGGCTAGAATCACCTTTCTGGGCTTTATGCACGGAAAGAAGAGGAGGCCAGTGTCATTAATAGGAAAAGTTGGAGAAAGTTATCGATGAAGAGTGTAATAGATAATTTCTGAAGAAAGGGTGAAAGTTCAGGACGACTTTGTTCACAAAGAATAAGAATGAGTATTGCCTAGGTGAGAGGGGATGAAAAAGAAGTGGCTAAGAGGTAGAGTGTTATAATACAGCGAGGCCAGGGAGAAGAAACGGGGCCATTCCTAAGAGTTGAAGACAAGAGATATGAGTTTGGTGGGGAGTAGAATTCAGTGGAATTCAAGAGCTGAGCAGAAGGAATTCTGATTCAGAAGAACAGATTCAAAAGAACCTGACAAAGCAGATATATTTGTGTAATTTGTTGGGTCCCAAAGAAAGAAGAAAAGAAAGAAGAAACTGATTTAGAAACATTTCTTTAAAAAAATGTATTAGTCTCCTAAATCATCTAGAAAATGAAAAGTAGAGTTGCAAACCACTGTTGCAATACCAGCTTTTATAATTGCCCATGTTTACCTTTACGGGGTCTCTATTTTTTCACATGGCTTTGAGTTTTTGTCTCGTGTCCTTTCATTCCAACTGGTAATACTTCTTTAGCATTTCTTGCAGGGCAGTCTAATGGTAATGAAATGCTAGTTTTTGCTTATCTGGGAAGGCTTTCATTTTTTCTTCACTTCTGAAGGACAGTTTTGCCAGATGAGGGATTCTGGGTTGATAGTTGTTTCTTTTAGCACTTCAGATATACTGACCCCCTGCCTCTGGCCGCCAGACTTCTGAAGAGAAGAAATCTGTTGATAATTTTGTTGAGGATCCCTTGTATGTGATGAGTCACTTCTTTTTGCTGCTTTCAAGATTCCTTCTCTGTCTCTGGCATTTTTTAAAAAAGATTCCTTCCTTCCTTCCTTCCCTCCCTCCCTACTTCCCTCCCATTTACTTATATATTTATTTTTAGAGAGTGAGGAGGAGAGAAACAGAGAGGGAGGGAGAGCAGAGGAATAGGGCAGAGGGAGAGAGAGAATCCCAAGCAGACTCCCTGCTGAGCACGGAGCCCAATGCAGGGCTCAATCTCAGGACCCTGAGATCATGACCTGAGCTGAAACCAAGAGTCAGACGCTTAACCAACTAAGTCACCCAGGTGCCCCTTTTTGTCTCTGGCTTTTAAAAGTTTGATTAAAATGTGTCTCAGTGTGAATCTTTTTGTAGTCATCCTATTTGGAGTTCATTGAGCTTTTGGACATTTATATTCATGTATTTCATCAAATTTGGGATGTTTTCAGTCATTATTTTTTCAAATATTCTCTCTGCCCCTTTCTCTCTCTCTCTTCTCCTTCTGGGACTCCCACAATGTGTATACTGGCTGGCTCACTTGATGGGTGTTCGAGGAGTTCCTTCAGTTATGTGATCTTTTTTTCCTATTCCTCAGATTTGATGATTTCCATTCTTATTTTCAAGTTGCTGATTCCTTCTTCTGCCTGCTCACATCTGCCTTTCATTCCCTTTAGTGGAATTTTCTTTTCAGTCATTATACTTTTCAGCTTCAGAATTCTTTTTGATTTCTTTCTAAGTTTTCTATCTCTTTACTGACATTTCCATTTTGTTCACATATCATTTTTTTGGCTTTCTCCACATCTTCTTTTAGATATTTGAGCTTCCTTAAGGAGGCTTTAAACTGTTCTAAAGTCTTTCCTTTATCAGGTCTTTTTCAGGGATAGTGTCCATTAATTTTTTTGTTTTCCTTTGAATGGGCCATAGGTCATCGTTTCTTTGTATGCCTTGTGATTTTTTTGTTAAAAACTGGAATTTGCACCTAATAATATGGTAAATCTAGACATCATCTTATCAATCAAGGGTAAATTTCTGCAGTGTTTGCTGTTTTTTGGTTATTGTGTGTGTTTATTGCAGGTTGTCTCTATGTGGAGGATTAGCCAGAGATGAAATTTAAGGTCTTTTCAGGGCTTTTCTGAGCCTGGGTCTTTCCATGGGCAAGTACAGTGACCTTCTAATTTCCCCATTATATGCAATTACTTTTGAATATCTTAGTCTTCAATGCCTGGCTCCCAAAAGGGAAGAAAGAGAAAAACAAAGGGAAGGGGGATAAAAGGAATCTGCCCCTTAAACCCCCTAGAAATCACTTGGGCCAAAGAGAAAGGGCTTGCAACAATGAGAGGAGATACAACAAGGACTGCCTACCTCTTTGTTTACATCTCTGAGATAAGAAGAAACAATTAGCATCATAACACAGATTCCTGATCTTCGGAGGAAGGGTCCTTTTCCACCCACACTGGCGGGAAGCAAATTGCTCATGGAACACGTGCACAGCTGCCTGCCATGGGGTAGGTAGCCGCTACCGTGCCAAGAGCTGAAACTGACCAAAACTGACCACAATGTATCACTCAAGCCCTCCCCTGGAAGCTGCAGGCCTTCTGCAGACTCCAGAGTCCCAAAATAGTTCCATTAGACAGATCCTGCCAATGTCCTTTGTTGTCTAGGTGGGAAGACACATTCTCAGTGCTCCCTATTCTGTCCTCTTCCCAGCAACCATTGTCTGTATTATTTTGCAAAATGGATTTCGTTGCCATTATATATTGTATAGTTTTTTGTCTACTGAACTTCAATTTAGTGACCTTTTAAATTCCTAATAATTTGTAATTCTTTGTGAGAGATTTTATCTGTTACAAAGTCTGCTCAAGTATTTATAGTTACACTGATTGCTTACATATTTAGCCTTACTGTGCCATTTTATTTTGTGTTTTGAACTTACCTTGCTTTTTCTTTCCTTTCTTTCCCCCTCCTTAACCCACTTTTGTTGAATTAATTTTTTTCCTTATTCCTTTTTATTTTTTTGCTACAATCTTGTTTCCCAAATTTATACATTCCATTTCTTATAATATTTACCTTTAAAGTTTTCACATATAATCTTAATCTTTGTATGTCTATATTTAACCTGTGTCTCTAAAATCTCTTTTTTAAAGATTTTATTTATTTATTTGACAGAGAAAGAAAGAGAGATCACAAGTAG
The DNA here is from genome assembly GCA_028646535.1 of Procyon lotor. Classification (NCBI taxonomy): domain Eukaryota; kingdom Metazoa; phylum Chordata; class Mammalia; order Carnivora; family Procyonidae; genus Procyon; species Procyon lotor. The sequence goes on from CM053611.1 coordinate 10,338,927, forward strand.
GCAGAGAAGCAGGCAAAGAGAGGAGGGGAAGCAGGCTCCCTGCCAAGCAGAGATCTCGATGCGGGGCTCAATCCCAGGACCCTGAGATCATGACCTGAGCTGAAGGCATTAACCCACTGAGCCACCCAGGCGCCCCTCTAAAATCTCTTTCTGAGTAACAAAGGACTTGATTCTCTGCCCACCCCTAACATGATGTTATTATTGTTCCACGTCCCTCTTTTTTGTTAAATCACCATAATTAGATATTTTAAATATTATTTTATTTCCGTGCCTGTTTATAAAATTCCTCACTCACCATTCCTTTTTGGATTTAACTTCCTTTTTTCTTTCTTTCTTTTTTTTTTAAGATTTTATTTATTTATTTGACAGAGAGAGAGAGATCACAAGTAGGCAGAGAGGTAGGCAGAGCGAGGGGGAAGCAGGCTCCCCACTAAGCAGAGAACCCAGTGAGGGGCTCAATTCCGGGACCTGAGCCGAAGGCAGAGGCTTTAACCCATTGAGCCACCCAGGCACTCCATTAACTTCCTGCTTTCTGACTATCTTTCCACTGTGAAGTGAGAGTATTAAATGCTTTTTTCTTTGTAAGTCAGAAATTATCTTTATTTTATCATCACTATTAAATAATTTATCTGGGCATATTACTCTAAGCTGACAATTATTTTTCCTCTGCACTTAGAAGAAATTATTTGTTATTTGTTTTATGACATGTCTTATTGCAGATGCAAAGTGTCCTGTTATTCTAACTGCTCTTTCTTGTTAGATGTTTAGTTTTCTCTCTAGAACTTTATAAAATTTTCATTATGCTATTGACGTTCTGTATTTTCACAGTCATGTGACTTGGTGGGTTTATATTTTTATTTTATTATTTATTCACCATATTCAGTGCTCCTTCACTTTAAATCTGGAATATCTTACCACTTCCACTTTGAATATTGCTTCTTTCTCATTCTTAATTTTTTTAATTTTCTCTCCTCTGGGTACCTGTATTAAATGTGTGTTGACTTCTCAATGTGGCCATCATTTCTCTAAACTTCGATTATATATTCTCCATCTCTGTCTTTTGAAGAAAGACATGAATTCTCCATGATTTCCTCCAATTAATATCCCAGTTCACCCTTTTTTGGTATCTTTTTTGATTATGCAACCCACTTTTCTACTGAAATGGTTGCAGTTCTAATTTTAGGAAGTCTATTGGTTATTTTCAAATACACCTACTTGTATATAGTTCTGTACTTGCCCTATGGTGTTTCTGATTTCCTTTATTTCTTTGAACATTCTAAATATATTTATACTGATGTTCCTGGTTATTTTATCATTTCTAGTTTTTAGAGCTTACATTGTCCCATTTGTTGGGTCTTCCAGTTCTCTCTGAAGCACTTTGTTACTCATATGGTTTGTACTTCTTATGAGCTCATTTTCGGTGGGAGTTGTTTTCCATCGGAGTTCTCTTGGGAAGAATACCGATGTGATGGTTGTCTCTGCCAAAGGTCTACTAATCCCTCCTGCTCCAGAAGTTTTCATGTTACTTTCTTAATATTAGGTTCTCTACGAATAGTGTAAATCTGTAATAACAATAGCCTGAGGTTCTCATTTCTCTTTGGTGTTATTTTTCTCTGTGCCCCCAGATGTACAGAAAACTTTGTCACAAATTCTCTGAGCCTGTGCACAGTTTACTTAGTCCTTTTTTAATGGGCTAGGCAGCCCTTTGTGATTTCTGGTTTGGTGCGCGTAGCACAGATCTAACACTGTGGCCTGACCTCCCTCCCCATGGGACTTGAAACTTCCGTCGCCAACAGTAAAGGCCTACATCTTTATTGCTTTCTCTCATGGCCCATTTAAGCTTCAGCTCCTGCTCACTGATCTGGCTTTGAGTTCTTCATTTCTGATCGCTCAAGGTTTCCATTTCTTGATTTTGAACCTGGGCTAGGTATGTACATTTTTTCACCTTTTGCTGACATTCCTGTGTGTTGACGTGAAAGGCCAGGAAGCTGTTTCCCATCAATTGCATCATCTTCATCCTCGCTTTCTAAACAAATGTGATCACAATGCCTTTAATGGGTATCCATTCGCTAGAAGAATAAAGTCAACCTCTTTTTCTGGCATTTTAAAAACTCCATATCCAGGTGGGATTCTGGCTCCCAAACTTCACCTGCAATCATATCCCTAACTCCCACTCTCCCTACTACGGCAATAATAACCCAGGGCTCTTTCCCCAATATTCCATGTAACATCACATCTGAAAGAAATGTTGTTGAAGGGTAGCTTCTAGGCCCAATTTCTATTTCTAACAATGGTATTTTGTTACCTTCACCGAGACTGTGAACTTACAAACTCTGTGAATCTTCCATTCCAGAAAATATAAATTGGGGTTTAAAAGCACAGCTGGCTGTATCATCGAGGTCACCGATGCATTAAAACTAAACAAAACCCAAACAGGACTGTAAGAGTGTCCATTCAGAAGGCTAGGAAGGTGGTGAGCTTACAGAAGCAGCTGACCCAGCCAAAGTGAGCTGCTGAATTCCATTCAGATGCAACCGTCCCATGTAGACAGTACCTTGGAGTTCATTTAGTTCTCAGGGCTGAGCTCCCTGCTCTCAGGGAATATTTGTTCTGCCCTCTTTAGAAAGGGCAGCCTGCTGAGGAGATGGCAGTTATATTTTGTGTGCTTCATTAGAGCAAGGAAATATAGTTCACTGTGCCCAAAGAAATCCTAGCTGCCAATGGGCCAAGATGTTGTGAATGTGGAGTTAGAAATTCTGGAACATCAGAGAACCGAAGGGGGGAAAACACCTTAGGACCCAAAGAAATTGCATTTGTAAGCTTCATTTCTATACAACATAGCAAGTGAATCAATAACTTGAAACTGTACAGTGAAGGCCAAAAAGGAGTTGATTGCAATCTTCAAAGAGTTGGCAAAAAGAAAAAGTAGCAATGCAAATTAAACTCATTCAAAAGAGTAAAGACAGTTGGTTCAAACCTAAGAAGATTCAACTAGGCCAGCAAAAAATCATTATTCCTAGAAGAGATGACAGAGGAAAGTAATAGAATATGAAATGTGAATACTAAAAAAA
>CM053611.1:10342497-10389922 GCA_028646535.1 Procyon lotor
TGAGGCTCAATCCCAGAGGATCATGCCCCAAGCAGAAGGCAGATGCTTAACTGACTGAGCCACCCAGTGACCCCCATCTCATTTTTTTAATGAGGGCCATTACTTCTTAGCTCAAATTATCAGTCCACTCTTCTATGAAGTATCCTCCTAAACTTTATGATTTTTCTTCTTGATAATCTTACTTCTTAGGTTAGTCAGTCAACTGTAATCCAGATTTTCCACAAGGAAAAGTGCCCTCGATCACCTTGCAGGGAAATCTGACTAGCATAAAATTGCTCGCCCACTTTGTGGAAGGGGCTTCAGTTCCTTTATCTGCAAAACAGGGATAGTAATAATAGTACCTACTTCATGGGGTGTGCAGAATAAATTAAATTATCCATGCAAAGGTCTTAGAAGAGCACCTGTCACACAGTTAGCTATAACCAACATTATTATTTTTGGGAAACTGAGCTCAATATCACTTCATGGTTACTAATGCTTTTTCAGAATCCGCCTCACAAGCCACTTCAAGGTTTCAAGTCAGAAACCTGTTCAGTCTCCTAGCCTTTTAGGTTCCTATGATATGTTTCCCATCCACCTCTTTTCTGCTGGCAGCCCAGGGATTGCACACTACCTTTGGTTGACTTCCATGGCACTAATAACAAAAAAGGTAAGTTGCTCCTCTGTTCTTCGTTTTATTGTCAGGAAACCCAGCTTCAACAGACAATCGAGAATAGCAGAAACGATTGTTATCAAATCAACTATTTTAAAGCCAAAATCCATCATCACTGTCAGATGTCCCCCAACCTTTAATGCTCATATGCATTAATTTTATGCAATAGGTCAAGTCAATCAGATACCTGGGGGCCCGTTTTGAGAGAGTTGTCTAGGGAGGTTGCCAGGAAATGGCACCATTTAAAAGGAAGATACACTCTGGCTGTTTTATTGAAATTTTCCTATGGCCACCTTGTGCTACTGGAGCAGTATTTTCTGGCTAAAATGATTATGTTGCAAAAAAAGGTGCCAGGTGTTAATGACTTATTCATCCATGCATTAAGGAAGACACTGAGCATGTTTCTGATGGTCTTTGTGGACCAACTTCTTGGCTTGGGCAGCAAGAGTACCACCCACTCAGCAACCATCCTTAACTTGCCTGAAAGCACTCTCGCCTTCCCCACATTATACCTCACTGTGAATGCTCATAGACCTGTCAGTAATCTGCAACCTAGCATGTCTGTTTCCTGAGGCCTGACACTGACCAGAGCCCTCGGCTATCTGCTCCCCAGTCGCAAAGTCCTAAAGAAACAAATATTCTTGAGAATATCTGAATGACAGTCATCATTCAGTCTTTGCAAGTGGGGTCTCTTAATATATTTGGGGGAAATTCAGGGAATATATGAACACCGCATAGATGAGTTGTGAGTTTTTGTGTTTATGTCCATGCATGTCTTTTTCTAGAGAGACAGCGAGATGATTTTCACCAGGTTATCAAAGGGCTTGTTGTAGGGAGTTCTGTATGGTGAGTAAGGGCAGGTAGAACTCAGACTGCCTGAATTATACCTACTTCCACTACTGTATGTCTTCGGACAAGTTACCTATCTTTCAGGGCCTCGAATACCTGATCTGTAATAGGAGGCTAATAACAGTACCTATGCTTGGGGTTGCTGTGCAGAATGAACAAGATAATCTCCGATATCTGGGTGAGCTGCCTCAAACAATGCCAGACTGCAGTAGGTGCTAGGTTTAGATCTGCCATTATTCCTCTTATTAAAGGAGTCTGTAACTCTGAGAATATTCAGAAACACTGCTCTGGATAGTCTCAGTTAATACTTTGATGGAGTCAGACCACCCAAAAGTTCTGATTTGGACTATATTCTTATAGCTCTTGCTCTTCTTGAATTAGGCCTTAGGAGTGATTATACCATTGACCAGCCACATGGCATTCACTACTTATCTACTGGCTTCACCCCTCTTCAAAAGGAATTTCTCTGCAGGTCAGGAACCAGGGGAGCAGATCAGGGGAAGAGCTCATTAGCTTTATTATCTTAGACAGTCCAGACACCTGGGGATGAACGCCATGGCCTCTAGAAGCTGGGGACCATAGGAGGCCAGTCCAACAAGGACATATGACTCTGTGCTATACATTTCACTCTATTAAACCTACCTCTAGTTTATAATTTCATCCCCCATGTTCCCTCCTTAGCCTTGTTACCTCGGTTGTTGTTTAATCTTTTGTAATTTATGTGGTTTTACGAACCACAACAAATCCATTGAGTAATAAAGACATTATGCATCTAAACAGAGCAACAAATCTATATAGAATGGATGAGTGTCTTGTTTCCTATTATGCTATTTGCTCTGTTTTATGGATGTTCTCCATCCTGTTTAATGAATGTGGATCTTCTATTGTGAAAATGTAAGAGGCTAGGGCAGAGGACTGGTGGGCTATAAGCAGATGAAAAAGCAATCAAGAAATTTCTAAGACATTGGTGGTGATAGTTTTCAAAGCAAACAAAATTGCTCCCAGAAAGATATTATACAGGCAAAGAAAAAGAAATCACTTTAAAATTAATCTTGTTTATATCTCAGGCACTTCGTGTAGGGCTAATATATTCTCAATTCTTAGTCCACCAGAACACTATCCTCTTTGCTGCTTCTTTTAATATAAGCCCTTTCTTATATTTTCAATCTGACATTACAAAAAAGGTGGTCCTCAGGCTTTTTCATTTAAGCAGAGAATGGAAGCTGTTAGGTTTCCTTTAACAGAATTTTTCAATTTCATACATAAGCCCAGTGGCCTTGAGTACAAGAGTGAGTCTTAATAAGTCCAATAAAAATTCTGGAGGAAGTTTCTTGAATTCCCTCAGAAAATCAGAAATTAATTAGTAGATCCTAATTCTTTAGAAGAATATGCTAAGGGGGGGGGCGCCTCGGTGGCTCAGTCGTTAAGCGTCTGCCTTCAGCTCAGGTCATGATCCCAGGGTCCTGGGATCGAGCCCCGCATCGGGCTCTCTGCGCAGCGGGAAGCCTGCTTCTCCAGCTACCATTCCCTCTGCTTGTGTTCCCCTCTCTTGCTGTGTTTTTCTCTGTCAAATAAATAAAATCTTAAAAAAAAAAAAAAAAAGAATATGCTAAGGGCAGCTCTCTCTCTCTCTCTCTCTCTCTCTCAATAATCCTATAGTAGCAGAAGCATTTTGCCTTCTTCACATTTTCAGAGAGCACCAGCCTGCTCTGCAATGTCCAAAAATCCGAGTAAAATTGGAAGAAATAGGCTGAGAAACTTAAATACATAGCAATTACAATAGCAATAGCTCACATCTGTGTTGTACTTCACAGTTTGTGAAGTGCTTTCATAAACATTATCTTACATAATCTTAATAAAAGCTCTGATGACAAAGTTGAAACTCCCCTGCTGGTTTACAAGACTGCTATGGGTTGAGTTCCTCTTCCCCCATAATCCCTATGTTGAAATCCTAACCCCCAGGACCTCAGAATGTGACCTCATTGGAAGATAGGGGTCTAGGGAGGCAATCAAGTTACAATGAGGTCAACAGCATGAGCTCTAATTCAATATGACTGGTGTCTTTAACAAAAGAAGAAATCTGGGGAGAGACGCAAACACAAGGGGAGATTGGGGTGACACTTCTGTAAGGCAAGGAATGGCAAAGATTGCCAGCACAAGAGCTAGGAGGGGGGCAGTGAACAGATTCTCCATCACAGCCCTCACAAGGAGCCAGCCTCGATCCTGGCCTTGTAGCATCCAGAACTGTGAGAAAGGAATTTTCTGTTGTGTCATCTGCTGTTTGTGGTACTTGATTACAGCAGCCCTAGCAAACTAATGCAAAGGTTCCCGTGATCTGTCCCTCTTTTCTCTCTGACATCATCACTCATCCCTCTGACCAGTGGACTCTACTTCTATGGATTGACATCCTAGTAACAGGTAGCAGGTAACAGGACTCTGTCTGCAAAGACTCTGCTACCTGTTACTAGGATGTCAATCCATAGAATTAGGATGCTTTGCTCAGCAGGGATCCCCACATGTTTCAGAAGGCTTGGGGACATATGACCTGTACCTGTTTTTTCCAGTATCCATGAGATACACCACAACTCAAGGGAGCCTACTTACACTACACCGTTAAGTTTTCTGTTTGGTTGATAGCTGAAAATCGCTAAACTCAAGAGAGAGCTTACATCTTTAGCTTCAACAACTTGCGATACATCTTTTAAAAACCCCTTGGAGTGGTCGGAGGGTCAGTTGCTCCAGCCCATGCATAGAGGTGGTGGAGAACAGGAGCACAGCACAGAGATCCAACAAATGGTTCTTTGCAACACGTTCTGGGACACTGCCTCCATCTAGAGGTGGGGCCTCCCTCTTCCACTTGGGTCTGGATGAGTGCTGTGAACATCTGACCAACAGAATACAGAAATGTTGATTTCCAGGCCAGGTCTTAAGAGCCTGGAAACGTCCTCTTCTGGCCTGGTATTTTCTTCCCACACACTAATGGCTTGTCTTTACCTCATACTCCAGAGAGCATTGTTCTGAAGGAAGAGACAAAGCTAAGGAATAAAGAAATCCCTTTCATGAGCACCTAGGTTAACTTGTGGCTCAAGAATTGGATTTATAACCCCTCAGAATGCTGTCAGTGGCAGTGACCTGAAAGGTCTTCTTAATATATCGCTCCTCCGAGTTTAAATCGCCTATATGGTTGGAGAGAACCGATGGCTGTGGGAAGTACAGATCCTATTTGTCTGCTGAGATGAACAACAATCTCCCCTAACTTGGAATAAGATGACCATGAGCTGGAGTCACGCATATGTAATTTGGAATCAGATGTACTTCTGAATTGTGTGACCTTGAGCAACTTGCTGTATCTCTCAGAAACTCCAGTTTCCTTCTTTCCGAACTAGAGATAAACATATTTTATCTTCAAGGTGGTTGTTGAGTAGTCAATGCAAAATGAATTTAAAGTGCTCAGTAACACCAGGCGTGTTCAATAAAGACATTCCCTATCACCATCCAGGGGGACAAAGTTCTTCCTTCTCAATCCATCAAGCCTGATAATACCCTTATGTCTGCCCGGGACCGTCACAGAGAAGGGCAATATGGCTGAAATATTCCAGACATACGTGACAGCATGGCCAGTATTTGTATTAAAATATACGTTTTACAAAATGCTCAAGTCATTGTACTCAAAGTACTGTGCTCCTCCAAAGAAGGCTCCTGTCCTAAGGACTTCGAGGGTACAGCTGTTCTGTAATCCTGTGGGCACTGGGCTGAAGGGGAAACTCTGGAAGAGCTCTACCCTCTGGGATACATATAGGACAGGGGCAGGGGAAGGGTGGGGCGGGAGATACAAACAGGGCAGGCAGAAGCCTGTGATGTTACCTCCATTGGACAAATGGAGAAACTGAGGTTAAGAGAGATGAAATGCTCTTTCCTAACCCACCACTGTGCCCCTTGAGAAGCTAAGCCAATGTATTTGTGCAGCATGTATAACAAGATGGAGATCATTTTATATTCCACGTCTCCTTTGGAAAATAGATAAACGCCAAGAGTAGAGGCTGAGAACCTCAAGGGGACGAGTGAGGCCTGAGAAGAGGAACCCGCTTCTTCGGTAAGTGCAGAGGAAATGGACTGGGGGAGGGGAAGGTGGAACCAGGAAGACACAGGGGGAGGTCTTCTTCAATGATCTCTCTCCACTTCCCCCAATCACCAATAAGGGCTACTCAAGTCAGGAAATGCTATCAGTGGGGCTCTTCTCATACAACCTGATTGGGAAAGAGGCTGAGCTCTGTGGCCAGGCAGGACCGGGTAAGGCAGGAACTGCTGCACCAACCTAGGAGCTCTAAGGCTAAGAGTCCCCCGAGGAAGAAAGCCCCCGGGCCTCCCCACTCTCCGACAGACTTTGGGGTGTCACAAACTGGGGAGTTAGTCAGGCCAGCATAAGCAGCTCTTCAGAGAGGCCCCACTGACATGGTGTTGCAAGGTGGGTGGGTAAAATCAAGTGTAGTCGAGTGTCCTCTGATGATCAGATAAAAGAAAATACCTTTACATTCTTATCAGCAAAAGAGACATGTACATATCCATTAAAACCAGCATACGCTTCCCAGGGCATTTTCAGATCGTCCAGCGATCCCTAGTTCCCAGGTGAGGGTAAGTCATTACGCATTTATTTTACTTCATCACCTTTATATGTCTGGTTTATACTACATTGACTAAACCACGCATTCCGTGTTTATTTCAGGAAATCTAAAATTTTGTTCTGAAATTTGACAGGATGAAAACCAAAGCATGCATTACATATGAAAGGACTCACAGTTGTTAACAAAAATCAAATACTCCCTAAAATAGATAACTGCAATTTTGTCAGCTACATGAAAACATGAACAACAGCTTTTTCTGCTTTTGTAAGCAAAAGCTTGAGGAAAAATGTGTTCCTCTTTAGTGAAAACTTGAGCTTTGCTTGGTCCTTTATGATCAGAAGGAGGGAGAAAGCAGAACGAGCCAAGCCTTATTTGATGCCTTACTACTCAATTTGCCCACAGTCAAGCTATTGGGTAAAAGATTTTTACCTCCCCACAACATTCATTTCATGTGTTAGGATATTCTCCCAAATATTTAAGTACTTTCTGATTAGTGATAATGACTACCAACAAGAAGCAGGCACCTCAGAAGAACTGGATAAAAGCAACCTCCCAAACAGGTAGGAAGAAGGGATGTATTTCTCTCTGCACTTTGGTCTATAAGTGAGTGGCTTAAAGGCAAGTTGCGAAGCAAAGTTGGAGAAACTCTAGAAGTTCTATATGATTTTATGTTGTTATGTTATGGTTTTGGTTTTTTTTAAATTTTATTTATTTATTTGTTGGGGCGCCTGGGTGGGTGGCTCAGTGGGTTAAAGCCTCTGCCTTCGGCTCAGGTCATGATCTCAGGGTCCTGGGATCGGGCCCCATGTTGGGCTCTCTGCTCAGCAGGGAGCCTGCTCCCCCTTCTCTCTCTGTCTGCCTCTCTGCCTACCTGTGATCTCTCTCCTCTCTGTCAAATAAATAAATAAAATCTTTAAAAAATATATTTTATTTATTTATTTGCAAGAAAGTGAGCATGAGGAGGAAGGGCAGAAGCAGGCTCCCCGTGGAGCAGGGAGCCCAATGCAGGACTCGATCTCAGGACCCCAGGATCATGACCTGAGCCAAAGGCAGACATTCAACCCACTGAGCCACCCAGGCACCCCTAAAGGATGGTTTTTAAACTGAAGACTATTTGAAAGCCCAATAATTTCCTCTTAATAGGCAATTGCTTACTTTTAAAAGTCATGATTTTATTATAATGGCCACAAAGCCTTTGATGAATGACTATACAGATTAATTTCACCTGATTTGAACTGTGGGGAGAAAAGGTCAAAATGAAATCATCCCCTTTGCTTTTAAGTGCTTTTACTGACAGAAGCCTCAATTACGTCCGCCAGCCCTGAGCCCACAGCTCACATAGGCATGCGCATTGGATTTGTCCACAGCTAGTCTGTGCTGTAGGTCGGAAGGCAGCGGGAGCGGCTCCAGCACCAGAGAGAGCAGAGAATTCAGGCCCAGAAGCAGGTGGCTTCCAAACTAGACACTTTATATGCAAAACGGCATGGTTAGGAGCTATCAGAGTGTTTCAGGCAGTGGGTTGCCAGCCAAGGCATTGTTTCTCTTGCCAAGAACGTTCTCGGTAGAAGTACATTTAACAGGGCTAACCCGTCACTGAATGACTGAATTTGCTCCTGGAGGCGGAGCCTACCGGCAAGCAAGAAAACGGCACCACGACTGGAAGAAAAGAAGGGAAAGAGGGCAGAAGGCGTGGAAGGGAGTGTGGCTACTGGCTCACACAGACATCTAACCCGTAGCGAGGGCGTCAGAAGCTCCGTGGAATAAACAACAAGAAGCATCTAAAAGACTTCGGACACCCGCTCATCTGGGGATGGCACAGGCACTTGTGACGCCAATGCCTGCTGAGTGCACCCCGTGAGCTACCTTCCCAGGAGTGGACGTGCGTTCCTAGGGCCAGCCATGCTCACTTCCGGGGTTCTCTCTGTGACCTCGTGGGACAACTGCATAGTTACAGGTCTCGCTCTGATGGCAGGGTATGTAGAGTGATGGGAAAACAATACGCACAGTTACAATCAGTGGAAGAGAACTGTCCATAAGGCTTCACTCACTTCTTCCATAACTTGGTCTAGAGCCTAAATGACCTTGCATCCCTCCTGCCATTGCTTCTCCCGAGTGGCAAGTAATGGTTCCCGCATAATCACTCCACTCAAGGATCGAACAATCTGTAAGGCAACCAGAAATAAAGACTATGCACTGGATTCTCTGTAGCCTACCACTGGCTCGAAGAAAAGAAAGCAAACTGTTCTCGGGGAAATGCAATTCTGTACCATGGAGCAGTTACAACACCACAGAAGCTTGGAAATTTTTTTTTTTTTTTAAGATTTTATTTATTTATTTGACAGAGAGAGAGATCATCAGTAGGCAGAGAGGGAGGGGGAAGCAGGCTCCCCACGGAGCAGAGAGCCCAATGCGGGGCTCAATCCCAGGACCCTGAGATCATGACCTGAGCCGAAGGCAGAGGCTTTAACCCACTGAGCCACCCAGGCGCCTCAGAAGCTTGGAATTTTTATCCATATCCATTTTCACTTCAAGAATAGGGGTTGGAATACGATCATATTTTAATGGTAATGATATTCAAATAAGATCCACTGGAAAAGGCTAATATATGAAAGCCTACTATAAGAGAATTAAATTAATAATATTTGTTCAAGGTTCAGAACAATGTATTCCTCACTTCGTGAAAGATCTCTCTAGTTCTCCATAAAAAGCCAGCTTCTGTAGACACCGAAAGCACAGCATTGCTCTCAGACTATGATTTACCTGCGACCATTCTGGAATATCTATGGCAAAACATGAAGAGGGGGGCCCTTTTCCTAACCCTGCTGGACAGGTTAAAAGTTTTGCCCTCTAGTGTCATAGTTGGCAAAGATAAAACATCATAAAATAATCACCCAAAAGATAAGAGTTGATGTTTAATTCATTCCTAGGATACTCAGCACTTTTAGAGATGAAGGTCATGAAACCTTCCATAGAATTGTAAAATTCATGTACTAAGATATATTTTTCCATACTTTAGGTGATATAATTTTACTCTCTAAGAGCCAATTGCCAGAAATTACTATGGTATATCACATGAATATAAATTCACACTAAAATTATTTTTATGTAATGTATTTCTAAAATTTTCCTTTATTCGTAAGTGGTATTCTCACACTGTCCAACAATATGTATAAAATAATTTGGAGAAATTTGAGAACTGACTGGATATTTGGTGTGATGTTAAGGACTTTAAAACTTAATGGCTTTAAGGTGCGATAATGGTATCGTCGTTATATTACCATCAAAGAGTCTTCATGCTCTAGTTATAAATTCCTAATCATCTGGGAATGAAATGATAGGATATCTGACATTTGTTTCAAAAGAACCCAGTATTATGGGCAGGAGAGATTTAGATGAAACAAGACAGCCCCCAAAGTAGTAAGTAGAGTGATGTCAGCAAAATGGTGGTATAGAAACTTCTAGCTCTTGTCTTCGCTTAGAAACATCAATTTAAACAACTATCCATGCACGAAAATACTTTCACGAGAGCTGAGTATTCCAGGTGAGGGATTACAGCACCTGGGTAAAGCACAGCAGTAGGAAAAGATGCATTGAAGAGGATAGGAAAGGGTTTACATTTCTCCCACCACACCCCCCCAGGCCCAGGGAGCCCAGAGTGGAGAGACATCCTGTCCCCGTGGGGAAAAGAGACTGAAGTAAGCACCTGGGGTCACCACAGAACTCAGCACCAGACCCACAGCAGCTCCAGGCAAACTCCTGCAGCCCCCGTCTCCCAGCCTACCCAGCACCAGGCAGTCCCCAGGGCCCCGGCCCTGAGATCTAGGCAGGCTCCTACAAACTGTCTTCACAGCCTATCCCAGCACCAGGCTGGTATCCACAGTCCGAACCTCCAGACCAGCTCCTCTGAACCCAGGCTCCCAACCTGCTGCAGATGCAAGCCAGCCCTGGCAGACCGACTCCAGGCCAGTTCCCGCAGCCCTAGGCCCCCCGGCAGCTCCCATGGACTGCCAGTTCATCCCAGTGCCAGGCCAGCCCCCGGAGACCAAGCCTCTAGACTTGCTCCTTGCTCTAGATCTTCTATGGAGAAAATCCTAAAGTCTCCACCAAAAACCTGCTGGAACTAATAAATTCAGTAAATAAATAAATTCAGTAAAATCGATTTTAGGATTTTCTAAAATCAGCATAAAAAAATCAGTTGTGTTTCTATATACTAACAACAAACTATCTGAAAAATAAAGAAAACAATCCTATTTAGAGTACCATTGAAAACACTCATATACTATATACAAATAGTAAATACTTATAAATAAATTTGACCAAAGAGGTGAAAGATCTGTACACTGAAAATTGTAAGACACTGGTGAAAAAAATTAAGAAGATACAAATTAATGGAAAGTTATTATTTGTTCATGGGTCAGAAAAATTAATATTAAAATGTCCATAGTGTCCAAAGCTATCTATAGATTCAGAACAATCTCTATCAAAATCCCCACGACATTTTTTCCAGAAATAGAGCAAACAATACTAAAATTTGTATGGAATCCCAAAATGCCAAAGCACTTCTGAGAAAGAATAAAGCTGGAAGCATCACACTACCTGATTTCAAATTATATTACAAAGCTATAATAATGAAAACAGAATGATACTGGCCTAAAAACAGACACACAGTCCAACAGAACAGAAATAAACCCATGCACATACAATCAACTAATGTTTGACAAGGTAGCCAGGAATACTCAGTGGCGAAAAGATAGTCTCTTCGATAGATAGTGATGAGAAAATTGGTTTCTTAACATGCAACAGAATGAAATTGGAATCCTATCCTACACCACACACAAGCGCCAACTCAAAATGTCTAAGACTCAAAGGCAGGACCTAAGATCAAAGGAAACAAAAGCACTAACTTGAAAAGATATATGGACAGCTATGTTCATTGCAGCATTATTTATAAAAGCCAAGACAAAGAGGCAATCTAGGTGTCCATGGACAGATGAATGGATAAAGAACACACACACACACACACACACACACACACACACACACACACACACATTATTCCACCATAAAAAGAAGGAAATTCTATCTTCTGCAACAACATGTATGGAACTAGAGGGCATCATGTTCAGTGAAATAAATCAGATTGAGAAAGACAAATATTGTATGACCTCACTTATACATGAAATCTAAAAAAGCCAAACTCATAGCAAGGGAGGCTAGAATGGTGGTTGCCGAGGCCTGGGGGCTGGGGAAACAGGAAGATGCTCATCAAACTTACACCTATGATGTGAATAAGTTCTGGGGATATAATGCTCAGCATGGTGACTATAGTTAACAATACTGTATTATGGGGGCACCATGGTGGCTCAGTCGTTAAGCGTCTGCCTTCAGCTCAGGTCATGGTCCCAGGGTCCTGGGATGGAGCCCCGCATCGGGCTCCCTGCTCGACAGGAAGCCTGCTTCTCCCGCTACCATTCCCTCTGCTTGTGTTCCCTCTCTCACTGTGTTTCTCTCTGTCAAATAAATAAAATCTTAAAAAAAAAAAATACTGTATTATGTGCTTGAATTTTATTATTTTAAAGATTTTATTTATTTATTTGACAGAGAGAGACAGTAAGAAGAGAGGGAACATAAGCGGGAGGAGTGGGAGAGGGAGAAGCAGGCTTCCCGCTGTACACGGAGCCCAATGTGGGGCTCGATCCCAGGCCCCTGGGATCATGACCTGAGCGGAAGGCAGACACTTAACTGACGGAGCCACCCTGGTGCCCCTGCACTTAAATTTTAAATCTTAACTGTTCTTACTCCCCCTCAACACACACACAAAATAATGATTATGGGACAAGACGGAGGTGTTAAGTAACCTTATTAGAGTAATCATTTCACAATATACGCATGTATCAAATAACCAGATTGCACATCTTAAACCTAGACAATATTACATGTCAATTATATCTCGATAAAGCTAGAAAAAAAACAGAATAAAACATTTTAAAAAACAGTCCATGTATTAATTATAGAAGCTTGGAATTCAGGTTGGATGATATATACATAGAGGTTTATTATACTGCTCTGTCCATTTCTGTGTATGTTTGAACTTTTCACGCTGCAAAGTTTTTAAAAGCAGCATTCAAAGATTTGGTTACTACCCCATGTCCATCTCTCCGCTCAGAGGGGAATCTGCTTCTCCCTTTCCCTCTGCCTGGTGCTCCACCTGCTTGTGCTCTCTCTCTCTCTCAAATAAATAAATAAAATCTTTTTGAAAAAGATTTGATTATTATTATCAGCAGAAGTCATAATATTATTAGCTTAAGGATGTCTACATCAATAAAACAAATTAACAGGACCCTTGAAAGAAAGCTATGCCTCAAGAGATTTACAGATCAAGCAGTCCTTTCTGCCTCATTTTACTTAGTAGGACAATGAGAAAAAAATCACTTATTCTTTAAAAATGAGCTATTTTCTCACTGGGACAACTGGGTGGTTCAGTCGGGTAAGCATCTGACTCTTGATCTCGGGTCAGGTCTTGATCTCAGAGTCATGAGTTCAAGCCCTGCAATGGGCTCCATGCTGGGCATGCAAACTACTTTAAAAATACATAAATAAAAATAAAAATGAGCTATTTTCACCCCTCAAATTTCTGCACAGCATTTACTACAAATATCACCAAAATGATCACTTACTGACAACTTAGTAAATGTTAGAGAAATAGATGCTTCAGCATTTATAACTGAAGCTGCCCATTTCTCAGTAACGGAATTCAGGGTTACTGCAGTTAGGAAAGCTTAAAATATCAAATGCAATCTAGAAAGTTTAAAAAACTCTACTTTGTCAGTCATATTACATTTTGATAGCATTTACTGAGTTCTTATGATGGTCTGTCTAGGTACCTTGCCGAGGGGTTTTATCCACTTTATCTCATTGAATCCTCAGAGCCTGTGATATGGACACTATTTTTTTTTAACCAAAGAGGAAAACAAAGTTCATTTCAGTTCACTGATAGTTAATTGCAAAGCAAATTCAAATTTTGTCTTCAATATCGTGTGACAGTGATTTAAATAATATGCACAATGTAGTTCTTTCCAACTAACCCCTCCCTGTCGGGGCACCTGGGTGGCTCAGTCGGTTAAGCATCTGCCTTTGGCTCAGGTCATGATCTCAGGATCCTGGGATCGAGCCCCACATTGGGCTTCTTGCTTAGTGGAGAGCCTGCTTCTCCCTCTCCCTCTGCCTGCCACTCTGCCTACTTGTGCTCGCTCTCTTCCTCTCTCTCTCCACGTCAAGTAAATTAAAAAACAAAAATCTTAAAAAAAATAAAATTAAAATAAATAAAAAGTAAAACCCCAGATTTTAAAAAATATGCACTCTGCCTGGAAAGGTGCTAATATTCATTTAAAATATGTGTTTAGGGGCACCTGGTGGCTCAGTCGGCTAAGCCTCTGCCTTCAGCTCAGGTCATGATCGATCCCAGTTTCCTGGGACTGAGCCCCGCATCAGGCTCCCTGCTTTATGGGGAGACTGCATCTCCCTCCCCACTGCTTGTGCTTGGCTGTCTTTCTTTCAAATAAATAAATAAAATCTTAATAAACTAAAATCTTAATAAAATAAAATAAATAAAAATGTGTTTATATATAACAACATGCAAATGTTCATATC
Source organism: Procyon lotor (assembly GCA_028646535.1). NCBI lineage: Eukaryota > Metazoa > Chordata > Mammalia > Carnivora > Procyonidae > Procyon > Procyon lotor. Next base: position 10,356,271 of record CM053611.1, read on the forward strand.
ACAGCTTAGCAAAGATCCTAGGGAATCTTTTTTTTTTTTTTTTTTAATATAGACACTATTGTCATGCCAATTGTACAGGTAGGAAAACTGAGCCTTAGAAAGTTTAAGTAAACTTACATAATGTCTTTCAGAGGTTGAGAAGCTCAGCTCAGAGAGGAATGAAAAAATGTCAGATTTTAGAGCCTGCATTCAAAGGAGTTTCTGAACCATATGTCTCTAGGAAAAGGAGAAGCTATGAAATGGCAGTTATCCGTTGCAGGTGATCAGTGTACTGCGTGGTCCCAGACGACTTACGCAGTGGTCTATTTCAGAAATCAAGATACAAAAGCTTAATCACCAAAGGTTAAAAATAAAGGTCACCAACCCTGGTAAGGATCACAAGGGTCTAATTTTGATGACTTAACTAAGTCCAATGTAATAAAAATACCCCCCCAAAAAAGAATAAAATTTAAGTCATTCCTCTTTTCTCTTCTAAATTTATTTGGCAATCACTGGGAAGGAAATAAAAAAAAACAAGGCTTTCTCATCTGGTCCTTGTAAGAGTTTTATTAAGAATCAGAGAGATGTAAAAAGAGCTTTGCATTTTATTGGCAATTGAGAGCTCACTTACCCCCTCGCACTGTAAAGAAATTTATCAAAAGTAGCCCCTTGTGACCTACAGCTCATCTCCTTCGTGTCATCGTGTTCTATGGTCATCTGCAGCGTGAAGTAAAAGGACCTTGAGAGTTGTAATAACGATTCCCTCAACTTTATCCAAAATGTGCCAGTGATTGTTCAGTTATGAAACAGCAATGACTTGGGTATTTTGTGTTATGTCCTTGGTGGTTTCTCCCTGTCCCCGTCCTGCCCTACCCCGGCAGAGCTGGCCGGCAAGTGCTGCATGTGATTAATTGGCCATGCGAATGAGGGCTATAAGGAAGCCACTGTCCCCAAAATATGCACACATAATCCTGCTCAACAATTCCTATCAAAAATCCCATCAGAAAGCAAATCATTTGTCACCAGACTTTTCATTAATTAATTGAAAGCTCCACCTGGGGGAGGAGGGAACTTGGGAGCAAAGGGTAACGTCATGATAGACACCTAACAAGAGAATGAGCAGATCTGTGCAACGGAAACTGAGGAAAACTGAGGACTAAACTTCAGGTGTTTGGGAAACAGCACTGGATGGAGATTTAAAAACCTGAGCGGTATGTAGCTAGACCTCACTCTAGCTGCAGAACCCTGAGTGACCTTGGGCAAGGTGCTTCCTCCATCTGGAACTCAGTTGCTTTCTCGGCGAGCCAAGGCCTGTGAATTCCATGAGGAATTCCGGCACAGATATTTCACGTTTCTCCCATCAGGCTATCTACAAGGGGTGAGGAAAGGGATCTTAATTTTTCTCAAATGGCCAAGTATGTTCAAAAGAGGATTGACCAGTGACAAAATCCTAAACACAAGTTAACTGACTTTTCACAAATCTCTGTCCAAAGGAATATAAAGGAATAAATTATAGTAGATTAACATTTTAAAAGTCATTGCTTCTCCAATCGGTTTAGAATCAAAGTATCAATGAAGGGAGGCTATTTCTGTTTCAGAAAATATAATATGTATATGGCACACTGAACACGGGGCATGGGAAACACGATGGAATCTGGTTTGGTTTTCTCAAAACTCCTTACAATATTGCTTTTTACCACCTCTGAGCCTCCGAACGTGCTGTTCCTTCTGTCCCAGAACATTCTCTCTCAATGGGATGTCTTCTAGGATCCTTCCTTGACCCTCAAGACTGGGTTACATGCCCCTGTGAGAGCAAACACTTGTGTTTACCACTCTTTCTTACCTCCATAACCCTTCTTGCTTCTCCTGTCCCTCCCACGACACAGAGGGAAGGTTCTGTACTATTATATCCCCAATACCCACCCTAGTAGCCGACACGACAGCAGGTAACTAGTAGTTATGGAAAGCTGAATAACATAAATCTCTTAGAATCTCATATACTCTCATTCTATTGTCAAGCAAGAGGATTTTCCATTTATCAAGTCCTATATTTAAATTTCCCCAGAAAATCAATGTGATTGGTGAACATTTAGAAATATGAGATAAGGGCGCCTGGGGTGGCTCAGTTGGTTGGGCGACTGCCTTCAGCTCAGGTCATGATCCTGGAGTCCTGGGATCGAGTTCCGCATTAGGCTCCCAGCTCCATGGGGAGTCTGCTTCTGCCTCAGACCTTCTCCTCTCTCATGCTCTATCTCGCTCTCCCTCTCTCAAATAAATAAAATCTTAAAAAAAAAAAAAAGAAATATGAGATAATCCATGATAATCAGGAAATTGTTTTTTTTTCTAACATTTAAAAAATATATTGAACTTCCCCTTTTACTGTCGCTTATACAACTGCTTATAATACAAAATGATTCAGGAACCTACTTCCAATTTTTAAAATGTTATTAGAAAGGAAAAGATCATGCTATTAAATGTTAACATTCTTTAAATGTCTATAAAACAAAACATTTTTTCCTTTCTCCTTGTCATCCTCAACTTCCTCTACCCAGGATCTGTGAGCGGCACACAAACATAGCTGTCGTGACCATTAAAGGTTAAACTTTGATGATTGGCAAAGTGTTCTTCCTTTTGTGCTTTGTCTTGTTTTGTTTTTTGTTTTGTTTTGTTTTGTTTTAGGAACGCAGGCTTCTGATGATCAGGAAGTACAGCACCTTGTGATCAGGTGTGGTCCCATTTCAGTCTCTATGTGGGTTTGCTGCACCTGCTGATCTCGGCACCAGAGATTTAGGCTGGTTTAGTTTAGGCTTTGGTTTACTGTGGCTAAAGAACTTCCAATCATCCATTAGGCAACAGGACTATGAAAACTCTGCCACCTCTAACACTTAGGGGCTCGCCTCCTAGTCCCCAGGTTCGGTGCAGGTAATAAGGTGGGAATTACAATGGGCACCTATTACATTTTGACTACTATTCTATCGGTTACTTCTGATTATGTATTTAAGACTTTGAAGGAGGTGGAAATGGTGCCTGACGGTCACCATAGCGGTCCAAGAGCCAAGACGAGAGAAAAAGGCATGTCTAATTTGCAGGATTTGTTACAATAGTGGCGTGCCCATCCTCACCGTAAGCCATCAAAACTGAGTTGCTTGGCCAAACAGAATCCATCCCAGCCCCCATGCACTCCTCTCCACTCTTCACTTTACCTGGAATGCTCCCCTCCCCATCCTCAGTCACCCCAAAACCTTGCCCCTTACCCACCTTCTCTGAATCCTCCCTATCCTCAAGGCCCAGGTAAGTTTGATTCTCCCTTCCCAGAGCCTTTCAGCTAGGTGGACTTTATTCCCCTCTAAAGTCCCAGAAGAACTCTCTCTGTTGTTCTGTTGGCTCACTTATTTATTCACTGAATAGACTTTTACAGAAGGCATACTGCCTCAGAAAATTCTTACCGCTTGCTTTGCAGTTCTATGGAGACGCATGTTTTCATCTCCCTTACTAGAGAGAAAGTTCCTCAGGGGCAAGTTTCATGTCTGATTTAGTTCATTATCCCAGACACATTTTTGGTGTGGGCACCGTTGGCTGCGCACCCACCACCAGTTTCCTCATCCCAACAGAATTCCAGTGTTGGTTGGGGTCCCCCTCACCCCGACAGATTTCAAGAAGTGCTTCACACTCTCACATGTTCCTTTCCTACCCTCTCGCCCCTTCTGCCCCTTCCCCTGTGCCCTTTTTCCTTCCTCCTTCCCTCCCCGCTCTGCTCTTCTTCCTCATTCATTCCTTTCTTCCTTCAAGTTGGTCAGTAAACACTGAGCTAGCTATTCCCTGGGTCCCACGGAGAGAAAAAGGCATCCAGAGAAACGGCCTCATTCTTGGTAAATCTTTGGTTCAGATTTTCAGTGACTTTTCCAAAGTCCCCGATTCTAACCAGGCTCAACTTCCTCATAAGAAAACTGAAGTCTTGAGGTTGAATAGCATGTCCAAGTGCAGAAACAAGTGGCAGAGAGGAGCTAAAGTCAGATACGTATGTGTGTGCATGAGCACATATACATGTATATATGTGTATATATTTTTAAAGTTTAAATTCCAAACTATGAAAAACAAAAATAGGCTAACATTTCAAGGCATTTTCTGCCCTCAAAGAGCCCACAGTCTTGTTGAGGGAGGCAGACAGGTTCGCAATTGAAAAACTCTTTGGCACAATGTAGCCCGGGGGCACCAAGGGAGGTGGGGAGAACCCAGATTCGGTGGGCAAGGGAGCAGGCTCTGGATCGGCTTTACAGAAGTCACTCCAGAAGGGAGACCTGAAGGGTGAGTTAGTCAGATGAATAGGGGAAGGAGGAATATTCTGGGCAAGGGGTCTAGGGCCCTTCGGCATCTTTAGGAACTCATGGGAAGAGCTGGGGAGTAGGGCTTCCTGGTAGGGGGCTATGCTGGACAGTGCCCAAAGAGGAGTTTCCAGAAAAAGCATTCAGGTCACAAAGGGCCTTTCCTATCAGACTGGGGAGTTGTTAATTTATCCTACAGCTGATAAAAGACCTTAATTGATTTTAAGTAGAGGAATAATTATATTTTCATTTTAGAAAGATCAGTCTGATAGCATTGGGAAGAACAGACTGAAGGGCACAAGCCCAGAGACAGCAAGATTCCTTATAAAGTGTCTTTTTGTTTTGAAAGTTCAGGCCAGAAAGAGTGGAGGCAATGGTAATATACAAAACAGAACAGGTTTGTGAGTTAAGAGATTGGATTTTTGAAACTTGGTCACATAAATAAGGATTGTTAAATTCTTATTTTTCCTATCAGGTATGTTTTTATTTTTCTACTACTTCTTTGCAATAAATATTTACTGTTTACATGAGTGTGCATTAAGCAATTATCTGATTATCTGGAGTGAAGAGAAAAACTATAAAAATCCGAGAAAGCATATACATGTAAAAGGTTGTATTACAATATTAATATTCAATACACAATAGAGGAGAGGGGAAACATAAAATAAGTGTGTTGACAATTATTCAATACCAAAGGTTCATCTTAGAACTTGCAGTCAATTTAACTTCTAGTTAAGTATCTATTAGTCACATGGCCTTGACCGAAAACATTCACACTCGGTAAGCTTTATGTGATAATGTCCTGTATATGCAACACTGCAGGCTATTTATAACGGCTAGCTTAAAGAGACACCCATGCTGGTGAAGTGGGGGAGATGCCATCCCAATTAATCTCAGATGAAGAGAAGAGAAGACGGAAGAGAAGGTGGGATTCGTATTTTTGCAGAAGGAGGAGAAATAGTGATTTTTTTTTTTAACCAGAAGAATGTAAACACCAGGGGTGTCTGGGTGGCTCAGTGGGTTAAAGCCTCTGCCTTCGGCTCAGGTCATGATCTCAGGGTCCTGGGATTGAGCCCCGCATCGGGCTCTCTGCTCAGCAGGGAGCCTGCTTCCCCCTCTCTCTCTGCCTGCCTCTCTGCCTACCTGTGATCTCTCTCTCTCTCTCTCTCTCTCTCTCTCTCTCTCTGTCAAATAAATAAATAAATAAATTGGGGGAAAAAAAAAAAAAAGAATGTAAACACCAGGGAAATGTGATTTGCTGGCCTACCTCTGTAGGCTCTAGAAGTCCCAAATGGTGTTTGGTAATTCTAGTAATCCTGGACATGAGATTTGACCAAAGGGAAAGACAAGAAGTCATCATGTCTTTCATGTCCAAAAACAAAAAGGAGGCCTATAGCAAGAAAATCATGGTATGAAACATTCTTTCTACAAACAGACACGAATGTAACTGCAGCAGTGTTCACAGTGGTAAAATGCTGGGGTCCAAATCTATCAACTCCAAGAGGGATAAACATTGTTGTAGACTCAGACATGCAAATACCATGCAACAGGCACAAAGAAATGAATGTGAGACTTGTGTATCATTAGAGACACAACACAGCAACAATGGCCAAATCACATATAAAAATAGAATGCTCGGGGGTGGGGAGGGGTGCCTGGGTGGCTCAGTGGGTTAAAGCCTCTGCCTTTGGCTCAGTTCATGATCTTGGGGTCCTGAGATCGAGCCCCACATCAGGCTCTCTGCTCAGTGGGGAGCCTGCTTCCCCCTCTCTCACTGTCTGCTTGTGATCTCTCTCTCTCTGTCAAATAAATAAAATAAAAAAAATAAAATAAAATAAAATAGAATGCTGACCAACAACCCAGGAAAACAACCCCTTATCTCCAATAAACAGCCCAGGAAGCCAGTCTGTTTTAAGTCAGACTTTCAGGAAGTCAGACAGCTATCAGTAGGGACCACCCAGAAGGCTGCACAATAATTTCTGTAACAATCAGCCTGTGATGGCCAGGACATGATCAATAACTTCCCTGATCTTTGTTTTGCTTCCAACTGAGGACTGACCAGAGAAAGCCAAATATTCACCTCTAACCAATCAGAGGGGGCCTCACTTCTACTCGACCCAACTACAGTTTCCCTGTGCAAAGAGGGATGCTCCAATCAGGGCATTCCTGAACTCTCTTTTCCCCGCTATGAAGATGTAATATTCTATTTACCACAAATTCAGTATCGGAAGCAAATTGAGCAAAATGCCATGTTTTGACAAAGCTGAATTGTGAGCTGGTGGTTGTCACATTTTTCTCTGTCCTTTTTCATTTGCTTAAATCTTTAATGATACTAAAAAGCAACTGTAATGGTAACTTTTCCAATCACAAAGTGAAAATATTTCTTATGCAGAAATTGATGCTTCTACCTACCACAAATACATCTTTAGTTAATGTTGGTAGTTGGGGACTTTTTAAAGGCAGAAACCCAGTTTTTCCCGTAATTCAATGTATTTTCCATCCTACAAGGATGGTGAGATATTTACAGCTGTTCTCTCCTTTTTTTTTTTCCTTTCTTGCCTTTATTTTCTTTTAGTTAATGTGTGAGAGTGCGTGCTCATGAGCCTTCATATAACCTCTTATGACCTCGTCACTCTGTTCCTCAACCATATGTGTTGTGTCCCTTATGTACCTTATTTCTTTCTTTTTAAATGACAGATTTCCTTTTCTCAAATTTAAGAATAGTATGTTCACTGGAGAAGTTTTGGAAAATAAAGGATATTGTATAAAAGGGAAAAAAAAAAGTACCACTGTCATTCCACTCAGTGTTCATACTAGTAATTCCAATGTATTTTTTCTCGTAATTTTACTTATATGTCTTAAAATACTAGTAGGTATTTAGAGTTTATTAATATTAATATTTTATTGAGTTGTTAGTCCCAGGTAATATCTATATCCAAGTATGCCCCTTACTGTGTACATAATTGTCTCCTGGAAGAAGAGTCTGACGTAAGAGAATATTACGAATAAATGTGTGAAATAAATGCATGAATAAAGCAGTAAGGAGCTAAGCACAGGAATATCATCATCTCTTCCTCGGTGAAAAGTTTTAAATGCATAAACATTTATTTATGTATATTTATATATCCTGGGAGAACCCAATAGTTCCCCAAAGTTCATGCCTTTAGCATTGACGAAATTCCTTAAAGAATGAAGCTATCAACCACACTATTACCGGGACCCTTTAGAAAAGAATCTAAAGGATCAGACTCATCCTCAAGCTTGCTGTCAGGGACTTCTCTGTCAGCAAACATGGTTTGGGTTCAGGCTCCAAAGGAAACCAGAATATCATTTTCAGTGGTCTCTCTCAAGAATCTGGGCACCGATCCAATGTAATTCCTATACTTAATATTTGATTCTTTTCTGAACATGGCCTGCCCTATAATTTTAAAAGAAATTGTAAGAGATCTTTACCTGACTCAGTGAAAGTCATTTTGATTTGATGTTACTTTCATAACATTATCCGATATGTCTGAGGGATAATTACGTTTTATGGTTATAGAAGCTAACAGGGTTACAACATAAAATGGTTTAAATTAAGACTATATAAAATACAGGGAGAAGCCTCTGATCAGTGGGAAATGTCTGTGGTGGAAAAGCCTTGCATCAATTACATCGGTTACATCAAAGGAAGAAAATGCAGATTTATCCCATTTTCATGCAATACGTATTAGACAGTTAATTTAATCACATGGAAGCTCCGTATAATATGAAATACTAGCATGACCTAAAATGTTAAGTCCATCAAAAAGTAAGCTGAAAATCTTGAATGAACTCTGGCATTTAGTCTGTTGAGTCAAAGTCATCATTAATGTTGGCCATTCGTTTTATGTGAAATGTTGGTCAACCCTCACACAGGACGGCGTAGGTGTGGTCTAAGGGAGGAGGACAGATGAAGGTCTGGGTGCAGCTCTGACCTCTCCCGCAGTGCGTGCTCCATACTGCTCTCACTGCCTCACATCTTAGCAACACCTCCAACTTGGGGTTCCTGAAACTGAACTTGTACGTCTTCCCCCAAGCCCCCTCTGCTTTCCAATCTCCACGAATGGCACCGCCATCCTTACAGTTTCTCAGACAACAACAAAAATGGGCCCTTTCAATCCCCGAGTGCTGTTTTGCTAACAGCCCACCTCTCATTCAGTTGCTCCACCTGTAAACCTAGTAATCCATCAGGAAAGCTCACTGATTCCACCTCATAAATGTCCCCCAAGCCCAGAATCTCCGCATCATCCTGCCTTCACATTCCCTGCCTCTCCCACAGCCTTTCCTCAGTCCCTCCTCATCTGTGAGCTAATCAGCTGTAATAGCCTCTCACTGGCTCAGAAGGTCCTCCCCGTCCACAACTCACCCTGTCCCCAGGGCTGTCTTTGGCAAAATTTCATCTTCTTCAAGATGTCTGTCGACTCCCTGTGGCTCCTTGGCACAATATGGAAGATCTTTATCATTTTACAGCAATGTATCCTGTCACCCTCTGCAAGAAGCCCACCCAAGAGCAGAAATGGGGGGTCATATACCATATGTATGAAGATTAAAACTTATAAATCAAGGTTTAACTCTTAAATATGCTCAAGGTTTCTATCTTAACAAACATAACTGCTTAAAGGACTTGAAGACCTGGGGGGCGGGGGGGGGGGGACTTAGAATGCTTGAACTCCTCCCATGAAAAAAAGTCTCACATGGAAAAGAGTAGCATAGGAATACTCTGGGACCCCAGCCTGCACCCCATCACCTCATCCCCCTTTGCTTCCACTCTTGGGTTTCCTCCATGAACAATCCTGTGGGCAGCCTGGGGACACACCTGGCTGACATCAGAACTCAAGCACACACCCCTGAAAACAGCCACGTAGGCCTAGAGACGTTTACATCCACCGTTCATTCCCAACCCCAGGCGGACTGCCAATGGAGGTCTACACAGACCTTGGGAGTGAGCGTGGGGGCTGTCTGAGCAAGGCATCCTGGGCTATCTGGTACCTGGAGCATAGGGAGCATGAGCTCCAGGTGGGGAGGTAGCCCAAGCCCCACGAACCTCCTGCCAGAGTGACACTCTCACAAGTGCAAGACCTAAATCAAAGAAGGGTGCGTGTCACCTAAATTGTAAGGGCAATGCCGTTCTCCAGCCCACCCACACACCAGCTACATGGAAAGCCTCTTGGTTCCTGGAATATGGCAAGTCTTTTCACCTCGTCCTGTCTGGATAAGCTGTATGTGAAGGCTTTTCCCAAGGAAGTTAGAAATATTTTGTAGTCCTCTTTTTATATATTCTAACACTCCTCTTCCCTAGTAGACTCGGAGGCCTTGTTTGTTCCCTCCACTTTGAATCTCTCAAGTCTAACAAAATGCCTGGTACACAGCACCCTTGGTAATAGTTGAATGAATGAACGAGATTAATGAATGAATCGATCAATTATGTCCCTATCTCAACCCATCCCTGTTGTTTGCCTCCTTAACTTCCATTCTCATATTTGGATTTCTAAATCCGTCTGGGAGTCCAGGAGGGAAAAATAAAACTGCGCTCCCCTGACGGGAGTGAAACAGGCTAATCCTCATGGAGGAAAGGGAAACGAGAAAGTAAATTAGGGCTCTAGTTCCAAAAGTGTGTCTTCTTGGTTGAATGTAAAGAAAGTTAGGAGGCAGCTGCTTGTATACCAGAGATGAGTTTCTGAAGAATTATATCGTCGCAACAGATAATTGTTAATTATCCTAAAGGATGAATTCTAGGATGGGACAGGGTGAAAAGATTGCTTTCATTCTTTGATGAATTCTTGTAGAATTCTTCTCTGCAATATCCCTAATAGTCCACAGAATGTTCATTCTAAATTAAAACTGTGGCAGGGCATAAGATGGTAGTATGTGGCCTTCTACCCGGAGGATTATAACTGCTGCACTTAGAAAAGAGTGATCATAGTACCTTCCTACCTACTTCAGAGGGTTAGTGTAAGGATTAAAACAATCAATACAATGCAAAGGCTTAGAACAACATCCAGTGCTCACAAATGTTAGCTAATCTTTTCCTTCTGTTCTTCCTTTGTTTCTTCTTATCCTCTTCCACCTCCTGATTACTATTATTCACTTTCCATTTCAATGGTATTGACTTCTAAGCACATTTCCAACAACATCCCTAATACCACCACTTGAGTGTTTAACGTTGTTTTAGAATATAAAAAAGATTTTTAAACTAGAAACAACCATGGACATTAGGATGAAAGCATATCACTCATTAAAATCATCATCAGAGATTCTAATGCATGTAATTTATGATTGAGGTTATACCCACCGAAGAGAGTGGATGTTTCTGTTATCACATAAGGTAGACAGCATCCACTGTGTCAATGGCAGAAACATTCTGCGATTCGCTTTGCCAGCCAACTTTGAAATTATACAATTTAGATTAGTTTTAAATTTGGTATATTTTGTTTTTTTCAAATTTTACACATAAAATGAGATTCTGCTAATATTTACTAACATTTAAATCACACTTTTTAAATTCGCCTCGTTTAAAATTCATAAAATTTGACAGATTGTATATTTCTAAAAGCTTTCTTAAATTTTCAACACTTGGGCTACTCTGCCAAGTTTTACACTGTAGAAGTAAAAAAGACAAATTGCAAAGGAATGGAGAGGATGTAAAGGAAAAGAGGAAACAATTGTGACAGGGACAGGCTGGCCATGGACTGCGGCTGTGTCTTCTACAGTTGGACTCCTGTGTCAGTTTCCCTTGCACGTGACTGAATTCTGGCCAAGGAAATGTGAGTCAGAAATTATGCGTGTCTCTTGCAAGCCTGCTCCTTGAACACATGTAATCCTTTCAGTCTTTTCCTCTTTCACGGCAACATAGCCACAAGAAGAGAAAAAGCCGAGTATCCAATCACTACGTGGAGGGACACTATCCACCAATCATGAACACACACTATGTGACTGAGAAATAAACGTTATTTTGTTCTGCCCTTAAGATTTTCAATTTTATCTTTTGTCCAGTGGCCAGAGTTGTCATATATAACATGAACATTACAAAGTACCATCAAGAAGCACCTTTAGTCTGGATGCACAAATTAATGGCCTGAATTAGAGTACTAGGATGTGGAGGATTTGGTAGTAAAACATGTATTTTTCCAACTCTATCTCACTCATACTAGTAGTAAAAGTCTGCCTGCATTTCCTAAATCAAAACCTCTAGCACAAGGTAGTGGTTCAAAAGCACAGTATAGGAAGAGGAAGAACAACCAAGTTCTACAATTCAGGGCAGAAACTCTACAAATTGCGTAATTTGAATGAGAAGAGAGCTTTATTCAACCTGCACCACATGGGAGGCAAAGCTTGGTCTTTGGAAACCATCCCTGAAGTAGATCTAACAGTGGCATAATAAAGACCACTAGCACTTGGGGGGGTGGTATCCTTATAATAATACTTCAGCTCTTACGGCGTGCAGTTCCTTAGAACTTTGGAAAACTCAAGGACTTCTAGCAAGGCGACGAATGGAGAGAAAGGCTGATCACCAAAAGAATGCTGGGTTGATAATATGCTGATTCATGTTGTCATATTAAGGAAGTGCCTCTAACTTCACCAGAAGTACCATGGATGTGCAGCATTAATATTGCCAGTCACAAAAAAGGTGACTTGTGTTCTATAACCAGTATATTCCTGAATCCTATCAGGTTTCCCACTCCACTGAGTTCCATGACATTGGAAAAACAGGTAATTCTTGGGAGACTCGAAAGACATACAATTGGCAGTCTGTGCACAGAAGCTAGTCCTGTCTTCCCATTTGTTTGGGGAAATTGGGAAGAGCCGAGCATCATGGAGATTCTAGAGGATCTAGATTGACGCAGTGATGATTCAGAGGAAAACTACTATCACTTTCTCAAAAAGATCACTGGAAACTGACTTTTTTTTTTTAACATAGTTACAATTTTTTTTCTTGAAATCAGAACTTTTTAGATCTCTTAGAAACTTTTTAGATTGGTGCTTCAATACAATAACTTTCTTTTAGAAAATAACATTTTAGATTGCTACTAAAATATAGTAACTTTCTTCAAAGGGTCTTCTCCATCCTTAGAGGCTAACGTGGCAATGTTTTGCTCCTATTCTTAAAGTGATGTGTCACCCACTCCTGTCTTTCCCTTTTCCATCATCACGTTTGAACTCAGTGAATTTTACCCACTAGTGAGTAGGTGGTGAAATTAAGCTTAGATGGGAAGGATCTTTGAAATTGAAACAATCATAAGCAATGTGAAACTTAACTCAATTTAACTCAACTGCAACCTGAATGAGGAAGACAGAAAAGTATCAAGACTTCTAGCACGTAACTACTTGAGAAACGGAATAAGCAAAACTCAGTACAGCCCCTGGCACAGAAGACATGAAAACCACCAAGCAGGAGTGGGTTGGGAGCATAACAAGGAAGATGGCGGGGTACCTACCATACGTCATTAACAATAGTGGGAACCACACAGCAGGTTCCCCATGCAGGATGTTAGAAGGGTTCTTCCTGGTCTCCAAAGGGTTTTTAATCTCAGAATCAAAATTATCTTCACTTACTTGCCATTGTACATGGGGAGGAAGAGAAGCATTGATTGATTACCAGTTAATTAAGTCTGATTACCCATTTTGGTTTCTGAAAATATAAATCCCTATAATTAATTTTGAGTTTAAAGGGAGCCGAGCTCCCATGGCATGCACTGATTGCATATGTCAGAGCCAAATGTGCTCTGCTGTTCTGAATAGAGCTTCTTAGACTCCAAAGTCATTAAAGCAAAACCTGGGAGAGAGCTGGGATGAAAGAATGATGTAGTAGCAATCAATCCCACTCCTTTGATAAAACGACTTGCTGGCTCACCTCCTTCTCCATTACCCTCAGTCCTGACCAGACTTGAAATTCTGTGGGAACGGGGGGTTATGCACTATCCAGCTGAGGACACCCAGCCCCTAGCAGTGGGAACCGCGCAGTGCAGGGATCAATGCTCACTGACCTCTCTGGGCTGGTTCTGGGAGATGGCTGTAGTTCTGTGTGCCTCTAGAAATTTCAGGCAAACCTGCATCACTTTCAGCTCCAGACAAGTTCAGCCCAAGACTGCCCATGGGCGAGTCAATGATCCTTGAATTACCCCATTTCTGGGCTGCAGTAAATAGTAAAGAGACACGTTCAGGTATTTTTTGCAACCCCTCATCTCTTATGATACTGAGCATAGCGAAGCTCAACTGCTCTGTTAAGTCAGGACGAATTTTCCCTATATTCTTAAAATGGCAGCTAATGCTTTGCTTATAGAGAGTGTGCAAATATGCCTTTGTTCCTGCATAATTAAAAATCATAGTATCTTTCGGTAGACAGAATTAGTCCAAGAAACTTTACTGATGGAATCAACAAATATTTATGGAGCATATAATATGCGCCTGAAACCATCCTAAGAGCCAGAAACACAACTATGTGCAGCACTGGGTCTGATCCTTGCCCTCGTGTGGCTTTTGGTCTAATAAGAGAGGCCAGCATTAAACAAAGAAGCATGGAGAAAACTCTGTGATTGCCAACAGTGGCAAAGTGCTCTGAAATTCAGGAACAGATGTAAGGTGTTGATGAAAGAATAAAATAGAGGTACTTAATTTAGACTGAGCTTTCTGGGGAATGTTCTCAGAGGAAGTGACATGTAAGATGAGCAGGACTTGGCAGGTAAAGAATCAGAAGTATGAGGGGGAGAAAAACCACGAGAGACTCTTACCCACAGGAAACAAACTGAGGGTTGCGGGGGGGGGGGGGGGGGGGGGGGGGGGGGGGGGGGGGGGGGGTTGGGGGGATGGGGTAATTGGATGATGGGTGTTAAGGAGGCACGTGATGTGATGAGCACTGGGTGTTATACGCAACTGATAAATTATCGAACCCTACATTTGAAACCAATGATGTACTAAATGTTGGCTGAATGAATTTAAATTAAAGAAAAAAGAAGAAGTAGTAGTCTGAGCATAGAGGTCAAGTCCCTGAGGCAGGAAGGAGGCTGGTGAAGGAGGCTCCAGCTCCCATCCACCTTTCCCAGCACTGAGGAACTTGGCTCCTTCTCTTATCCCCACAGCTCCGCATTTCCAGCCTCTTCCTCTCTTCTCTCCTTCGGTGTGCACGGAATCTGTCCTCTCCTTCCAACTATCCATCCACACTCTACCAGTTACCTGTGGCCCCTACTTGAGAACTTCAACGGGCACTTTTGATCCATTGACAGTACTTTGCCCTACTGATTGCCCCCTTCTTCTTGACACTTATTGACAGTTTCTCGTCTCTTGGAATCAGTGACAAGGTCTCTTCCTGCTTTTAATTACCTACCGAGACACCATTTCTTTTGTCTGTCCCTTAAATACTGGTGCTCCCATGTTTCATCCTCAACACACTTCCCTTCTCGTTCACGGAACATTCTTCTCCGGCGACCTCTCCTATTCCCACACTTGGGTACAACCACCATTCGGATGACTTCCTAAGCATCTCTCCCTCCAGGGCAAAAATCCCTGCCGTGTGTCCTCTTGGCTGTGTCAGAGCCTCCGGAGCCACTGTGTCCAGTGCTGGGGGTAGCTGGGTGAAATGGAACGTGCTTCTGTCACCGTCCTTATGCTTGTAGTTCTGACCACAGAAGACATAATGTTCCCGCGGCACTCTTCCACCCCCTCACTACCTCTTCCCTGACGGAAAAGTTACAAATCTCATTGGTCAGCTCTTGAAATACTAACTGAGACTCATTTTCAGAAAGGGGGGGGTTTCTGTTCTTTGGAGACTTCACTCACATCAGGATCACTTTCTACTTCAGAGGTGACTGTTCTCCTAAATCTTGTTCTCCCAAGCTTAGTGCTCCCTGCGGACAACCAGCCAGCCCGCCCGCTTCTTCTGGTCTCCTGAAATAGAAGACCCAGCATCGGCCCCCCCAGATCCAGCTATCCCTGTTCGAAGAGGAAGGAGAAAGCTCTTCTGACAGTCCCAGACTTGGGGCCTCGTGTCTGGGCTTACTTTGGGGTGTAAGTCGCTTACCTGACTATTACTAAAGCAGTGCTTTATGTCTCGTTCGCATTTTTTCCTTATGTGTACACTTCTATGTTAGGGAACCACAGAAGGGAGAAGGGCATTAAAATCCCATTCCCACCCCGATTCACTGGCAGCCCTTTCTTTTCTCAGTAAACCGCGCCTCCCCTGTGCCCAAGCCAAGTGGTCCTCGTGTCCTTCTCCCCACTCACAGTTCCAATTCTTTCCTGGTAGGATGTAAGTATGTACTTCTCATTTCTGTTTCCTTAGTTCTGTTTCCTTTAGCACCTCTCAGGAATATACAAACCTGATCACATCGCTCTCTTGCTTGGAACCCTTATGTCTCCCCAAAACGTTCAGAGCAAAGCCCAGCCTCTTCATGTGACATGCCTATCATGTCCCATCTTCTCTTACCCTCAACTCTAAGTTTCAGGGGGTTATTAGGCACATGTTCAGCTTCTTCCCACTCACTCACCACCCTCTTCGTCCACCTCTTTTGAGAAACCACTTCTTACCATCCTTGCTCACCCATATCCTAACTATTCGCAGCTTCTGTGTTCCCACAGCACCCTGAACATTCCCGTGTCTCCCGGCTAATCCATCAGGGGCTAAGGAGGTAGGATTCCATATGCCTACCTCTGAATCTCTTCTACTTAGTGCAGGACTGGCTGTGGATGAATGTTTGCTAAAAGAATGACTGACAGAAACGAGACTTAAGAATGGCACGTTTCTGGAGAGGACACATGAGCACAGAGCCATGACCATGCCTCTGCCGTCAATGGCTTCTGTGAACCTAAATATTTGCTGGATCAACTTCCGGTTAACACTGGGGCTGAAAAATAAATTACTGTTCTTTGCCGTTAGACAGTGCCCAGAGGAAATCACATCAAGATAAACTTGATTGAACTATGGTAATTGCTTGAATGTCAAGATCACTGCCATAAATAAAAGCTGTTCTTTAAATATTACAAAAGCAAAATCAGTATTTGCCATATTCACCCTACCACACCACTAGGGACAATTGCAGGGCTTGCAGAAACCACCCTCGATTTAGAAGTTGTAAATATCTCTCGGAGAAGGACCCAGTTTCCTTTTACAATATGTGGTTTTCAACTTGTCATCTGACTCAAATCTCCTACAGAGTAGAATAATACTGAAATCATTGCTAATTAAAGAAATTTAACTGCTGTCTACTTCTTATTAGCCACATTTTCTTCTGCAAGTCACCTTCAATTTCCCCCTCACTGTAAATATTCAAAAAAAATTAAATTACTGAGCAACCCTGATAAGACATGGAAATCTGAAAGTGGCAAATGTTAGGTAGGATAGCAAGTGAATGCTTTTTATTCCGATGTTTAATGCATATTTCTGGGGTTGCAAAAAAGTGATAAAGAGAAGGAAAAGAGAAAAGAAGGAAAAGAGTTTTCTATCCAGCTGTCCTACAGTATTTATCATAACTAACACTGCAACATATTAATAAGGAAGTTCAAAGTACATGGCTTGCCTAGTTAAATTTTTAAAAATCACATTAAAGTTTTAGTGACTGAATTTGGGACTAGATCAGCTTTGAACGTGAATGAGCTTTTCTTTCTTTACCAACTGGTAAACTGCCTCAACATAAATGTAAGTAGAGCCTTGGTCCAACTATTAACCTTTGACTCATTTTTTTCATCCTTCCATGTTGCTACCTTTTTTTGGTTCTTATTGCTATTCCTCTCCATATTGTTGGCCAAAAAAAAAAGAGTTTTTAAAAAAAAATCTTTGGACAACAGTGTAGACCTTCAACGGTGGCTGCTAGAATTCAACTTCCAACCACTGTCCATTCCAATCCTCTTTTGATCCTTCCTGAATGTTTCAACCTCAGTGTATGCTGAGGCAACCTTAGGATGTCACAAATTCTTTATTAGCTTCACTTTCACTACTCAGATGGTATGGGAACATTGGAGATGCATTTAAATCAACCAGCACTAAGGTGAAAAGAACTGCTTCCATCTGCCCCATGCATGATTGCAGCCAACATTACGGCCAGTGCCCCTTTTCCTCATATCCTCTGTGCCTCCAATGAAAGGGAGCCTCACCCATAGAAGAGCAAAAATATGGTGGAATCCACCTTCAGCTTCTCACCCTCTTGTCTGGACTCATCTATGTCTATTAACCTGTGAGTGACATCTCCTGAAAACGTATGTGATGGCCTAGATGGGGAGTTAAAACTTCCCTAAATCAGCAAAGAGAAAAAAAAGCCCAGAATAAAAGAAAACTGGCTAGTTCCCTAATAAGGTGTTCATGAGTCAATGGGATAAGAGAGCTAAATGGGAACATGGTATCAAATGAGAGGAAAGAATTTCCTCCTTCTACTCAAAAAGCACGGGTAAGTAAAGCACTCTTCATACATGCGTTGCAGGTGTGGACAGAGATTTTTGAGGCACACGTACAACTTCCTGAGGGAAACGCCACAGACAGAAAACTGGTAGCTCACACAAGTTGAGCACCTTGCTCCAATCTGATATCCAGAAAACAGAAGAGTTGTGCATCAGCCTGTCAGACAAAATTATCCTCTCTCTCATCATCATTATCAAATCATTGTTAGTATTACTTTTGTTTCTGTTGTTTCCCTCTACTCAATAAAGCTGTCTGCTCTGAAATCAGGCCTTCAGAGACATTGTAACATTCAATACTAAGCATTAATATACTTTAACATAATAAAAGCCATATGTGAAAAACCTACAGCAAACACCATACTAATGGTGAAAGTCAGAAAGCTTTTCTCTAAGATCAGAAACAATTCAAGGATGCTCACTGTTGCCACTTCTTTTCAGCATAGCACTGCTTTGTTGTTATTTAACTGTATGAGTTCTTTATATATTCTGGATATTAATTCCTTATCACAAATATAATTTGCAGATATTTTTTCCCCTTCTGTAGGTTGTCTTTTCAACTTGCTGATGGTTTCTTTTGCTGTGCAGAAAGAACCTTTTTAGTTTGATGTAGTCCCACTTGTTTATATTTTATTTTGTTGCCTGTGCTTTAGGTGTGATTTCCAAAAAATTATGACCAAGAGCCATGTCCAGGAGTGTTTTTTTCTTTCTTAAAGATTATTTATTTATTTATTTATTTATTTATTTATTTATTTATTTATTTGACAGAGAGAGATCACAAGTAGGTAGAGAGAGGGGGGAAGCAGGCTCCCCACTGAGTGGAGAGCCCGATGCAGGGCTTGATCCCAGGACCCCGAGATCATGACCTGAGCTGAAGGCAGAGGCTTTAACCCACTGAGCCACCCAGGTGCCCCTCAAGGTGTGTTTTTCCTATATTTTCTTCTAGAAGTTTCATGGTTTCAGGTCTTATGTTTAAGTCTCTAATCTATTTTGAGTTAATTTTTGTAAATGGGAAAAGGACCTAAATAGACATTTTTCCAAAGAAAATATAGGATTGGCTATAGGTATATGAAGATGTCCAACACCACTATTCATTAGGGAAATGCAAATTAAAATCATAATAAGATACCACCTCATGCTTATTAGAATGGCCATCATCAAAAAGATAACAAATAATAAATGCTGGCCTGCATGTGAAGGAAAGGTAACCCTTGTGCACTGTTGGTGGGATTATAAATTAATAGACCCATAATGGAAAACAGTATGGAGATCCCTCAAAAAATTAAAATAGAACTGTCATATGATTCAGCAATTCCACTTCTGGGAATATACCCAAAGGAAATAAAAGCACTAGCTCAAAAAGGATATCTGCATCTCTGTGTTTACCGTAGCTTTATATACAATAGCTGAGACATGAAAACAATCCAAGTGTCCATCACCAGATGAATGGATAAAGAAGTTGTGGTACACATGTATAAGAGACTATTGTTCAGCCATTAAAAAATGAGGAAATCAGGCACCAAACTCATAGAAAAAGAGATAGGATTTGCAGATTTGTAGTTACCAGAGGCAGGGTGTGGGAGGAGAGAGAATTGGAGGAAGGTGGTCAAAAGGTACAAACTTCCAGTTGTAAGGTAAATAAATATTAGGGATATAATGGTGTCGATAGCCAACACTGCTCTAAGGTATACAGGGAAGTTATTATGAGAATAGATTCTTAGAGTTCTCAACACAAGAAGTTTTTTTTTCTTTTCTTTTCACTGTATCTATATGAGATGATGGACGTTAACTAAACCTATTAGGATGATCATTCCACAATATTTGTGACTCAAACCATCATGCTCTATACCTTAAACTTCATAGTGATGTAGATCAATTATTTCTCAATAAAATGGAGGGAAGGATTTAAATAAACAGTACTGGAATTCCTAGGCAGAGAAATTAGGCTAGAAAAGGAAATAAAAGGTATCCAAATTAGAAAGGAAACAGTAAAAATATCTGTGTTCACATGTTAATATCTTATACGTAGAAAACTCTAAGGATTCCATACAAAAAAGTTAGAATTAATAAAAAAAAATTCAGCAAAGTAACAGGATAAAAAGTCAACACACAAAAATCAATTACATTTCTAAACACTAACAATGAACAATCTAAAAGGATGATTAAAAAATTATTTCCATCTATAGTAGCATCAAAAAAATTTCCCAGGGGCGCCTGGGTGGCTCAGTTGTTAAGCGTTTGCCTTCAGCTCAGGTCATGATCCCAGGGTCCTGGGATCAAGCCCCGCATCGAGCTCCCCGCTCGGCGGGAAGCCTGCTTCTCCCGCTACCATTCCCTCTGCTTGTGTTCCCTCTCTCGCTTTGTTTCTCACTGTCAAATAAATAAAATCTTTAAAAAAAAAAATTCCCATCTAATAACTGAACAAAAGAGCTGAAAGACTTGTTCAATGAAAGCTATAAAAATTTTTTTGAAAGAAATGAAACAAGACATAAACAAATGAAGAGACATTCCATTTATTTATGGGTTGGAATACTTAATTTAACAGTGTTGTTAATACTAGTCAAAGCAATCTGCAGATTCAGTGCAATCCATATCAAAATCCTGAAGATCGGGGTGCCTGGGTGGCTCAGTGGGTTAAAGCCTCTGCCTTCAGCTCAGGTCATGATCTCAGGGTCCTGGGATCCAGCCTCACATTGGGCTCTCTGCTCATCAGGGAGCCTGCTTCCTCCTCTCTCTGCCTGCCTCTCTGCCTACTTGTTAGCTCTCTCTCTCTCTCTTTCTCTCTCTCAAATAAATAAATAAATAAAATCTTTTTAAAAAATCCTTTTTTTTTTACAATAGAAAAATCCATCCTAAGCTTCCCATGGAACCATAAGGGACCCTGAATAGCCAAAACAATTGTGAAAGAAGAACAAAATTGGAGTTCTCACACTTCCTGATTACAACTTACTACAAAACTACAGTAATCCAAACAGTATGGTACTGACGTAAAGAGAGACATATATATCAAGGATATAGAAGACAGTCCAAAAATAAATCCACACATATATGGTCCAATGATTTTTGACAAAGGATGTCAAGACCACAAGAAATCTTTTCAATAAATGGTGCTCAGAAAACTGGATTTCCATATGCAAACAAATGAGGTTGGACCTTTACCTGACACTGTATACAAAATTCAACCAAAAATAGATCCATGACCCAAATATGAGACCCCGAAACATAGAAAAAACCTCTTAGAAGACAATAGAGAACAAAGGTTCACAATATTAGATTTCTTGGATATGATACCAAAGGCACAGACAACAAAGAAAAAGTAAACAAATTGGACTTTGTGGAAATTTTAAAATGTGCATCAGAAGACACTATCAACAGAATAAAAAGGCAACACATCGAAAGGGAGAAAGTATTTTCAAATCATATATATAAGAGAGAACCACTAAACTCAACAACAAAAAAGTAAACAGCCTGATTCAAAAATGGCCAAAGAATTTGAATAGACATTTCTCTAAAGAAGAAAAATAAGTGGACAATAACCACATGGAAAGATGCTCAAAATCACTAATCACTAGGGAAATGACTAGCACACTTAGGGGGAAAAAAAAAAACAGAAAGCAAGTTTTGGTGAAGATGTGGAGAAAGGAATCCTTATGCATTGTTATTAAGAATGTAAAATGGTATGACCATTATAGAAAACAGTATGGTGGCTCTTCAGAACATTTAAAATAGAATGACCATATGATCTAGTAATTCCTATTCCAGATACATAACCAAAAGAATTGAAAGCAGGGTCTGGAAGAGACAACATGTCTGTATGTTCAAGCTGCATTATTCACAATAGCTAAAATAGCTAAAATGTAGAGACAAGTCAAGTGTTCAATGAACAGATAAACAAAATGTGGTATATAAGTACAATGGCATACTATTCAACCTTAATAAAAGAGGGAAATCCTCCTGTGTACTACAACAAGGATGAAACTTAAGGACATTATGCTAAGTGAACTAAACCAGTCAAGAAGAGACAAATATCATACGATTTCACTGATAAGAGAGACTAGGAGCAGTCACAATCACAGAGACAGAAAGTAGAATGGTGGTTGCCAGGGACTGGGGGAAGGAGGAAATGGGGAGTTATTGTTTAGTAAGTACAGAGTTTTGGTTTTACAAGATAAAAACCATTCTGGAGATGAATGGGGGAAATGGTTTGGACAATAATATGAGCGTATGAATGCCACTGAACTGTACACTTAAAAATGGTTAAGATAAGTTCTACACTATGCGTATTTTCCAATAAAAACTGGAAAATGTAAAAAAAATTTCAACATTCATAATCTGAAAATTGATAGCAATCTTTTAAAAAACAAACACTACAAATACCATATATTTGACCATCAAACTTATCTTTAGCATTCCCAATATTATTTTTCAAACTACTAACCCACATCAATTCCTATTTATCAATAGATTTCTACTTTTTTGTTCTTTTCTAAAATTTTTAATCAAAGCATACATAGTTGACACATAATATTATATTAGTTTCAGGAGTACAACATAGTGATTCGACAATTATATACATTACAAAATGCTCACCATGACAAGTGCAGTTATGATCTGTGTTACCACACAAAGTTATCACAGTATTATTGACTATATTCCCGATGCTGTACTTTTCATCCCCATGACTTATTTATTTTATAACTGGAAGTTTGTACTTTTTCATGCCCATCACTTGTTTCGTCTGCTTCCCGCCCCTCTCCCCTCTGGAAACCACCAGTTTGTTCTCTACAGTTATGAGTTGATATCTTTGTTTGTTCATTCATTTGTTTGCTGTTTCGATTTTACATACAAGTGAAACCTCTAGTACTTGTCTTTCTGTCTGAACTTATTTCATCCGGCATCATACACTCCAGGTCTATTCATGTTGTTGTGAATGGGATGATCTCATTCTTTTTTGCAGCTGAGTAATATTCCACTAATATTCCCTGTGTATATATGTCACATCTTGTTTGACCCTTCATCATTCCATTGTAAATAATGCTGCAATAAAACTAAAATAGGAGTACCGTACAATCTAGTAATTCCACGTCTGGGTATTTAGCCAAAGAAAATGAAAACACTAATTCAAAAGGTTTCCTTTTTTTTTTAACCTTATACTTCTTCAAAGTAGCCCTCAAAATCACATAACCACAGGTAATACAAATCCACCTGAACCAACAGAAAGTAAAGGGAAATATCAATGTGATTGTGCATTGCTTCATAACTGTAAACGACAGGAGGTGTAGATGGTTACTTGAGGCAAACTGAAATCCTTTCTGTACTCATCAGCTCCCAATCAGTCCATCAGGCTCTCAGTGACACACAGCACAGCCAAACTTCTTGTGTTGACTATTGACTTTTGTATTTTTTCCCTGCTGGTATTGGTACTTTCTATAAAACATTAAATCTTTTCCCTCTAGGCTCATTATTTTGTTCCTCCTCTCTCTTCATTCCTCATTTGTTGTTGCTTCGCATTCATGTAGTTGTATTTCACTCCTCACTCGAGGCCACTGGGGAAAAAAGATAATCTCCATTCATTTCTACATTGCACATTCTGAATGCTCTCACCAACAGGATCACAGAGGTATTGAACTTCAGCGCTATGAGGGACTATTAGATTCACTGAAGATGACAGAGATCAAGAGACTCTGATAAAATTATATGGCCAGTCGGATAATAAAACCAAATTACTCAACTATATTGGGACTACACCAGGAGTCTTCGTCCACTGGATCATGGCAAAAGATCCATGGTTAGGAACTACATATATACTCTTAAAAATTTCTCTCTCTATCCATAGATTTGGGTTCTGAAAGATCTCTTTAGGATTTTAATTTCTCTTGGCCAATTCCAAGGATCCAAGCTACTTTCTTTTCCCAACTTTTTGTTCCATTTGCTCTGCAGCTCGGGAAAGAATGTGGGCCACAGCCTGAGGCAGCTGGGCCTTGAAAAGTCTGGGTGGGGGGTGGTACAGCTGCAGACCTCTGGATTGGAAGCATCAACTCTAGCGGCTACACAGCCTGTGATTTGCCTGAGTATTTGTATAATGAGGATGAAATTCAGTTTGTATTTAATTATTGTTTTGATAATTTCGTGGTTCTAAATCATTTGCCAATGGTATTTTAAAATTCCTTTTCCTTTGATTCTAGCCCTCTTGATGCAGCAATTAAATACCACCTATTATGGCTCACAAATGGAAAGAATCAACCATCGTCATAAAAAAAAATTGTGGGAAATGGCACAACGGACCCAACAACTCCTTCCCTCAGAGGATTCCCAGAGATTAAGGAAACATGAGAAAGCCACAGAAAAGGAGCATTTGGAAGCCCAGTGTCAGAATTCGAGGGTCCCAAAGAGAAGATGGAGAGCAGAATCACAAGGGGAGGGATGCTATATCCTTGGGACATGGGGACATTAAGGATGAAAGGGATAGAGAGGGGAAGGAGATGATATGGAGGTGGCGGCCTTGACATCTACCACCTTCCCCCTCAGGCTTCAACTGTGCCCCATTAAAGGATCAGAATATCCAACAAGATTCATCAAAGATCATAACAGGAAAGAAGGGAGAGTCTCTGTTAGGCTATCTGGGAAAATACTGGGAAGGTCCCTGGGCAGAATATAGAAACTGCATCTTAGAGAAGCTTCAGTCTGAAGAAACTCCTTCCATGGGTCACATGGTGCCAGGAGCACTCTGCCCTGAGCGATCATGTTTCCTTTAAAACAGAGATTAATCAGTAATAGGATTCTTCTGTCTTTGTGGTTCTTCTGGGAAACTAACTTCCCCTTCCTTTTCTTTTTCTCACTTGATATGATTGTCTCCAGTACACACACACACACACACACACACACACACACACACACACACACTTTGGCTACCTTGTGTCACTGATTCATTTGTTCAACAAACATCAAGTGCCTCTTATGTTCCAGGCACTGTACCATACCCTGAAGTTTCTGAAATGAATCCCACTCCTCCCCAGGCACTCCCAGCTCAGCAAAGGAGACACCCAGGAAGACTGGTCATTAAATAGTATAGGGGGCATCTGGGAGGCATTAACTCTGATGGGTCAGGAAGGAGGGAGAAGTGAGCAAATAACTGGGGGGAGAATTTATAGATGAAGACACTTAAGCTGGGTCTTGCAGGTGAGTAGCAGTTTGCCAGGAAAACAAGGAGGGAATAGAATAATTAAGCTGCAAAGGTAGAGTTGAAAGTCTGAAAGTTTTATGATCTATGATTTCCTTTATGTTCTGAAACATGGATGTCTTAAAACTCAGGTTGGTATATCGAAAGATTTTTATTATTTTTCATTGATCAACTGTTGAGATTAGTTTAGAGTTTGGACACATGGTGCTTTCAGTCATTAAAAAAGATTAATTTGCTTACTATGGATTAGACCACCATTTTATTCACCAACATTCTTCTAGAACCTGGAAGTTCTAGGTCCTATTCTATGGATAATTCTTGCTTCGATCATGAGATTCCTGTTCTCAAATGTTTTGAGAGTATTATTATAGAGAGTTGGGTCAACTCAGCTACATGCAAACTGCAAAGGTCCAAATTTAATTCCCAGCTTGCATCCTAAATTTTCTAAAACTATGATGTTACTTCAACCAAGAAACAGATGGGTAGCTATTTGACTTTTGGTTATGTTCACAAGCAAATATACAGATGAAGTAGGCATAATAGAACATGTTGCAATCCACAGCTCTCAAATTATTTCCATTAATTGTGAGTTTAGTGGTCATACTTCTTTGGGTACAATGATCTCCTATTCCTTGTACTGAGGATTTTATCTTTTCCTTCTATAAGCCTTTTAAATGATGAATATGGGCACTCTGATTATAACCACTGACACTGGTCTTAGCCAGTTTTTCCTTACTGTTCCTCTATTATCTACTTCATTGGCACCACTGTTTATCAAATCTGTAATCTATTTCAAATAGGCAAAAATGCTTTCTATATTAAGATTTGAGCTTCCTTAAAAAATAAGAAGCATTAAACTGGTGAATAGGTTTGCGGAGCATTTATCGCTAACGTCAAAGGTCTATGATCCCAAAACCATCAATATGCAAACCTGGGTTAGGTACTCAACCTCTTTGTGACTCACGTCCTTCTATGGAAAGTGGAGATGACAGTACTTTATAGGGCTCTTATATGGTTTAATGCAGTAATGTATGTAGCATACATAGGTTAGCACAGGGCTGACCCACTGAAGGCACTCAGCAAATAACCTACTTACTTTGGTTCATGATTAGTTTTTTTTTAATAGCCAACAACCTAAAGGCACTGAATGAAATCTAATGGTTAGGATTTAATAAAAATGTCTCTCCTTCATGCTTACATTCATTAGTAACATGTCATAACTAATGCTTTTGATGTAAGAGGAAGAAAAATCATTTCAAAATACACGTAATCAAACATAAAATACCTTAGGGAAACAGAGAAAGTGCAATATTGCATGAATAGTGGAAAATTATATCTATAACATGCTTCTTAATTCTGAGTCAATGAAAATAAAGGTGAATGTCATATGTGGTTATTTTAATTAGGGCTTATATCAAGGTGGTTAAAAATAGTCAAATTTTGACAAACAATTCTTCAGCATTCAATTAACATTTGGATCAAAGTATAATTTCCCCCCGTGCAATTCAAAGCAATAAATTAAACCTACCTTTGAAGCAAACATCTATTTTGTTCAATGATTTCCACTCTTAATAATAATAAAAAAAAGGCTTGCTTAAGCCCACAGCTAAAGAGCAAATAAAATGTAAATGTCTTAGGACCCAAAACAAAAAACAAAAAAAAAGTCAAAGTTAATACTATTTCAATTCATTAAATCGCTCCTGACACAATACAACACTTCCAACTGCTAATTAATGACATTCTGAGATTTCAGGAATTGATGAAAATGTTCAGAGTCAAATTCAATCTGTTTCTTTATGAAAACTATCTTGTACCCAACATACACCATAGGATAATTGAACATGGATAGCCAGCATTCAGCTGGCTCCAGCAGGGGCTCACAACCACCCACAAACTGCCTCTGACTTCCCTCTAACCTGGGGGATGTGAACACAGAATCCGCTGTCAAAACCAAAACAAGTAATAACGCAGCAGACCCACTTTTTGCCTATGAAGACAATTTTCCAGAAAATTTATTTAAAAAGGAGACACAATAAAATCTGGTGATGTTCCCTCCTCTCAACACTTTTCAAAGCCTGTAACCTGAGCTTCCATTGCCCATAATTAGTCACAAATACTTTCAAGACACATAATCTGGCAGGAAGCCCCTGAAGATGTCTCCGAATATAGTAAAAGGAAGCCAGAAGGTTAAAACTCCTTCTTCACATTTTTCTTCAACCAGATTTGCTAAACCAAGGAAATTATTTGATTTGCAAGACCATTAGCCACACTGACAAATTAATTTCATCAATCACAGTAAAATGGGATGAAATTGAGTATTTTTTTTTTTCATACTGAAAGTAAATTCAAGGGCACTAGGGAAGAGATGGAGAAATGGTATCCTATTATCCCAAAGACATTTTAGCTCCTGTAAGGACCTCATGACTCATAATGTGGGGAAGTGGAAACTAGAAGACACGGTTTCCGCTTACATTTCAAAATGCTTCAGCACACAGAAGTCTCATTGGTTTAAATTATTAAAATCTGTGAATGAATCAACCTCCCCAACAATATATCCGTTCCTGGGAATGGGACGCCGCACACATCATTGCAGGAAGCACTCTAATGGCCAGCCCGTTATGGGTAAGAAAGACAAGGTGCATGCTTGCTGATGAAGCACTAAACCTCAAGTGTTTCCCAGCTCAGAAAGTACTTGAACGTATTAATGTTCATATAAAATGAAACCAGGTTCATTCTGCCAGGATGCTTCTACTGAAACCCTCCTGCATTTATGCCATTAGTCGTCATAGCTTCTCATGTGTGCTCTTAAATTAGTCACTCATTTATTCAACAAGTATACTCTGGGTTAGATTTTGAAGGACTCTTGCAAGTGATGCCAAAAAGTTCAGACTTTTACTAAGGGCAATGCAGAGGAACATTTTCGTGAACTGTGAATGTCCACTTCTAGAAATTTCCACCCACGAGTACAAAAATGTCAGTTGCGGCATAATTCCAAGAGATGATGGTGGGGCACTGACATTCCTCCAGACTTGGTGTAGCAGCAAGTCAGGAGCCAGAGAGCAAAGACTCGGTGACATGGGGGACTAAAGTGAGGCCAGCTATTGACAGTGACCGGGAAACAAAGGGGTCTCAGCCCCTACTCCTGGCTCTCAGAACATACACTGTGAGCAAATGAGCAAATTCTATATTCATTCATTCATTCATTCATTCACTTAAGAAGTATTTCTTGAATAGCTACTACTTTGGGGGCTGTGCTAGATGCTAGGAAGATTCTTGATAAACAAATCACATGTGCTTCCTGCTCTCCCAGAACCTACAGTAGAGAGGCTGCTGGAAATGTGCAAGCCTTGAGATGGAGGAAAATGTCCATTAAGACCCAAAAGTAGGGGTGCCTGGGTGGCTCGGTCAGTTGAGTGGCTGCCTTTGGCTCAGGTCATGATTTCCAGAGGAGCCCTGCATAGGCTCCCTGCTCAGTGGGGAGTGAGTTTCTCCCTCTGCCTGCTGCTTCCCCTGATTGTGCTCGCTCTCTTTCTCGTTCAAATAAAAAAATAAATCTTAAAAAAAAAGAAAAGAAAAGATCCAAAGGTAATTGCTTCCATTGCAGAGGAGGGCAAAAGAAGGGACTTTTGTTCACTAGGAAACTGGTTCTCCATAAGGCTCAGTGCACAGGTTTTGGAGGAAGGCAGTGCTGGAGGCTGCGTCAGAAGGAGGAAGTACAGAGCAGGCTGGACGGCACAGAAGAGACAATGTTCCTTGTAGGGACTTCCATTTCGTAGAGCAACTAAGAACGTCAGGGGTGTGCAGCCTGGAGGAACTGGCTAATAGGCTGTGTGGTTTCCAGTGGAATTCATCCCAAATGGGCAGGTCCTGAGTAATAGGGCTTCTTGGAGAATTAAAATGTGCAACACAATGGTAGCTTCCGGCACTTGGTTCTCATAACAAAACCAGCCTAGACTTGGTTGGACTGGGGGCCCTGGGAATCTGAGCACAGCACAGCAGGAGGCACGAGGACTTTCCCCCAATGTCCACTACCGAAACAGCCCTGGTGCTCAGGAGGAAGCTGGACCTTTTGCAGAGGAGCCAGACGGTTCTCGATCGTGGTTCTGAAGGAACCCACTTCTGAGCTTGGTATCTTTCGAAACTTTGTATCTCCTTGATGCTCATCTTCTTTGTTTTCCTCACCATATGTGACTCTCCCTTTGGGGTCCAGTTTTGATTCTTTCTTAACGAGGAATGTGCGCCCATAATTATCTCCACTACCACGCTCCCGATAGTCACCCCATCCTGATGTGTTCTGGCCTCACCCAAGGTGCTGATCGGCAGGTGTGTTGCTTGCATATCTTCTTGAACCCTTCTTCGTCGCCTGAAGACCACCGTCTTTAGCCCACCACACTGCTCCCCTCATAAAACCTCTGGGGACCACCCCAGTCGCCCAGGGTCAGAAGACCAAAAACTAAAAGATGCATCACTATCCTCATTGAAATTCTAGAAGAATTAAAATCCCAGTGCTTCCTGCAACACCTTCATTACCTTCTTTTCTCTTTTATTCCTCAAGACGCAACTCCAGGTACTGCCATTCCCTCAGCCACCCCCTTGTTTCTTGCTAGTTTCGTCTGCAGAGACACCAGAGGTCTTTTTTTCTTGCCAAATATTTGGATCATATCACATCCCTGGGAGCTGAGGGCTACACACTATAAAGTGCTCTTCAAAAGAGATATGAGTCGGGATGGTCCGCTGGGCCCTGGAATCTTAGCTTCTTCCTACATGGCTTCCTCTGGTGGCTTCAAGGCCTTCTGCCAACTTTCCTGCTGTGTTTATTGTCTCACTTTCCTTCACTCCAACAGAGCAAATACTCTTCGGCACTTTGTTTCATCCTTCCAAAGCCCATCTTCAGACTCCGTCCCCACTGCAGCTGGCAGAAAATGATCCCCTAGTCCATCCCCGGCTCCTCTGTTTCCCCACAGAAGCTCTCACTCAAATTCTGACCCATACAAAATAATGTTGCCACACCAGGCAGAAAAGGTGATCACCCACCTCTGCCCCAAACACCCATCCAGGATGTAGGCGAATGGAGGGCAGGGAACAGGGTGTGTTCAGTGCAGTTCTTGGAATAATGTCAGTGTTGGCAAAGGATGCAAAATAATGGGAAAATTGGAACCATAAGAAAAATATAAGCATACATCAGTCTCTTCTTCATTCGCTTGTAGACAAAACCAGAAGCAGATGTTTTTATTCACTGCCCTTTGCATTGGCACCGACTGCCTAATGAACTTCCTCCTGCCAGCGCGCTCTCCCTGTGCTTAACCATCCATACACTGGCTGCAACTTATCACTCATTTCACCGTGGGCTCTATGAGAGCTTCCCCATTTGTCCATCTCGTGTTCCAAGGCTTCCCATGATCTGCGGGACAGGTACAGTTACAAGTAGCCTTCAGTTACCAGCTTTGCTGGCGAGGAAAGGAGATCATCCCTCTTTGTGTTTCCAAGTGCTATAATATGTATACAGCTAAAATCACTGAAATTCCTTAGACTGTTCACCAGGGTTTCTCAATGGGTGGAGCGCTGCTCAAGGGGACCTGCCAAACCACGATGCAAGTCCCAGTGTCTCCATGGTAACCAGCAACATGAAAAAGTTACAATCAATTTCCATTGGTGCCTAACTTACGTCGGGGAAGATGCAGAGGCTCAAGCCCGACATACAGAGCTCATATTATGTTAGCGCATTCTGGCCAGGATGGAAAGAACCATCAGCTTCTATGTTTCCAAATAATTGAAATCAAATGTTGATTCTATTATTGATTCATTTACATAACACTTCTTAAGCATTTACTATGTGCCAGCAAATACTATAGGTATTGGGGATACAGTAACTTGGAAAAAATAATAAGGAATTCCTGCTGTTGGCAAAAAGATGATAGACAGATACTGAGTTCTAATAGAGAATCTTCATTCTATGTCAGTTGTTAGAGGTTGGGATGGTTAATGGTGCCCAGATATTTTGTCAAACGTTATTCTGAATGTTCCTGCGAGGATGTTTTTTGGATAATTATTAATATTTTTTAAATTTTATTTTTAAACATTTTATATATTTATTTGAGAGAGAGAGCGGGGAAGAAGGCCAGTGGTGGTAGAGGGACAAGCAGATTCCTTGCTAAGCACAGAGCCCAACTCAAGGCTCGATCCCACAACCCTGAGATCATGACCTGAGCCAAAATCAAGAGTTGGATGCTCAACCAAATGCACCACCCAAGCACCCAAATATTAAAACTTAAAAGACTAAACACTGAGTAAAGCAGATTACCCTCCATAAGGTAGGTGGGCCTCATCCAATCAGTTGAAGGCCTCAAAGAAACAAAGACTGATCTCCCCCCAAAAATATGGAACTTCAACAGATGAGAGCCTTCAAATATGAACTGCAATGTCAGCTCTGTCCTGAGTCTTCTGTCTGACCTGTAGGTTTTGAATTTACCAGTCTCAGTAAACACATGAGCCAATTCCTTAAAATCACCCTCTCTCTCCACACGCATATTCATATTCATTTCCATGACAGCGTCCCTTCCCAGCACTGATGCTGGAGGAACTGGTTATCCCTGCCCCTCCCCTTACGGCCTTTATGATAAACTCTGGTTAGGACCCCCACTTGGGTTACCAGTTATCAAGGAAAGCCTGGTCTTTGGAAGTTGGACCTTGGGCACCTACCCCTGGTACCTCCTTAACCTCATTCTTTCCAGTGTGTTCTCGGAGAAATCACCCAGTTCAGCTGGCTCTAAAGGTCACCTACACACCTTCCTGGGACTGAAAAATCAATCCTTAGTTCTGAACCACACCAGTTTGCATCCTCTGCTGGGTTCATGCAAACGTCAAAGCAGCAGGAGAGTGCCCCAGTAGGAACCTGCAATCAATCCTGCCCCAGTGAGAGCAGGCCACCCAGCAGCTCCTGTACTTGCTAACCAGAAACCATGGGCACCACAAAAGTCTGCTCCTGTCTTTAAAGTCCTTCATTCCAAAGTAGTCATTCTCTCATTGGGATTGGCTTGGATCCAAGTGCCTTGGGCCCTTCCACATGGCCCTGCCTTTGCTCATGCTTCCCCTCTGCATGGGGTGCTTTCTTCCATTTTTCTACCAGAAAACTATCCATTCTTCTAGCCTTGCCTCCAACGTTACATGTTTTCTGCCGTCTTTCCTGACCCCTGCCAGCAAAAGTTAATTACTCCCTTAACTGTGTTCCCAGAGACATTTAAAGTTCTTCTGAAGATTAGAAAGGATACATCAAAAACAGGGTCACATTAACCAAATATTCAAACATCAGCCCAAGGAAAGCTGTTCAAGGAAACTGGTCTAAATATGAGAAGGTGCAGGTTTTACTGGTTCTATTCTCTCGGTACCGGTCTTTAAAAATGTAGTTTGTAGGGATGCCTGGTGGCTCAGTCGTTAAGCATCTGCCTGTGGCTCTGGTCATGATCCCAGGGTTCTGGGATCTAGCCCCACATCGGGCTCCCTGCTCAGCAGGAAGCCTGCTTCTTCCTCTCTCACTCCCCCTGTTTGTGTTACCTCTCTCACTGTGTCTCTGTCAAATAAATAAAATCTTTAAAGAAATAAAATAAAAATAAATAAAAATGCAATTTGTAAGCAGAGGCTCACAGCGCTGGATAGCTTAGTAGTGGCTACTTCCCAGAGATTAGTTAGCTCAGAAACCAGACATAAGCCTCAATTATTAGAACCCCAAAATATGAAAACCTATTGTGCAGTATTCATGAAGTAAGTCCTGGTCATTTCTCTCCACTTAGCTGGGTGTGAGCGCCACAATTCTAAGTATTTATATTATAATCACCCTCGTTACCTCCATTCCTTAGATCCTTCCTCCCTAAGAGTGAATGGAATTGTACTGTACTGTCTTCCAAATAATTCAAGTGGCTATTAATTTATTCCACTGGAATGTCCTAATAAAATGCCCCCCAAACTTTCCAAACTACCACATGGCAAATGCATTTAAATGCCCCGGGCTGACTTTAGCACGTATCATGTGGTGATTTGCAAAAGAAACAATAAATCTGAGCTAATCGTGCACATTGATGTTGGATTGGGATTGCTAACAGACTGTGCTAAGAATGACCATAAACACGCCCTGACTTTTGCAAAGTTCATCTGTCACCTGGAGTCCCTGGGGGGCAGCTTCAGTTTGGTACTGAGCTTAACATTCAGGTTTCCTGGGCAGATCACATTCAAACGTTAACAGAGTTTCTTACCTGAAACTCCCAGCAACCTGTGTTTTCCCCACCACAGCATGAGGGGTGCCATTTTGGCTTTTAAACCAGATAAGCCAAACTCATCACTTGTAATACCTCTCCAGAGGCGGGAATGGGTTCCGGCAACTTCTGCACGTCCTGTTAGTAGTGGGCGGCACAGAAGAGGGGCTGCCCCTTCTATGCTTGGCCAAGAATCAGTCCCTGACTGGAGTGTCTTCCATGTCTCTCAAACCTTGGCCTTGATGTTGTATGATGATAAAGGCAAATCCAACGACCCCTTTCCCACTCAGTAGTATTTTATGCAAATTGCCTGGCCACTCAGTAGTATTTTATGCAAATTGCCCTTCTCCTGAAAACACTGGTGCACCTGGTCCCCAGGGTGTCACACAGCCCTAGGGTCCGGCTTTATGGCAGCCCTTTTCCAATCTAGAAGCCTCTTCCTTCAGGAGCTCAGGCTTCCAACTCCCCCCCCCCCACTCACATGCCAGGACTTCGCATCCAATCGGACTGCCTTAAATCCACCT
>CM053611.1:10390422-10417601 GCA_028646535.1 Procyon lotor
TGAGTACCACATGTTCACAAACTTACTTTGCTCTCATGATCTTTAAGGACCTCTCCCCAGAGTGGCCTATCCTATCCATAATTGGGCCTGAGCACCCTGTCCCCTTTCCTGCTTTATTATTTAAACTACATTTATTTGTTTGATATCTGTCTAAAGTAAAAACAGGGAGGAAAGGACTTGTACAAACTCACTCATCACTGGCCCCCATTCCGGTCTTGGCTGGCAGCTCAAGCTGACCCAGGCTGGCTCTACACGCCCAGCCTGTGTGCCTACAGAAAAACACACCCTGACGCTACTTAGGGATGGCATCTCGGAGATACAGAAAAAAGAGTTTAGTTTCTTGTGCTTCTTCTGTTCAATGAACCATTCGTAAGGACCTTTGTTTCCCACACCTGTGCCTGAGGATTGCCTGAAGGACTGAACAGGCATGAAATTAGAACTATTCCAATTGCAAACGCACAGAAAGCCAATTCCAAAAAAGCATATTCCAAAAAGAAGGAAGGCAGAGAGGCAAGGAGGAAAGGAAAGGAAGGAAGGAAGGAGAGGAAAGGTAGAAGGAAGGAAGGAAGCAAGCAAGCAGCCATCCAACGGCTCAGAGCAGGATCTTTAAACAACTGGAGAGGGAACATTTGTTAGGGCAAATTTTGTTAGGGCCCGTCTCTCGTCTCACTTTTCCTCTTTATGAAAGCTATATTCTCTCCTGCTATAAATATGCTCCCTCTAGGCAGCAAGGGAGCAACAACTGTCAATTTCAGGACTATAATCATTAAGTAATTCCAGTGAAAAGGGGATTTCTTTCTTCCAACAGCCTTTTATCAATCCCAGGAATGACTCGAGGGGCCTGTATGTCCACCACTGGACAAGATCCTTGTCCAGGGGGACAAGCCTGAGGGCAGTGCTCACCCCCGTGGTCTAGCTGGGGGTAGTCCAGCAAAGGAGCTGGGGCTGGACAATGTGCTGAGCAACCAAACTGAAGGAGTGGGAAATCCACAGCTAGCAGAACAAACCAGGATTTGGGAAAGTCTCTTTTATCCCAGGTACGATAGATGTTTTTCATATCAACCTGCACACAGTCTTTAGGTCTAGAAGAGAATCTTTGTACTCAGCAGCGAGGAAGTGAGGGCAAACCCCCCACTCTCTCCGCCCCCACACAGACCCAGATGGACCGTCTATGTTCACCGAACCAAACAGTACAGAACAACCCAACGCGCTCACAGATGCCAGAGAAGCCCTAAAGCCAATCTCCCAGGACAACGGCAGAAATAAGCAAAGATCAACACGTCAAACCCAAAAGTGAATTAAACGGGTAAAAATGTCAGTGCATTTATTTATCTACAGTTCCCCCTTTGGTGTCATTCGGAATTACGGTTTTAAAGACCATTCATCCGCGGATAACTCTCAAGTCATTTTTCTCCGGAATGACCTCTCCCTTGGAACTTCACCCCGGCAAGTCCAATGGTCTACATGTCAATATCCAAGAGGCATCTCAAACCTGCGACAGGTAAAACAGAAGCCCTCCTCTTCCCAAATCTGATCCTCTGTCTTCTGCTCAGAGGTGGCAACTCCATTTGACTTCTCGGGTAAATAAATACCCTTGAACCTGAACTCACCCTGAATTCTCTCTCTTATACCTGACATCCAAAGCTTCAGCCAATCATGTTAGCTCTGCTTCAAACTATGTAAAAAAAAAAAAAAAAAATCAACCTAGAGCTGGCACTTCTCCACCGCTAACCCCGGGCCCGAGTCACCAGCATCCCTTACCTGGGCCACTGCAGCAGCCTCTCAGCTGGTCTTCTGGCCTCTGCACTCAGTGTCCAACCGAGAAGCCAGAGTGATCCTGTTAAAAAAAAAAAAAAAGAAAGGAAGAGCATGTCACACCTCTGTTCTCAAATCCTCTGCTGCGTGCCCATCTCACGAAGACAAAAGTCAAAGCCTAGGGACCCTGCGCGATCTGGTCCCTGGTGCCTTCCTGACATCACTTCCCACTACTGGGCCCCTCACTGGTTCAACTCAAGTCACACGGGCATTCTTGTCCGTTCTCATATAGACCAGGCATGCTCCTGCTGCAGGCTTTTGGACCAGCAAGCACTTTCTTCCACCTGAATCCTTTTCCCCAAAACTCTTTACCTTTTTAGTGTGAAAGCAGCCCATATGCACCCCCCATCCAACACTTCCTCCCTGATTTCTTCACTTTCTTTTTCTCTAGGTCACATCTCTCCACTGATGTACAAACATTTTATTCGTTTGCTGATTGCCTGTGCCTCCCCAGTAGGCTATAAGCTCCATGAGAGTGGAAATGTGTGTGTGTCTGTGTGTGTACCTACTTTGCTCACCGCTCTAGCCCCAGTGCCTGGAACTGTGCCTGGGATGTAGTAGGTGCTCAGTTAAGTATGTGCTAAACTAATCAATCACCTAGCCATAAATTTCTCTTGCCCCAAAAAAAGCAAAAGCAAAATATATGGCTTAAAGAAAATTGCCTCCTCTATTGCCTCCTCCTCATCCTCTCTCTCACACAGACTTTAAGACACGGAAAAACATTTTTAAGAGTATCTGCCTTTTGAGCCCAATAGGATAAAAGAATGTATTAAATAAGAACTGTCCGAAATGAGATACAAGCATAACAAAATAAAATATGTTATTATTTATTTATTTATTTATTATTTCAGTGACTGAAATCAAATCAGTAAGTATACATAAAATCAATTCATATCGTAGAGAAAAAACTTGAGAAGCATTCCCAGAATAAAGACCAAATGAATAAAGTTAAAAAAATATATATATGCACAAAGGGAATGGCATATTTGAAGGGCAAATCTTAGAGAGAAAATCTACCAGTAAAAGAATAAATGTACGGATAAGAAGCAATAATAGGAGGTAGGAGACAATAAAATATTCCAGACCTAAAAAAGCAAACTTGGCATCAGAAATTGATAGTGTAACATCTTCCAGAGAAACTTAATGAGCAGAAATAAATATTATGACATCACTTCATAAAAATTTAAAATTTAAGGAATATTTTTAAGGTGTTTTAAAATCAACCAAAGTGAGGAAAAAAATGGACTACAGTTTCTTTTCCATTATCTTCTTTATAATAATAAATGCCAGACAACAAGGCTGTATATAGCACATGGAGGAGAAAAGTTTATGATTTAGGAATTTTATAAATATCTATGTGCTATCCATATGTTAGGACAACATCTGTTAAATAACTACACCTGCAAATGAGGAATGTTATAAAAAAAATATCAGCCAGCAGATGAAAAAAGCTGATAAACCCACCTCCCAATAAGTTTTTTACAAAAATTGACTGATGATACATTCTAGCTCACCAAGAGGTTAATAAAACTTTAAGTTCAAAAAATGAAGGCATTTCATAGAAAATAATTGCCAGTAGACATCGAAACTGGTTAACTGCCAAGAGATAATTAAATAAATACACTAATAGCTATAAGAAAAATATAGTCTAACAAATATAATTTTAATTAATATAATTATAGTACCTGAAACAGAATGCAAAACATATATTTATTGAAAAAAAGGACATGCTATTCCAAAAGATTTTTTGGTGTGTGTTAACTTCCAGATTAATTTCATGGAAGTGTAAATCTGTGTGTACACTGAGGGAGTGGATAATGGTAGGAAAATTTGAAAAGCAAGAGACTAAATTCTTATTAAAATGTGAAGTACTAGTAGAATTTAAAAGAGACTATCTTCTTTCAATATACAAAATTTTGGAATAAGGGGCGCCTGGGTGGCTCAGTCATTAAGCGGCTACCTTCAGCTCAGGTCATGATCCCAGGGTCCTGGGATCGAGCCCCGCATCGGGCTCCCTGCTCAGCAGGAAGCCTGCTTCTTCCACTTCCATTCCCTCTGCTTGTGTTCCCTCTCTCGCTGTGTTTCTCTCTGCCAAATAAATAAAAAATCTTTAAAAAAAAATTTTGGAATAAACCTAACAAATGTGCACAAAACATGCATGGAAATACAACTCTTTTGAAAGACACTAAAGACTCAAAGAGAAAGAAATGTCATGTCTATAGGTCAGAATACTCTAATTTTTAGACATTTTGTTTGTTCTCAAATTGAACTTTGAATTAAATGCAATTCAATCAAAATCCCAGACATGGCTTTTTTTAAATAGAACTGGGAAAGTCAATTCCAGACTGCATATGGAAGAGCAAAAAAGCAAGAACGGCACTTGAAGACAAAAAAGGTAAAAGGATTTGCACTATCAGATCTTAAGACTTACAATAATAAAACTGTAGTGACTGATCACCATAGTGTGGCACTAACTTAGGGAGAGACAAATGAAACAGAACAGAGATGACACTCTGAGCCTCTTACATATGAAAATGTGATGTATGCAGAGGTGGCATTGAAAGGATACATGTGTAATGCATGGTGCCAAGACAACTCGTTACCCACATGGGAAAAATAAAATTGGATTCCACATCACAGCACACTCACCACACCAAAGGATTAAAGACTTGAATTCAAAAGCAAAAACCTAAAAAAACTTAAACATATAGGAGAATATAATTATGGTCTCAGGTAGGGAGGAACTTCTTAAGTAACATGAAAAAGAGGTAATGAGGGGCACCTGGCTGGCTCAGTTGGTTAAGCAACTGCCTTCAGTTCAGGTCATGATCCCAGGGTCCTGGGATCGAGCTCCGCATCAGGCTCCCTGCTGGGTGGGGAGCCCGCTTCTTCCTCTCCCTCTGTGGCTCTGCCTGCTTGGGCTCTCTTGCTCTCTGTGTCGAATGAATGAATGAATGAATGAATGAATGAATGAATGAATGAATGAAATCTTTAAAAAAAAAAAAGAGGTAATGAAAGAAATAATCAATCCATTAAACTATCCTAAAATTAAGAACTTCTGTTCCTAGAAAGATACCTCAAAGAAACCCTCATACACTGCTAGCCGGAGTGTAAAATGATACAACTACTTTGGAAAACAGTTGGGCACTGTCTTAAAATTTCAATGTACACCGATCATACACCCAGCCATTCTACTGCTCAGTATGCTAAAAGATAAAAGAAATACATGTTCATCCAAAGGCTGCTATGAACAGCTTTGTTTTTAATAGCCTAAAAATGGAAACAATGCAAATATACAACAAAAAGGGCCCCCCCAAAAAACAAAAAAAACAAAAGGGAATGAATAGGGGCCTGGGTGGCTCAGTCGGTTAAGTGTCTACCTTCAGCTCAGGTCATGATCCCGGGGTCCTGGGATTGTGCCCCACATGGGGCTCCCTGCTCAGCAGGGAGTCTGCTTCTCTCTCTCCCTTTGCCCTTCCCCCCCAACCCAGCCCATGCGCACGCACACACACACACACACACTCTCTCTCTCTCTCTCTCTCTCAAATAAATAAATAAAATCTTATAAACAAGGCAGGAATAGATAAACTAGCCTATCCATATAACTGAATATTACTAAGTAATAGAAATGAATTAACTATATATGCAACAACATGGATGAATCCAAGATAATTGCACTAAGTGAATGGAGCCAGACAAAACTGAACGCACACCATATGATTCCATTTGTATAAAACTCTAAAATATGTAAATTTATCTAAATGACAGACAACAGATCAGGGGATACCTGGAGATGGGGAGTGTAGGGAACAAGAGAAAAGGATTACTAAGAGGAACAAGGAAACTTTTGGGAGTGCTGAGTGAGTTCATTATCTTGATTGTGTTGATGGTTTCATATGTATGCAGATGTCCAATTTTATTTAGTTGCACATTTAAAATATGTGCAGTTTATTGTAGGTTAATCAAAACTCAATTAAGCTGTTTCTTTTAAAAAAAAGATATCATAAAGTAAAAAAGACAAGCCAAATGCTGGAAGAAGACTATATGCAACACAAATAACCATCAAAGGAATGGCACTCAAAATACATATTTTTAAACTCCTTGAACGCAATGAGAATAAAGTAAGCAGTACAGTAGGAAAACAGGCAAAAGACACAACAGGCATTTCATAGAAGAGAGACCACAAATGGTAAATAAACTAATAAGAGGATGCTCAATCTGATTAGTAATGAGGAAAATGTAATTTTAAGATCATAATAATGTACCATGTTACTTCCGTACGTTTATAAAAAATTAAAAGTCTAACAACACAGGCATAGGCAAGGATGCAGATCAATAAGAACTCTTACACATCACTGGGCAAGTTAAAATGGTATGCCACTTCAAAAACCAATGCAGCCTTCACATTAAAACTGAAATTCTTCATACCCATAACCCACTAATTCTGTTCTCAGGAACACACTTTAGAGAATTCTTGCACATGCACGTTAGTCAACACCTACAGCGGCATTCATAGCAGCATTATTTATAATAGTAACAAACTGGAAAAAAAACACAAATGCGCATCAACCAGAGAACAGATGAATAAACTGTAGTATATTCTCTCAACCAAAAACTTATCAGGATAAATATGGATATACTAAGTCTAAATGCAATGACACAGATAATTCATCGAAATATCATATTGCAGATGAAGTATCAAGTTGCATAGAGTGTGATACAATTTTTAAAAATTAATAAAAGCAAAAGCAAACAAAGCATTGCTTTAAAAATGCAAACATATGTGACAAAATTCTAAAAATAACTTCAATGTGCAAGTCTTTTACCTCATTGGTTAAATTTATTCCTAGGTATTTCATTCTTTTTGATGCTATTATAAATGGAACTGTTTTCTAAATTTCTCTTTCTGTTGGTTCATTGGTGTATAGGAATGCCACAGATCTCCGTATATTAATTTTGTATCCTGTGACTTTACTGAACTCATTTATTAGTTCTAATCACTTTTCGGTGGAGTCCTTAGGGTTTTCTATACATAGAATCATGTCATCTGCAAATATTGATGGTTTTACTCCTTCCTCACTGATTTGGATGCCATTTATTTCTTTTTCTTATCTGATTGCTGTGGTCAGGTCTTCCGGTACTATGTTGAATAAAAGAGGCAAGAATATGCATTCTTGTCTTGTTCCTGATCTTAGAGGAAAAGCTTTCAGCTTTTCATCTTTGAGTGTGAACTTATTTAACTGTGGGTTTGTCATGTATGGTCTCTATTATGGTGAGATATATTCCTGCTATGCCCACCTTGTTGAGTTTTTATCATAATTTGGAGTTTTTATCATAAATTGATGTTGAGGGGCACCTAGGTGGCTCAGTGGGTTAAAGTCTCTGCCTTCAGCTCAGGTCATGATCTCAGGGTCCTGGGATCGAGCCCCACATTGGGCTCTCTGCTCAGCAGGGAGCCTGCTTCCCCCTCTCCCTCTGCCTGCCTCTCTGCCCGCTTGTGATCTCTCTCTCTGTCAAATAAATAAATAAAATCTTTTAAAAACATTTTAAAAATTACTTGATGTTGAATTTTGTCAAACGCTTTTTCTGCATCAATTAAGATGATGATATGATTTTTATCCCTCCTTTTACTAATGTGATGTATTCCATTGGCTGAATTTGTGGACAGTGAGTCATCCTTGCATCCCTGAATTAATTTCATGTGGTCATGGCATGATCCCTTTAAGGTACTGTTGAATCAGTTTGCTAATATTTGTATCTATGATCATCAATGATATTGGCCTATAATCTTTGTTTTCTGTACTGTCATCTGTTTTTGGTGTCAGGGTAATACTGGCCTC
This sequence comes from Procyon lotor, assembly GCA_028646535.1. Taxonomy (NCBI): domain Eukaryota; kingdom Metazoa; phylum Chordata; class Mammalia; order Carnivora; family Procyonidae; genus Procyon; species Procyon lotor. The sequence goes on from CM053611.1 coordinate 10,398,078, forward strand.
ACAGAATGAATCTGGAAGCATTCCATCCTCTTCAATTTTTTGGAAAAATTTGAGAATAGATATTGATTCTTTTTTAAATGGTTGGTGGAATTTACCTGTAGAGCCATTTGGTCTTTGACTCTTGTTTGGAGTTTTTGCTTTTTTAAGATTTATTTATTTGAGAGAGAGAGAGAGAGAGAGCAAAGGGGCAGAGGGAAAGGGAGAGAGAAACTTTAGCAGACTCCTCACTGAGCTTGGAGCATGGCATGGGGCTTGACTCCACAACCCCCAGGTCACTACCTGAGCTGAAACCAAGAGTCAGATGCTTAACTGACTGTGCCACACAGGGGCCCCAAGAGTTTTTTGATTACTGATTCAATTTCATTACTAGTTATCAAGCTGTTCAACTTTTCTATTCCTTCTGACTTAGTCTAAGAGAATGATAAATCCCAAAGACTAGTGCTTACCGATGAAGGGAAGGCTCGGAAGAACACACCAGTGCACTGATTGGGGTAAGACTGCATTAAGTTGCATTAAGTTAAATGCTGATGTTCTGGTTAAGCTGGATTCCAGCTAAGTTGCATGGTTCTGGTTACCTTGGCAATATAGATTTATTTTTATAACTTACATGTGTGCTTCAATATTTTGTATGTATCAAACAGTACATGATAAAAACACTTGAAAGAAGAATTTTACACTTCTTAGCAAGATAAGGAGAAGTAAGTTAATATGCAGATATATAAGAAAAATGTTAGAAATACAGTAGATAAATTCTCAGGTAACAAAGAACAATTTACAAAAGACCAAACACACCCAGAAAGTAAACTTGGAAAAAGATTCAATCTCATCTAAAATCCAGAAAATAGCCTCTTGAAGCCACATATTACTGCCAAGTAAATTATCAGCTATTGTACAGTTACAATTCTATAATATATAAATTCTATACTATAATAACTGTATTATAATATAATACAGTTAAAATCTTGGAAAAATTTTTCTTATAAAAATATATATTATATATTATAATATATATTATAAAAATTTTTTATGCTAAGATACTATTGAGAAGTCAATTATCAAAACATGTTAGCATCTGAAAATATTCTTACACTTTAAGCCAAATATTTTACTTTTGGTAATCTTTATTTTTAGAGTTTATTCATCATACTGAAAAGTAAATATTCAACAACATGAACACTATTAAGAAAATCACCATATATCTTCTCAAAAGCTGATAGTTTTGAACATTATGTAGTAAAAAAGCAATGTTAATAAATATTAGATGAAAAAAGTATAAGGATGTGTACACATAACTATGACAACTATACTTTTAAAATGAAACAAGCTTATAAAAAGTCATGGAATCAAATACTCCAGAATTATAACACTAGTTTTGTTGGGCTGATAATACTACAAGTAATTTTTTACTTTTCTTTATATTCCAAGATTTTCAAATGTGAATTATATTTTTTAATCAATTAAGAGAATAAGAAAATAAAAAACTAATGCTTAAATATTAGGCTTACCATTTACAAACAGTTAGTTTTACCTTCCCCAAAGTCATAGGAATGTTATCCAAGTTGATACTAAAAAAAAGCAAACACCAAAAAAATAAGAAAAAAAGAAAATCTAACAAAGTGAATTTAAAAAAGAAAGCTAAAAAAAAATAAAATAAAAAATAAAAATAAAAAAGAAAGCTAAATTTAGTTGGAATGGCGGGTAAAATTAATAGAGAAATATTTCCTTGAATTCACATAAAAGGACAAAACAAAAAAGTTGCAACAGCCTTTTTTTTCTCCATACAGAGTAATTCCTTTTTTCAGAGTGAGCAAAAAAAAGAACACGAAACCTAAAACATATTTTTCAAATGAGAAAGTATATCCATCTGAACTTGACTTTTAAGGTACACACATTTGTACACAACAGGACACAAAGGTGGGGAGTTGGTGTGCATATCTATTAGCAGACAGCTGCTTATAATTTTGGTTTAGAGTTGGAACACTATTCTTGGAATAACCAATTGTGTTCAATTTATAACAGATGTAACCAAGTGTTTATTACAGTAAAATGCTAGTTTCCGTAAGTCAAAAGTTCAGTGAATAAACAAGCCCTGTATGTAAGCAGAATGACATTTATTGTTCCAAACCAAAGAATTCACTCTAATCAGTGATGGACATTAATTATTCCATTAACTACAGTGTTCTTAATTTTATTCTACTTGGAAGAAAAGGGGAAACTATCTCATTTGTTGTGTTATATTTAATTATGTCTTATTCTCATAGATCCCAAACATGATTGCAATCATAAAGTTAAACATAGGGAAATACCTAAACATTTCGCATGAATCAACATTTCGCCCACGTAACCATCTTTAATCTAAAGAGGGAAAAAGTCTGATTCAAGACCTAGTTCACAGTCTCTCTGTAGTCCTTGCATAGGCACATCAAATCACACCAGCCTTCCTGCCAAAGAGGCTTTCAGTATACCTTCTAATGGGTGTCCCTAACTTTGCTGTTGCCTGCTGAAGCCCTTCTCACAGACCATTCTCAGGGCAAGTTTCCAGAAAGACTGACTCAGTCACACTATTTTATGAAAATCTTCAGTTTTCAGTTCTGCTGTACGGAATGGGCTGAGCTCGGGCACAGACAGCAAGATAGCTAGCATCCAAACCCAGGGTTTGGAAGGGTACAAAAATGCCAGAAGCACAGAAGCAGTTATAGTGGAAGACGTAAGAGGGAAGGAAGATTGGTGAGGTCAGCAGTCTGGGGGCAAGCACTTTGTTAGTAAAGCTGGTGTAAAATATTGGGTATTGAAAAAAAATATTAGGTATTGGAGGGTTAAACTGAGGCAGACACCGTGGCTTCAAGTAGCTAGAAGAATGGACTTGAAGGGTTCGACTTCCACCCAGGACCAAGGTCATAGCCAGATGGGCAAGTTCTCCTGGGTGTGGGAAAACCTGAAGGCAAAGTTACCAGATAAACATGGGATGTCTTTCTGGGGCATCAATTAACTCAATGACAAGTAATCAAAGCATAACTCATATTAAAATAATTACACACATATTATGGAGGGAATACAAAAATCACATGAATTTTTAAGTTGCAACACAAGGGCTTAAATAAATTTTGATTTTTTTTTTTTTTTTTTTTTTTGACCATTTAGGGCTAACTAGCCAAGTATGGGATTGCGCCTTCATTCTCTTCTTCCTCCTTTAGGGATAATTATTTAGGGGTAAAATTTGAGAGAATCTGCTAAGTTACTCAACATGGCAATAAAAATCTTCCACAATAAGATTTTTGTCTACCTTTCAACCTTGTCTTCCTTGATAATAAATAAATCTTCCCCTGTGATAGACAGACAGACAGATAGATCTAATAACACTGTGAAAAAAAAAAAAACTTGGACAACATCTTAAGAATACTAAAAATTCTAATTCTGTGTAAAAAAAAAAAATGTACAAGTATTAGGTGCCCCTGGGAGGCTTAGCTGGTTAAGCAGCTGCCTTTGGCTCAAGTCATGCATGATCTCAGAGTCCTGGGATCGAGCCCCGCATCAGGCTGCCTGCTCAGTGGAGAAGTCTGTTTCTTCCTCTCCCTCTGCCCCTCCACCCCACTTGTGCTCTGTCTTTCTTTCTCTCAAATAAATAGATAAAATCTTTTAAAAATTGTTTAAATGTGTAAGTATTAGGTTCTTCTTTGTATAACTTCAAATATTCAGAATTAGGAGTCACGCATGAGCCACTCTCAACTATTGAGAAACTTACGAAGCAGAAATAAATGTGCAAAAATGTGCACAGCAAAAAGTGATGATGCAAATTAAAGCTCACACATTTTTGTTTTAGGATAGACCAACGTGCCATTACTATTTGTCTATTTTTAAATTTGTATATAAAGCCCTAATAAGGTGACTTTTTTTTTTTTTTTCATTTTTCCAGGACACAGTAGTTAAGAAGCAGATAATTACATAATCAGAGGGGGAATGGGAATAGTGCTGAGGACAAGTGTACTGACAGGAAGTGGAAGCAAGACTTAGAAACAGTGACAGTCAAAGAGCAGAGCAAGGCCAACTCCGTTTTGTGCTACACCCGCCATCTTGTGTATAACCCAGAATACTGCCCAGCCCGCCCTTGAGTTAGAGTTAGCCAATAGGAATGCGGAACCCCTAACCACCAAAGAATATAAACCCCACCTTTTGCCCACCAAATTTGTGTGCCAATTCTGATCAGAGTGATAGGCTAGCTCAAACAGCTACCATATTCAACTGGCCACCTGTGTGTGGCCTAACATGACTATGTAACTTTCTGTGTGTGTTACAATCTCATTGGCCACTAACCCCTATAAAACTGCGGTGCTTTTCGAAACTCTTTCTCTTTCCCTACATCACACTGCTGTGCCAGTGGGTGTGGGAGACTGAGCTCGAGCTAGCTAGAGTAAAAGGCTCTTTTGCTTTTGCATCGGACTCGGCTCCCTGGTGGTCTTTGGGGATTTCAAAATCTGGGCATAACAAGAGCAAGAGTTAGAAACTAACCAACCAGATACAATCATCAAAAAGCAAAAAAGTGTAGGGCCATTCAGTACCGAAAGAAGTCAAAGACATCCATAGCCCTAAGAAAGTGGCATGGTCCATGAAAATCAGACAGGCTGATGGTCATGATGCTGGATTCCTCAATATCCGCTTGACCCCAATTATAACAAGTTCATCACTCTCTCCTGGCCAGTGATGGGTCTAAAAACGGGCATGGGAACTAATCCTGGCCAATGAGTTCTGTGATGAGGTCTGTGCGATGACCCCCAAGAATTCACTGGCCATTTGTCACAGAGAGAGAATGGTGCCAAACACAACCGGTAGGGCAGAATTAAACAAGGAACAGAAGAACAGCTAGACCCAAGATACAAGACCTGAAACCTGCCCATCGGGAACTATATGAACTACAGTATCTACTTGTTGAAGCCTTTTTCCTTTGGGATTTCCATTCCATGCAGTCCAGAGCTTCTCATTACAGACTAAGCTGAAGACCTGGCTGCAGCATTGGGTGACATAGAGTAAGGTACTTAATTTCTCTGAGCCTCAGCTTTTTTACTGATAAAAGTTTCCTCATTGATAACTGTGAAAATTTAAGGCAAAAACATATTGCATCATATGGCAGTCCGTTCCTCCAAAGGCTAGCACATCCCAGAAATCAAGACTATAAACAGACTATATTTAAGAAGCTAGATCAATTGGAAAATAATTTTGTCTAGATTTATTTTAATTTTAAGGTAATTAATAACAAATTCTAGGAAGTTTTTTCTTTAATGTGACAATGGGTATCCTAATCCAAGAGCTGGTAATAGATCTAATGGAAAGTGCTAAATTTGTTTATGGATATATATGTAAAATATTTTAATGTATATATATGTAATTTTAATTGTGGTAAGATACACAACAGAATTTACCATCTAAACCATTTTTTAAAAGATTAATTGATTTTACAGAGAGAGAAAGAGTGAGAGAGCACACGAGTAGGAGGGGCAGAGGGAGAGGAAGAGAGAATCTCAAGCAGACTCTAAGCTGAGCCTGGAGCCCAGTGTAGGGCTTGCCTTCAAGACCCTGAGATGATGACCTGAGTCAAAACCAAGCGTGGGACGCTTAACTAACTGTGCCACTCAGGCACTCCAACCATCTTAACCATGTTAAGTGTACTATTCAATAGCATTAAGTACCTTCACATTGTTGGGTTTTTATCACCACCATTTATCCCCAGAACTCTTTTCATCTTGCAAAGTTGACACTCTGTACCCAGTAAACACTAACTCCCTCCCTATTCCCCCTACCCCTCAGCCCTTGGCAACCACCACTCTACTTCCCTCTCTATGAATCTGACCACTCTGGGTGCCTTACAATTGACTTTTTTTGTAACTGGGATCTTGCACTCAGCATAATGTCCTCAAGGTTCATGCCTGTTGTAACGTGTCAAAATTCTCTTCGTTTTTAAGACTGAATGGTATTCCTGTGTGTGTGTGTCTGTGTTTACCACATTTACCTATTTATCTGTCAAGGGACACTTGGGTTGCAATGGCAAAATATTTTTAAAACAAAAAAGATAGGAAATCTGAATAGAAACAAGAATAATAAAAGAAAATATAGGAAACCTTGTGTACCTGATTTAATGAAAGTGGAAAAATTCCAAAATTTTTATTAGAAGCACCCACTGTGTGTGTTTAGGCATCAGGATTTATTTCTTTTCAACTCTGAACAGGTGGGTTTATACTAATTTCGTCCATTGTCCCAGAAAGCAAATACTCTGATTTCTAAATGAGGGAAACTTTACAGGAAATTTTTAACACCTTATTTATACTGAAGGGAACATACTCAGAGAACATTCTTAATTATCTTCATTGGTTTGGATCGGTTTAGGTAACCAAGAACAGGGATTATTGATTTACTTATACTTTTATAAGAACTGAAAAGGAATAGCATAACCCAGCAGTAAAAGCAATAGCAGGGTTTCATCATTTTTTAAAAACAGAGTAAAAGATGTTACTTATAATGGTGACCCTGACTCCAACAGATGATAATGCTTTACCCATTATTTTCCCCTCATGCTGTGCAGTGCATGGGGTCTGTCAGAGCCAGGCAGGTGAAAGGTGACCACTCTAAGACATTAAATTAAAATAATACTGGGAACAGGAAGCCCTAACCCACTTTCCAATTTGCCTAGTGGTTGCCCTTTTTGGGCAGAAGTGGCCAGGATCGGATGAAGGAGTGGGTTCTGATGGCAGTCCGGAAGTTCCATCTGGCTTTTCAAGGGCACTCCCTCAGGGAAACTGGCTAATTTCCCAGACGTTTTATGAAATTCTCACATTTTCATTCTAAAAATGATTTTTTAATGGGCCTTAACAACTAGGACTTAAAGACAACAAAAGCCCATACAAACTTGGGTGCGCAGAAGCTATTATTAATGCCCTGAATCCAAAAATATTCCCAGGGTCTTTGATAAGTTAAAAAGGTGTCAGTGGAATTCATACCTTTTCATTTTAATTTTCTAAGCAAAACCCAGACTCACAGGTTTTTCATCCCTTAGAGAACATGAACCATTTCTGTATGGGAGACCTGTGAATGTTAGCATAATAATAATTCTCTGCTTAAAGTGGTTAATAGACTTACATTGAATTTTTAATCCCTGAAATTTTGGATGGGTTCTCCTGTCCCAAAACAGAGTATTCTTACAATACGTCCAAGAGGTAGCTTTGAGATTCCAATACCCTTTTTTGTTTAAGCAAATGGAAAACTGAAAGCGAAGAGAGGTGTTTAGGGGAGGTAAAAAACAAAAATGGAAAGGGGCTAATGGGTTTTTGGATTCCTGTTAGTCCTCCTTTCGTCTTTGGGGAAGTCCTTTGGGATCTATACCACTTCAGCCCAGTCCCCTGCCTGTCCCACCTCCTTCTGCTGCCCCCGGCAATTCCTTTCACCCCTCCATTAAGCTCAAAATCCAGCTCAAAGTCATTTCCACAGAAAGATTTTTAAAAAATAACTCTCTCTATTCTAATTGGTTTCTTTACTCAACACTCCTCCAGGATCTTGGTTTTTCATTATTGCTTACTGTCTATTATCATAAAATGTTGGTAAGAAACACTTTAAAATTTTAATTTTATTTTATGAAGGCACACACACAGGTTAAGAAGGTTAAATGCCATCGCAAGGTTTAAAAACAGAAGTACTCTGAAACTATCCCACCCCCCTCCCCAAACCACCCCTCTTCTGCCCGGAGGCCAATACTTTCGAATTTCTCAGCTGTTTCATCTGGCATTTACCTATCTCCCCATTTCCATGTAATATGTAATATATGGCTATTTCTTGATTTAACGAGGTGAATGTCACATAACATAAAATTAACCATTTTAAAGTAACCGTCTGAAATTTAGTACATTCCCAAAGTTGTACAGTCACCGCCTCTATCCACTTGCAAAGTATTTCCATCTTCCCAAAGTAAAACCTCTTGCCCATTAAGCTATTTCTCCCCATTCTCTCTTCCCCCTCAGTCCATCTCAACTACCAATTTGTGTTTGGTTTCTATGGATTTACCTGAATATTTCCTTTCAATAAAGTCATTCAATAGATAACCTTTTCTGTCTGGCTTCTTACCGTAGTGTCCACCATAACGTTCAAGCATGCAGTAGCATGTACCGGGACCTTGCTCCTTATCATGGCTGAATACTATTCCATGGGTTGCAGACACCTGTACGAATACATGTACTTGTTCGAATCCCTGTTTTCAATTCTTTAGGGGTATGTACTTAGGAGTGGAATTGCACGACTATCTGGCAATTCTACGTTTAGCTTTGGGAGGACTCATGAAGCACACACACTTATCTTGTGTGCACATTCTAACTAAATAAATTGAAGGGAAGGCTTTATTTTTCATTAAGTTTGCATTTTGCTTGCTTGTTTTCCTTCCTTCTCTTTCTTTCTCCCCAAGTTATACAGCTCCCGATATACCTTCCTAGATGCTCCAAAACTGCTTATTCAATAGTTACTTCATCTACATAAACCTGAAGATCATTCTAGGAAAATATTGTAAACAATATGGTCCTTTTTAACAGAGAGAAATCCGATCATTTATCTTCTTTCGCTAAACAGATTTCAGGTTTTAAAAAAAGTATAGATTTTCCTTGCTTTCCATCTCTGTACATTTATTCCATATCAGACTAGTCTTGATGCTTCTCCACCCACATCCTCTTCTCCTCAGATAAAGGATTTTATCAGTAACTAAAAAATAATGCAATTTTAAAACTGCTTTAAGCTTGTGATGAATAACAAAGCAAGCAAACAAGAATTATTTAAACACGGAAAAAACAAACTTGAGACAAATCCTGAATCATAAAATATTTCTCCGTGACAACAAGACTTGCGTATAAACAAATGGCTCTTTAGAATATTTTCTGCCATCCTATACACCGCGTTGAAATATTTTGAAAGAGAAAAACTGTTCTCCTAGGGACAAACATATTTAACAGAGGAAGGGCCATTTCAGAGGCAGTTCCTTATGTTAATTCCTGGCACCACACTATCGAGGATACAGGGTGAGGAGGGACAGAACATTGGCCTTTATTCTGCGCCTACTGAATCACACCCCGATGAGGCTAAAATGGAAACAAAGAGGATTTATGCTAACCAGCAGGAAAGCCTGATCATAAGGACACTGACACTAACCCACAGCTCCAGAAAGTTAAGAAACCCACATGAAAAATGTTTTAAGAAGACACACATATTTTAATGGGATTTATATGTAATCCACTGTGATCATTGCTATAGGCGTCTGGGTCTCATTATCAGGATTAGCTGCACTTTTCCTGAACAACTGGTTTGTTTTTAGACTGTAGACACAACGAATCACGTCGCTGATGATGTTTTTACCTTGGCACTGGCTGCTAATGAGCTCAGAGCCCAATTTTCTGACCCACATCTCCAAGGAGGAGGATTTCATAGCATACATTTTGTATACTAATCTCATCCTTGGGTCATTTTCTTCCTATTCCCATTTCCACTCTCATTGTATGTATCTTTACTGCTCTGATTTAAAACCCAATAGGAAGAATGTAAGAATGTAAAGAAATCAGCATCTCTAGACATCCCACACCAAACCAGACTTGTGATTTTAGGATTCTAACCTTATATGGTATCTTTCCAGCAATCTATAATCATGTAAGGTTGGGGCAATCTTAGGGCAATCTTTACCGTTGAGCTTGAGAACATGAGCACAACTTACTGGGCTTCACTTTCCCGCAGTAATCAGTGGGCAAAATTCTTACCTCTTTTCTTGATGTAGGACTCACACAATCCATGCAAGGAGTTTAGCACTCTGCCTGGACCATAATAAGTGCTCCATAAAAATCGGCTCTTGTGAGCTACCGTATATTAACAAATCCTCCTGTGAGCTTAATTTAGAGCAAATTAAAAAAAACCTGAAAGTAGAATCCAATTTACTTCATTTACAAAGGCACTGGCATGAGGGAAACCAAGTATTCCTTAATATCAAGAAGAATTTTGACTTCAGAGAAACTTGGAGGTGAAGATAAGGTGAAGAGGTGACGACAAGTTGTAAAAAGAAGGACAAAGTAGACAAAGAGCTTAGTATTGAAGAAGAATGCCATTTTTGTGCACGGTCTTTGTTTATTTGTTCAAGACGTGTTTGCCTGTGTGCATGTTTCAGATGGGTGAAATGTGGGGTTCCTGGGTGGCTCAGGTCATGATCTCAGGGTCCTGGGATCAGTCCTGCCTCAGGCTCTGCCCTCAGCCTGCTTGAGAACCTTTCCTTCCTTCCCTCTCCCTCTGCCCCTTCCCCACCATGCTCCTGCTCGCTTACTCTCTCTGCCCCCACGGGGAAAAAAAATGGGTGAAACGTGAATATACACCACGACAGGTGCAGGGACAACGACAACAAGTATAAACAAACCTTACATATGAGAAGTTGAAATGTGAAAAAATGAAAAATAAGGACCTAAAAGAACTACAGATGATGTCAAAGATTTAAAAAAAAAAAGGTCACGTCCATCTCTTGTTATATGGACACGTGAATACCTTTTAATTTACACAGTGGATGCAAATATAAAAGGCTGGTCCTAGTAAACTGGACCAGCTTTCCCCATTGACTTACAACTTCAAAGTTTGCTCTGTGTGTCTAATGCTGGGCCAGACTGGAGGTGGGGAGGGGAGAGAGTCTCCAGAGGGAGATGTTGGTTGTAAATGTACTTGGGAAGGGCCAGCAAATTTCATTTTATTCGGGAAAAGGCAAAGCAGGTTCACCCTGTGAGTGTAAGAAATCCTAATTGTGTATACTGAATTTGTTTTAATCTGTATTTATAATCCAAAGTTTTGACATGTTGAGTTGTTTTAACACACGGGATGCCTAGCACAAAAGGATGATGAGTTTACCTATTCAGAACGACAATAAAATGTACACCCAAGAATCCAATACAAAGGGAATGTGATGATCAAACTAAGCCCTACATCGTATATCAGAGTTTTGTTTTAGATGGGTTTAAATAAAGGTATTGTTCATTTATTTCATAAGGAGAAACTTTCCAAATGCCCTGAGCATACTTCTGCTTCATTTTGGTGCACAGTTCATATATTTTAATGATACATTCTCATCTAATGTGGAACTATAAGCATAAATTTCTTATATATGGCGGTAGTCAGAATGCTCCCATAAAAGGAATGAAAAGAACAATAATGCCTTTCAAAATAGAAACATACCATTTGTATCATTGGTGCCACAATTTCTGCTTTCTTATCACTGTTAAAGCAAAAATACAACCATTAACTTGCAAATTAGGGGAAAGTGTTTCCCTTTAAAACAAAACTTTTTTTTAAAGATCATGTCCTTCAAAGGTCATTTTGGTGAACTTAGTAATGCCATTTGTCCTTTAAATAAAATGCTATAAAAGTTAAAGCGTCATGTCAGCTTTGCTTTTCTCTCATGGGCAAGTGTAACTGTTAAAATTTAGGTAATGTGTTTATTTTCTTCAGAATCAGTTCTACCTTATTTTTTTTTTAAAGATAATGTCTACAGATGAGAGAAAATGAATATATACATTTTGACACTGAAATTCCCAAAGTTACACGATAATCATCTGCTTCATGCTCATTTTAAATCTCCCTGGTATATATTTGAAACTTCACATTGTGAAGCATAAAATAAACATAAAATCTGATAGCTACATCGAAGAGACTCCAAAATTAATCAATTTGTATCATTAGGTCGCGTAATATTCAATAGTAAAGAGGAAGTAAGGTAAAATAAGGAATCACGGGCTTATCATAAATAAATTATTTAGGACATTCTATGTACAAACTCTGGTCATAGTACTTTCATCAAATTTATTTACTTCTTCACTCACTTCATTGACTAAACAAATATTGAGCTAACCGCCAAAGCGATAAAAATGAACAGACCTCGTCTCTCTCCTCTACCATCAAAAGGGAGAGACAGACGTGCAAATAACTGTTACAATATAATCAAACAACTGCTATACTAGAATTGCTTACTTATGCTGGGAGGACATAGGAGAAGAAACTACCCTGGGGATAGAAAAACCATCCCACACCTTAATTGACAGGTCTCAGCTACTGGTTGTACGTGGACAAGGTCAAAGAAAAAATCCAAGAGAAGTGCAGGTATCAGACTTGGACAACTTGCTGGCATTTCTTAGAGATATCTCTGAGAAAGCAAATATAGAATGGGGAGTAGATCTGGGGGAATGGAAGAAAGGGTAATATTTCCGATTTGAACCTATTATGTCAGTGTAAATGCAGGTCTGCTTCAAAAGAGAGCTCTAAGCCGAACAGATTTGACAGTAAGTGTGAAGCCAAGGATATAAAGGAAATTGCCTAGAAGTACCAGGCATAGGAGATCATGATGCATTAATTTTGCAGAGGACTGGAATAATCTAAATTGACTATTTTTTTTAGAATATTTTCAACCCCAGAATACCTCACATATTCTACCGGGAATTAAAGCCAAACTTTATTAGAGATACTGAGAAGTTTTAATGGGTGGCTTGTGTAAGAATAACTCCTACTGCTAATGATGATAATGACAAAAATATCATCATGCAAATCAACGCAAGCTCCTAGACAGAGAAAAATTTGGCAAAACCTTAATAATTAGGCCATAGAAGAGCAGAACTTCTGTATTAACTGAAAACATGATCTGCAGAATGGTCATGATTATTGAAATGATCATTCCTATGATGCTGGAAAACAGGCAAAGGGCTTTTAAAATGTTTGCTGATTGATGCATTTTTAGAAAAGAATGGTATTTGGATCTTCCTTCTGGTCCATGATAGTCCGCTTGGGTAGGAATCAAACAAATCTGTTGGAAGTTCAAAAACAAAATTTCCGATGATAAAATAAAACTGAAATGATTAGCGACTGTGAAAGGAAACCAACAGCTCTTGATATTGGCCTTATGGTCTTAAAAATGGAGAAATGTCTCAGTATGATAGCCAGGGGAAAAAGCCAAATGAACACAGTTTTACAGACCAGAACCTGTGCCCGATGGGCTTGCAAGAGCCACCCCGGGTACCTGAGCAGGCAAACGCAGTCCAAAGTATGACAGTTTTAAAGAGTACTATTCAGTGATGCCCCGGCAACTTATTCTCTGCACTCCTATCCTCTGCTATGTCAATTAATCCATGACATATCCCTCCCTTGCTCTTCTCCAAACCCTTAGATCACAGTTGGAAACCTTGGCTTGACTTGGCTTCCCTCCCTGCCCAATTTATAGAGATTCCTACTGACTTCCTGTTGTTAACTTTGGCTGTTCCCCACCTTCATCCTCTGAGATTATATACAGAACCAAATGCCTGTCGCCCGCTGCACTCCACCCCAACCACCTCTCTCCTTGCTGCTTTGGGCATACCAGAAGCAATTCTACACTCTTAAGAGGCAATTAACGATTGAATAGGTAATATTCAAATCATCTGAAAATACTCGATTGAGAGCACTAAGAAGTAAGGCATGCGTTATTTAATTAAACGGTATTTATAACTATTAATAATTAGATTACAGTTACATGTGCAACTTCATCGCATTTTAAAAGTCGGAATAATGGCATAACATTTGATCTTTCACAGTAAACACAGAAGTTCAAAGGCCCTACGAAAATAAGATTCAACTGCTTCTGACATTTGCAATGAATATTAATTTGGCTTAAATTATTTGTTAAAAGCTTCAAAGAAAAATGCCCTTGAAATACTGTAGGTTCAAAATAGATACCTGCTAAGTCACGGTTGCATTCCGACACAATCATTTTCAATTTACCCACTAGCATTCAATTTTCACATCCACCTCCTCTCTCTTCAGGTCGGGGTTTACTGCACAGCTCTGCAGTAACAAAGAATCTGGGAGCCCGTTCATTCGCTGGGTCCATAATGGCGGCTACAACCCCACCCCAACAAGTCAAGAGAACAAAGGGCTGGGAGGGAGGGATGTTCATGCTCCCTTTTCCACATTCCTCCCTCCAACTAAACAGAAGCAAACAAACTTCTGCCACCATTTTGCCTTCACCCTCTGTGCCAGATAGTGTTGACAACCTTGTACTCTTCACAGAGGTAAAGTCTAGAAGCTACACTTGTCCTTACCCACAGAGTCCCTGTGAGGAGCTCACCACTGAGAGGACCTCATGTGAAGGTGCAAGTACTGCTTTTGGATGGCAGTCACGGGCTGGCTCACGGGTGTCAACAAACAGAAGTGACATTTGACCCAGAGATCTGCCATTTTCAGATTTCCTAAAAAAATTTCCTAAAAATGATCATCTTGGGCTTGGCTCTCCCAAATCTTCTAAAGGTCGTGTACATCTCTAAGTCCTGGAGTTCAACTTGTCCCACTAAGGTGTCTTAATCAGCTTCCGTTTTCTCACTCACTCTTTCCTGGGAGGTAAGAATGGTTGGTTTGATCTGCTGAAGCAGGCTATTCATTGGACAAAGTTTCACTAGCGGGTAGGGGTACTTCTTCTTGCACATGGATCCAGAGGACCCTTCCAAATTCCTTCTTCCCTGCAATGGGCACATCTGGACAGCACCCCCCCCCCAAACCTTCTGTGTTCATTTTTTTATTGCTGCTGTAAAAAAATGACCACAAAGTGAGTGGCTGAACACAACAGAACTTCACTATGTCAGAGTCCTGTAGATCAGAAGTCTCACGGCGCTAAATCAGGGTGTCGGCTGGGCTGTGTTTCCTCTGAAGGCTCTAGGAAAGAGCCTGCTTCTTTCCCTTTCCATCTCCCGTAGGCAATCCACATTCCCCAACTCGCGGCCCCCCATCACTTCAATGTCTGCTTCTGTCATCACATCTTTCTCTGCGACCCTCTCGCTCCCTCTTTAAAAGACCGTTGTGATCATAATGGGGCCCCCTGGGTTATCCGGGATAATATCTCCTGTGCAAGATCTTTAACATAGTCACATCCACAAAGTCACTTTTGCCATGTCAGGTAAAATGTTCACAGCTTCTGGGAAGTCAGATGTGGACACTGGGCTGTGGACACTGGGCGGGCAGAGGAAGGGCACTATTCTGCCACGTTGTCCTCTGGAAGCAGCCCGCTGGCCTCTTGCACATCCAAGAAGGTGGTATCAGGGTCTGCTCTGAATATCTCGTCCCTCCATCCCTCTGCAAGCACCCTAGAGCTTGTGGGGCCCGATTCTTAATAAAGAGTGGAAGTAAAAACTCCCGCTTTGAATGAAGCCCAAAGCACATACCCTAATGCAGATTGCACAGAACTCTGCATTGAAGATGATACAGACAAAATCCCTACTTATATTTTCCACCTGGCTAGCAACCTTGCCTGGTTGGTTTGCACTACTGATCAGAATCCTGGACAATGAGAAGAGGAAATGGTGACCAGGTCCCCGAAACTCATTATACCCATCCCACAGATATCTGATGAGCTACCCAACTATTCTTCTGTAATGGACTTTGTTTCCAATGCGTCTCTTCTGCAATGCACGTTTCGTAAAACAGACTCTTCAGAATTAAGGCGCACCTGTATAAATCTGAACTTGAGTGGAAGTTCAACACAACACGAACCCTCTGCAAAATACAATGAATTTTCCAAAAGCGCTCTCTCTATTTGACACTAAAATACAGTAAATCCTAACACCCCGTATTTTTCTATTTCATATCGGTACAGAGCAAAAAGCCTTATGAATGCTGATCGACGAGGCTATCTATTCATTCACACTGAATTAACAAGCATGCACTATGCTGTTCACATTGCCAGTTTCTTCAGCCAATACAATCCTCATTAGCTATAAATAAAGTTGTCTTCATGACATTCATAACTGAATATTTAAATCAATATCAGATGCAGAAATGTCCTTGGTGACAAAAGAGCGACTGTGTTTAAAGAGCATAATACCTGCCAGGAGCCTCATCATCTGTTTAACCGAGAATAGCATTATTTGATTAGAACACAACAAAGCATTAATGGAAATTCTAAAACAATATGATGGCAAAGCCAGAAATTACGCTGGCCTGAATTGTAATGCAGCTCAGGGATTCTCTGGCCTAGAAAAATGCAGGCTGCAGAAGGTTACGGAAAGGCCCTATTACACTCCGGCTACTTTATTTCTTATTCCCTCAGACATCATTCATTCATTCATTCATGTTCCTTCATTCATTCGTTCCCTCATTCTGCATCTATTATATGCCCCACCCTGAAGACATGAAAGTAAACAGCATAGTCCTTGCCTTCGATCTGTTCACAGAAAAACATTCAAAAAATGAGCTCTTCCCACGATATGCCAAGGGCTATAGCTGAGGTCACTGGGAGCGAGAGGAATCGTCAGTAATTCTACACAGAGAGCTCCCAGCAAGAAGCAACAGAGCCAGATGGCAAAGCATGAGTCTGTGGGTCCAGGCCACCTCTTGGTGACTAATCTCTCTGTGCTTCATAGTGCTGTGTCTTTTTTTTAAAAAAAAGATTTTATTTATTTGAGATAGAGAGCATGAGTGGGGGGAGGGGCAGAAGGAGAGGGACAAGCCGACTCTGCACTGAGCAGGGAGCCCGATGTGGGGCTCAATCCCACAACCCCGAGACCATGACCTGAGTCAAAGTCAAAAGCTCAACCGACTGAGCCACCCAGATGCCCCCATATTGCTGTGTATTAATCAGAAATTATGATAGCACTCAGGCACAACAAGAGCTATACAGACAGAGTAATAAGGGCTACATAGGCATAAGTGCTCTAATGGAGTGTAAAGTAACTAACTTGAAATTTCAAAGAGAGGTAATATTTGAGAGAGGCTTTGAAGAACAAGTAAACATATGTCCAATACAAAAGAAAGAAGGGCATTTCAGGAGGACCAAAGTTTCTTTTTCTCTTGGAATCTTCCCCCACTGCTGGTGGGGCAGCTTCAGGGAGAGCCCATACATCTACTTCCAGAAAAACCCAGCTTCCTGGAGGGCGGGAGGACCCCTACTGCCCCTTTCTCTGGTCTAAGCACATCCAGCTTCCTCTGGGAAGGTCCCCAGTGCCTTAAAGGTAACATCTGCGAGTCCTATCAATTCTAACTCCAAATCAAATCTCCAGTCTGTCCACGTCTTGGCCACGTCACCTTCCACAGAGTCATACCTGGACAGGCCACCTCTGCTTTGGTCCCATTTAACTTCTTCTCCACAAAGTAGCACATGATCTTCTTAATATGCCGATCTTTTCATGTTACTCCCCTCCTTAAAATTGTTCACACTGCCTACCCAGCAATCGCACTAGTGGGTATTTATCCCGAAGATATAAATGTAGTGATCCAAAGGGGCATGTGTACCCTAATGTTTATAGCAGCGATGTCTACAATAGCCAAACTATAGAAAGAGCCTAGATGTCCATAAGCAGATGAGTGGATAAAGATGTGAGATGTATTACACACACACACACACACACACACACACACACAGAGAAATACCACACAGCCATCAAAAAATGAAATCTTACCATTTGCAACAATGTGGACAGAACTAGATAGAGGGTATTATGCTAAGTGAAATAAGTCAATCAGAGAAAGACAATTATCATATGATCTCTCTGATATGAGGAATTTGAGAAACAAGGCAGAGGGTCATAGAGGAAGAGAGGAAGAAATGAAACAAGATGAAACCAAAGAGGGAAACAAACCATAAGAGACTCTTAATCTCAGGAAACAAACTGAGGGTTGCTGGCAGGGAGGGGGTAGGGGAATGGGGGCTGGGTGATGGACATTGGGGAGGGTATGTGCTATGGTGAGCGCTGTGAATTGCATAAGCCTGATGAATGACAGACTGTACCCCTGAAACAAATAATACATCATATGTTGATTAAAAAATAAATAAATGGAGAAAAAATAAAACTGTTCATGCTGTGCTCAAACTAGGTCCACACTCCTCACCAACCTCCAAACACTTTGTGAGGAGGCCCCTACCTCATTTTTCCCCTCATGCCTCCTCGCCTGTGCTCCAAACACAGCGGCCATCTTTGAGGTCTGCATTCAACCTTTCTCCTGCCCCAAGGACTTTGCCTGTCAGCCCTTCTCCCTGAAGCCTCCTTCCCTGCATTCTGCCTGACCAACAGCTTCTTTTCCTTTAGGGCTCAGCTTGAGAAACTGCTTGCCAGAGGAACGAGCGCTCAGAAGGGAGGCGGGCAGGGGGAGCGGGTGTCCCAACTCTGCCGCCGCAGGCTAGGTGAGCAGGGAAGTCACCTGGTGTTCCTGGGCCTATGTGGCCACCTGTGCAATCAGGGGAGGGGGCCAGATGCATGCTCCTCTTCCAGCTCCCATCCTTTTTCTTCTGCCCTTAAACGAACATAACCTTGTCATCGTCTCTTTCTTCCTTCCTTCTCTCCAGGACCAGCCTGAAACCATCTTTCCATCCCTCATTCTATTCCATGTCCACCTGGTCTCCACTCTGAGCATCGTAAAAGTAAAAACCTAAAATAAACGGAAAGAGCAGAAATAATGAGAGATACTTCCTTCTTTCAGGAAAACGTGAAACGAAAATATGATTGGTGAATCCGGACAAGGAAATTTAAAAAGTGAAAACACACGGCTTGCTCTACGGCTAATGATGCAGGCCTGTAGCCTGGATTTGCAGGCCGTGGCAGTCTGGTTCTTTCCACCGGCCTCCTGCCATCCTCCCTCCTGCTCTGTGCACTCCACCCACACTGGCCTCCATCATTCATCCCCCAAGCGGAGACTTCAGGGACATTGTTCCCACCACCAGAATGGTCAACGAAACTCCTAATTACCCATTCTCGGGGCACCAGAACCCTCCCCTTCATCGTCTTGAATACAGCTGTGCTGTTATATTTAATTTGTGACTGTTTTACTGTATCTGCCTACTCCTTTAACCTCTGTGGTCTCCCAGGATAGGAACCACATCTACTTAAACTTATAATAAATGTACTTCCATCACACCTATTAACAGAATATATGCGTAAAAAGAACAGAATAGAACACATCCTATACATAAGATATTCCCCACAGTAAGTCCCCAGCTTGGTGTCCGCGTGGCAACCAAGAATCCCGTGGTCTCTGTAGACCCTGTAGGGGTTTTCTTCCCCATATCCATGCTGCTGCCTGGGGTCCACGACACTGCTGACTCCCTCCTCTTCTTCTCGTCTTGCATTTGTACTGTCCCTGAACAGCTAGAATATCAGTATTGAGAATGAAGGACAGGAGAGGAGAGGCCACTATTACACTGATACCCAAAGGAGATGAAGATATCATTAGGAAAGAGAATTACAGACCAATATCCCTTATGAATATAGACACAAAAATCCTTAACAAATACCAGCAAAGTAAACGCAGCAACATATAAGAAGGACTGTATAACATGACCATGTGGCATTTATCCCAAGAATGCGATGTTGGCTTAACATTTAATTAATGTAACATATCACTTTAATAGAATAAAGAACAAAAATCAAATGATCATCTCAATAAACACAGAAAAAGTATTTCCCAAAATCCAATACCATTTTATAATGGAAACACTCAACAAACCGGGAAGAGAAAAGGAACTTCTTCAACCTGATA